>CM053763.1:43305659-43350566 GCA_028658305.1 Pachyuromys duprasi
TGGTGTGGTTCCGATGAACAGACTGAACCCGCAGCACACCCGTGGGTCGAAGCAGAACCCGGGTGCAGTGTGCGCTAGTAGGGCGCAGTTCAGTGAAAGCGGCACTAGGCTCCTCCCGAGACTGCCAGGGAGACAGTCTATAATGGCGGGTGCGGGCGCCCAGCGCAGCCGCTCGTCCAGATCAGAGCTGTGCGCCGCTGGTCACAGGGAAATTTCTCCAGGTAATAACTGGGTGTCCCTAGGGTTTTCCCACTTGATTTTCTCACCGTAGGGGTTCTGCTCACCTGGCACTCACAATGCTGGCGTTTTAGGTCCCAGAGTTCAGTCTCCTGGTCGCTGCGTTGTTTCTGCTCTCCTACTCCTCAGACACAGTGTTCTCTCGTGGCAGCCATCTTGGATCCCGAATGACAAGTCCTGTCTTCTATCTCTTATATTATGCTGGTGAAGCTTGCTTCTGAAGTTTTTATTTGACTTCCTAAATTTTTCATTTCCAGTTTTTAATCTCAGGTTGGGTTTTCTCTAGTGATTCTATTTCTACTTTCTTATCTTGAACTTGAATCATAAGCTCATGGGTTATAGAGAGTTTAAAGATTCAGTGCAACTGTGTTTAGCTTGCTAATGCTCATAGGAACATTCTGATGCCCTGAGGCATAATGTATAATGGAATTTCCTTTCCAGTATAAACTGTCATTTAATGCCTCACATTTTTCTTTAAACTGGAAATTCAAATTTTTATAATGGTCAATAGGGATGTGTTGTCTGACTTCTTCCCATCTTATAATGTTATCTGGCCTTTCCTCATTGTGCTCCAGATACTCATTCTTACAAAGCCCTTGCATTACTTCCTGGGACTGGAATGATGTTTCTTCAGCTTCTTATAAGGCACGTTTTTCTGTCTCAGAAACTGCCTTACATGTCACCTCTTTGACCAAGACTTGCTTGATAATCTGTGGTTGAATTTTATCTTCTCTGTGCTGATCTCTAGCCCACCATCATTCTGTTGAGTTCTGCCTTAAAAATCACACAATGATTTAGGGGTTTATTTGTTTATTTGTCATAGTCAGTTTTAGCTGTCAGTCTTATATAACCTGGGAATGAGGAATTTCTTGGAAAGGATTGGTCTATGGGCATGGCTGTTAATGTAGGAGGCACAGCCCTTTGTGGCCATCATCATTCCTAGGCAGACGGGCCTGCATAAAAAGCTAGAAGAGCTTAGGTCTGGAAAGGTTCCAGAGAACAAGCCAACAAGCAGC
Source organism: Pachyuromys duprasi (assembly GCA_028658305.1). Taxonomy (NCBI): domain Eukaryota; kingdom Metazoa; phylum Chordata; class Mammalia; order Rodentia; family Muridae; genus Pachyuromys; species Pachyuromys duprasi. The sequence continues at coordinate 43,306,913 of CM053763.1, forward strand.
ACTCTTGCAAAGTTTTTCCACAGCCTCTTGCCTTGAAATCGTTCCCTGACCTACCTCAATTATGGGTCATGATGTGGAAATATAAAAAGAAATAAATCCTTTTCTCCCCCATTTCCCCTTTTGTCAGAATGTCTTATCACAACAATAGAAAAACAAGCTAGATTATTTGTACCCTGTTTTACTGCTAGACTCTTTTCTTCATGAGGCTGGAGTCCTTGCATGACTGAATTTGTTAGTTGCTGTTTCATGAAACAGGCTGAACTCAGTGCCGTGTTCTTTCATCTACCTTAAAACCTTGGGTCTTGGGTGCGAGCATTGTTAAGCACTAGTTTGTCGATGTAGAAAAGCGATGGACCCTCTATGTAACAGGCAAATGCTTCCACCTAGATGAGTCGGGAGTTCTGAGCGCAGCTGTGATGGCATATGATCGTTTTCTATGAACACTGGCAATGGAGGTATGCGCCCCTTCTCTAATTCCCTGTTTCACGCTAAAGGGACACTGGCAGGTCCAGTACTAAAGCAGTGATTTAGTTGAAACGATAGTTTCTCAAATTTTGAATTCTGTTTGTTTCTAAGCAACTTGTTGGCATGAAATTTGATGTCTTAAGGATGTTCTTGCAAACTATTCTGTTCATATAAGCACTGGTTCACCTCTGAAAAAATAGGAATCATCAGTGAGAAAGAAGAAATTTCTTCCATGGGTCCTTATCCCAAACTCAGGATGCACAGTGAGACAGAGTACTGTGATCTTCCATTAGGGGGATTTCTCTTCCTCCTGTTGGGCCTGACTGCTTCATGCCACACTAATCAAGGCTTCCTTCATAAACACAGATATTTCTGGTTAAGTTTCTACTATATCTACAGGGTGCAACCTGATTCTCTAGTGATTCAGCTTTCTTTTTATATATGAAATCTATGTACAACTGATTTCAGTTGAGCAGTTGTCTTAGTTCTTATAGGAACATGAATTTTGGTAATACTGGCATATTATCTTTAGAACATCATTACTTATGAAAGTCCTGTTTATGATGACCAATTTAAAAACAAAATCTTGTTTCCCCAGGGGATCTTTAGATACTGATGAACTCTCATAAATGATACTTGTTCATTTATGTAAGGGAAAATGAGCAAAGTAGGAGCAGTCAATATAGCATGCTTATTCATTTGAATAAATGGGGCCAATACTGGTTTAAGGTTAGGCAAGTTAAAGCTTTTTAATATATTTCTGGACTTCAGGCTTTCCAGTCCCTTAGCTCTGTTCATCTGATATTTGAAGGTAAGCTATTCTGACACTTATTTAAAAAAAAGAGTTCTGCAAGCTGTACACTGTGTCCTTAAGCTTTCCAAATGGTATCAACAAGGCCAGGTAGCTGTATGGTTCCCTCCCATGAAGAGTATCTTTAGACTAGAGAAATGGCAAATATCATTAACTTCTGTCTGGAAAGCATTCTTATTTTTAGATCATTCTTGATCTTTAAATAAGCATGAAGATAATGCCATACCTAAATAAGTTAATTTTATCCCATAATGCTGAGTTACAATGCAGGAGAAACAAAATAAAAAAGAAAGAAGATCTAACTTTTGTTTGAAAACAATCTTCCTGAATCTAATTGTGAACTCATTAAGAGCTACTGACCTCATTTCTGAGACTATTTCTTGTGTCACACAAGATGTGATTTCCTGTCAACTTTTGGGTGTACACCTGTTTTGTTTCAGGTTACATAAACTACTATTCATCAAGGAGCCTGAAGAGAAGGCTTCATAACACACACTCCATTTTGTAGTGAGTGCCCACTATTTAAAAGGTACTGTGATTCTGATAGGAACATTATTATTCTATTGAGGGGAGTTCCACACAAGAAGATATCTGTGGAACCATATCCTTCCATGAAACTCTGTACTAATCCATTGTCTTTTTCTATCACAAAATATAGGAGTTCAGATAATATGTAAAGAAAGGAGAAGTTTTTTTCTTCTTTCTTTTATGAGGATGTGACAAATTTATTTCTTTTTATTGTCATTACAGTTTCTTCCTCACCCCCAAATGTCTTGCAGTAACAGAACACTTTATCTTATTTAATTCCGCTGTTCATCATGGTCTGAGCCCTGCAAACTCCCTGCGAAAGGAAGTTTATTTTGAGGTGAGATTCTGGAGTCTGGGAAGTCTAAGAGCAAGGCATTTGTGTCTACTCAGTTTGTGGTGATTGCTCATTTTGTTTCTTCATAGTGTAGCAGAAGCCTAACTCATGGTGAGATGGAGCAAGCATGCTATTTAAAAAGAGGAGTCATTCTCATTAATACAGGGCCAAAATGCCATCATAGGGGTCCAACCCTTATGACATTATCTAAGCTCTATTTATCTTTCAGAGGTTCCACTTTGTAATACTATCAATATAAATTTGGGAACTAGATTTCTAATGCATAAATTTCTAAGGGACTTGCTCAAGCCATAGAGCTCTCTTAACATGTCACAGGTGGGATGAAGCTACAGAGCCTTGTATAGAAACACACAGTCTCATACTTTGGCTTTTTTATCAAGGGTGTATGGTGGGCTTGGAGCCACAGAAGGGCAACTGGTTTTGCAGCCAAGGCTCATGGAATCCTGACTGTATTCCTGATTAGCTCTATGATTTGGGTCAAGTCACCAAGTCTCCCTAAGAGTCACGGTCACTGCTGTCAAATTTTGTTGTTGTTAAAATTGTTTAAAAGAGTTTAATTGAAAGGATATTATTTTTTTGTTTTTGTTTTTTGTGTTTTGGTTGTTAGAGACAGGTTTCTCTGTGTAGCCGTGGCTGTCCTCGTGACCAAGCTGGCCTCGAACTCACAGAGATCCTCCTGCCTCTGCCTTCCTGAGTGCTGGGATGAAAGGCTTGCACCACCATGCCCAGCTAATTGAAGGGTTGTTTTAACCGAAGTATTCTTGTGCCATTAGACAAGGGCAGGAATGGAAGGATGCAAAGGCAATACAAATGCAAGTGTTCATTGCCACAAGCTCTTTGATCTTTGCTCTGAAATTCTTTACTTAAAATTCCATTAGTTGCCTTTTCTTTATTTGCTGGTAGTACAGAAATCATTAACAGATAAGTGGGCTTTCCATTACAGCATTTAATTGAAGCTAATTCAAATCCCAATCCCTGTGACATATTCCTATACTGTAGACATCAGAAACTTACAGAAATTGCTATCAGAAAAACACATTATCTCCTGGAGTGGATAGCTCTTTGCCCCATCAACTTAAGATTTTGGGCTGTGAATAGCAAGTTTTTTTGGACTCAAAGACTAGACAAATCTAAAAGAAAACATAGGATTCTGCCAGTTGGAGTCTATGATGAACCAGGCTTTTATTTTTATAACTTTCTTTTTCAAGTTATTTCTAAAGAAAATAAAACCACTCTTCTTGCTCAGTGACTCAGCTGTAGACAGATATTAATTGATGGATGTTAAGTTTCACCTATCAATAACTCGTTTAAAGAAGGTTATATTTAGGGGCAATTATCTAAGAAACATACTCCCTGCTTAACCACTGGGTATTTTATCTTTGGATTTAGTTAGCTGACTAAAAGCATGTGTTACATTAGCTTCTAAGTAATGAATGGCCTTTCTAAACAGCACCAACATGTCATGTCTTTAGCTTTAAAAAAAGTGGTTGGGGGAAAAAGAATATGAAACCATCTTTTGATTTCAAGGAAAGTGAACTTGAAGACATTGTCCCTGTCATTGTCTCCGACATCAAGTCTTTTATGAGATAGTGCTTTGAAAATTTAATCCTGGGAAATGCTTTGTCTTAAATGTCAAAAGCAACGCAATTGCTCGATCGTGTTTGCTTGTCATTTGAACTTTAAGAAACTTGAAGCAAAATGTGAAGCTCAATGGAGGTGCTAATGTTTGCTTTAGTAGCGGACTTATTTGCATTTTTGCCTTTTCGAATGACTGTGTAAGACTGTTACTTATTTCTTATTGTAAACTATATTCAATTCTTTCTGGAAAAAATCAGAGTTTAAAAGGAAATAAAATAGGAGATGTTAATAATACAAGAAAGAGAGAAAAAGAAAAAAGCCATCATCGCCATTGTCATCATGATTATCAGAGAGAAGGTATGGTTACTTACTTATTAATGCAGAGATAGAAACAGTTGTTTTTGATTATATTAAAATGAGTGACAAGACCTATAAAATAATTTAAACACAGAAATATGGATAAACTTAACATTTAACAAATATTTTTATTTGTTCCTTCAGGTAAAGACATTAGAGTAATGAAAATGACGAGTCTCATTTAGACTAAGTTCACATTCCCTCCATCTCTTCCCTGTCCCAAGTTACCCTTATCCTGGTGACCTTCCTATCCTACATGCATCTTTGATAGTTTGCTTTGTTCTCTCAGCCAAAGTTTTTATTTTTATCTGTACAAATCAATTTTTTAAATTAAATTTTTATTTTTTTATATTAATTATTGTTTATTCACTTTATATCCCAGCTGTAGCCCCCTCTCTCAGCCCCTCACAATCCCAGCCTCCCTCCCTCATCTTCTTCTATGCCCCTCTCCAAGTCCACTGATAAGGGAGGACCTCCTCCACTTCCATCTGACCCTAGCTTATCAGGTCTCATCAGGACTGGCTGCATTGCCCTTCTCTGGCCTGGCAAGGCTGCTACCCCCTCAGGAGGAGGTGATCAAAGAGTAGCCACTGAGTTCATGTCAGAGACAATTCCTGTTCCCTTTACTAGGGAATCCTCTTGGATACTGAGCTGCCATGGGCTACATCTGAGCCACGGTTCTAGGTTATCTCCATGCATGGTCCTTGGTTGGAGTATCAGTCTCAGATGTACAAATCAATTTTATCTCATGTTAATTACTAAATTCCCTTGAATAAACACACCACAAAGCATTTTCTCATTGTGTTATTGAGGACATTTGGGATTTTCCCAGTTTTCCTCCTGCTGATAATGCCTCATGTGTCTCCAAGAATCCCTGGACTCCTCTGGGGCTTGTTCTTAGAAGGGGGCTTTTGGGATGACAGGTATCATGTATTCAGTAAGAATAGATGACAGCAATCACATATTCAGTAAGAAATGCAATGGCAGCTGTTCTTATAGGTAGTTGTAGGCTGTGCAGTGAGGATTTCCCTTGTCATGGAAGTTGAGATCTGGAAGAATGGGTGGTATGGGAAATAGGCAATGAATACAACAAATACAATTATGTTCAACAGGACAAGTACACTGCAGAAATAACCAGGGCAGGTGGTAGCAAGCATGTATGTTAGAAATTTGGAGATTTGTAAGGTGGTATCTCACTGTAGATTTAATTTTTATACTTCATATTAGCAGGCATGAGGAGGATCTTTTTATTCCTGTGATTAAAATAATTCATGTTTAATAGACCCTGTAGTTCTTATACTACCCATTGTTGATCTGAATCCTTATGTTTTTAGGTCCTAATCAAAACAAAGGTTTAAATTCAGCTAGTCATCTTCTCTGCAAAATGATCCAAACATTGAATCAATATAGGTAATCCATATTGATCATAATTAAGGTGATCCATATCCTGATTGACAATGGCTCGGGATCCCTCACGTGTGGTTTGCGTGGGTGACCTGACATGGTACTGTATTTCAGTACTCTTTTCTGTCTGAAGCAATGACACGCCTTTGTTCCTCCAGTGCCTTGCTGGACTCAGAAGCCTTACTTACCCCTGTTGTCTCCTGTTCACTACAGATTAACTGGGGTTGATTATAGTGGGACTCCTTGGCAACAGTCCAATTGGTGACACAAAGTCAAACTGGGCCTGTAAACTGGTGTCTCATTGCCATTGGTCATCCTGGTGATTCAAATTGTGCGTTGATTAGATTATCAGTGAGATATGTCATCTCAAATTAAGTTTCTCAATAATATATTTAAAGAGTATACACAATCCCTCAACTGCTCAGCAACCCCAACTTTGAAAGAAATTCTGATGTAAATCTATAGGTTGTGAGTTCAAAAGTGCTCAAGAACTCTAATGTGATAATCTGGAACCAACTGGTTTCTTATCTATCTATCTATCTATCTATCTATCTATCTATCTATCTATCTATCTATCTATCATCTATCTCTCTCTCTCTTATTTAGAATTGCGTTCTATGGGGGCCTCTCTGTTATACAGAGGACCAGCCAAAATCTGCCAGGCTGCCCTTTGCTATGTGGTAGTCTCACTGCATCACTGGCTTTTCCATGCTTCCCTTCTCTTTCAGGTTCAGTTATTCAGTAACGCTCTTCCTAGGTTAATTCTTGGCTCATTTTCTGAGATTCTCATGCTTGTTTTTGTTTTTGTCACAGGGATATAATAGCCAATCAAGATGCCTCAAAATTCTCAATTTTACTCTTTTTTTAAAAAAAAATTCTCATAGATTTGATGTGGATTCCTTCAGGATGAAGGGATAATAAACTGCTTATCTGAATATGAACGTACATTTTTGGCAAGTTAAGGTCATCAAACCAATACCTAAATCAGACTTTATGGTCAAATATACTAATAATATTGATAGACATGGGTTTATTGAGTATTTATCATTACCTAAAAGATTTTTAAGACAACTAAATCATGAACTAGTTGAGGAATTTTGCTCCAAAAAGCAAATGAAAAATTTTCAGTAAGTATGGATACATATTTATGTATATGATTGAATCGTGTGAAATTGTAACTTCTGCAGTAGAAGGGATGATATTAGAAATTTTATATGATATTCTATTTATAGATCTCTATGTCTATTATCTATATATCATACTTTAGATGTATCACCAAAACAGATAGGTAATAGTGTCTAATCTACTTCTCTTAAAAGCAACATTCAGCCAGTTTACTGGTCCGTTAACAACGCTGGAGATAGAATCCGAGGCCTTGTGCACAGTAGGTAAGTCGTACTCTACTTGGGCCATATCTCTTGCCCAACAGATTTTTTTTTTGATAGAAACATCTAATCTTGTGGAGTAGAGGGGGAAACAACACAATAGAAACGTCCCATTTCACAGAAACTCTGGAATGCCTTTATCCTTGATCTAGCCAGGTACTTTCCACCCCCCTGAACCTACCGATGAAGCCTGTTGTATTGTTTACTTTTCATCATTGTGACAAAATGCCTAGGAAATGAGCTCAAGGGAGGAAAGCTATGTTCTGTATCACAGTTCTAGAGGCTTCAGAACAATATTGACCAGCTCCACCACTTGCCTAAGTTGAGGGAGAACACTATCAGGATAATTTGGTGGGGAGGGCTGGAAGCAAGCAGGAACGAAAGGGGAGGGAAAGAGAATGAAATTGGGACAAGATTGAGACTTCCAAGGCATGTCCCCAGTGACCACTGCCTTTTATCAGGTCCCATCTTCTAGTTTATGTCACTCACAGGACCATCAAATTATGACTCCAGCAAAGCATTAATCATTCAATTAATGACTAGTTTAATCATTAGACTGGCCTCTTATTATTGCAATCACTTCTTAAAATCTCATCATCTAGAATCAAGCCTATAAATCAAGCCTTTGGGAGACTCTTTAGATTCAAATTATAGCAGCTTCTATTACTATTCTCAAGGGCTCCAGCAGGCCTGAGCATGGCAAACATGGTGCAGACAGGTTTTGCCTATTGCCCTTTACCCCCTTTCCCTCTACCTGGTTAAATTGTTAGATTACATTCCTAAAGCTAGCCACCGAAGTCCATTCTGTTACTGGTTACTTTTTCCTTCTGAGTCTGACTACTGAGGTCCGGCTATTGAAGCATTGAAGTAGCAGTCAAAAGGCCCCTTTGGCTCACCTAACTAAAGTGCCCAATTAAAATTAAATATTTCATTCTAACCCAGAGTTTCCCATTTTACCTTTGTAAACCGCCATTTTCTTATGGGCCACATCTGTCTCTTCTCTGTATCCAGAAGTAGTCCTTAGTCCCTTCAGGAAAAATAACCCTCCTCCCTCTCTCTTGTTCCTGTCCTATTCTCCCTCATCCTTAATCTCCTATCTTAGTTTCTTACTCTCTGCCCTCTGTCTCTCCAGGGAAAACAAACCACCTTTACGCTGAGAACTTGCTCTTAAGGTGCCTTGTGGGAAACAGCACCCTTCACAATAGCCACAAAGGACATAAAGTACTAAACTCTAACCAAGTTAGTCAAAGACTTGTATGAAAAAAAAAAACTTCAAGTCTCTGAAGAAAGAAACAGAAGAAGTTATCAGAAGATGGAAAGATCTCCCTTGCTCATGGCTTGGCAGGATTAGCATAGCAAAAATGGGCATTCTGCCAAAAGCAATCTACAGATTCAATGCAATTCCCATCAAATTACCAACACAATTCTTTACGGGCCTTGAAAGAAAAATTCTCAACTTCATATGGAATAACAAGAAACCCAGAATCACTAAAACAATCCTCTACAATAAAAGATCTTCTGGAGGTTTCTCCATCCCTGATCTCAAGCTGTATTATAGGGCAAGAGTAATAAAAAACTGCATGGCACTGGCATAGAGCAGGCTGGTGGATCAATGGAATTGACTAGAAGGCCCAGAAATAAATCACACACTTAGGGACACCTGATCTTTGACAAAGGTGCCAAAGCTATACAATGGAAAAAAGACAGGATCTTCAACAAATGGTGCTGGACTAACTGGATAGCTACATGTAGAAAAATGCAAAAAGATCCATACTTATCACCCTGTGTAAAATTAAAGTCCAAGTGTATCAAAGACCTTAACATAAAACCAGACACACTAAACCTGCTAGCAGAAAAAGTGGGGAAGAGCCTTGAGCTCGTTGGTACAAGAGACAATTTCCTGAACAGAACACCAACAGCACAGGCTCTAAGATCAACAATCAATAAATGGGACCTCATGAAACTGAAAATTTTCTGTAAAGCAAAGGACACTGTCATCAGAACAAAATGACAGCCTACAGACTGGGAAAGGATCTTCATCAACCCTTTATCTGACAGAGGGCTAATATTCAGAATATATAAAGAACTAAAGAAGTTAAACAGCAACAAATCAAGTAACCAATTAAAAAACGGGGTACAGAGCTAAACAGAGAATTCTCAATAGAGGAATATCGAATGACAGAGAAACACTTAAAGAAATGCTCAGTGTCCTTAGTCATCAGGGAGATGCAAATCAAAACCACCCTGAGATTTCACCTTACACCCATCATAATGGCTAAGATCAAGAACTCAGGTGACAACACATGCTGTAGAGGATGTGGAGAAAGGGGAACCCTCCTCCACTGCTGGTGGGAATGGTCTTTTCAGTTGTAGTCCATGGTGAACTACACTCATTGATATTTTCCCTTTTGCCATTATTGCTTTAGTAGTTTTGTGTCACTTTCTTTTTAAAATAAATTATAAACTTATTGGGAACAGAGAGTTTCCTCGACTCTCATGTGTCCATGCAGGATCTGTTGGTTTGGCCAAGCATGAGCAGTAGGGGGTGGGGGTGAGGTTTACGCCAGGTGAAATTATTTCAGTTGGTAGAAGAAGTTACTTTCAGAGGACAAGGAATGTTACCTAGGGATATCAGTAAAGGATTATTCTGCTTTTAGGGTATTTACAGTTGCCACTGGGAGGAGCGCAGAAAGCCATGAAAGCCTGCATGAGGCTTCCACAACTCTTATGCTGAAGCAAAATGGTTGGAGGAAGCTAAAATGCCATATTGGTTGTCTGCTGGGTAAACTGAGTTAGGAAATCTTCACCATTGCTTTAGCAGGACAGTGCTGCACATTTAACTGAAAAGTAGGTAAAGTCGGGCAGTTGTCTGATTTGCTTGTTTATACTGATAATACAGTAACATTTTCCTTGGTGGACCAGAGTGTAATGACATGAAGAATCTACCAGCACGAAAGCCTGATTTTCACTTTGTCCCATTGTTCACCAATACTGCCATCACCCAAGAAAGTTTCGTTCATGTCCCAAAAAGTCAATGGCATCTTTCACTATAGCAGGAAAGACTTTCAGTTAATTAATAACTACACTTTATCTGAAAACTCTCTTCCCACTTTTTGTCCTTTGTGTTTTTTAAGAGAGCCCAGTGCCCTAAGGAAGACAGAAGATAATGGTTCATACGGACTGGAACGCGGACCGGAAACTGACTCTGAACTTAACCAAAAACTCAATACTTATCTGTACCTTAGTGGAAATGCCAAGCATAGCAAAAGACACAAACACATTTCCAACTGAGCACTTGTCCTTATATTTCTGTGTTCAAAGCTATGCGGAAGAATTTCAACATCAGATAAGACAAAATGGCCTTTGGGGGCAGAAAAAACAACAAATGGCAAGGCTGGCTGTTCCAGAGACCATGGTATCTGAGAGGAAAACAGACACCCGGGATGCATCCTAATCTCCCCAGGCGCGCTCAGCTCTCGCTCCCTCCATCACTTTGCCTTCCTGATGTGAGCTAGTTCTTGAAGTGACTCACAGCAGGCAGCCTTTAAAAGACAGCTTAGGGAGTGTGTCCGGGCTGAGCAAAATCTTAATTTGTTGCCACCGGAGACAATTGACCGAACTGTTTGCATTTTACATTTGCCATGGCTGGCAGTAATTGCAAACAATACGATGGGAAAGATGTGGGTCTGCAAAACAAGAGCTGGTTATTCCTCTCTGAAGGTCAAGGTCAGTGGATGCACAGAGCAGAGACTTTCAGCATTTTAAGAACTTCAGACCGCTTTCGAAATTCCGGCTGGCTCCGCAACACTCCCGCTGACCTCATAAAGTAATTGCTGTTGAAAGTGGTGGATAGTTAAAACAGGAAAAGGTTGAACACCCTTAGAGACACCTGCAGCCAGCTGGACTGTCCATCGGCATTGAAACATTAGGGTATGGAAAGGAGAATTAGTGTAAGAGAGAGAGGCGCCCACTTAAGTGGCTGAATATGCATTGTCACTAAGGACCGGTTAAGGAGTTGTGGGTTGGCTTGGCATTTCAGGCAACATAAGCATAGAGATCTAAAAATCACTGCTCCAGGAAGCATTTCATCTAGGAACACGGCAGGAAAGGACCTGTGTGAATTAGATTCACAGAGAAAGGCGTGAGAGTTCATGGAGGGCAGGAACTGTTTTACACTATCCACATAACAGCCTTGTAGGTGCTTGTTAAAAAGAGTCCTGTGGCCTTCCCCCTGGAACTGCTGATTCAGGGTGCTAAAATAATTGATTGGGAGGCCATCAGTCTCAGGCAGCTCCAAGCACTGTACACTTGTGTGTAAGCAAACTGAAATCCCTCAGAAACCGAAAATCAATTCAAATGGGGCTAATTTAGTCTCCTAGTTTCTATCACATGCTGTCTTTGTGACTTGCTGGGCTGATTTCTTTCTGATGACCCGTCTCCTCACTTGATTGCGGGAACTGCACCATATACATCTTTATAGGCTGAGTGGCACCTGACATAATTAAAGCCACACATAAGAGTTTAATAGATGCTGGATTCTACAAAGGTGCAGTTAAAGCATACCCACTGTCTGATAAAGTAGTTTAATGCAAGATTTGAAAGACTTGTAAAGTGTTCCCCCCATGCTTATTTTCTATACAGATTTATTTAGAAAGTATGTACCCCTAGTCCTAGATCTGAGACCCAATGTGGAAGCCCTAAGCTGCTTAGCAATGTTTAGTCTTGCTCTATTCACAATGGCCAGAAAATGGAAGCAACATAACTATCCTTCAACATACGAATGGTTAATCAAAATATTAACAATGGAATACTATTCAGCAGTAAAGAAAAGTGAAATTATGGAATTTTCAGGTAAATGGATGGACCTAGAAAAGATTGTATTGAGTGGTGTAATTCGGACTCAGAAAGAAAAACACCTCATATTCTCGCTCTTGTGTGGTTACTAGCTCTAAATCTTCAGGTGTGAGAACATAACCTAGAGAGTGATATGGGAAAGGGGAAATATGAGGAGGGAGATTTAATTTAGGAGGAGGAGATATACAGACAGAAAGAGAGGAAAGGGGGACTAACAAGACTGGGAATGTTTGAAAAAATCCTCAAGGAATAAATACTGTTTTACTACATATAAATACTGTATATATCTTAAATGAAGTTATGTATTTTGAGCTGTCAGTGCTCCCCACAAGAGCCATAGACTATCTAACAAAGAACCCCAGCATCAGAATTGAGAAACCTCCTTTTATATTGTTGGTCAGAGTAGTCTAAGAGGCTTCCAATACAATATAGGCTATTGCTATTGCAATTTCATTTGTCTCCCAGAAGCTGAAGGTAAGTCTCTCTTTACTGAAGACATCAGACTCTTCCGACACAGGACTTGGAAGATTTGAGCTAGATCCGACCTGAAAGCCTCATCCCTGAGGATCAGAAGGTGCTGCCAAGCTGCCAAAGGAGGAAAGTAGTCAACAGTCCTAACCCAGTTGTGACTCCTGTGAACTACACAGTGACCAGCCTGGCAAGATATCTCTAAAGGTATAATAGTAGAACTAACGTGGTGGTACCAACAGCTGTCTATTTGTACTCAAGATCCCACTTAACAGGAGGGGAATCGTGTCTGGTACCGAAAACCTAGCCAGGTTCTCAAGGCAAGTGAGATCATGGGCCTTAGGAAAGAATGTACTATTACCACTCTGCTAGACCAGCACAATTTTTAACTGCATTCAAAACTTATCTGTAGCATCTGCTTCAGTGCCCTGCTGGGTGGAGTCTTTCAGAGGACATTTATGCAGAGACTGATGCACCAACCAAGGAGCACGTGTGAAGAGGACCCAAAACCCCTGTTCAGCTGTAGCCTATAGGCAGCTCAGTCTCTATATGGGTTCCCTAGTAAGGGGAGCAGGGGCTGTCTCTGACTTGGACTCTGTTGCCTGCTCTTTGAGCACTTCCCCTGGGGGAGGGCACTGCCAGGCCACAGAAAAGGAAGAAGATGCAGGCAGTCCTAATGAGACATGATAGGCTGGGGTCATACGATAGAGAAGGAGGGCTCCCCCTTTCTGGGAAATAGGTATGGAAAATTGGGGGGAAGAGGGAAGAAGGGTAGGACTGGGAAGAGACGAGGGAGGGGGCTGCAATTGGGATGTAAAGTGAATAAATTATTAAAAAATATAAAAACCTTATCCTTGCACCCTCAGATAAGTGTAGCTAATACACCTCATCAGAGAAACTTTTCTTGCAGCAGATGGAGAGAATTATAGAAAAATCACAAGCAGTCAAAATGCAGAGATTAACTAATTGTTGGGGTGCTTAGCCCAATCCATACATCTACCACACAACTGTTGCACCTTTGTCTCAGGGAACATTGTGGAAGAGGGGGCAGAGAGATTGTAAGAGCCAGAGGAATGGAAAATCTGCTGTGAGGTTGCATCTCCTAGAAATGACAGGGAAGACACCTCAACAGCATGGCTGCCTGAACAATGACAGTGCCATAGATATTCAAGTGTGTGTGGGGGTCCCCATCCCTAGGCAGAAAACTACAGACAATCAAAGACTGCTGAGATAGAGAGAATCAGAGAGAAGCCCACTAATTGGTTATCTGACACCAGTGGTCTACCTTGAAATCATTATCAAGCCACTCTAAATGGACTCAGTAGGTTATATTAATATGTGTATGTTACACAGACACAGACACAGACACAGACACAGATACAGACACACACACACACACACACACATACACACACACACACACACACACACCTAACAAGAATAATTAAAGAAAAAGAGGCCAGAGAGAGAGTTAAGTGAGGTGACATAGGGGGGATTGTAGAGAGGAAGGAATGAGGGGAAAATGAGATAACATTTTAATTAAATTTTTAAAAGGTCAGTGTTTGGGGGTAAATATTTTTTTAAGCAGTCTTTAACCCCATAAATAGCTAAGGATCTAAGAAAGGTATTGGCAAACACATTTAGTGGGAAGTGCATTCAGGAGTGGTTGTCACTTGGGAAGCCAGATTCTATCCTGTCTCACCACCATCCTCACCTTCCTAGAGGCAGGCAGAGCATGCTGTTGGCAGAGGTAAACCACAGCAAGAGTCACAGATGCCTGAGCCTACTGGCTCCCAAAGAGAACTGTCTGTTAAAGCCACAGGAATGGGGAAAGGGTATTATGAGAGGTCACCACCTGTCTGTACCAGGAGACCAGCAGGGATGAGGATGTGGAACTTACATTCTTTCAAGTTCTAACTTATTCTATCAGGGCCACAAGAACAAACATTTTAGTAAATCAGCTTTTAAAAATCAATAACCCTTCAAATCCCCATTTTGAGATTTCCTGCCTGAACTCAACTTACTTCTTTTCTTTCAGTTTTATTTTTTTCCACCATATTTGTTTGTAACCCTGATCTTTGTCTTATGGTCCTGATCTTGCCACCCCTGTCTTCCAAAGTTTCAGAATAAACTATTTCAGAATATAGTAGTAGTTTAATATATCAAGTACTCCTATCCAAGCTTCTGTTTCTCTCTCTCTCTCTCTCTCTCTCTCTCTCTCTCTCTCTCTCTCTCTCTCTCTCTCTCTCTCTCTCTCTGTGTGTGTGTGTGTGTGTGTGTGTGTATGTGTGTGTATTGGGGCGGGGGAGGGTGTCAGGGGCAGGCGTGGGTGAGTGAATGTTTGAACCTGCCGTAAACTTACACAGTGCTCTCCATTAACATTCTGCCATGCTCAGAGCATGCTATCATGGGAAGGGACTTCCAGAAGTGATTTTTCTGAAGATGATTCTGAGAGATAGTTATTATAAGGGCTGAGGAACCCAGGGATGACAGTGATACAGTGATGAGGCTTAGTCATCTGAGAAGGGCCATTTTGAGACTGGATAGATGCAGTGACTCGTGCTTTTCACCAGTCCTGGCTTCCCTTGTAGTCATGTCTTAGTCCTACAGAGAGCTGAGAGGGAAATCAGAAGCTAGTGCTAAAGTTGTTTTGCTAAAATTACAAATTATAAATTGGAGGTCCCTAACACAGAGTGAAGAACTCCTACAGGAGAGTGGTGTTCTCTTCTAGGAGAACTGGAAGAGAGCAGGAGGATTTGGAAGCCACGGATGTCTGACAACATCCGTGGCTTGTCTGCTAACAAGGGTGAGGTGGCCTCAGGGACTTGTTTGTGCTTGATTGATAGTTGTGTCCTGATGATTGAGAGAGGAGACTCTGAACCCAGTTATCTGATTACGAAAACCCCACTCATTCCCACAGACTGACGAGAATGGGGTAGATGGAACATTCTGGTAGGGAGGGACAAGTTTTTTCATCTCTCTTGACAATCAGTTTTCTGATAGATGTACACTGCCTTTGTAAAACCCCCAAATGAGCAAGAACTGGAGAACTGATCTCTTACTTCTCCCATTGCTCTGATGAAGCACTTGAAAAATGCAATGAAAGGAAGGAGTAGCGTTGGCTCACAGTTTGAGGGTACAGTCCCCATAACAGGGAAGAGATAGCAGCATGAAGGCGAGATGGCTGCCCCCACTGTGCCAGGAGGCCCAGGGATCCATGCTAGTCCTCTGCTTTCATCTTCCTTTTCTCCAGTCTAGCACCCCGCCCCCCCTTCCATGGAAGGGACCATCCACATTTAAAGCAGCTCTTCCCCCTTCAGTTAATCTGTCCTAGAAACACCTTTACAGACACCTAGAAAAACAAGCCTGTGGTGACGTTGAGTACAGTCAAGTTAACAATGAGCACCAGCCATTACACGACCTACGGTGAGTTTCCACTTCCCTTGGGATAATGGAGTCAGCTTTCTTATTTGAAGTATACCAAGAAATAAATGCTTGTATGAGAAACACTAGTAGATGTCTATTCCTGCCTAAATGACTTAGCAAATTTCAGAGAGTATGATTTACTACTCAGTAAGACTTTAACTGATGACTCCTGTTTATCCTGAGATCCACCAGAAAAACCAACCGTTTTGTGCCAAATTTGAAGCAAGCTTTATTAAACATTAAATACTGGCCAAGGGATGGACTTCAGTTAGGAATTCCCACCAGAGAATGGCCTCGAGCCACGTGTTCCAGGGGCTTGTAAGGACAAACCTATAGGCCTCCATACTTTCCCATGAGGCTTTGTTATTTTCCAAGATTACAGTTCCTGGCATTTCAGGAAGTTACCTGGGTCCTGGGCAGGTGGGGCTTGGGGTTCATTTAGGCATTCCACTGTCATGTTAACACCATTGGATAATAGTTTTTGAACAAGTTTTTTTAACTTTAATATTCTAAGCCTTAGTTTCTGTCAAATTAACTTAATATACATACTTAATGATGCTATTGAGAGTACTAAAAAACAAGGCACATGCTTAGTACTTCTTGGGATGCAGAAAATACTTCATAAGAAGCTACAATTATATTACTACCTTTTAGGAAAACTATAATTATGATATAAAGTTCCATCTAGGGACTCAATTCTACTTTCCATTTTGTTGATTTTCTGCCGTGTAAATATTTAATACAACCACCCAACTCTACTTTTAAAAATTAGGTATATTCATTACATTCAGTTATTTTCTTTTTGCCTCTTTTGACTATCTTTAAAAAAAGTACCCAGAGATTAGAGCCTCCTTTATTCTTCTGTGAGCTGTGCTGTCCTTTCCTTTCTGTTTTAGCTTTTACTTATTTGAATACATTTCAGCTAATTCAGTGGGCCAAACAAGTGTCTATCATGCATCTCTCTTTGCATCCCCTTTGTAGGCTGCTTCAGGCAAGTTTCACCGGAGCCATGTGAAAGTGTGTATTGTCTGGAAGACAGAGCTAATTTTAGCTCTTAGCTCGAAGGTAGCACTGTGTTTTTCCTCCTTGGAAAATTCCTTCACTTTTGATGAAAGCCAAAGCTTGAAGCCAGTGGTGACAGATTAGGTTCCTAATTGCTATGCTGTTGGAAATAAGGAAGCTATTGCTAATCTGGTAAATAGCAACCTGAACTTCACCAGAGCAGTGAGATGAGCCGGCTCGGTGGCCCTGGTCCACAGAATATCTTTTTCTAGAGAGCCTGGGAAAACTTGGGAGGCGGTAATAGCACAAACAGCATATGGTCTTTGTAGGAGCGTTGCAACTCACACATAAGCCGTGCGCTGAGGGTGTGGTAATGAACATCAGGTGTAGCGGGCTCAAAGCTTCTTAACTGAGGGAAGAGGAATTTGGCTTTCATGCGCGTGCTGGAATGTGTTTTTGCATTTCTTGTATTAAAAAAAATAATTTAAGGACTACGTTATGTTTTTATGCCTTATTTGGAAGCTATACTGGCCAGCATAAGAAAATACTTAAGGTCTTCAAAGGCATACTGTAGAGATTTGGAAAGCATTTGGTTTGGCTTGAAGCAAGTTTGGCTAGCAAAGTGACAGGCACACAAGAAAGAACAACAGGTGAAAAAAATGTGCAGTTTCTTTCATCTTTCAAAGGATTTTCTTGATGAATTGAAACAGCCATGAAAATAAGCACTGGCCTTGGTACCCAGTGGCCTAAAAGATTTAGAGTGGGCCAAATCAGAATCAGGCAGGGGCCTAATGAAAATCAGGCAACAAGCCTAGGCCTAATTAAATATGTACTACCTCCGTCTGCCTCCTCCCCCTCTTTTTTATCCTGCAAGGCTTGATTTTTAACAAAAAAAAATCGGGTTTTGTGGCAGAGAGATATTTTTCTTTGTGTTAGGCAGTGTTTGTAACGACTGGCAAAGGCAGACTACGGCATTAGTAACTCCTCAGAACCAGTCAAAACTGTTACTGACTAAATGGATTTTTTTTTGAAGGCCCATTTCTTTTGAAAGCTACTTATGAAAATTAACTCATATATTTCTAGGTGAAAGTAAATGATACATCTTGAAGTTGTCAAGTGGGGCTCAGAAAGGCAGTATTCATTTTGCTTGGGAAATGTGGCAGATTTGATAGAAATGACGTTTTGGAGTGGATATTAAAGCTGTTGACTGAGCTGCAGCAGGTCCCCAAACCCGGTTGAAAAGACTCTCAGAGACCGATGAGTCATGAATTATTTTCCGACTAAGATCACAGGAGGGAAGTCTGTATAGGATCCCACAGGACTTTAAAGCATATTTGAACAATGAGAATTTGTCTTGAGAACTGGAACCTTTTCTCTCATGTTGTAGTTCTTGGAGTAGGTACACTGCGGACCTGGGGTTGGACCTCAGAGTCCTTGGCCCTCAGTTGGGGACTTCTTTCTGGACAGTATCTCCCACGGAGAAGTTATTGCTCAGGCTATCATTTGAATATAAATAAACTTTTATGTAACTCAGGGCGATAACAAACCTATTTATTGCAGTGTACTGATGAAGTCCTAGGAGATGATGGAAACTGTAAGAACTGGTGAGTCTATTTCATATCTTTTTCAAAGTCTTTGCTCAGGGAATGACTTTTGAAGTCAGTGAGGATGCCAGATTTAGAAAGCATTCTAGATGCATGTGTTTGGGGAGTGGTGTGGATGAGGCTCAGATTGTTCTGCAGATTGCCCGACGTGACAACTATGTATTGAACACATGAAATATAAAAGGACACTGCAGCAGTCAAATTCTGTGATGGATCACCCCTTTCAAGAGAAATATAAATATAATACCCAGGCACTGTCAAAGCAGAGTCACAAACAATAACAAACCACATGCTTGCAAACGAAGGCCTATACCCTGTTTTTCTTTTGAAATGCTTAATGGAAAGCTGCTCAGAATTTTCCTGTGGGTTTTGTGGATTCTGAAATGGGCAAGAGGCAGGAACAGAAGCCCGTGTGCTCTATCTTCATGGGCTTTAATTGTTTTGGTTCTGAGCTTAGCAGCAAACTGTTCCTGCCAAGGGAGTGTGTGCGCAGGGGATGTCGCCTGCTTCGTTTCACCCAGGCATCTGAAGAAACGCTCTGGTTTGTATCAGTCATACATCATTTCAGTGTAAGAGAAAACGTGCCTCTCGAAAAATTATAAACTTGCAGTTATTGTTAGAATGAGTAAAAAACTGCAATGTCAGTTTAGGATAGATTAAAAAATTAATCACTGTTTTCTAATGATTGAAAGCTATAATTTAATACTGAAAAACTTGTCAGGATACCATATTTATCATTATTTTCACTTTATAAAGAGTCAACTTTTTTTTTTTTTTGTAAAGAACCAGTGAACAAATAGGTTTTGAGACTTTATAGCATGGATGTAGCCACAGACAAATGCATATGTCTGTGTTCCAATAAAACTTCATAAGTCCCAATGTGTAAAAAGGAGGCAGGGGCTGTACGGAGGGTTCAGCAGTGAAGGGGGCATCCTGCTTTAGTTCCCAGCACCTATACGAGGTGGCTGGCAACTGCCTGTAACTCTAGCTCCAGGGAATCCAATGCCCTCTTCTGGCCTCTGTAGGTACTGCACTCATGTGCACAACCCTCACACTGTCACACGCATAAACATGTAATTAAAAAAATTTAAAACAGCTTTATGTATTTCATGCTATTTTAACTTTATTTTTGCCATCTCTTTAGAAGCCAGGCATGATGGCTAATGACTTCAGTCTCAGCATTGAGAGTGCTGAGGCAGGAGGATTTGAAGTTGGGTTATATAATGAGACAATGGCTCAAGATGGTATAGGAGTGGCAGGGGATAGAGGCCTTGTTTCACTGTGGGTCATATAAAATCAGCCTGTGAGCCAGATTAGGTCTAAGAGCGATGGTGTACTAACTATGCTTTAAAACATAAGACTCTGCTTATTTACATGTCTGTGAATTGCTTTAAAGACAAACATATTTTTCCTATCTCCTAATTATGCTGTAATTCTGGCTCTGTAATTACTACTTTTGAAATGATTGTTTGGGCTCTTTGAGGACTGCAGCATGGAGGCTAGCTAGGTGGCCGAGGGATGGTAGATCCCTGCCTATGCTGCTCTCATTATGCTCTGGGTCTTTTCACCAGTTAAATGAACTTATGTCATTGCCTTACTTGTTACAGTGAATAAATCCGTATAATTTTACAAAAGAATTGCTACACAGATTCTTTTGCCATCTGAAGGCAGCACTGTTGGACTCCTCCTTATAAAAGTTTCCATGACAATCTGGCCTGAAAGAATGACAAGTTTGCCCTCATGAGAAATTTCTCATTAAGAAAGCTTTTCTTATGTAGGCTTAATAGTGGGTCAAAGAAAGAAGACCAAACAGGATCCTTTCACAAACTGTCTTACAGCCATCCTGGCCTGAAAGAACTTGTGTGTGGTGATGGATGAAGATGAGAATCTGAGAGGGTAGGGAAGACCACCATGTGAAATCCCTTGCTAGGGGCTTTGCAAAAGATGGAGACAAATGCGTTGTGTGGTATTTTGAATGAGATTGGACCACATAGGCTCACATAACTGAATGCTTGATTACCAGAGGGTTTTCTTAAGTTGAAAGGATTAGAAGGATTTGGAGGTGTGGACTTGTTGGGAGAAGTGTGTCACTGGGGGCAGGCTTTGAGGTTTCAAAAGCTTACGCCATGTCAAGTTCTCTCTCTCTGGTATGGATGAGGATGTAGCTCTCAGCTACTTCTCCAGCACCACACCTGCTTGCTGCCATCCTCCCTGCCATGATTATAAAGGACTAAGCTTCTGAAATTGCGAGCAAGCCTCCAGTTAAATGATTTCTTTATAAGCGCAGCTCTAGTAAGAGTTGCATCAGTCATGGTCTCTTCACAACAATAGAACAGTGACTTGGGCATATTGTGTGACTGATGTGTGGGTCAAGCCAAGAATCACAGGCTTCTGCCCTTCTCCATATATAGGCAATGTGTGGAGCCATGACACAAGTGGTCTCTGAGTTGAACTGAGCCATTTACCTGCTTCTGCCATTTACTTTTTTGTCTCTCAGTTTCTCTGTGTGTAGAAGAAGGGAAATAATGATGTCTCTCTTGAAGCTTTGTTATGGGAATAAAGTACATTAGTGTATATAATGTACTAGGGAACAGCACTTGGCACATGGTATTGGATAATAAATGATGGTTATGTGATGGTTTTCTTCCTTTTTATCCTCAAAGTAATGCAACACTTGAAGACTCCTATTTAGAAGAGATTCCATTCCTCAGACATGATAATTACAACAGTGTTTTTAGTCTTTTCTTTGTCTTCCTCACCCAGTGTACTACTTTGTATCTCTAAGAACCTAACTCATGCTGTCTTAAATTTCTCCCCCACCCACTACATTTTGATATAAGCTGGTGGTCTCCTGCATCTAAACTGTGAAACACTTGATTCATGTCTAAGTGGGAAGCCCAGTTCACTCAACACTACATAATATTGTACAGCTGAGGTGTAGTGCAGCCCAGTTCTTATTGTACACCTATAGGCAGCTCAAGGCAGGTTTATAGCAGGCTGCTCACTCTCTTGCCCAAAGCTGAGAAGCTGAAGGGACAGTTTGCCATGTGCTAATAGGGCAACCCAGGGCCTGGTAGAATATGCTAGGTATTCTCTAGGGTATCCTAAGGACCATCAATAAATCATTTGTTCTCAATTCTATACTGGTTTGAGCTTTCTTTCTTCTAATTGTGTTCTGGGCTGTAACAGAGAAAAGCCCTTATATGTTACTGCATATTCTCTTGGACCCAGCTTAGCTTTTGCTCTTTCCTAATGGGTCTATTGCTTGTGCTTTGTGGAGCAGGGAAATGGCATGGGCAGCTGTTGAGGGAAGCTTTTATTTGGCTAGTTACTAACTTGGATGCATGTTCTTCTATTTTCTTGGAATAGATGTGTGATTTCTTTTTTCTGGGAAGAATGCATTGTATAATTTATAAACAAAGGCAGTTCTGAAGCAGTTTACCATTCTTGCACATGAAAGGCCACAATGAAGATTACTACCCGCAGATAAATGGCCTTGAATGAGGTGAATATGAGGTCATTGGGTTGTATTCTTTTGGATGATTATAAAAACAAAATACCACCCCCACCACACCATTACAAGTTCTTGGCTCTATATGAGTGATGTCTACATTAAATTTCTGCTTTTTTTCTTTAAAAGACGCCTGTGCCTAGAGCTTTCTCTCACATTTCTCTCTCATTTGCTTGAATTGCTTTCCTTGGCTGATGTGTAAGAGATGCTCATAGCAGAGAAGGGAAAGAAGCCCTGCTACAAATATGTTTGCTTGACTGAAACAATTAATTGGAATGGCAACGACATTGTGTTAAAAGCTTCTGCTCCGAGCTCAAGTAAAACTTACAGTTATTTAGTGTCAATGCCTCTTTACCAGCATGCGAAGTTCCTGCTACATGCAAAAGCCAAGCCATGCCTCATATTTGAACAAGCACCCACATGACTATTGCTGGGTTCATTTCAAAGGTAAAATGTCCACATCTCTACAGTATTTTTATTGTGTGTTTCTGGCTACACAGTCAGAGGTGCTCATGGTGATTCTATTACTATTTTTCTAGGTGGAAAAGAAAAAAAAGTAGCATTTTCAGCACTTATTATATGCCAGGGTGTGGTATATGCATGGTTTCATTTAATTCTCATGTTAACTGTTTTTTTGTTTTTGTTTTTTTTTTTGTTTGTTTGCTTGCTTCTTTTTTTGGAGATAGGGTTTCTCTGTGTAGCATTGACTGTTCTGGACTTGCTTTTTAGGCCAGCCTGGCCTTGAACTTACAGAGATCCACCTACCCCTGCCTTCCCGAGTGCTGGAATTACATGCATGCACCACTGCACCGGACTCATGCTAACTCTTAAACATCCATGTTCAGGTATTATTATTTCTATGTTATATTCTTTTTCAGTGCTGGAGATATTAACCTAGGGCCTCATGGATGCCAGGCAACCATGCTAGCTCTAAGCTACACACCATACCTATTTATATATTATTGAAGATTAAACTAAGACTTGTGATTTAAATCATTTGTCTAAAGCTATCATGGTAAGTTGTGGAGGGAAAAAATGTCCTTTTCACTTAGTCTTACAGCCTTTCCTCACTCACAAGTGGTACTGGCTGACCACCAAGAAGCAAGTGCTCACTTGGGGCCTAAAGTGTTCTTCAAGCAGATTTAACGTATTTTGATCATAGAAACAGGTATATGCTGATTTTCGGATTTTGACAGATGGCAATGTAAAGCTTAAATTATCAACAAGTGGGTATGATTAAATAATTGGAACAAACTGTATCTGTGTCTATACTTAGATATTTAACGTTTAAAATCACTGCTTCACGTAAGTCTTCTAATTTACCTTGTTGCTTAGCCTGAGATGTAATTAGCAAGCGCAAGCTAGTCTGAAAAAATGAACTGCTGCCTGTTTGGTTGTTAATATAACAGTAATATCTGAGCATTTAAAAATATTTCTTTTAAGAGAGTCACTGATAGTGAAATAAGAATTCTTGCAAGTGTTTAAGGACAACTGCAAACTATTGTTGAAAAGCAGAGACAAAACAGCTTTCAATTTTTGCCAGGATCTTCTTTCAGTTCAGATGACTGGATCTACAAAAGAGCAAATAGGGAGAACAGAATTAAAGTTTATGTTCTAAAAGTTTCCTGATGCTTTTGGAAGGCAGGGACAATTGTCAGAGACACAAATTCTTCTAAAATAGGTTACCTGGAGGTCATCCATCTTATTATGTCACAAAATGCTTTTCTTTTTTTCCCCTCAGTCTTGGTTTCTATTTTTGTAGACAAATGGTAATGAGTTCTCTCTGTTTCTGAGATGGTCAAGTGATAGGTGAAGTACTTTAGGAAGGCGAAAGCATATTCATGTGGATGAAGGAGAGCATGCAGGCAGTGTTTCCTAATCCACTTTCCCCCTGTAATCTAGTTTCCTTGGCTACCCCACTGCCCTCCCTCTACTGAGAGGAAGAACACTGAGGGTGCTCCCTGGAGGGGAGGGAGGAGATAAGAACGAGAAAGTCAAAAGGAAGGAAAGACTGGAGGAGGGAGTGTGGGAGGCAGGGGAAAATGAGAAAGGAAAAAGGGACTGAGGATGACAAGAACCCAATCCTGGGATACCACTTTCAAAGATGTTGAGGTTAGGAACTTTCAGAAAGAATCAACCCCTACCCTCAGGAGAATGAAGGCATATGAAAAATATTTTGAGGTCAATGGCTTTGCAAAACAGAAATACTGGAGCAAGTTGGTGAGGGAAACATCACGTGCATGGTCCGAAGTTACCACTTCTGCTTGCTCAGGGCTCATGCCTGGTGTGCATGGGATCTAGACATTCTCTTTTGGAGAATGGAGTGGATTTAAATGTTTCTAAGAGCTGTTGCTCCTGAAGTAGTCTACTAACATTCTACTGCTCACTAGAGAAAGGACCATAAGAAAGGTGTCTAGCACCAACTGTAGGTGAGGATGCTGGGAAACCCTCTGGCATCGGTAGTAGAAGTCTAACTTCATACAGATGCTCTGATTTTCTCTGGTAGTCCTTAGGGAACCTAGGTCATGTTCGTTCCTGAGAAAAGCAATGTTCCCACTCCTGGGTAGTACCCTATAGCCACTCTTACACAAGAAAGCTTTCAGGCTATTTGGGTATCCCTTTATTGGATGCTTATAAGGAACTACCACAGTACATATGCTTTATAAACATTGGAGTGGATGGCTCTAGCAGGGAAGAAAATGGCAGTTGGGATGGAGCATTAAAGGAAAAGCAGTCCACTTAATAAAACATTACTCAGGGCTTGTGAAGTGGGGTAATAGTAGACAGTGGGGCTAAGAGAGCTAATTCACCCAGCTCTGGATCTCAAGTTAAAAGCAGACATGAGCAAGTTGCATGGGTATGTCTGGGTAATGGCGACTGTGCAAGATGTTGAGTGGTGGGACTATTTCCAGAAGAGCCTCTGTCTTGTAAGGGAGGCCTTGTGAGGAAAGGCCAGCTTCTCAGTACGCTGCTCATCCATATGACATAAACAGATGCAGGCCAGAATGGAATTTAGTGAAATGCTTGTTATGTAGTTCTCCGATGCCCTGGAAGATGAAACATTTACCCCCTGAGATTAATTTTTCACTGACTGATCAAACTCAATGTACTGTTTATGTTCTCTGTAACAGGAATTTTAAAGCACATAAATTTTTAAGCAAGAGTCTGATATCCAAAAAGATACATTACTTTGATCTAAAGTAATTTGAAGTTCAGCTGGGTGAAGTACTCCTACTCTTTAAGCTACTTATTTATAAAATATGGGTCTAGTTAATCAGATTTCTAGTATGAAGCTGGGAATGTTCTCTGATGACTAGTGATGGCTAGGGTTCTGAAAACACTTTTCTTCAGAGGCTTCATTATTTACTAGCCACACGCTGGCTTATCGCTATGCTTTTCTGGATCAGTTTCTTTATCTGTAAAATGGTTGGATGAAAATATGACTTCCCTAAACTCTGCAGAGTGCTGTGATTTCACAGCCACAAAGCACACATACAAAAGTAAATTCCATTAAGCAGAAAATCCCCCCCAGCAGTCTCTCTGCACTGCTGCAAAAGCCTAGAGCAGCTGAGAAGCTCTAACTCCCAGGGATGGGTGAGTCTGTTTCGATTCACACACAGTGTTTCACTTGAGTCATCCTGGCAGGCTCAAAATCAGGCTTTCTTATATCTTAAGCCCAGTGTACAAAGTCTCTTTAGCATTTCTGAGGCTGGGATGTGAAGCAGTAGGTGGTATGCTGGTGCTCAGCCTAATGCCGTCATTAGGACCCAAGGCTCTGAAAGCTTTCTTTAGGGACTGCGACTACCAAAAAAATACCTGGTCTGGTTCCCAGGATGGTGTTGTAATATGGTTCTGCTGATGTTGATGATGATACTCTATGCTCCTGGCACAGATAACATGCTGAGTGCTCTCCAAATACCTGAGCCCTTTTTCCTAATAGTGTCTGCAAAACAGGCACGAGCATCATTCCCTTTTATAGAGGCGGGGGTGAGGCGGGGGGGAGACACAGAGACATCAAATGGCTTGCTTATTGTTATCCATCGGGAAAATGGGAGGGCTAGTACTTGAGCACCGGATGATTCGCTCAAGAGTTCATAATTTTTAACCATTATGCCTGCTATCTTTCCAATAAACGCTCCAGTTTATATACACATCTAGATAGTATGTTAGAGAATTTCCTGGACTGTACATTTGGAACAGTGTTCCCACTCTTTCAATGATGGTGAACTCCTCAAGAAAGATGATCAGAAAGGAACCCTTTGGCTTAGCTCCTGCCTCTTACCCGCCTCTTACAATGAAAGCAGCTAGTAGTTTTTGAGTTCCTCTTCACCAGTCTGGATGTTTGGTGTATTAAGTTCTGGTTATTGATGCCCCCACATGGGGTATCCTTGGCGCTTAGCTCAGCTCAATAATGAAGAGCTGGATGCTCCCAGATGTTCTGCATCTTTTGCTGGTCAGATGCCTAGCAAGAATCTCAAGTAACCCCCTCTGAGAGGCTATCTGCCCCTTGAGGCTAAGAGTGCCAACATTAGCAGGCCTGGTTTTCCCATCCCTAAAGTGAGGGAATTTCTAAAATGTCTTCCAACCAACATCACGCCCAGCTCTAATTCTTAGAGTCTGCTGTTTGTGTGAGCCGTGGTTCCCTACTCATTCCTGGACATGGTATAATTTTAAATAAGAACTGGAGTCCTCATCATTTGTTAGTTTTCAAAGAAGACACAAATCTTATTAAACAACCAAAAAAAAAAAAAACCCAACAAAAACATTTTCTTTACCAGAGCTATTTTAAATCATGTATTATTGTTTACATTTTGGAGGATTTTTCTTTCATTAGTAAGTGTTGTCTGAGCATTTTCTTTCTTTCTTTACACATATTTAAAAGGAGTTTCGACCGTGTAGTAATAAGCTGCACAGGAAACTTTCTGGAAGGCAGAAAAAGTGAACAGTGAGTGTATACGAAGCTGTGTGGTCTTTATGGCGATGCTTTTTATATGATTTTCTATGTGCGCTGGCAGGGTGGACACAGTTGTGAGTGAGTGTGCTTGTGGAAGCCAGAGGCACTGGGAGGTCTTCCTCAATTCCTCTTTACCTTAACAGCGAGAGACCCAGGAACTTCCCGTTTTTGTTTGGCTAGCTGGCCCAGGAGCCCTGGGAGGTGTCTGTCTGGCACCCCAGCATTGGCATTGGCGGTTCAAGTACACACTGCCACACCAGCTTTTATGTGGGTTTTGGGGATCTGAACTCAGGTTTTCAGGTTTGCATAACAAGCATTTTACCCATTGAGCCATTTTCTCAGCCCCTGCTTATTGTTTTTATATGATATTTACAATTTCTTTTTGGAACCTCAAATAATAATGTCCTGTCATAAGTATAGAAATCTAGGTCAAAGAGCCTGTTCCATCTACAGCTTTTAGATCAGGGCTAGTGAATAGGGTCAGCAGTGCCAAATGAAGGCTGAGTTACCGCAAATAACTCAGAGGGACATGGCCAGGGCTCTCTGACACTGGCTTTGGTGGAGTCAAATCCAACTATTTTATGCGTATCTTTGTCTTTAACTTTGAGCTCACCTACCCCCATTTTCAGAGAATATTTTAAATTAAAAATTTTCTCTAACAAAAGTGTTTGATCTTAGGGTGAAGAACTGTGTTAAATCAGTTAAAATGTGCAGTTAAAGATTCAAATCTTTAAAATATTCTCCGAAAAGATGAGTCTGAATTTCTGAAGCACTAGGAACAAAATTTCTTGCCGCAAATGAGAGAGACAGAGACAGACAGACAGACACACACACACACACACACACACACACACAGAGAGAGAGAGAGAGAGAGAGAGAGAGAGAGAGAGAGAGAGAGAGAGAGAGAGAGAGAGAGAGAGAGAGACTGAGAACAGGTTGTGACTAATTGCCTGGGAATTGTTCCTCAGCCCTGAAAAAGGGTGAAAAGGTGGATGAGGAAGTGGGGGCATGTGACCAAGTGACCCATGATGTCTTGTTTATGTTTCCTTATCATGAACCCTCTTGCTAAAAGTGGAGTGTTGGAAAAGTGGCTTTAGTCTGCCAGAGAGACTCTTGGGCTTGGTCCAAACCTAACTTAAGTGTTATCAGAAATGCATTCTTTACCATGTATAGTGCTGGCCAGTTCTAATGAAGGCCAGACACTGTAGCCAATTAGGCAGGGCCTTCCATGCTAGGTCAGGAGGGAGAAGACCCTAGAGCTATCTGTCATTCAGACGTTATCCACCAAGGGTGACTTTTTGTGGCAGGTCCAAGGGACCCAGGCCAAAGATTTTTGAGAGGCAGAAATCTTGAAAAGAGTCATCCAGTTTTTGAATTCTTATTTAGGAGAAAGAAAACATTTTAAAGCTTATTTTACTGGGGCAAAACTATAATCTATTTAAACTTATGTGTATGAATTATTTAAGACAACTAAGGGAGCATGAACAGGGCTCCAAGGGAAACTGTGATGAAGATGGCTCTGGAAGGAGGCCGTTTGGAGCAAATTTAGGAGCGATAAGATAATGGTAGTTGAGATAAAAAGAAAGGGTTGATGCAGGGGAAAGGTGAGGAGGTAATAAGGTCATAACCCAGAAGTTCACTGTATACATAAATTCATAGGAGGCCTGCAGTTGGCACTGGAAAATGTACAAGGTTCCAAAATACACTTTAAAACAGCAAGTGTTCTCTGCTCTTTATTTATATAGTGTTTATCTCCAAACAACTCCAAGAGTTTATTTAGAATTCAGATTAGTCTTAATAAAAGCCAAATTAGCTAGGAAGTGAAACTGCTGTTTGGCAATGAAGAAGCTAGGGCAGGGAAGGTTTGCATGCTTTGCTGAAAACCACCGTTTTCATGAATGTTAAGATAGGAAAAAAGAGACTGTTTTCTTCGATTCTCTACCCTTGCTTCACCAAATCACCTGTGATGCCAGATGTGTGCTTTGCACATGCCAAGCCATTTTTCAACTCCACGTGGGTATCTCACAATTCAATTTAATTCTGACACTAACTTCAGTTAGCATACAGCCCACAGATTGCCCCTACTTCAAATGCCAGACAAGTCTAGGTTAATCACCGAGTCAATGGGAAGTCCTGTGACACTTTCCATGAGTCAAAATATTTGTGAGAATGGTTCTAAGAACCCAGGAAAGTGTTTTACCTATGGCCACTCATTTTTAATGTAAGGATTCAACTCAGAAACAAGCGGATGGATGGAAGAAATGCTTAAGACAAGGCAAAGGTGAAGGACCATGAAAATCCCTGTCTCTCTCCAGGTGCACTGCCTCCCATGCGCTCCTCCTCTCAGAAATTCCAATCCTCATCCTTTGGACTGCATGGTGGTTAGTATGTAGGCATGGCTGATGAACTCAACTTACGGCTCTTTTCTGCTCCACCCAGTCCTTAACCGTAAGGTTGGTTTTATTGGTAACTAGCTCCTACCCAGAGGCTATCTAGGAAGATCCCCTGTCATTTCAGGCTATAAGGGACACTTTTGATTTCAGAAAGACTGTGGGTTTCAGAAACTATATGCTAGGAGGGTGACATACCATTATATATATAATGGTATATATATATATATACCATATGCATATACATGTATATATTTACATATGCATTTACACATATATATTTCCACATGCAATTTTCATATTGTATTTTATTTTAATTGAAATAGAATTACATCAATTCTATTTCCCTCCTCCCTTTCCTTCTTCTAGCTCCTTCCAGCTACCGTCCCTCTAACAACTCCCAAATCTTCCTCCGCACTCTCAATTTGATAGCCTCTTTTTCTTTGGTTACATAACCATGCATGTGTATATATGTCCAAATATATATAAAAATAAGCTGCTGAGTCTATTTTTGTTGTCTGTGGATATATGATTTTAGGGATGACTATGATATAATTTTGATTATATTCCTGTTTCATAGGTCATGACTCAGCTTACCTGCTGAGGAAGTGATGGGCATCCTGGCCACCATCAGAAGTTAACACACTCCAAGGGCTAGAGATGAAGCCCAGCCGCAGACTACTTTTCTAGCGTGCATGGTGTTCTGGGTTAGATCCCTAGCAGCAAAAGAAAACATGTTAATACATTCCAGCCGAAATTCTTATACTAAAAGTCCATGTAATAATTTCATTGAGTCTTCAGACTGAATCTTCTCCATTTATCCTTTCTTCCCACGTTTCTCAAAGTGAATGCTTTTAAATGGTGTAACCTGGGAGCAAGTCGAAGAATCGCCCCAAGGTAACTCAGTTAAAGATAATAATAAAACCTCTTTTTCCTCATTTGCCTTACTTTGGTGGTTAATAAAACATGTACCACCTTGGCTGTATTTAGTGTTCAGATGCTGTTTAACTGGAAGCTAAGACGTCTGATTAAAGTTAAAGCTTTAAAGCTCTTGGTGTGCTGAGTGTGCTGTGCCCACAGAGGACAGAGGAGAGTGTTGGATCCCATGGACATGGAGCTACAGATGGTTGTGACTGCCATGTTGGTGCTGGGAACTGGATTCGGATCCTCTGCAAGAGCAGCCAGTGATCTTAACCTATGAGCCATCTCCCTAATACCAGTAGTGTGTCGGTTCTTAACTACTTCCTGCGTATACATGACTTACATCACTGGATGAAAGGCATGGCTAGAACATGCTTCTCTGCACACACTTAGTCTTTTTGGACATGATTTAATACAACTGGGGGACATGGGAACCTACCTTGGTTCTCTGTTGGTCCCAAGTTTCTCAATTTTCAACAGGACTGAGATGATTCTCTTGGAGTCTTAAAGGGCAAATGTTGAAGACAAACAGAAATCCAATTCTCTTGCCAGTTTCTGAAGATTGCTTCAATCCGTGGCAACACTGGTTTCCCCCACAGAGTTAAAACAGTCAAACATGAAAGGCACACACTAGAACATGCCTCAATTTGATTTTGAGATGCTGCAACTAGTAAGTGAGCTTGCAAACCTTTGGCCAAAGCTGCTTTATTTTTTTAATTTTTTAAAATGTAATTTATTTATTTTTATATCAATCACAGGTTAGGTACTTTGCATCCCAGGCATAGCCCCCTCCCTCATTTCCTCCCACTCTCCCTATCCCTCCCTCATCTCCTCCCCGCCCCCTCCAAGTCCACCGACAGGGGAGGACCTCCTCCCCTTCCATCTGACCCCAGATCATCTTGTCTCCTCAGGGTTGGCTGCAATGTCCTCCCCTGGGATCTAGCCAGGCTGTTACTCCCTGGCGTGTAGGGGGGAGGGTCAAAGAGCCAGCCATCAAGTTCATGACTGAAACAGTCCCTGTTCCCCTTACTAGGGTCTTCAGTTGGATACCGAGCTACCATGGGCCACATCTGAGTGGGGGTTCTAGGCCATATCCATACATGGTCCTTGGTTGGAGAAACTATCTCATATAAGACCCCTGTGCCCTGCTCAGTTTGGTAAAACTGTGTAGCCCAGGCTGGCCTCGAACTCATGATCCTCCTGCCTCTGTCTCCTTCAGCAAATCCTACCGGTGTGCGCTACCACAACTGGCCAAAGCTGCTTTATTGTAAATTTTTGAGATCTTCTTGAAGATGTACTTCCCAAGAATGCCCTTTTTGCATTTGCTGGGGTCCCCTGGCAGTCAATATAAAACTTAGCATGCAAGCTTCTCATTCTCTGAGAAAGACCTTGTTCTAGTCTGCACGGCCAGACAGATCAGATAGTCAACCCCAGATGAAAGGTGCCTCCAGCAAGGAGGAAATTGTCCATCCTGAGATGTTTCCCCAGAATTTCTGGAGCTTTCTGGGGGAGAAAGAAAACATTCAATTTCTTAAGGCCAATCTCTTTCACTGAAGATCTAAGTGGAAACAGCAGCGGCTTGGAATGGTCATGAATGAGTAGCTGGGGATGGGCCTGCATGGAATTTTAAAGGCTTTCTCACTCTAAGATACCAAGACTCCTTTCTTTTTGCTTTTCCCGAGTATAAACGATGCTAATAAATTAATGTATTGCCTCTCAGGAGTCATATTTGCATTTTATTGGGGGAGGGGCCTCCTGCAGAGAGTATCAACCCAAAGGAGAAAATCTTATAATGGGATTTTTCAGCCACTTTGACATAGCAAGCAGTAGGGAAGAAATTTGTCTGTGTGTGTATGTGTTGTGAATGTGTGTGCAAGTGTTTGTGTGTTGTGACTGTGTCTGTGAGTGTATATGTGTTGTGAGTGTTGTGTGCTGTGAATGTTGTGTGTATGAGTATGTATTATGTGTGTTGTAAATGTATGTCCAAGTGTGTATGTGTTGTGAGTATGAGTGTGCATGTTGTGTGTTGTGAATGTGTGTATGTGGTGTGAATGTATGTGTGGGTGTGTGTGAATGTGCTATATAGAAAGGCTCTAATCTCTGAATAAATCAGTAACTTCAATTTGTGATGTGCCATAAACTGCCAACGTTACTTTGGGAACCCCTTGACCCTGGATGGGTGCCCTAAAGTTCTATTAATCAGAAGAAATCCAGTCTAGTCTTTCTATACAGTGGACTGAAATGTAGCTGTTACAAAACAAGACGGTGTTACTGTACTACTGCAGACTAGCTGTCAGAACACACAGCGTGAACCATACAAAGGACAGACGGTGAACATGAAATGCCGCCACGGCCTGTGAATACGTTCTCTCTTCCAACGATAAGTTTAGTTTCAGTGATGTAAGCTGTAGGCGTGTGCTTTGTATTTAGCAAAGATTTTTGTCCGTAAACTGCGTGAAAATAAATATTACTTTATTTTCAGTAATAAAAAATAGAACCACCCCAGCAGGGACTTCGTCCCCACATCTGGACTTTGGGAGGACTATGTGTCAGCCTCATCACGGAGAACCACAACCTCCTGGGAGGTCCGGCCTTCCAGGAGGGGAAGATCTCAGAGCAGAAGGGAGTTTTATTCCATGAAGTGCCACACAGCAGGTTTGGGGAAAGGGAGAAGGTCACTCCCCCGCCCCCATCTCTGGAAGAGCCTGAAGAATAAAGGAAAGGGAGTTTGTTTATCCCAGGCCTGAGAATCCCTCATCTGCCAGCCTGGCTCAGCGGCCTCAGATACTAACTACCCAGAGAATTCCTGGCAGTCTTCTCCAAAGCCAGCATCTTAGGAGCAGAGTTGGTCATTTCTGTTACCATCAAAGCATCTGCTTTGCAAACAACTTAAGCTAACTAGTTTTGGAGAAGACACATGAGAGCTTTAACGCTTCGATTTACTGTTTGCTTTCATCTGTTACAGATCCAGGTCCACAGGTTGTTACATTTTGGCTCTGCCTCTTTTGCTATCCAGTCCAATCTGAAAGGCCAAGTTCACTTGATAGAGTCAAAAATGAGATCTTAAATTTTGTGATTTGATAGTTCTTATTTATAAAAAAGTGACACTTTTCTAGCTGTACATTTTTTTTTTACAAAAACTACAAAAAAGTAAGACAATAAAGGTCACTCATTTCAGATATAATTATTACAAATTTGACATATTTCTTTTCCCTGCCAACTCTATGCACTGTTAACTTGCTCATTTTATAATGAGCACATCATTCTATATATACTCAAAATGTAAATTTTTATTTATTATACCTCAGAAATATCTTCTTACATTTAAAAAAATTAAATTATTTGAAATTGTGCTATTTTTATGGGTTTCATAAAACTTCATTACATGGCCATATTATAATTTATTTAAACAAACCTTTCTAGTGTCGGCTCAAATTTCCCTAGTTTGTAATGCAACTGTCTTTTACTGATGTTTTAGGAGATGCTATTACAATCATAGGGCTTATTGTGGCAGCTGACTTTATGTATCCGATTATCTAAGCTACAGTACTAGTTGCTTTCACCAATCTGTGGTTCTGATGTTTTTCTGAAGATACGACCAAGATTTATATCAGTCGACTGTAAATAAAAGAGATTATTTATGGCCACTAATAGTTTAAGGGCTTCGGAGTGGAAACCTAGGCTTTCTGGAAGGAGAAGGAAATCCATTTGAAGACATAAAATAAAAATTCTGCCCAAGCATCCAGCATCCTGTCAGCTTTACATCTGTCAGTCTGATAATGGTGACACCGTTTATTATGTGAGCTTCCAGCATGCGGCCTTGTCCTGCAAATTTCTGTTGGGATAGCCTGCACCATAACTTGGGAAATTGCTCGAAATGTGTCACCTGTGAGATCTATTTCTGTGGTAACATAGTTGGCACACCAATGAAACCTATCACATTTGCTTTGAGATTGTCAGTTAGACTGCCCACGAGAAGCTTGCTTTGGATTTGCTTACACTCGAGTTTTGTCTAGTCTGCTCCCTATTCCCTGATGGTGAGAGCTAGCCTCCTTTTCATGTGCTTGGTAACATGCATGGAGCTCCCCATCTTGGCTATGTGGGTGGAAATAAAACCTTCCTGATTTAAATTTGCCATTTCCCTTAAAATTTTCCTTTTTTCTCTTCTGTGAGATTTCTTAATTCTTTGTGAGAAAGAACAAACTAAGGGACTCAGTTCTACTTTTGGGTGGCTATTTCCTCTTCTCTCTGGCTGAACAAAGACTAATCTTACCCCTTCCTTCTTCTTAGAGCCCAGAAAGATCATCAAAACAATTCTGCTCCCTTCTTTCCTGCCCCTACATGAATATTCTCTATGTGGTTATTATAATGGCTTCCTATTTAGTTGTCTTTAGGAGGGCCACCTCTCTATTTATATCCTGTGACAGGTGATTGGACCAGCTCTCAGGCATTTAAATTGGTTAAACCTGGTCAGAGAATGAACCTAGAGACAAGAGAGTAAATTATTGGCTGGGCTTAACTAACCCAATTAACTGTGTTTAAAAAGTTTTGCTCAAGAATTTTTCCCAATGCAATCTTCATTATTTCAATCTGGCAGAAAAGTTGTTTTGCAGAGAAAAATACAGTTATGAACTCCCAACAATATGGCTGTCTGAACAAGACTAGCATGGTGACAATACCAGTTGACATGCCAGTTTAGATAAGAGACATTCCCCCTTTCCCGCCCCTACATGATGAGCCATAGAAGTAAATGGCTTCTGAGAGGGAGATTACTTGCACCTGGGAATGAATAGGTTGTCTGATCTCAAGTGGTCCTCTCTGGACACATGCACATTGGAGTAAAGCAAATTGGACTCAGTGGGTGATTATACATGTGTGCATACATATATGTCTGCACATTGGAACCCAAGTAAATAAATACATATATGTAGAAGCTCTTGGGTAAATTGTCATAGATGTATATACATGCAACAGTAAATAAAGTAGAAGTCATGAATTTGGGATAGGGACCTGAAAGGAATTGGACAGGGAGAGGGAGAAAGTGGGGATGATGTAAATGCGGTGCTGATGCAATGAAATTCTCAAAAAACCCCCACTATTTAAAAAAGTCATTTTGTTGTATCAAATTTCTCTGCATAAAATTTAGTTCAATGGTAGCCAGCGGAAATTCAGTAACATTCATGTGGAATGTGAGTCTCCTCAAAGATGAAAAATTCACAGACATACATTAATAACTCCAAAACCCAGAACTGCAAAGTATCAGCCAATTCCAGGTCCACACTTTGCTTCCAATAAATGCTTTTGGCTTATAGTTACATTAAAATTACATAGGAAATACAAATATTCAAGGTAAAAGGCATGTGACAGACTACTTTACCTGTCCAGCAATATTTTATCCTTTGATGTGAAGAGGATGTGGCAGTTTGATACATTTGGGGTCCCAGAAGGCAAGGTGAGCCAGGAAGCCAGGAAGAGCTATCAGATAGTCATCTCTAGCAGCTAACGAATGTGGTTAGCATGGCACTCAGAGAGTAGGAACATCTCATTTTCTTCTCCTGGGAGTACAAAGTGTGACAACATCTAATGTCTTTTGTAAAATCTGTTCTCTGTTTCTTGTTCATTCTTCCTAATGGCTATTCTCCCAAAAGGCAAACATAATTTGAGTTCCAGAATTTGGATTTAGCCCTGGAGTTTCTCTAAACACCACTTGTCTGATGTTTCTTTAATATGGAGATTAAACGCAAACATAAAATTAGCTTCCTTGGAACATTCACTTTGAACTTAGCTTTCCTGCTACTGAGGAGATGGTCTTTTGAACTGATGCCTCGCCACATCGACAGTGTGTTAGAGCTTGGATGTCGGCCAGCCTCACTTAGCCCTTTTTCTTTATTTAGCTTGCTCAATATTATTGGCAGGTTGCTTCTACCAAGACCCATATGTTCTGAAGGGTTTTTGATAACTTCAAGTAGATTCAATATCTTTCATGGGAAGTTGTGCTTGCTGGGTAGAAAGACTGAAGTGCCAATTATCATAGCAGCAGCTGCAGAAGTTGAGTTGCTTTTGTTTCACTTGACATAGAAGGAAATAATATGTAGGCCCTATGATTGAACGTTTGAAGTAAAACATGACTGAATAACTTTAGATTAAATGGTGTGCCTCTCCTGAATGACCTTGGAGACTATCTTGAGATTACGTCAGTTTTCTCTAGTTTTATAATTTGAAGATCAACATTATCATACAGGGAGAATTTAGTCTTAGAAAAACATGACTTTTTTCTATGTTGGCAAATGTGTGAAAGCAATGTGATTTGCACTATTCTTTTTGTAACTTCTGGGATCTCTGGATAATCAGCAGACTAACTCTCTAAGTTAAACTGTTTAATAAGCTCAGCATAGAAGCCTGAAAATTAGGGATGCTGATTTCTTTTGGTAGCATCACTTGTCGATGAACCAACAGTGACTTTCTAACTTGTTCTTCTCATTTCCGTAATGTAGAAAATTGTTTTTCTTAAACCTGTGAATATTAAAAGCAGCACCAGTTAGACAATAGAAATATCCTAATTTGCATATCACAAACTTATTAAATGATCATTTGATTGTGTAAGAAAAGCTTTATGGATTCAACGGTGGGTTTTGTACATTTTTGGGAGTTATGTGTAGAACGGGGTTGGTTGTCTTTTAAAGTAAACACAGAATGCAGCACTTTAAGCCTAATAAAGAAAGGAAACCATCCTCAAAACTGAAGTGCCAGATGTCAGCTTGTGAAGGCTGAAAGTATTGTATTGGCAGTGAAATAGGGTGAAGCTCTGAAGACAGAAGAAGGAGATGAAAAGTTGGGGATGATAAAAAATTCCTCAAGTCTGGAATCATAGAGGGTAAACAGCCTAGCCCACACAGCAGACTAGGTAATCGCTTTGTGGGAACAGTGATCTGGGAATAGAAAAGAAGAATTATCAGTGCTCAGTTGTTTGACTTCAACGGTTGCTATTTTAATGATCTTAGACAAAATATTTTCAGTCCAGCGTATAATTTTTCTAGCCATCTAATATTTTTAGTCGGCACTAGTAGGCATTATTTAAAAAGCAATTTTATTTAATATTTTTTTATAAAATTTCCATAAGATTAAACTCCCTTGCTCCTTCATGGATCAGGTTTTATTTTGAATCTGTATACTTTATTTTAGAAACATTTTATATTGGATTAATTCATTTGATTAAGTGTTTGATCAGTGAATCAAAATGTCTTTATTAATGATTGGTCAGGATAAAAAAGAAGCAACAAATCTTACTTGGCAAGGATAGTATGTTATGACTTGTGAACACTTGACTTTTCAAAAATAATGGTTCCACCATCAACAACTGCTGGATCCTTACACACTGCTGAGGGGAGTGTAGCTTAGTCCAGCCACTATGGCAATCCAAATGGGATTACCATATGATCCAGCTCTGCCACTCCTGGGTGTACACCTGAAGTCTGTAAGACAGCATGCCAGAGAGAACTGCATGTCTATGGCGCTGTTCGTAGTAGCAAGGTTACAGAATAAGCCTGGGCTCCTGTAAACGAATGAATCCAAACAGAAAATGGGGCACACAGTGGAGTTTATTCATCCATAAATGAAATTTAGCTCACGTGTTTTGCAGGACAATGGGTGCATCTGAGATCATCATATTAAATAAAATGATCCAGACTCAGAAAGACCAATATTGCATGACACCTCTCATATGCAGAATGTGTGTGTGTGTGTGTGTGTGACAAGCACCCGGGGCTGCTTGGGTACAGATTAGGGAAGGAAGAGTAATAGGGTTATAGCATCTGTGGGAATCTCAAACGGAAACTCATTATTTTGTATTATAACAAAGAAAAGAAAAGAAAACTGTGCGGGGAATAAGAGCTTACTTGAAAGTGCTAGAATTAGTCAAGGAAGCACCTGTTCTTGATCATATTATGATGGTAAGTGTTTGTTTGTTTGTTTTAAGGGGAGACTTTTTGGGAAGAAGAGGATCAGTAAAGTTGGGGGAAGGGATGAGAGGTGGGGATGGGAACAAGAGAGGTCAAAGGAGGGGCAAATATGACCAAAATACATTATATATAAATGCATGAAAATATAATGAGACCTATTCTTTTATACAATAAATTTATGCTAATACAATGTCTAAAAAGTAGAATCATCATTTTACATTGAACTTTTAATTGAAGTTAGCATTGATTAGAGTACTAGGCATGCTACAAATGTTATTTTATGAAATCACTGTAGATCGCAGGGGATCTCTGGAGTTTACATACAACTGAGTAGGAGACAGAGCTGGGTCATGCCCATAGATGAGTCTGCCATGTTCCATTCTGACCATTATCACCATCGTACTGTTAGGCCACAATTTTCATGGCAGATATTTCCCTGAAATACACACTTTTCCTTTCAATGCATAGGTCAGCTGCTAATGTTGTCTTTCTTGCATATATCCAGGCTATGTCTGACAGGACCGTCTGCTTGTTTGGGGGAGGTGGTCCTGAGAAAGCTTTGATTTGAGAACTGTTAGGGAGCTCTTGAGTCTATTCTCAGTCTCTACCTTCTGACCTTTTGGTATTTCTGAAAGAGTTGGCAAAATCAGAGAGTCATAAATGCTGGATAAAAGGATTCTAGAACCTTGTATCTCATACCCTTTTCCTTGTTGGCTTGATGTCTTTTCTAAACTTTGGAGACTCCAGAATAATTCCTGATGAAGATGTATGTGAGCAGGATGCTGGGGTGTCATAGGAAAAAAAAAATCTCTGCTCCAACCTGGAGCTTCAGTACCCATACAAACTGTAAGGAATGTCCAAAAGAAAAAGAGAACCAGAAACAAACAAACAAACAAACAAACCTCATTTGACAAGTCTCCCAATTCCTGTACACATACTCTCTGCGCTCTCCTTTACACTATATATAGAGGCTATGGCAACCTTTAATAGCAAAGGGATTTTTATGGCCTAGTGTCTTTTCTGAGCCAGAACAGAAGCATTCTGACTGTGGGAATCAGCAAAGAGGACATTCTTCAAGCAATTCACTAGTGTATGGCTCCTCTCTCCTTCATTCTCTCATTTCCTCTCTGTCCCTTTTCATTTTAAATTCTCTATATGAGTCTGTGCTGGTGTCTGGGAAGATAAAAACAAGCCAGATACAGATTGTAAATATACGAATATTCTCCCTGTTTACATTCTGGTTTATGAAGAGCTAAAGTAGGATAGAAATAAAGCAAGGGCCAATATTCTAGAGGCGCTAAACTTTCACTTTTAAAACTGTACGGTGAACATTTGCTTAGAGACGAGAGTGACCAGGTTTTGAGGTGATACTCAGGACAAGGCTGTGACCGCCCTCACTGAGCTGGGAGTCTGGTGGAGGGCACAGCGCTGTAATCTAGCCTTTATTCTGACTTCCACTGAATGAAAACAAAGAACTTTCATTGCGCTGAAAGCCAAACATTTCTTCCAGGAGCATTCATTTATCTGGATTTTTTGGGGGGTGTGGATTTGAACTCAGGATGAGGGGAGGAGGCAGATCCCAGAGGGGAAACATCATCAGAGCGCCTGCTGGTGGGGCACAGCATTTGCACAGCTCTCTAAACTCAGCACACCGAGTCTACCTAAGATGAGTTCCTTAGAGCAGCCCTGGGAGGCAGTCGCTTTTGTCATTTTACATAGGAGCAAATGAAGCACAGACAGGTTAAACGCCTTGTCCAGAACCACCCAGAGCCAAGGAGGGCTCTTTCTGGAACTAAACCCGAGGCAATCCAGCACCCGAATCTATGCGGTCCATCAACCTCGGCATAAACAAAGCGAAGAGAGGGAAAGCTGTGTGATGGTGGCAGACAGCAAGGAGACCAGTGTGACTTGAGAATAAAGGCTGAAATGGGCACACTGTGGGAAGGAAATTCATTGCGAAGTCGTTGGTGGGATCATGTTATGAAAGGGTTCGCAAGAACAGGAGCGTGAATTTCCTGTGGCAGGTATAGGAAGCCACTGAAGATTTTTTTTTGAGTGGGGAGCCCAGTGGTGGGCTCTGAGCTGCAGAAGATTCAGGCGGAAATGCTGTCTTAGGAGGGAGACAAGACAGGGAGAGAAGTTAGGGGCTGAATGTGACCACATCGGTGACAGTAATGAAGGTCATTGAAAGTGGGGGGGGAGGGCCACAGAGCCTAGAAACTAATGGGACCACCTAGAAAGTGTGTTAACTTTTGACCCCTGAGAGAGCAGTGCTCACAAAGGGTTAACTGAATATGCCCGCTCTGGAGATTTCTTGGGCATTAACATTTTCTGCTGTTCTTCAGTTGTATCGGATGTCCTTGTGATAGGAGAAACAGTAGAGACATCAAAAGCACCTTTTAACTCCACAATTCTTTCTAAGTTTCTTTAAACTTATAGGCTATACTGCTGATTTGCAGACTTCAAAGTACACACGAGGATCAGGGTCAGATTGAAAAATTATTTCTTACAGTGTGATAAAATATGCATTCGAATCCCACGACCTGCCGTGGAAATTATTTATGTGCTAATGTGACTTTGGAACATTAATTGCAGTTTAATGTCGTCCTCCCCCGACCCAACACCCAAGTCTGTTTTTCCTCTGAAGGTTGTGGTAAATAAATTTACTTATTTATGTTGTATTTTACAGGTTCAGTGTGTTGTGTATGGATTTAAGTATGTCAAGAGTTTTGAGCAATTATGGCTAGAAGAGTAAGCGGAGCATGTTTTTGGGGACAATGGGTACTGTTATATCTCCCCCACTCTCATTTCCTAAAACTTGTTTAGTTTTTACCACCTAATTAGGACATCATTCTGTTGCCCATTTGCCATGATTTTTTCTCAGAATTAACACTGTGATTTTTAAATGTTTTTTCCAGTGTGTTCGTCGTGTTTCCTTCCGTCTGCTGCTTAGAAGGGAAAAAGCCAAGGTGAAGACACGGTAATGGAGGCATCGCCCTGAAACTCACTAGGTTCTCCTGCTTTACACACTTGTGAGTTTCCCGTTAGCGCCTGAGTCTCTATACTTCTGGGGACTAAAGGTTTGCTCTCTGTGTGCCTGCATGTCTGTATGAAAGTATGGGCATGCCTATGGGTGCTGGAGAGTGTGCAGAATTTGGGCCTGTGCACGGGAGGCCAGAGGTCAGCCTCAGGGTTTCATCATCACATGCCTTCTACCTAATTTTCTGAGACATAGTTTTACATTGGTCTGGGGCTAGTCAACCACGTCCAGCTGGCTATTCAGGGAACCCCTCCCACCCCCCCTCCCGGATCTGCTGGCTTCCACCTCATCAGCTGTAAGGCGGCAGGCAGCACACTCTCAGGGTTCCGTGGTGATAGTTAAATGTCCGTGAGGAAAGTGGGCTGTGTTCATTCTTGGTTGTGTGGTATCATCACAATTATTTTAAATAGGCCCTTCGACTTTTTCCAGGGATTTGAGGCACTGAAGGAAATGGGCTTTCGGTTTTTCCCAGTGCTGTTCTGAGTGGAAGGTGTGTGTATGTATGTGTGTGTGGACTTACGACTTGGTAGCTCTGTCGCCTTGGGAAAATCACTTAGTAATCTCTCTTAGCTCATTTTCCTCAGTTGCTCCATACCACAGGGAGATTTAGAAGATAATGTCTGCAAAAAGCCTGGTCCATGGAAGGTGTTCACTCAAGCAAAAATAGGGACTGCCATTTGCTGTTTGTCATTCTGGGTAGAGTATCATTTACCAGCCAGGAAATTCAAGATTGACTGGCAATGACTACACATGGTGTCGGTGAACTCTGGTTGAAGTTCTGTTGCTTCCATGTATTGCTGTGGCATTGCAGGTGGGTAATATCTATTTTTGATAGATTTTATTTGCAAACCAAGAAGACTGACATTTCCTTAAACTCCAGGCTGTGAGTCTATAACCATCCACAGGACACACTGCTCTGTCTTTTAAAGTGTTGAAGTAGGATGAGGCATGTATTCCTGTGTTTATTTCTTCTGCCTACAAATTAATTCAATTACATTTAATTCATAAGATCCCTAACAATTTCTCTCCCTGCTCTCCCTATATGCTGGTGACTGTTTTGATGAAGAATTCTGGAGGTCTGTTGTGGTTGCAAATTGAAGCTATATAGACAATTATGAAGTATCAAAAGTAAAATTCAATCAGGATACTAAAGAAACCCCCTCAGAGCTGAAGACAAAATTGCCTTAGGCTGTTTTGCAAAGGATCATATCTGCACCGATATGATAGCTTACAAAGCCATTCCGAACGTGCTCTCAGTTACTTAGATAATTGTCTAGAGCTTGCCTCCAAATTCCGGTCTTAGAGAAGAGGCATCCCCAAACACTCACCAGCAAGCTTTGAAAATTATATTAAATTATTTAACACACTAGGGGTGTCAAATGTAAGTGATACCACCAAAGGGAAAAGATCTTTATTAAGGAAATAAATTACAACATAAGCAGGCATTTTGGAAAAAACATCCATCACTGTACAAGATTTGCTAGTCATCAACACTTTCTGTAGCTGCATTAACAGCTGCAGGGCATGAACACGATTTTGTTGTAAATAAATAGAAATTTGAAAATGGGAGATAGGTGAGTTTTTTTGTTGTTGTTGTTACTATGGAAATATTCATGTCCATTTCCCAAAGGGGTTTGAAGTCCCTAGAAGCCTGGTTAAAAATGCAGTTCCACAAAGAAATGGTGAGCTGGCTCTCGCACACTGCCAATCACAAAGCAAATTTGTCCTCTTCGAGGAACTACTTGGGAATACTGCTGCTTTTTCTAGCTTTATAGAGATAGTTGACGAACGTTTTAGAGTTTCTCGGTATACAATATAATTATTTGATAAGCATTAATTAGAGAAAGAAGGGAGAGGAAAAGGGAGAGCCAGAATGACTATTACCTACTACAACCGGGCTGATTAATACATCTATCACCTCATGTAGCTAACACTTCTGTGCATGTATGATGAGATTTGTTCTATCCATTTGCCTGAAATTTTCATTATTTCCTTGTTTTTTAATAGCTGAGTAGTATTCCATTGTGTAATGTGGCACAATTTCATTATCTTTTTTTTTTTTTTTTTTGGTGAGGGACATCTGGGTTGTTTCTAGATTTTGGCTACTACAGATA
This sequence comes from Pachyuromys duprasi, assembly GCA_028658305.1. Lineage (NCBI taxonomy): Eukaryota > Metazoa > Chordata > Mammalia > Rodentia > Muridae > Pachyuromys > Pachyuromys duprasi. Next base: position 43,350,038 of record CM053763.1, read on the forward strand.
AAGCTGCTATAAACATAGTTGAGCAAATGGCCTTGTTGTATACTTGAGCATATTTTGAGTATATACCCAGTGGTATAGCTGGATCTTGAGGTAGAGCTATGCCCAATTGTCTGAGAAAGCACCAGACTGATTTCCAAAGTGGTTGTACAAGTTTACATTCCCACCAGCAATGGAGGAGTGTTCTCCTTTCTCTACATCCTGTCCCAGCATTTTTGATATTAGACATTCTGATGACACCCACCAGAATGTGAAATCTCAGGGTTGTTTTGATTTGCATTTCCCTTATGACTAAGGACATTGAGCAATTTAAATGATTCTCTGCCATTCAATATTCCTCTATGGAGAATTCTCTGTTTAGCTCTGTGCCCCATTTTTAAATTGGATTGTTTGGTTTGTTGGTGTTTACTTTCTTGAGTTCTTTATAGATTTTAGGTATTAGCCCTTTGTTGGATATAGGACTAGTGAAGATCTTTTCCAAATCGGTAGGCTGCTGTTTTCTTCTATTGACAGTGTCCTTTGCCTTACAGAA
>CM053763.1:43351066-43367286 GCA_028658305.1 Pachyuromys duprasi
ACCGGGAAATTTCTCCAGGTAATAACTGGGTGTCCCTAGGGTTTTCCCACTTGATTTTCTCACCGTAGGAGTTCCGCTCACCTGGCACTCACAATGCTGGCGTTTTAGGTCCCAGAGTTCAGTCTCCTGGTCGCTGCGTTGTTTCTGCTCTCCTACTCCTCAGACACAGTGTTCTCTCGTGGCAGCCATCTTGGATCCTATAATTTATTTTTATACAATTACATTGTATACATTTTTTTTGTATCTTGGCTATAGCTCCCACGTCATCTCCTCCAATCCTCCCTCTTCTTCTCCTCTGCCCCTCCCCTGGTCCACTGATAGGGGAGGACCTCATCTCCTTCTATCTGACCCTAGCTTGTCAGGTCTCTTCAGGGATGGCTGTATCATCCTCCTCTGTAGCCTGGCAAGGCTGCACTCCCAAGGGGGAGGTGATCAAAGAGCCTGCCACTGAGTTCATGTCAGAGACAGCATCTACACTCCTTACTAAGGAACCTACTTGGAAACTGAGCAACCTATGGGCTTCTTCTGAGCAAGGGTTTAAGCCCTTTCTATACATTGTCCTTGGTTGGGGTATCATTCTTTTCAGGGACCTCAGGGACCAGTTTTTATGGCTCTGGTTGTCTCCGTTTTGGAGCTCCTGTCCCCTCCAGGTCTTTCTATCTCCCCCTTCTTTCAAAAGAGTTCTTGCACTCTGCCCAAAGTTTGGCTATGAGTCTCAGCATCTCCTTCAGTATCCTGGTGGGTAGAGTCTTTCAGAGGTTCCCTGTGGAAGGCTCCTGTCCTGTTCCCTGTCTTCTCCTACTTCTGATGTTTATCCTGTTTGCCCTTCTGAATGAGGTTTCAGTCTCTTCCCTAGGGTCTTCCTTGTTGTTTAGCTTCTTTAGGACTATATATTTTAGTATGTGTATCCTGTATTATATGGCTAATTACATTTCTTTCTTCAGAGACTTGAAGTTCTTACCATACAGGTCTTTGAGTTGCTTCGTTATAGTTACACCAAGATAGTTTACACCATTATTTTTCTTGTCCCTTGTATACAGGGGAGCTTCTAATATTTTGAATTAATCTTGTAATGAGCTATTTTGCTGAAGGCATTTCTTAGCTGAAGGAGTACTCTGGTGGAACTTTTGGGGTCACTTATGTATATTATCATATCATCCACTAATAGTGTTACTTTGACTTCTTCCTTTCCAATTTGTATTCCCTTCATCTACTTAGTTGTCTTATTGCTCTGGCCTAGACCTTCAAGTACAATATTGAAGAGATACGGTGAGAGTGAGCAGCCTTGTCTTGTCCCTGATTTCAGTGGGATTGATTTAAGTTTCTCTCAGTTTAATGTGATGTTGGCAATAGGCTTGCTGTATATTGCATTTATTGTGTTAAGGTATGTGCCTTGTATCCCTGAGCTTTCCCATACTTTAAAAAAAAGGACTTATTTATTTATTATTTATACAGTGTTCTGCTTATATGAATGCCTGAAGGCAGGAAGAGGGCAACAGATTTCATTATAGATGGTTATTGAACTCAGGACCTTTGGAGAAGCAGCCAGTGCTCTTAACCTCTGAGCCATCTCTCCAACCTCTTTCCCATACTTTTAACACGAAGGGGTGTTCAATTTATCAAGTTCTTTTTCGGCGTCTAAGGAGATGACTATGTGGTATTTTTCTTTCAGTTTGCTTATATGATGCATTATGTTGATGGATTTACATATACTGAAGCATCCCTGCATACCTGGGATGAAGCCTACTTGATCATGGTGGATGATGTTTATGATTTGTTCCTGGATTCTGTTTGTGAGTATTTTATTAAGCATTTTTACATCAATGTTCATGAGGAAAATTTAGTATGAAATCCTCTTTCTTTGTTGGATCTTTGTGTGGCTTAGGTATCAGGGTGGCATGGCCTCATAGAATGAGTTTGGCAATGCTCTTTCTGTTTCTATTTTATGGAATAGTTTGAGGAGTAATAGCATCAGTTTTTCTTGGAAAGTCTGGTAGAATTCTGTGCTGAAACCATCTGGCCTTGGACTCTTTTTTTTTTGGATGGGAAATTTTAACGACTGCTTCTAAAGTAAGGTCACCAGTCTTAGTGGTAAGTACCGTTACCTGCCAGGGCACTGACTGAGCCCTTCCTTCTATTGTTCATTGCTGGAATCTTCCAGGAGCCTTTTCACTGCCGGCACTCATATCTTGGTGTGCCCTGCTAAGTCAGCCTCCCTTTCATGACTGCTAGGAGTTGGTAAATAAATATACTTGTTCTTGGGTGAGGTTATTCAAAGCCATGTCTTATTTACTCCTAGAGTTCTCCTGTAAAATTTACAGCTTCAGGTAGTTGTTTTCCATCATAGCTGATTAATAGCATACCTTACATTCATGTCTTTGTTTTCCTAAGGTATATCTCTCCAAAGGATACCACTTTGATAAAATCTTCACTGTTCAGAATCTACTTCTGGTAGCAGTTAAGTAAAGAAACCCTCAAACTATCCTGAAGGGCACATTTGAATGCAGGAAAAAATAGGAGTTCAAAGAAGTCCAGAGAATTGCGATCCATACCATGGTCAGAACCTGAATTTAGCTAAATATGAATTAGATAAGTTATTTTGTGGCCTATTTAGATGCTCAACTGCTATTTAGAAGATATGTTTTTGTGGCAACTCTGTTTCAATTCCAAAGAACTGACTTCTTGGTTAATCTAGTGCCCATGTTTTGGTGTTTGGATTATCTTAAAAATGTTTTTGGAAAAAATTTCTTTCCCCAAAATATCATAATTAACATGGACTATGTGGAAGACTATAAACCACAATCACACTGATTTTGTTATAAACTAAAATGACTGTTCTAAGAAACACCCAGGTCCTAGATTAATTGTCTCAGAAAAATTCTGATTAGAACTTTCAGTTGGGATCTGCTTTTGGCATATTTTATTTATTCATTTCATAATCAGAATGAGTTCTCACTAGATACCACAAACCAGCATTGGACTGGGAGTGTAGAAATGAGGGAGTACAGAAAGAAACCATCAGTGGTTTGTGAGTATAGGAATAAGCGAGTCCCCACTCGTGTAGGCATATGGTCTGGTAGAAAAGATGACAAACTGACAGATAATCACAATAAAAATGGTAGAAGTCTTGAGACCAAGGAGGAGAAAAATCGCAGATGATCTGAGTGTGGAAAAAAAACACAAACCCCTGCTTTTCATAAGAGATGATGTTGAGACTCAGATTTAAAGATACAGGGAGCTACACAGGCTGGAGTTAACATAGGAAGCAACACGTGTAGAGCACAGAACACAGAATTGTGTGTGTGTGTGTGTGTGTGTGTGTGAACATACTGCAAATTGCTTTCCAACATCTGTTTTCCCCTCCTTCATTTTGAAACTCAGATTTCCAAGTTGGAGCTAAGCACATGCACCTACGACTGGAAGCCACACTTCCAAGCCTGGCTGTGAGTTCTGTTTTGAAACAGGGTCTCATTTTATAACTCAGGCTGGCCTCAAACTTGTGTCCTTCTACCTTAGTTTCTGGAGTCCTTCCATTTAAGGCATAAGGTTTAAGCACAGTGGAGAAACCCAGTCCCAACATCACCACTGCTGACCAGAACCCTTCCAGTATGAAGAAATCCCATTTCTATATTTTTTGATAACTGAGTCTTTGAGGGTTCAAACCGCCAAAGTAATGGCACAGATAATAATGGTGTACTTGTCCACAGTCTTGATCCCAACATTAAGCTGTGGTTTATGAGATTTGAATATAATAGCAATCTGGGCTTCAATACTTTTCTGGAGTTTTGAAAGAAAGATTAACATATGTTCACTATGGGTCATAATTTGTTGTTAATTTTTGTTACATCAGTTTATGTCATCTGCTAAGCTAGTTGGACTGTTATCCTATGAGGACCTTTTAAAGATTCTGATGACTTTGACAGAACATAGTTATTCCCCCAGCCCCAACTCCTGGTGAGATAAATATTGCATAGAAGTCTCAGCCATCACCAAAATGCTAGCAAAGGAAATCCAGCAGCAAAGGAATCCAACTCACTGTGTGATCAAGTAAGATCTCCCTCAGAGAACCAAGGAACATTCAACATATCCAATGGCTCATAAAGCTTTGTTATATCTTTGTAAGAGCTATGTGGCAGGTTTGTTTTACCTGGTGGCAGAAAACGGGACCTATAAATCTGACACACCACATTTAGGTAGTGAAGGACAAAGCCATGTAGTCATCTCTTTAGATGCAGAAAAACTTGGGGCAAAAGTTCAAAATTCGTTCTCAACAAATTACATGTAGAAGGGAAGTGTCCCAGCTCAAGAAAGACTCCATCTGACATACCCACAGCTCATATCAAGCTTAATGTTTTTTTAAAGAGTATTCTAAGTTTAGGAACACAATAAGAATGCCCATTTGTACACTCAAACTCAGCAAAACCCACAAAGATTAGTAGTATGTCTATCCATTAACAAAAAAATTTTTTTAAAGGAAAGAGGTGCCCACATAGACAAGGATGAAGTTGGACCCTTATGCTATATAGTAAACCACACAAAGTGTACTGAAGATTTAAAAATAATACTTGACCTGAAACTCTGGAACCACTAGCAGAAAACACTGTGGACAAGTGCACCATCATCATCTTTGCCGTTTGAACCCCCAAAGACTCAGTTATCAAAGAATATAGAAATGGGATTTCTTCATACTGGAAGGGTTCTTGTCAGCAGTGGTGATGTTGGGACTGGATTTCTTCACTGTGCTTAGACCTTATACCTTAAATGGAAGGACTCCATAAGTCATTGTCATATTGAAAGCCATCAGTTACAAAACAAAACCCACCCTAGATCCAAGAGGGGAGGAGTCAAGATGAAGTTTACATTGGCTCCTTTGCACATACGATGTGTGATTGCACCTGAATGAATTTTCCAAGTGTTCTTTGGTCCACATACACTTAGGATGAAAGTGAAAACACTAAAAGAAAACAGAAACTTCTGAGAATGGCTCCACTTTCAACAAAGGGAATTGCTTTTGCAAACCCTGAGAAGGGAGAATAGGAGGACCTGAAGCCGGAAGACCTGAGTTGGAGCCTTGCCTTTCCTACTAATTATCGGTATGATTGTAGATAATTCACGCACTCTCTTGTGATGAAAGCACCATCTATAAAAATGTAGATAAAACAAATCTGCCCTCCTTCTGCTAATAGTTCTTATGAAGAGTCAACAAAGCCTTATGAACCATAAATACGGTAGAGGTACTAATTATAGTGAGAGTTGTTTGGGAGGGGGGTAAGTGGGATGACGAAGTGTATTCCTGAGAGCAGACTCTGATGCCCCAAGTTCAATGTCTCAGTTTTTCTTTGGGAATGGAGCTGGAGGTTTGTGACAGGACTTTCACCAAATGGCTAGCTTAATTTTTCTACACTGTATTGCTTGTTTTGTAGGGAGTGATAGATAAAGAGTTCATATGAGAATAAGAACAAGGATCCTTTTGTTGAATTGAGAGTTAGGCAAAGCATGATTTGGACCGAGGAGAAAGAAGGTTGGGAGACAGAATTTTTCATGAGAAGTAAACCTAGGTTATGCTTATTTACCAGTTAGCACCTTGCTCCAAATGAGGCCTTGCTTTAAATAAAATTGTAATTCAAGATAGTTACAAAAAGTCTGAAGCATGAAGCAAACACCTTAATGCTCACAGTGGAAAGCCATCCCGGTGGCCTGTTTTCTCAGAAGTTTTCAGCCTGCTTTCTCCTCTGCTACAAGAGCTATTACCCATTTAAGAGGCACCATGAAGTTGCTCTAACTTATGTTTAGACCTGGAAATTTAAAAAGCTGTGCAACCTGATCGGAATAAAAATGGAGTCACAAAGCATAAAGTAAGTCAGTGAAAGCATGGTTTCAGCATGTTAGAAGCTATTTCCTCTTCTGCATTGGGAATTTAAATAGGACAGGTCAGTGTGGGGAGGGGCCTGAGAATTGGAAGCAGAACATGAAACCTGCCGAGCTCATGTGACTACATTCACTGCCTATCATAAAGAATCACTCAGACACTGCTCATAGATGGGGCTCCTCCTTGTCTCCTCTAGAATCAAGGAATGAAAAGCAACTTGGGAGACAGGTGAAGTTTTTGAAATGTAGCAGTTTGGGCTGTTAGGCGTTTTGTATTGAACCACGATCTTGGAAGACGCCTGGAGCTCTTGGTTATGTCAAATCCCTTTCACATCCTCATATGTTTCTCATTTTAAGTCTTCTAGATTTCATTCTCTCTCGGCCCCATTGCTCACTTTCTATTGTAAAGCAATTAATTTATTTAATTTTACTTCTCCATCCCTAACCTTTTTCAGATGTGTTTCAAACGTAGCTACTACCCAGAAACATGCAGTGGAGAGGACGGGCTCTGGAGGTTGAGTGATCGCTTTCCCATTGATACCGCTAACAGGGCTGTCAGGTTCTCGGGTGAAAGTGCACAGTGGAAGTCTGACAAAATACCCACATGTGATACCAAATTGTGGGCCTGGAAGGCTCCTGCCAAGTGGGTCCTCCAGTGACGTGCTAGGAGAGTGCTTGCTGGGAGAGTTTTCTTGTCCATCTCAGATCCCTCCCAGTGACTCATTGCCTTCATGCCAGCTCTGTGCTTTGAACTTGAAAAGACCATTGTAATTACAAAGTATATGGAGACTGGGATGGTGGTGAAGATGCTAATGACAGATGATAGATAAGAACATTAGGGACTGGGACTTTAAGCACTTTAACAGAATTCAATACATGTATCTCTTCTTGTCAACACAGGGAAATTGGGTTTGGATGCCTCAGGAATTCACCAAGCTCGCTTCCAGAGTGGCATATTGGTTGACTCCTAGTCAGTGGTTTTCAGCTCTTCACACACACACACGCTTCCCAGCAGTACATCTGTTTTGCCATTTCCTTGGCTGCCATTAACAACTGGAGAAGAGAATCTATAAAACTATATAGTCTGTAGTTATCCTTGAATAGATTTAATTGCCCCCACCTTAAACAGAGTCCCTTATTTTGAGTATATTGTGCAATCGAATGAATGCTCCCCCTCCTCTTGACTTCAAATCAATTTGGGGCCTAAGGCTGGTGTAATCCACCGTTGACAGATGTATTTAACGAGCTTGGCTTTGAACATTCATAGCTGAGGGATTTCGGATTAGGTTTTATCTTATTTCACATCTTGATTAATAATCTAGGAGGAGGCTTCTGCATGCTAATGAAATTCATGTCTGCGGCATGAACAAAGCTGGGAAACCCTGCAAAGCCAGGGGTCGGCCCAGATGAACCAGCTCGAGGTGGGCAGGTGGGAAGGCCTCCTGTGAGCTGACCCCGCTGCATTGCTCTGATGAGGGCATTTCAAGGGGCCTAATCCTTTCCAGACGTTGTCACACTGGATCTGAAGGCTGCAGGGTACATGGCTGCCCATAACTATTTTTCAATGTGTTACTCACTGCTAGCTCATGCCCAGCTTTGGGAAAATAATGAGAAACATAGGTTTTCTGTATGAAGGACAAGACCAGAGTGTAGCAGTGCTGGACTGACTTGGAGGCAGCAGTGGGGTGGGATGCTGGGAAGTGTTTTCTGCACAGGCGTCATTGTGTGTCCGAGTGAAGATCCCTTGCTCAGGTCAATATCTGTGACTTGTCAGGTTGCCTTTGGAACTGGGCCTCCACTGGGGGAGAAACAACCTAAGTCATCCCGACTGTAAGCACTTTCCGGTGACGGAGAGAACTGGATGTCTGCACCAGGGAGATCTCAGTCTGGTTATCTCTCAGGCTTTCACACCACTTCTCGGAATGAATGGACGTGTGCTGCATACCTTGATATCCTCTCCCTTGTAATCACTGTGGTGTGAGTCTGCTCTCGAAGTTCAGTGTATTGGGACCTTAAAGTTCAGCGCAAGAGTGTTGAGAGGTAGGGCCTTTTTGAGGTGGGGATGTCTCAAGGGCTATCACTTCATGAATGGGATAACGCCATTATCTCTGGAGTGGCTTCGTCCTTTGGAGGGAGTGGGTTCCTCATTAAAGTTTTTTTTTCTCTCTCTCTCTATTCCCTCCCTCCTTTCTTCTCCCTCATTCTTTTCTCCCTCTCTCCTTCTTGCCTGATACCAGTACATGGATGCTGTATTTCTCAGCATACAGAACTGTGAGAAATACATCTGTTCTCTTTATGAGCATCCCGTTTGTGATAGTCTGCCCTAGTAATATGAAATAAATGCAGACAGTTCTATAGATGTTTTCCTCATGGGCTGTGAGTGAACCCAGCTGTCCTGAGTTGTAGGGGGAGGCCTGAGCTAACATAGCAGTGGCCTATTTGTTCTTTAGTTCTTTTTCTGCTGTTTTCCAGTGACAACTTTCAAGAAACAAATAAATCAAAATTTTTTAAGTGGGAAGGAAAATTAGAGTTGGAAGAAAGGAAATTAGAGTTGGCGTCAAAATATTTTTATTCCATTTCTGTCTGAAGCAGAGACCACAGGAAGAAATTTGACTTGTTCAAAGTGAATTGAAGTGAAAGGGTCTGGGATGTGACTAGGCCTTGGCTTCTCACTTCATCCTGCCCCTCTCCCTTGAACTTTTTGTTGAAGCACCTAGATGGAAGGCAAGCAAATCTCTTCAGAACACTACAGTGGCACCCATATGGCTCTGGTGAATTCATCAGTCATAGGAACAGAGATTTTCAATATTTAGGAACACAGTACTTTTGTATGTGAGATAAAAAAAAAATTAGCTGGCAGTGAAGAAGTTGTTGTTCTTCGAGCTTTTCATAGGAACTGTTCTGAAAATGTCAGTGGTTCAGAAAACCTGGCCGGATGACTATCAGGAAAAATTCAGGGAAAGAATTTGATTCTTACTAACCCTTTTGACATTTCAAGAATTTCAGAGTCGCTTCTATACGCCAGACCCTTGGTTTGGCAAGTAGAGATGACTTCTACAACACCTGGAAAGACAGGGATGCCAAGTAAAGTTCACTTTCCTAAGAAACCAGATGGCTACAGCTTTTGCACGGGCAACAAATTGATTAACAACTTCATTCACCAAAATATTGTGAGGAAGGAGGACTTTCACACCAGGATGGGCTACTTGAGGGCAAACTGGAATAGGGGTCATTTGGGGAGACATCTCCATCTTAATTTCCAGGTTTGTTTTGCTGTGCTTGAGAAGCTTGCCAGACCCTTGCTACTTCTTCCTCATGTATTTATCTGTGGAGAAGAGGTGATTGTAGAGTTTTCATTTGTTCTAAGGGTAATTTTTACTGCTTGGAATGAATGGTGCTAGACAAGTATAAATATACGTGGCTATTTTGAATATCTTTGGTTCAAACTCTGTACTTCAAAGGTCGGTGATTGGAGGGTGGGAGGAGTCCTAACACCAAAGAGTGAGTCATGGGCCCCAGGAAGTGTAAATTTTGATAGTCCGTAGGTAGGAAAAACATGTCTTTCTCACAAAAAAATAGATTTGACCTTTAAAATTTTTATTTTCTAATAAAATAATGCTAGTACATAGACGTTTTTCTCTAAAAAAATAACTTGCTTGAATTCTGTGAGTTTTATGACTTGGAGAACACGTGGCTAATGTTGTGGGACATACGTAGAAGAATGGAAAAGGTCTACTTCAAGAAAAACGTAAAACAGTGGAAGGGAAGCAGAGGAAAAGTAAAATCAAGTTGAGATCAAAGGCGGGGTAAAAATGTCATTGGAAAAAATAGGAGAGTCCAAATCGTCTTGAATATTTTATAGAGCGTTTGAGTGTAAGCTTGATCACCCAAAGGACACACCACAGGGATCAGCGTTCAAAAATGAACAACAGCTGTTGGATGTCAATAGACAATATCCCAGTGGGTGGAGAGCATTCCGGGTGAAACACTGTGTCTTCAGGTGGTCGCTGATCCTTTGGGTAAATCTTTGATGAGGAATAAAACTCGTCCTCATTGTTAGAGGATCATTAGAGCAACCCAATAGTTTTCTAGTGAGTGTACTTCAAAGTGAAGAAATTTAATTAGTTAATGGCCGTTTACAGAACATCTTCTAGATGTAAGTCACCGTGCTTTGTCATAAAGCTTCCCCACAGGAGTTTATCACTGGAGACGACTCTGATTAACCAACGCCTTTGAGCAACTCTAGTTGTGTCAAGAGGAATGATTGTTTTTTCAGGAGTGAGATCTCCTCCGAGGTATCTTCTCTGGCTCTTCTATTTTTAGTGTTTCTGCCCGATTGCTCCACTTAGTGTTTGCTCCATTGCCCGCATTTCGTCCTCTAAGGATTTATAATCTTCTGAAACTCTATGTGCATATTTTTCTTTATTCATTATTAGTCTTCCTTTCCAGTAGTAAGTTCTAGAAAATTAGAGATGGTGTTGTTTTCTTCACCACACTACGCTCAGTGCCAAGAACAGGACCTGGCACACTGTGCAGCAGGCACTTAAAAATGCGTCCAGTGATATCCCAGACAAGATATTTAATGAAATAACTCATATAAAGAGGGCATACGTAATTATGATAAGCAGAAAATGTAGAAGACACAGACTAGAGAGGGAGGCACATCATAATTTGCAATGTTGTTCATGTAAGTCTGGACAACCTCTGGTCAGGCTGAGTGTGTCTGAGGAACTTGCTTTTGGGGAAAGGATGGGGAGGGCCGTGTCTTCAGGTTGTTTCAGGCCACCTAGCATTAGCTAACCCTGCTGCTTCCTTTCTCCTGACCACTGTCTCTAAGCAAAGTGCTGAGGGCCATTGTTCCAGTTTCAGGGACACTGATTGTTGTGCCAAATCTAACCCATTTCATTATTAAAGAGACATTATTTGATGCTGTACTAATCAATGGGACCACCCAAAGCAGATAATGCCTTAACCCTAAGTGGGATTTATTATGGGTGGCTGACAAATTTTTAGCTGGAGCTGCAATTGGTGGAACTCTGTTTCCTCTTCTTAGAGGAGGACCATAGCCTCTTTGGGAGCATGTGATCTCTAGCCCTGTTGATTTGTGATATCAGTTGGAATTAGAGAGCAGGAGATATTTGACTTTGTTTGCCTAGTCACTAAAATAAGACTCAAGAACTGTGCTTCAAAATGATTGCCATCTTGTATTATTAACACAATTATTGTGCAAAACTCTTTTTAAAATTTTGCTATGTGATGGTTTTATTTTTTAATTTTTCTGATATGCTATATACTGTATCTGCAGATGCCATAGAAAAATCCTTGTAAATATCCAAGGAAGCTGATGAAATGATAGATGAAGAAAAAATTCAGTTTGTAAATTCTTGTCGTGGGGTTGTAAATCCATCCGTGTTGTTCCTTTGAGATGGAGATGTATCATTACCAGTTTGAGCACTCAACACACCTTCAATGAAATGCAGAACCCTCTTTCTTCTATGTGGAGTTAACAGTTCGGAAACATTTGAAACTAGCTTCTCTAACTTTCAGCTCTCAAAAAAACAATAGCGTAAGCGTATCAGTAGCAGTGACAGTAGCGTGTATTCTCCTTACTGTCATGGTTTGGTTTGAGAGCAGTTTGGGCGGAGAGAGGTGTGAGCCTTCCCTTAAAGAGGTGGGTGGATGAGGCTGGCGCGGGGTGCTTACCCGTGGCCTCAGAAACCACTCAGCCACTTACCGATTATGGAGTGGGCGCTAGAAAATAAAGGAAAGGAAACGTCTCAACGCCTCCTCCAAGGAGTTCGCAGTCTAGCGAGTTATAAGACGTTCGGAAACAATTTGTTGTGATGCAGACATGGGAAGACAGAGATTCAAATCATACGCTATGTATGAGAGCTGAGAAAGATTGCAGGCACGGTGTGGTTCTTGAACACTTCTAGAGGAGAATGCTGAATGCTGAAGCTGTAGGTTGGGAAGGAGATAGAAAACCCGCTTCCATCAGGGAATAAGTGGTTCACTCTGGCTTGAATACGGGCATCTGGGTAAGATGGAATGTTAAAGGATGCAGTGGTGAACGTGTCACAGGTTAATTCTCTTGTCCCAAGAATAAATTTGGTTTTCTCCTTTAGCTGTGAGAGCACTTAGACCAAATTTTAGAGTTATTTTAAAAAATTACACTTGCTTGCTTGTTTATGTATGGCTGTATGGAGTGATGAAGACAACTTTTGGGAATCTGTTCTCTCCCTCTGTCACGGGGATTCTGATAATGAACTCGGGCATTAGGCTTGGATCCACGTGAGAGGCTGTCTCCGAAATACGATTTATTCTCTGAATAAAGATCAGCAAAATGTGCTTCGGTCCATTCATTCCCCAGTTTCTCATCTAGAAGACTGTGTCTTCTACGGGAATGCCTCCTTTTAAGTTTCTGCATGTGTAAGAGCTATAGACCCCTCCCCCACCTCCCCACTAGCCCAAACTACTTCAGAAGCTCATTCATCCAATTTTCTTTCATCTCAGAAATACATAGGATGTAGGATAGTTTTCAGAATGCAAGTCCTGGAGTCTGAATATGTGGATTCTGAATAGACCCTAACTGTACATTTCCATCTGCAAAGAAGCTAACACCAGTCCCTATGTTACAAGCTTGACTGAGTATCACATGATGTGGTAGTTGTTTGTCATGTAATGAAATACTTGAGGAAAACATCCTAGGAACAAAGTGTATATTTTCATCCTTTTAGTCCAGTCATTCAGCCCCATTGATTTTGGCATATGGCAAAGTAGAAACATCATGGCAAATAGTACAAGGCAGAACTGGGCTATTCACAGCTTGGTGGCCAGGAAGAGGAGAGAGTGAGGACCAGCTTGTGCTAGTGGGCATGACTGCTTCTTCTGCTTTACCCTATCTTGATCCCTAACCTGGTGGATGGTGCTGCCCGTATTCACACACATATTCCTCTCTAGGTTACAATCCCACATTCTAAGTTACTCTAGAAACACAACAAGAAGTGCATTTTACTAATCCCCTAAGTGTCTCTCAGTGCAATCAGGTTGGCAACTAGGATTAACCATCACATCGAGCTCCCTCAGGCGAAGCAATTCACCAAGCACATATTTAATAAACGTGCAGTGAATGACGGCCTTTGTCATTCCTCCTTTTTGCACAAACCCTAGCCCGCATTTTACTCTAGCTGTTTATGTAAATGTTTCTCATTGACCCAACTGTCACCTTGAGGGTAGGACTCTTTTCCTGTTTTTTTTTTTTTCAACACTATCATAATGCTTCACACAAAATGTATTTGCGGATCCGTTAATCTGTTCTATATTGTTGGTCTTGAGTGCAGCACTTCCTTGTTTAAAGAAAGGAAAACATCAGCCTGTTTTCCCCACCAAGCTTAAACCATCAGCTTAGGATTTTTAGTTGACCATTAAAACATTTGCCATTGATATCTGTGGTATCCTTGATTCTGAATATTTGGTTAGGAATGTAACTGCCAATTATTTTCCTTTTGTGGTGAGAAACATAATCTTGTTTATGACTTGGTTTCTAGGAATGGTGAAAATTAAGGGCTATTTGTGCTTTTCATAAAATATTGATATACATTATCACAGGTCCTATAATTTCCTAGTTTTCCTGTCTGCTTCTTGGACACTAAGCCAAGAAAGGCCTCCCACTGAATTGTCATACCACAAAGGAACAGTGTGGTCTAGGAACTATAAGCTACATTTTCCAATGTAACGGGAAACACATCCGAGTCAAAGTCTTGTTTAAGCTAAGCTCGTCAATTGCAACTAAAACTCTGCCCACATCTAGTCACGCCATGTCTGTGTTATAAGGAGCTCTGCTTAAATGACCTTTCAGTGGAATTAAAGTTTGTCATGCAGGTTCCCAAATTATCTTTGTTTTAGTTACATTCACTAAAAAAATTTTTAAACAATGATTCCATTTCCTACTTTAAAGCAAATATAAAAAAAGCAAATATAAAAAAAATTATTCTCTCATATATTCCATCCTGACTGTAGTTTCCCTTCCTCCCTTTCCTTTGGCTTCTCCCACCCCCACCTCCTCTCTCCCCCAGACCTCCCCTCAGAAAAGAGCAGGCCTCCTGGGGACATCAGCCAAACATGGTATAACAAGTTACATTAAGAGCAGGCACATCAAAGCTGGACAACACAGCCCCATGGGGGAGAAGGGTCTCACAAGCAGGCAAAAAAGTCAGAGATAGTCCCACTGTCAGGAATCCCAGAGGAATGCCTAGTTACTCCGTGATGACACATACACAGAGGACCTACATTAGACCCCTACAGCCCCCACGAGTGCTGTTGATTCTGTGGGCCCTGTTCTTGTGGTGTCCCCAACGCCCCTGGTTCCTTAAGCATGCAGTATCAGCCATGAAGCTTTTCACTGGTAATTCACAACAGATTCCATAACCAAACACAACATGTGTTTAAATGATATAAGAAATACAAAATGTGTTAGGCCTCCCTGAAGAAGAAGTGATTCTTGGTTCGGTGATTGTAACAGGACTCAGCATCTTACAGAGTAAGTCTATGATGAATACATTTGTGGACCCAAGAATGAGAATGCACAATCTTGGAAAGGTGGGTGGAGGCAGAAACCGCACAGTGATGCCACCAACGCCTCTATCCTGGGTTGAAGTGAGTCCAATGGTATTCAGACAGCGGCAGTGTGAGGAACCAGGAGCCGTGGGGTTAACTAGACTTGGGTGGGGAAAGAACAGAATCTATGTTGAGGCATGGGCAGAGCCGTGGGCAATGTCTCTTTTGACCAGTCAGCTGTCAGGCCTGTGGGCAGAGCCACCTGTAAGAAGCCATATCATACCAGTGGGAGGAAGAAAGTAGCTACAAAATGGCGTGGGGCTGGGTAGGCAGACCAGCGGTTCTGGGTGGGCAGGTGCTCTGTCCAGAAGCCACGCAGACTGTGTCCTTGTCTTTGCCCCAGTCCCTCCCTCTGGGTTCACTGTCAGTTTTTCTTCCTTCCCAGCCTTCCTTCTCTCATCATTATTCTTCCTATTTTGTCCGCCTATTGTTTTGCCTGCTGTCTTTTTGGTTTTAGGTCACTACCGTTTGATATAGCACTAGTGGCTGCCACCTTTTGTTTGGACAGCTTTGTCTATGGTAGCTTTCTTCAGCTCTGGCCCATTTCTAATTGGGGATACATTCTTTGGGTACTGCAGTATCAGGAAATCATTCTGAGCTGCTTTCCTACCCTAACTTATACAACATTAACATTTCTCATGGTGGCCTCAAGTCTCCATTATGACTTGAGTCTTTTCATGTACTCATATTTTAAAAGCTTAAACTTGTGGTGCTGTTTTAAAGGCCATAGGGTCCTTTGAAAGTGGGGCCTAACTAGAAGAAGCAGGTTACCAAAGGTATTCCTTAGAAGGTCACAGCCAGCCCTGGACCCAGGCTTATTCTCTGCCTTCTGGTTGGGCATGACACAAGGCATTTCTTCCTCATGCTGCTGTCTCCATGCACAGCTCCATGCCTTCCCTGCTACGACAAACTAAATTCCCTCTGAAACTGTCATACAGAATAAGTCTTTCTCCCTTTGTTTCAGTCAGACATTTATCACAGCAACATCAAAAGTAACTGATACAATCTCATTCTTGGCTTGGGGCGGGGCGTGGGGGGAGGATCATCATTCGCTACCAGTCCTGACAATGTCCAACTGGTTCCCTCAGCTTTCAGTGGCTGAGCTGTTCCTGCTGTAAATGCAGCCAGAGACAGTACCAGCTTGACACACTCCAGAGCAGTGATTTTGTGCCCTGGGGACATTTGGCAAAGTCTGCAGATATTTGCAACTGGGTCAGGGGAAGGGATGCTGGCTTCTAACAGCATAAGTCTAGGGTCTGTGAAGGCTCTTACAGCACGCAGGGCAGTTCCCACCCCAAAGGAATCGTCTAGCCCAAGATGTCAACATGCCGAGACCAAGAAACTTTCCTCTGGGGGTATTTGTTTCAGTGTGCAGCTAAGGTAAATATAAAAAAAAATAACAAGATTTATTGAAATGAAAACAAATTATAATCAATGAATGAAAAAAAGCAAAGGAATCTGAGGATGGTCAGTAGCAAATGTACCTGCTTTAGTAGAAAAAAAGTATTGCACAAAATTTCACTTACACAATTACACTTAACAGATTGTCTTTAGCCCACCCCCCCACCCCCCGCAACAGCTCTGTTTGAAAGTAGTAAAGAAAACAAAAAGGAAATGAAGCATAGGGTATAAGATGACTCTCTCAGAGACCCCATCCAAACAAAGATTTGTGGATTTTTTAACCCCACAAAAACAGAAAAACAAAAAAAACACAACAGCTACTCCCCCCACTTCCC
>CM053763.1:43367386-43392349 GCA_028658305.1 Pachyuromys duprasi
CACAAGACTATTCATCCACACAGCTTAACTGAAGCTATAATGGCAGAAAATAAGGGCAGGAACCAAAGCCGCCTTCACAAAGAAGTAACTCTCCCCATTCTGTATTTGGTATTTAAAAATAGGAGAGAAAGCGCATAGCTTGAATCTGAGATAATGCTGGCCGCTTTGTGAAGGCTCTCCCAGAGCGTCGCCTTCGAAACAAATTGGCCCTCTCCTACAAAGGTTTCTTTTTTGTATTCTCGAAAACTCATTTTTAATGGCTTGTGTGGCATCGGTTATGCCCCTCAGCTGTAATGAACCTCTCTGCAAGCCACCACATGCCGGCCAGAAATGAATCTCAGCGGAGAGGAAAGTGCCGGAACGTTAATAGGTTTTAATCCAAGGTAAGCAAACCTATTGAGCCGCCACCGTGTGCTTTGAAAAATCTAAATGTCATGAAATTTTCATCCGTTTTCCCTCGACTGCAAATCAGTTTGGGTCCAGAGACAGCCAAGGAGGGATCAGAAAGGGAAATCTCAAATGCGCATAACTGCCCAGGAGCACACCTTGAGGAGTTTACAAGCACCATCCAGGCAAAACAAAGTAATAATTGATGGAGAGCAGGGGGAAGTGTCGGTTGTGGTAAGCGGGGCCCGTGGAAAGCCAGTGCGATGTATTTGATCGTATCATCAGGATACGGGGTGAAGGAGGGGTCGCTGAAACCCGAAATTCTCTGTTACATGGGCTCACAGGTTTTCACGGAAGCAGAGTAGTTGCACTGCCGGATTCTTGCACTGATTCTAGCCAATTCACAGAGATTTGGTTGCCAAACACTCATCTGAGACTGCATTTTGCACAGCACCTTTGCAGCTTTTGATAGGTGCTGAGCCACTGTGAAAATGATAGATGTGAAGTACAGAGGCAAAACAAATTCGTTTTTAAACTTGTGAGACTTTTGCATATATGGGAGTCTGGAGTCTAATTTAGTATTTTTCTTCCTTTTGCAGGTGAGTAACAGTTAAATATGCAGCTAGACTCAGGGACTCCTTCTTAGGCCTCTGGGACGAGGGCTACGGATCCCATTTTCAAGTGTCTTGTAGATATGTTAATTGCTCTAGTTAACCACAGTGATAGGATCTCTTCTCTCTCATGAAAGACCGAAGATGTCCCTAGTCATACTGCGACTGACTCACTAAAGCAAGTTGTGCAAGTCCTGAGGCTCTGGAAAGGGAAACTTAAAAGTCAGTTGTATTTTCAAATTTGTATTGAGACATCGTTGCTGAGCTTGCTGTGTGCGAGGCATGATTCCAAGCGATTTATGACTTTAATACTCATAAGACTTTATGGAGAGGGCCTTTCATTGCGCCTTATTTAAATGAGCCAGCAGAGGTATGGGAGAAGTTAAACAATTTGCCCAAGGTCATGGGAGCCATAAGTACAACTTGAACATAGGCTGTCTGTCTTTGGAGTCTTTGTGTGCTCCTGCTGCTATGCTACCTTACGTCTTGAAGCAAGCAGAGTGAACGCCCCCACTTCATACTGAACCGGAGAGGTGGTAGGGCGCCCCTGTTTCGTTGTCCTGTTGTCAAGGTCGAAGAGTAATTTGCAGACACCCACAGAGACATCCCAATGGACTAGAAAGACTTTGCTCTGACTCAAGTGTATCTGTGTCTGCCCACAGACTCCCCCTCCTCACAGGAACTGCTGTGTTGTTGATGGCGCCACACATAGTTTGTGAGGACTGAAGCTACAGGTGAGTCCCGCACACAGCTCAAGGTTTTGCTACCCTGAGACATGTATGGTAGATCTGAGAATGTCACCATTTATCCCAAATGACAGGTCTTCATTTTGTGGCTTTCAAAATCAGAGCAAATGGAAGAGAAGGAGTCAGAAGGTCTAGGATAAGCCTCAGGCTATCATGCACTTATGAATCTCTCAGGGACCTTGATTCTCATTTATAGGTCTAGAGTGGGGCCAAAAAGTTTCTTTTTCTGACTTTGAAGAGTTGCTGGGCCAGAAACCATATTTTGTTGTTGTTTTTACATTTTAAAAGATTACCTTAATTTTTATACATGGATATAATGTGTTTTAATCAAATCTATCACCTACATCCCTCCCTTCCAACCTTTCCCATACTCCTCACCACTTTCCACTCCCAACTTCCTGTACTGTTTTTAAAACTCATTGAGTTCACTTAATGTGACCAGTATCATGCATGGGTCTAGGTGATCAACTGGAACTCTCAGGAAGGATAAGAAGGTCTAGGATAAGTCTCGGACTATGGTGTAGTTATAAATCTCTCTGTCACCTTGTTGAAATGCAGATTCTCCTTTACAGGTCTAGAATGGGGCCAGAAAGTCAGGCAGGGTAGTTCTAGTTCCCCCTATAAGCAGGAGTGTAACAGGGGCTGCATCTGAAGTGAACTGGCTCTCTCCTTTCTCAGCACTTATCGGTTGCCATGGTTCTCAGCTAGGGCTGGCCCATTCCCCATTTCATGCTGGAATGTTTTCTGGCTTGATTGTGTGCAGATCTTGTGCATGGTGACAGCTTTTGCAAGCTCATGCGTGCACTGTCTTGGTCATGACCGGGAAATACTTTTTCATGGCAGTCCTTTACTACCTCTGGTCTTTATAATTGCTCCACCCATCCCACAATCTCTTATTCTCTGCATTTTGACCAGCCGTGAGTATCTTATTAATCCCTGCAGAAAGAAGCTTCTTGATGAAGACTGAGAGCTACATTAGTCTGGAGTTATAAAGAAGTATTTATGATTCAGTTTATTATTTCCAGTTAGCAATAACGGTGAGACGTTCTTCTACTAAGGCCCATGGTCTTAGCCATGGGTTCTTGGGCCAACTAACAGCACTAGCCCATGTTTTGGTTATTTCCAATACAGCCACGCCACTGTTGCATCTGTGGCATATCTTATCACATCACTGACCATATTTTGAATACAAGAGTCTATGGACTTGGCTGACAACCTCACCTTTACCAGAAAGCTTTTTAGAAATGCAGTCTTGGTAAGCTAAACAAGGAGGAGGTTCCGGCGTAGGTTGATCAATCCTCACTTAGAAAGACAAATGGGATGGACTTTGGAAGTAGGAGAAAACAAGAAACAGGACAGGAGCCTACTGCAGAGGGTCTCTGAAAGACTCTACCTAGCAGTGTATCAAAACAGATGCTGAGACTCATAACCAAACCTTGGGCAGAGTGCAGGGAATCATGTAAAAGCAGTGGGAGTTAGTAAGACCTGGAGAGGACAGGAGCGCCACAAGGACCAAATACATCTGGGTCCAGGGGTCTTTTCTGAGACTGTTTCTCCAACCAAGGACCATGCATGGATATAACCTAGAACCCCTGCTCAGACATTGCCCATGGCAGGTCAGCATCCAAGTGGGTTTCCCTAACAAGGGGAACAGGGACTGTCTCTGACATGAACTCAGTGGCGCGGACCTTTCCCCTCCCCCAAGGGAGGAGCATTCTTGCTAAGCCACAGATGAGAACTGATGAGTCCTGATGAGACCTGTTAAGCGAGGGTCAGATGGAAGGGGAAGAGGACCTCCCCTATCAGTGGGCTTAGAGAGGGCAGGAAGGAGATGAGGGAAGGAGGGTGAGATTGAGAGAGGGAATGAGGGAGGGGGCTAGAGCTGGGATACAAAGTAAATAACCTGTAATTAATATAAAAAATAAAAAAGAAAAAAAAAGAAGAAATGCAGTCTTGGATTTTACTTCAGAACTATCTAACTAGAATCTACATTGTAACAAAATTTCCAGTTGATTTAATGTGCACTACAATTGTTTGAGAAATACTAGTTTAGTTTATTCTTCAAAACATGAAGATATGTTTATATCATTAAATATTCTACAAATGAACTGTTTATACTGGTAAGGAGGAGAAAAGCAATATAAAGTCCTTACTAGAAGTTTTATTCAAGTCTTCCAAATATTTATTTTATTTGTGATATCTTCAATTAATGGAAAAGCCCCTGAAATGCCCCCATTTGTAGCTTATTTAGAAAAATTTGCACAATACTTTCATTTCAGAGGAACGATTCAACTCCAGTTGTTCCTACTTTAGGTTCTGGCTGTAACCCAAAACTCTGGAACAGTTAGAATCTGGACGAAAGCCAGGAGTCTTCACACTGGCATCTCTGTATATCATCCTGCGCTCTTAGTCACTGACAGAAGGCGGTCTGGTGCTCTCAGCCAGGCTGGGGATGACAACTGCCTTGGCCTCCCAGAGATGTTCTGAGGGTCATGCTCACCTCCAACACTTCCCATGTTAGGATTTACGCTCTTCTAGAGGGCAAAGGAATGTGTGTCTAGCTTTTCCCCTCAACACAGCTGGGCACTACTCTAGCTGGTAGCAGTTTTAGGAATGAGCTCTAGGAGGAAGGTGAACTCAGGTTTGCTGAGGCTCCCAGGGGCAGGAAGAGTAAGGACTGAGAACTCATCTCATGAAAGGAAGGAGATGGCAGGAGACAGGACTGTACCAAGATCCCATACCTCCCGAGCCAGATTCATCGCCATGCTCACTTTCACTTACATCTCACAGACTTAAACATCAGACCAATACACGGCAGTGATAAGACAGAGGCTGCAGCATCGAGCTCTAAGTGCAGGACCTTCCCGAGAAAGGGCCTGTCCAACTGCACTCACTGGTCACATGCCCCTGGAGCCAGATTTGACTCTGGAAAGCAGAATCTTCACATTTGGGAAATTTATTCAGAGTTTAGCAGGTTCTGTCTGTCAAAAGACCTAAATCATACTGATGATAATTATAAAGTCTGACAAAATGCTTCTCCAGTTCTGGGCCTACGTCAGCAGCAGCAGCAACAACAGTACGTGAGACCTCGCTGGGAACAGGTTCTTGTTCCCTGCCCCCAGCGAAAGCAGGGTCTCTAGGTGTGAAATCTAGAAGCCTATGGTTCTCAGCTCTCTCAGTGGACTCTTGTTCTCTGCCTTTTTGGTGGTGCTGGGACATGAACCCAGGCTCTTGTGCATGCAAGGCAAATTCTACCCACTGAGCTGCGCTCCCTGACCCTCTTCTAAAAACTCTAAAGTGTCCCTTGTTTGAGACTCAACCAGTGACTGACTCTAAACTTTCTCTAGACTAAAAGTAGCTTTACACAAATGTTTCCTGAGAATTGTAAGTTGCTAACTCTGAATTCCTAACAATTATTTGGAGATGATCATGACATTGAATTATGGACCACATTTGTGCCCATTTTCTTCTAGAGAGAGAACAATCTCTTTGCACCAGATTTGTGCCTGGTGAAATGGTGCTTTCTATAATTCTTGTTCCTGAGAGGGTGAGGCAGGAGGATTGTCATGACTCGGAGGCCAGCATGGGCTACATAACAAGTACTAGACCAGCTAGGGGAACCTGCTAGACCTAAATTCTAAATGCAAGCCTAAACCAAAACAACACACACACACACACACACACACACACACACACACACACACACAGATTCCTCAAGTCCTCTAAACCTTAAGTGTGTGTTCTCAATAGCTAAGAGATTCTGGGAATGTTCAAGGTATGGGCAAAGAATGCAGAAAACACTTAGCGTTGTTCAAATCCCGGTTCTCCTGCTAACTACTAGTGAAACCCCACTTATCCCAGCGGAATAAGTGCCTTTGGCCATCAAATTGAGACAATATTAATGAAAATCACTTGATCGGTTGTTTTTTCTTTTCTTGTGAGATTTGATTGAGCTCATAAGAGGTAGTGAATCCCTATCACTGAGCCTGGCAGATAATCAGCACTTAAAAGAATGGTAGATTGCATGCTTATATCATTAAAAAGTAGAGGTATATGTATTTGTGAATTGTGGGACTAATAATTACCTAATATAAATAGAAACACTGCATTTCCATAAAGGTTCATGGAATACATAGCCATCTCACACAGACACACAGACACACATACAATATACATACTCAGAGTCACAGTCCCAGACACGCAGACACATACACACAGAGTCACAGACAGTCACATACACAGATACCCACATAGACAAATGCAGATACACACATAAATACAGAGACACACATTCAAACACAGAGACACAGACACATAGACACACACACACACACACACACACATCTTGTACAAATTCTCTCCTGGGTCTTCTCTTCTCTTACTGTTTTCAGGGGTTCTGCTTAGCCCTCTGGAGGCTGAAGTTCAGTGCTGGAAGTTCACGTCTTTACATTTTCAGTTTTGTGCTGAGCATACAATAACAGAATTTCATAGGATTTCTTCCTCTTAGCTCCCATATACTTCTAAAATCAATGATTTGCAAAGTAAAAAGGACTTCTTTCAGTAAATATATGTGAGGTAGAGCATCTTCCTCTGCTCTCTGAGCAAAGCAAAGGCCAGCCGTAAGCCTGGTGATGAGCGGGTGAGTCCATATTGATTTTCTGCCTGCTACTTGCTCCATCATCACATGTAGGAAGAATAGAATTATCCTTGCTCAAATGCTCGGGTCTTTTCGTGTGTGTTTGCGTCCGAAAACCAACTACAGGCTACTTGCATTCATCTTATTGAATAATAAATGAAGATCAAGGTCTGTCTGGCTCTGAATGCAAGTTAACTTGAGTGTGAGTTAAATATCAAGGCCAACAAGCTCTTTTTTTTTTTTCCTGCAAGCATGGACAGCTTTTCGATGAGTTAAAAACCAACTAAACAAAAGCAAGAGAAAAAAGAACCCAAACCCAAAATGGCTTAGTAGTAAAAGAATACTCTCTTTGGAGACTTTGGGTCCCCGGTGGTACTCATCTGGATGCCATTAGTGCTGCAGAGCTTTGATGCTGAGGGCTGAGCACACGCATACCCAGCTCTCCCTGTATCGATTTCCTTCTCACTGATTTAGTGTCGGCCTCTTGGCATTTCTCTACTGCCGCTAGCAGCTCAGCTCTGGCCCCAGAGGGCTTTATTTAATGAAACATAGGGCTTAGGCTGTGAGAGGCTTGCCCCAGGAATTGGAGTTGTAGACATCCCAATGGAGAAAACATCCAGATAAGTCATGTAGGGGAACCACCAAGGGCTGAGATGATGATGCGGAACCTGGACCAGTGCATTTGTTTTAAAGAGAAAAGGGGACCAGCATCCTTCAAATGACTGTGGGGAGTTGAAAGGAGCCGAAAGACAAAGTGCTTATGTGAAATATGTACAGAAATCTCACTGGGAGAGGAATGAGGAAGAGGAGGGAGCCACACATTCTTCCTCTGGAGAGATCTGTGGATGTATTAGAACCTGGTGCAGACAGCAGGGGTCTTCAGGGAGAGTTAATGGAAAAATGTCTTTAAGATAAAGTTTTATTTTAGAGCAGTCTTCTATTTACAAAAAAGTTGTGAAGATAGCAGAGAATTCCCATGCACCCTGTACAGAGTTTCCCCTCTTGGTATGGGTATGCTACATTTCCCCTCTTGGGCATATAAATATGTTACATTTCTTCCTACTATTATCCTATGTTGACAAATTATTTGTCATAGCTTGAGTGAGAAGCGTCCCCCTTAGGGTAAGATATCTAAACATTTAGCTCCTACTTGGTGGCACTGTTTGGGGGAGGTTTAGGAAGTGTGCTCTTGCTGGAGAAGAAGGATGGGCTTTGAGATTTTATAGCTTTATTCCTACTTCCAGTTTGCTCTCTCCAATTTGTATTTGTGGTAAAGAATGTGATCTCTTAGCTCTCTGTTCCTGTTGCCATGCTTGCATGTTTCCAGGCCTTCCCACCAGGCTGGATTCTTCCTCTGGAACTGTAAGCCAAAATAAACTCTCTTTCTCAGGTCGGCTTTGGTCACGGTATTTTGTTACAGCACCAGAAATGTAACTAATACCCTAATATAAACTAAAACCTGGACTTTATTTAGATTTCCTTAGTTTTCAACTGATGTTCTTTTCTGTTCCAGGTTACTATCTGTAGGACACTTAGGTGTTATATCTCCTGGGCTGGAACAGTTTCCCAAACATTCCTTGCTTTTGATGAGCTTGACAACTTTTGAAGTACTGGCCAAGGAGTAAGTCAAATGCCCTTCATCTGGGATTGCGGGATTTATCTCCTGCTTTTCTCATGATTATGTGTTTTTGTGGGGGAAGATTGTGTAGCTAAAGTGCCATTTTATCACATCAAAGGTATATATAGTTCACATGGCATAATTATTGATGGAAGACAACATTAATGAAAGCTTTTGGCCAGGTGGGAATAGGTATTTAGCTTTAGAAATGAAAAGATTTTGGCCCCATGCATAGAAAAAATTAGTGCAAGGTAAAAGGAACACATGGACATGTCACCTGTATCTAGGAATCAGATTTTTATATGTGTCAAATGGAGATTTTAAAAACAGAAAACACTTTTTTTTTGTCTCACAGAAGAACTGGTACAAAAAAAAGGACTAAACACAAATGAAAGAGGGGAATGAATAGGAAATATATTTGACCCTTTTTCTGGATATAAACTTAAAAGAATTTCAGTGCTACAACTTGTTTACATTGAACCTACCTACAAAAGAACTGAGCCCTGGGTGCAAGGAGATTTTGAAACTGAAAAGCTGAAATGGTCTTACCACGCTAACCCACTCAGAAGGAATCATGAAATTAGATGTACAGGAGTTCTCCTGCAAGCTCGGCTCGCTTTGCAGTGTGACCTTCCGCAAGTCTGGATGTCAGTCTAACTTTCTGGGCCTCCCCTATCCAGCAAGATAATGGTTTTTATAAAACTGGTACAAGAATCAAGATAACCCTAACTCCCTGAGCCTATGTTGTGTAAAGCCTTCCCCTCAGTGTCAAGGACTTTGTGCAGTCTGAACAAGCATTATAGCTTCAGGTCCCCTTGCCTCAGAAATTGTTTCTCTAGTGAGATCAGCCAATGCTTGGCACAGGAGGCTCCATACTCAACCACTGTGTGTGTGTAAGATGCATTACAGTGCAAAACTCTCTGGGTTGTTAAGATCGGTCTGAGGTGGTT
The DNA here is from genome assembly GCA_028658305.1 of Pachyuromys duprasi. Classification (NCBI taxonomy): domain Eukaryota; kingdom Metazoa; phylum Chordata; class Mammalia; order Rodentia; family Muridae; genus Pachyuromys; species Pachyuromys duprasi. The sequence goes on from CM053763.1 coordinate 43,376,335, forward strand.
AGGGAAAGGACCTGAAAGGAAGTATATTAGATTGTCAGGGTTTCCAGAACAAAGTGTCACAGCATGGGGCCTTAAGCAAAAGAAGCTTACTTAGAGTGTGGAGGCAAGAAGTCTGAGATCAAAGGATCAACGGGCTTGGTTTTGTTGAGGCCTCTCTCCTTGCCATCTTCATGGCCATCCTTTCACTGTGACCTCATCCTCTGTTCTCTGTGCCAGTCTACATCTTAATTAATCTCTGCTAATACCAGTCATAGTGGACTAGGCCCCTAATGACCTCAGTTAACCTTAATGACCGTAGGCTCTGTGTTGAAATGCAGTCCCATTCTCAAATATCAGGGGTCTGGAATGCGCAGTTTTTCGGGGACACAGCTCCACCCACACAAGAGCAAGTGATTTGATGCAGCGGGAGCATCCTTCCCTCCAGACTTGATTCTAGCATTCAGACTCGAAGATGACTGACATTTGGAGCAGACTTTTGGTTAGGCTATTTGAGGGGATTATAACAAGGAGGAAACTGTGAGAGGGAGCACTTTATACAGGGAGAAAACCTGCTGTGTCATATGGCTTTGTCAGGAGCCCATTTCCAGACGATACCTGTGGTGTTTCCACAGCTGCTCTGCCATTGTCCTCAGCGGCAGCCAGAAGGCTGATTTCCCGGTGATTTTTCACCTAATTTTCTTTGCATCTGCCTTACATGGGATAGTTTCAGTCCCGAATTAAAAAAAAAAAGCCTCCGCCAGAATGCTGATTTATTAATGTATACCGAGGCACAATCAAGAGAACTGGCTCCTCCAGGTCCTTGGCCGGCATGTGCTTTCCCTGTAGGCTTATGGCCAGCATGTGCCCCATGAGCCGGAGGCTACATTATCATCAGAGGACAGCTCGGTGTGTGTGGATTCAGGCCAGAAGGTGGGTCCCTGATTTGGTGAGCCTGAGATCAGTGAGCAGTACTGAGCAGCAGTACAGGCTGACTCTGACTCGCCTTCTTTCCCTCTGCCTCTTCCCCATCTAGCTCCACCAACCCAACTCTCAAAAGCATTTTTCACTTTTCCCTGGACAGAAGAGGCCCGTGTTCTTCCTCACCTGTAGCATTTTATGCACACCTAGTATTTTTCGTCCCATGCTGTGTGGTAACTTAATTTCTTTGGCATTGTTTTCTATGAAATTAGAAACTGGAGGGAAGAGACTCGTCTTTATCATGAAGAAGACATAAGTGGTCAGTGGTCAGTAACTGCTGGAATGGTTGTTGGAAGTAATTTTGTATGCACCTGCTTTTGCTTTTGTCTTGTGGTTTAGGACACTTTCTTGAAAAGAATTCATAAAGCGTCACCTTGTACAGATGGCTGTGAGGTGAGAGAGACAGGTTGGCATGTTTGCCTATCAGAAGAAAGCTTGTTCGGAGGTTAAGCCATCTGTCAGACTTTTTTCTTTCCTTCAGTTTTTTTTCCCCAAAACTTTAAAAATAAACCTTGAACTTCATTCAATGTTTAATACATTTATGAAATTTTTCAGTTATCACATTTCCTTACACTGTGTGTATTTGTAGAAATTATTGCAAGTATCCAAAGTCTTGCATGTGAACAAACAAGCACTCATTAAAAAGAGTTTTCATGTAATGTAATAGTAATATTACCACTATTTGCTTATTATATTATTTAGTATATAATATTACTAAGTAGTAATCAGCACCAAGGCATTGCCTTGGGGCAGAAAAGATATTTACCGGACTTGGTTGTAGAGATTAAAGAAATGTTTCTTTGACCATCTTCATTTCCCCTGCCTCATCTCCTCCCAGATCTACCCTCTCCTCCTACCTAACTTTATGTCCCTTCTCCTCCTCCACCAAGTCCAGTTTTACTGTGCGGACAGTCTTGGGCGTGTGGCCTTCCACTGCAGCATGGCAGACGTACCAGGGGCAACACTCTTAAGGAAACTGACTCTTCCTCTCCCAGCAGACATCAGTTGCTCGAAGCTGCTCATCAAGGGGTGGGACCCCCCTGTCCAGCTCCCCTCTCCGGTAGGATTTGGTCCAACTCAGGCTTGCACAGGTCTTGGGCATGAGGTCGTAGTCAGTGTAGTTCATATGCACAGCGGCCCTGCTGGGTCCAGATGACTCTGTTTCTTTGTAGTCATCACGCTACATGGCTCTTCCACAATGGCCCTCGAACTTTGGAAGGAGCCAGTGGGATAGAGATGCCACTTCTTAGGGATGATTATTCCACAGTCTCTTCTTGGCCAGCTCCTTGGCCAGTTGTGCCTCTGTGTGTCAATCTTTCATTAAACACACTTTTCACCAGCCTGTTTGTCCTTGAGATGGTCTTCTCTCCCATCCGCCCGTCTCATCTGCGCTGCTTGGGCCTACACTCACTGTCCAAGCCCTTCTCGTCCATCTTCGGGTTGCTTTTTTCCCCTTCCTTCAGCAACTCATTTTCTAAATATGTGCTGCTCTCCTTTTGAAGAGCCCCCTGTTCAGTCCTATCTTCCTGGGGGAAACTCTATACTTCAAAATCCTCTTTCCTCTGTTAAGAGCGCCTATTCCCTCTCCACACATCTCCCTAGCATTTTCCATGCTAAAATCCCACTCTCTTGGCAATTTTGCATAAACCCAAAAACAATACAATTAATAACTTTCCAGACACATGTTTGTTTTGAGAGAATTCCGTACAGCACCATTTTAAAAGCTGACCACTTCTTCCTGTGCCCTTCCACATCTCATAAACCACACACACACACACACACACAATTGTGTTAACTCTGTATTTGGTGTAGTTTTCACACTCCGTAGAAGCTATTAAAAACATTTTAAGAAAGAGGTTTTACATCTTGCAGCTCAGAATGTTCCATGGATGAAAACCTAAGATGGTCGGTGGCCTGTAGCTGTCGTCTGTAGTCATTATAGCCTTTGGGAAGACACAGAGCTTCATGGATGAGTCATTAGTTCCCGGGCCTAGAGAACAAATCTGAAGGACCTTTTCACATCTTCTAATTAAATACATTCTGCAGCTTGCAGATAAACATGCTGATCTGACAGCGAGTTAAGGAGCTTTATCAGCATCCGTGCACCTGCCGCGCTAACACGGAAAGACATGACTTCATTAAAACTCACCGTGCTCGTGAGAACAATGAGGGCTGGCCGTAGGTGTAGAAGAGAATGACGCTACTAGATGAGGACTTAAAGCGCATCTTTGAAGGGATGAACTCATTCTATCCGACATGTCCAGCTGTGCCAACAGCGATGCCAAGCGCACTGCAGTTAGCTGTGGGCTGAGAACAGAGGCTGGGCCATATATAAATAACACGGATGCCTAACGTACTCCAACACTGTGAATGTCGCACAGAGGGGGAGCGAGAGCTCCAGAAGAGGTGGAGGAGATTTTGCTGACTCTCATGACAGGGGATTGTGTTTCCAGGGCCTGTGAGGGAGATTTCTTTCACCAGCGACTATTTTTTTTTTTTTTTTTTTTTGCCTTCTGAGGCCAGTGTTTCCTAGGATGAGAAAACAATACAAAACATCAATCACCCAAAACGCTCCACAGGGAAATCACAAGGGTCGCCACAGTTACCGCTATCCTCCCATAAAACCTCAGAATGAGGAAACAGCCTAAAAGTGTTTGTGTACTTGACCAGAACAGGTAGGCCGGGTGGGCAGGGTCAGTAAGAGGAGTCCCGAGTCTGTATTAAGGGTTGGAGTCATAAGGGCCCTGGGCCAAAGGTGACAGAACAGAACTTGGATTCTAGAAGCCGTGGAAATACAAAGATGGGTCCAGGAGAACACACACCTCAGCAAAAAGCTGCTTCAGAACAGGTCTGGTCAGTCTCCTTCATGGGCTGATATACAAGGAAATGCTTCGCAGCCGAAATCAGCGAGTGTCTGCACAACAATTCCCAACCTTTGTGGTACCGCCAGACAAATGGAAGAAGAGCAGATGTTGCTGAAAATTTACTGTGTAAAGCAAAATGTATGTTGATTTCTCTACTAGTTTGGAGAGCTGATTATTGAGATCTCACCCATGGAGACGGAGAGAAGGCGTGGAACATCACTCTTCCATACGTCACTTTTTCAGCCAAAAAAAAAAAAAAACAACAATCAAAACTCCAAAAAACTTTAAGAGCTAGGCTTGGCAGCACATACCTCCATCTGGGAGATGGAGGCAGGGGATGGCTAGCTTGAGATCCTCCTGGGCTGCATATTGAGATTTTTTTTATCTTAAAAAAATTGGAAAATGTGCACTATAATATTCAGAAGTGGTCTGAGAAATAACTTTGAAATTTTGCTTCAGGCTGTATTTATACATTTCCTTCTGTTAGTCATGTTTCACGAAAGCCATACTACTTTTTTTTTGCCAGATATATGGCAAGAGCTAAAACTATCTTTTCTTAACTTAAAAAAAATTTTAATTATCATTTGCTACAATTTATTCAATTGTATCCCGGCTCCCTCCCTTGTCTCTTCCCAATTCAACCCTCTGTCCCTCTTCTCCCCCTATGTTCTTCCCCCAGTCCACTGATAGGGGAGGTCCTCCTCCCCTTCCCTCTGACCTTAGCTTATCAGATCTCAGGACTGGTTTGCATTGTCTTCCTCTGTGGCCTAGCAAGACTGCTACTCCCAGGGGGAGGTGATCAGACAGCCTGCCACTGAGTTCATGCCAGAGAAAGTCCCTGATCACCTTACTAGGAAAACCACTTGAAGACTGAGTCTATGGGCTACATCTGAGCCAGGGTTTTAGGTCCTCTCCATGCATGGTCCTTGGTTTGGATATCAGTCTCTTCAGGGTCCCCAGGGCTCGTTTTTTATGGTTCTTTTGGTCTCCATTTGGAGCTCCTATCTCCTCCAGGCCAAGGAAGCTTGTTTTGGGACTAGTGAGATGGTTCAGTAGTAAAAGCGCTTGCTGTTTGTGTAAGAGGACTGAAGTTTGGATCCTCAGAACCCAAATACATGCTGAGTGTGCATAGTGCCCTGTCTATAATTACAGCCCTTGAAATTTCAACACAGGGGATTCCCAGAGCAAGATGGCTAGTGAGACTAGCCATACCTGTAAGCTCTAGGCTTGGCTGGGAGATCCTGCAAAAGAAAATCAGAAAAGAGATTGAAGGAAAGTTCCTATGACAATACCGGTCTCCATTTGCCACACCCACCTATGCCGACACACATGAGAACATAAATGCATGAAAAGGGGAAAAAGAAAATGTTCGTTCTCATAGGGTATGAGCACAAGACAGGGATGAAGTAAAAGACAAAATTCCATGTTAAAAATAATCACAAGGGTTTTAGTTTAGTTTCTTTTTAGAAATTCATAGAAATTGCTTTGCATTAAAGACATGTTTGGTGTCTCTAAATTCTAAACTCCGTTAACTTCTTGGTCAGTGAGAGAGCGCTTGCCACACAAGAGTGGAAACCTATAAAGATGGTAAGAGAAAACCAACTCCACAAAGTTGTCTCCTGCCCTCTTCCTGTGCACAGTGAGATGCGCCTCCCTTCTCAATAAGTAAAACACGTTTTAAAAAGGAATCTTGAAATCTTTGCTAGCTATACATTTGATAGAGGATTAATTTCTAGAAATTACAAAAAAACTGAAAAAACTAAACAAGAAGAAATCAAAACAACCTACCAATAAATGTTAATGAAACCTGTATATAACTATCAATAAAGAAGCCCAATAAACATGAAGAGGAAATGTACACCCAATAAACATGAAGAGATTTCCAGCATCATTAGTTGCTGGAACTATATTACTTCCCTTACAAGCATGAGGAGGTGAGTTCAATACCCAGAACCCACTTTACGAAAGTTGAATGTGATGGGCTCACTTGCAAGCCCAGTGCTGGGAAGACAGACACAGGCAGATCTCTGGGCTCTTTGACCAGACAACCTAGCGTGCCTGAGTCCCAAGCCATTACGAGAGCTGGCCGAAACAAACAAACAAACAAACAAACAAATAAAACATCTATACTGAGGGTTATTTCATGGCCCTTACAGACACAAGAACACACAGCAACACACACACATGCACTTGAACCACCCTAATATGATTGTGTGCACACCCCCTCCCAAAACACACCTATATTGGGATTCCATTTTATCCCAGTCATGACGTCTGCCGTTAGGGAAACAAATAAATGTTGATAAGGACATGGACAAAAAGGAGCTCCTTACAAGCCTGGGGAGAAATCGACTAGTGCAGCCAGTATGGAAATCGGCACGAAGACTCTAAAAGCTAAGCACAGGCCTACCGTGTGACCCGGCTCTCTCATGCCTGTGTTTACCGAGGGATCACAGAGGTGCTTGCAGAGGGGTGCCGTTACGGTACTACTCACGTGTGCGAAGTTATGGAACTAGCCACGCTTTCTGTCAGCAGAGGAATGGCTGGAGAGATGGTGCTGTATCACAACGGACGTTAAAGAAGACTTGGAGTTCTGCCATGTTCAGAAAAATGGACTTAATTGGGGAGAAGCTACAGTGAGTGGATTAAATCGGTGTCAGAAAGACAAATATTGTACATTTTCTGACATTTGTTCATTCCAGATTTTATATAAATGCATAAAACCATGGAAATAAGGAAATGGAGAAAAGGTAGGAAACTAGAGACCAATAAGAGCAGGGAGACGTGCAGAGATAGTAAACTCCAGTGGGAATATGTTCAAAGTATGCTACATATGCACATGAAAGTAAACTTGTATGTCTAATAAAATGCAAAATTACTTTAAAATTAGTTATTTATTTTACACCTATTTCAACCCAATACAATGTTCAACGTGATAGTCATTAAGTCATTGGATTGGTTAATAGAAATGTGAAACACACATAATTAACAGAATTTAAAATATTCTAAAATTTTTTCTCTGTGTATCACTTTGTTCTTGGCCAACACTCTTCCACATATATTCTTGTCTGTTTACCCCAGGCATCACAGACGATAGAATTCAGGATTTATTGGCATATTGGTCAATAAGTTACTGAAGTTAATCTTCACTTAATGAATCATCAGCAAGGGAGATACACAGATGACAAGTGCTCAATTTTAGGAAATCTCTCTCCCAATCTGTCTCTCTTCCTTCTGTCTTCCTAATTATTGATTTAATGTGTGAGCCCCTCCTCCCTGTGCTTTACCCAGCACCCTTGAGAGTTAAGGCTTTTAGAGATGTTCTCATTAGAGCCAATAATTCGCCATGGCATATTATATAGTGCCCTGAATATCTATAAAGCCGTTCTTTCATGTTGTACATCCTGGGGTGCTCAAATAATTAATTTGAGTAGCTTTACAGAACAATACCTTCTATTGTGAGTGGTAAAAATGTGCTATGCAGAGGCAAATGCAGACATGGCTGCAGGGACAGGCTCTGCAGGGGAGCGCCCCCGGGGATTTAATGCTGGAGTCAGGTAGTTCTGTTCGGCTCTCTATAAAACTATAAAGTGTACTTGTGATGTAGAAACAATCAATGGCCGATTGATGGAAATACTTTCTTTGGGTGTTTTCTTCTTTCTTCTAGCTTTTAAGAGAAAAAGAATTCTTTAAGACCGTTTACTTGGTGGCATTAAAAGCCTTTCTTTGACATAAACATTCCAAAGACACAATACTGAGGCTCAGGAAACTGTACCATCTGTTTCTTACATCAATTTGGACCTGTCAGGTTTTAAATAGATATTTGTATGAACATTAAAGACTTCTAATTAGTTCATATTGTGGACACTATTTGCTAATGGCCAATTTGGCTATTGAAAAAAAAAAAGAAACGTGTGTACATTGATGTTTAATTATTGCTGAATAACAATGCAGACTGAAACTTAGATTCTGGTACATGAGTAACAATTTAGATAAATAACACAACAATAATAACTTTAATAATAAATAACAGTAATTTTAATAACTTTTAAGCAAAACAAGAACCTTTAAACTTGTATGCCACGATTTAAGAGTCAGTGGTCCAGATTCACATTGCATTTCTGCAAAAAACCCAAGAGGCCTTGAGTTAACCCCGCCTTGGTTTCAGTCCTGCAAATGGAGGTTAATCCCTTCCAGTTTGAATATTCTGTATTTCTTTCTATGATCATGGCTTAGCTTCCAATTAAAGACTCACTCATTAATTGGAACAGAAAAATTCAATAACCATTAAGAGGAAGAAAGAAAGAAAGGAAGGAAGAAAGGAAGAGGGAAGGAAGGGAAGTAAGAGATAGTGGGAAGACGGGAGGAAAGGAGCCTTGAGATACAGTAGCTATAGATTTAGTTTCACATACAAACTGGAGGAGAAACAACACCATCCAAAGATGTCTCGAAAGCACCAAAGTATCTCTGCTTTACTATATGAAGATCCCTGCTCCTGGGGACAGGAACCATCCTGGGAGGCACCTGGGAAATCTGAGACTGTGTCATTTTTTCCCCCCTAGGGGACTAATGTCACCTCAGACAGATTGAGGAGATTTTTTTTTCCTCCTGATGCTCTTTAGGGAATAAAGACTCATGCAATTACTGATAAAACAGTAAGAGATTACATTTACAAATATTTTTGCACATCCAAGCTGTAGTCTGTATTATATATGTGCTCTAGTTATTCACCATTTCCTGCTATGGTTAATATAAACACTGTATTTTGTAAACTGAACCAGACCCATGTTTAATATCAGAATCTTAGGCAAAGAAACACATCTTTTCTTGCACATTATATTGTACTTGTCACTAAAAGTCCTTTGTCCCCAGGCATCTATTTCTGAGTGCTGTTCCTAGGAACCCAATTGGTGCAACTTTTTGGAGTTAATAAAACTCTGTTCCCACCGGTTTCCATTGCTGTTCTGTGCAAAATTCCCCACTGAGTATTTGATGAATTTCTACTCCTTGGGGGCCCTGCTTTTTTGTGAGTATGCTGGGGATCCACATGCCTTGTCACAGGGAGGAAGATGATTTCCTCTGATAACACTCCCCTGGCACCTGAGCAACTTACCTGAGCCCTTTATTTGGCTGTTTCTGTTCTGCTGGCATGGGGCCAGAGCACTGGGGAAGAAAGGCTTGTGAGAACACTTTATTCCCTCTTGGGAAAAGTGAACACGACTCAATGTCAGGAAGGGAAATTTTTCATATAGATAAAGGGAAGGAACATCCGCCTACCTTTTTTAATGATTAAAACACATTTAACTGTCCTTCTGTGTTTTGTTTTCTTGGGGAGCTTGAATTTTTTTCAGAAAAGTCTGATTTCTTGAAACAAGATCAGGCCCAGCTTTAAAAAAAATGAATGGAGACGATTTTCCATTTCCCTGAAGATAAATATGGTGAAGAGGACTAAAACTGAGAGGTCCGGGGGCTGGAGAAGTGGCTCCGTGGTTAACAGCACTCTCTGCTTTCCCAAAGGACCTGGGTTCAATTCCCAGCACCCACATGGCAGCTCACAACTGTCTGCAATGCCAGTTCCAAGAGATCTGACACCTTCACATTAATGTACATAAAATAAAATAAATAAAAAGATACATTCCCTTTGTGTTATGTCCTTAAAAAAAAGTAAGGGATCCAAGATGCAGATTGAAGATGTGAGGGTATTTTCTGAAATAAAGGTCCAAGAGTGAGCAACCTGAGTGAAGGTAGCCGGCTTTTTGTTGTTGTTGTTGTTTGCTTTTTTGTGTTTTTTTGTTTTGTTTTGTTTTTTGTAGTCTCGGCTGTCCTGGACTCGCTTTGTAGACCAGGCTGGCCTAGAACTCAGAGAGGTCTATCTGTCTCCACTTCCCAAGCGCTGGGATTAAAAGCATATGCCACCAAGCCTGCCTGATAGTTGATCTATCAATAGGCCTGAATCTACTTTATAGAACCTTGCTACTAAAACATCACATAGACCATGTATCCTGATTTGGAAGGTGATGGGTGGTGGTGAAAGTTGGTCCAATTCCTGTTGACTTTTGTCATATTTACCTTTGCTCAATCTTAAGATCTCTAGAGAGAGTAGGGATTGTTCTTTTTTAGTTTTGAAAAATAACCCCCAATAATATAAAAGGATTAACTTTTTGTTACTGCCTAATTTCACTTGACACAATGTCTTCATGGCTCATCCATGCTGTAGCATGTGTCAGAATCTTCTCTCCTTTTAAGGCTAAATAATATTTTATTCTGTGCATATGTTTTTTCCTGTTTATCTTCATCCATGAATACGAATTTTGAGGAACACGTAAATTTGGTTTAAAGTACCCCTCAAAAGACATTCATGTTCTCATCTCTAGAATCTATGACTATATTATGTTATGTATCAAAATAAATGAATAAATGCAGTCAGGATTAATCTAAAGATTTTGAGGTGGAGAGATTATCCCGGATGAATCTTGAACTTGCTTTGGTTTGTCTAACTAGTTCTCCTGCTGCTTCTGCCTGGCTTTCATTTACCTTAGCATGAAAACTTTGGAGAACAATCATTTTGGGTCTATTGTAGATGATTTGTGAATTCTTCGTTCCATGTACTTTATCTATTATCTCTTGAAAGTCAAAATATTTTTTCCTCTTAACTTTTCTTTCCGCTCATCCACCCTGCCCCTCTTTTCTTTCCCTTGTTTCCCTTTCTTCTTTTCTTCCTCCCTTCCTCCCTCCCTTCTCTTTCTTTCTCTGATGTCCTAAGGATACATCTCAAGGTCTCACACATGCTAGGCAGTTGATCTACCACTAAGCTAGTCTCAGCCTCCTCGTGTTCTTGATTTTCGTCATTTTATTAATTCAAATAATAAAAATATAAATACTTTAAAATGCAAAACAGATTTTAATATTTGTGTTAGCATAATTATACATATATTTCTATAGTATTCTGAACCGAAATGATAACTATAATAAATCCAATTTCCTGTACATTCCAATAAAAAACTGGTTTTGAGTTTTTTGAGTGTGAGATAAATGTCATTAATAAGCAAACTGAATGTTTGACTTCAGACAAACCACTATGCATTTGATAATCTCAAGTAATACAGCTTCAGTATTTTGGAAGTTTTGCTTGGAGATATTATCAGTGTCATCTTTTAAAAACTAATACCAATGTGTTTTTCAAAATGAATATTTGGAGAGCTGTCCCACTTCTAGAGAATTGGTAATTCTGAAATCTTAAACATTATTAGGTTCAAAATTGTTTTACTTTTCTTTTGAAGAAAGAGGTGCAAATAAATGGGAAGTTGCATAAAATCTGTTGCCTTTGAACCCTGAAGAACCAAAGCAAGGAACTTGAGGAATGCACTGAGGTTTTTCAGTGGGAACGGAATTCCGGGAACCATTAGACATTTTCCCAAACGGACATAATCCCAAAGAGATCATTGTGGAACAAATAGTTTACTCACTAGGGTAAAAGGGAAGTAGGGGTAAATCAATGCTTCTTTGGAAAGATTGCAACAGTTGCTGACAAGCGTCACCGTGGGAGGTTCTAATTCCAGTTGCCTGAAGAAACTTAGCTAGATGGATCCTTTTGTTTTATTCCAGTGACTTTTCGGGTCTTTCTGTTTGTACAATCAGGCCTTAGTTGTGTGTACTGCTTTAAGAATCTGCTGATATAATATGCATTGCTTTTCTTCCTTTTTCAAAGTAAAAGCTCTAGGGAGAGTCCTTTCCGCCCCAATCTTTGAACTTTGGTCTCAGATCATCCTCTGGAACAGTATCTGGGTTTCAGGATGCTATCTTGCAGCTTCAAAAAGATATTATAAACAATTTTGACTGCAATAATAAAGTTGAAAGTGTACAATAAATAATTTAGTTAATTTTTGAGACAGCTCAGAAGAGACACAGTAGAAATGTTTCTTTAATATAACAAAGTTGTAGCAGGAGGCTGAGGATGTCAGCAGGGGTCCCCATTCTGAACACTGGTAATTAAGTCTAGTAAGCAGTTGAATGGACTAAGTACGTTAGGCTGGTTGTTCTAGAGCACGGAGAGGTGCAAAATCTCCTCAAGATATTGGGGTGATGTTTTTTCCTCTCTTGGAAGTTTGAATAAAGCCACCATTTACGGCTAATTTTGAAACAGTGGAAGAGAATTTCTTAAAATGATGAATATGTTTTGTATTGTTTTAGGACACAGCCACACAAAGCCCAGGTTGGCCTTGGACTTGATGAGTGTGCTGTACTGGGATTGACCTCAGGGCTTCACGTGCCCTCGGCAGGCACTCCGCTAATTCAGTTACATCTCTGTCCCCAAACCCACTGTTTCTGAGGCTTACAACTTCTTGAGTAACTTTAGATGATAGTAAATTAGCTCTTAATGTTAGTCAACATGCATTTATTTGTCAGGCAGTTACTCAGAAAAATGTGTTTACCTTACACAAGGGGCATCACTTTACAAGGGAAACAGGCATTTTATTTGTACAGATATTTTAAAAATAGTATGTGGCCCACTGATGAACTCAGCACACTCCCTTTTTTTAAACCCACAGTCACACAGATGATCCTGGCAAAATTCAGTGGGTCTCTTAACAAAATAAATATAATGAAACAAAAAAAAACCAAAAAAAACCCCAAAACCCAAAACGACTCTTGAATGTGGTAAGGGACTTGTAGGGAAATGGGGTATTATTAAGGAGGGGGGAAAGTATAGAGAGGGTGACAATAATACATATTATATATGTACAAAATTGCCAAGAAAGTAACTCAATAAAACTGAAAAATATGGACATGCATTTCATCGACTCACTTATTTCTTTGTTCATTCATTCATTCAATATTGCAGACATTAGAAGCAAGACAAAACTCAGGCCTGATTTGTCTTCTTATGGAGCTTAAAATTAATGTGTACCCCCATGTGTATCCATGTCTGTGTGTGTGGGGGGGTGTATAGTAAGTGGTGTCTTTGTTGAAATATGAAATGCAAAGGGGAATGGAGTAAAGTGGCTTGGCAGAATGGGCCATAGAGATTTCAGAGGGCCTTGAGGAAAAGACATTTCAGAAGCTGACATGCCAGTTCGACTTTGAGAGGTTTATCTGATCTGCAATTTACACAGCAATTTACACACCCAGAAGGAGGTTTCAGTTAACTAACCTTGAGTGGGGTTGGTGACACCTAGATAACCAGGAGGAGAAGAAATGTAAATAAACATGCCTTGTAAAATTGGCAGATTTTTGATGGCTGATCAGATATAGGAGGGGAGGCTTAAACTGTGGTTTCTAGGGTTAGTGGTTGGATGGAGGACATAGATCTGGCATGTGTACATGAGGGGTGCAGAGGATGATGGGTTCAGCATCTGTGACTGGCACAGTGGAGAAATCGCACTACACGCAAAAAGAGCAAAGGACAACTGGTCACTAAACACCTAATTTCTGCAAAGTAACCTATTCTTTCCAACATCTTACTCACACTACACTGTGGGTAGGAACTTCAAATCTCATTTACAGATGGAACAGTGAGCTACCCAGAGACTTCAGGTCATTATACACGTAAAAGATGAACGTGGCACACACAAACAAATGATCAAACAGTATCACTGCTAAGTTATATGACTATTAAAATATACGTATTAGTTACTTTTAATTACTGTGATAAAAATATCATAACGGAAAGCTAAGGAATGAAGGCTTTATTTTGGCTTACAGTTCCAGAAGAAGAGAGCCCAGTGTCACAGGAAAGGCTTGGCATGGCAACGCAACAGGCATAGAAAGCTTGTTAATCACATTTTCAATTCCACACAGGAGGCTGAGGGAGAAAACATAAAGTAGAGTGAGGTTGTAAACCCCAAGAGCCCTCCCCAAGCCAGGCTCTATCTCCTAAAAAATCTAATAACCTCCCCACACAGTATCATCAACTAGGCACCAAGTATTCAAATACATGAGTTTATGGGTGGTTTTAAAGAAAGAAAATCCCAATCATTTGATTTTACCAATAAAGACTCGGGAGCCAGATATTGGAGTGCCGTAAATACCCTGCTCTCAATGTCCCTTTTTTCTGTTTGATCCCCTGACAGCTGGTTTCTTGTTCTGTCTCTTGAACTATGGTTGACTTAATTTTTTTTAAGGAATTTATTTATTTTTATATTAATCACAGATTATTTACTTTGTATCCCAGCTGGAACCCCCTCCCTCATTCCCTTCCACTCTCCCCATCCCTCCCTCGTCTCCCCCCTGCCCCTTTCCAAGTCCACTGATAGGGGAGGACCTCCTCCCCTTCCATCTGACCCTAGCTTATTATATCTCTTCAGGGCTGGCTGCAATGTCCTCTTCTGGGGTCTAGCAAGGCTGCTCCTCCCACAGGGGGGTGGGTCGAAGAGCCAGCCATTGAGTTCATGACAGAAATAGTCCCTATTCCCCTTACTAGGGTACCCAGTTGGATACTGAGCTACCATGGGCCACATCTGAGCAGGGGTTCTAGGTTATATCCATACATGGTCCTTGGTTGGAGAAGCACTCTCATAAAAGACCCCTGTGCCCTGATCTATTTGGTCTTTGTGGAGCTCTTGTCCTCTCCAAGTCTTACTAACTCCCCCTTCTTTCATATGATCCCCTGCACTCTGCCGAAGGCTTGGTTGTGAGTCTTAATACCTGCTTTGATACATTGCTAGGTAGAGTCTTTCAGAGGCCCACTGTGGTAGGCTCCTGTCCTGTTACTTGTTTTCTCCTACATTCAATGTCCATCCCATTTATCCATCTAAGTGAGGATTGATCATCCCACCCTGGGTCCTCCTTCTTGCTTATCTTCCCTAGGTGTATAGATTTCAGCATGTCCATCCTATCTTATAGGTCTATATAAGTGAGTATATACCAAGTGTTTCTTCCTGCTTTTGGAATAACTCACTCAGGATGATCATTTCCAGGTCCCACCATTTGCCTGCGAATTTCATGATTTCCTTGTTTTTAATTGCTGAGTAATATTCCATTGTGTAAAAGTACCATAATTTCTGTATCCATTCCTCAACTGAGAGACATCTGGGTTGTTTCCAGGTTCTGGCTATTATGAATAAAACTGCCATGAACATGGTTGAGCAAATGTCCTTGTTGTGTACTTGAGCATCTTTTGGATATATGCCTAGGAGTGGTATAGCTGGGTCTTGAGGAATCACTATTCCTAATTGTCTAAGAAAGTGCCAAATTGATTTCCAGAGTGGTCCTACAAGTTTACATTCCCATCAGCAATGGAGGAGGGATCCCCTTTCTCCACAACCTCTCCAGCATGAGTTGTCACTTGAGTTTTTTATCTTAGCCACTCTGACAGGTGAAATCTCAGGGTCATTTTGATTTGCATCTCCCTGATGGCTAATGACACTGAGCATTTCTTTAAGTGTCTTTCTGCCATTCTACAATCCTCTACAGAGAGTTCTCTTTTTAGCTCCATACCCCATTTTTTAATTGGATTACTTGATTTCTTGCTTTTTAACTTCTTGAGTTCTTTATATATACTGGATATTAGCCCTCTGTCAGATGTAGGATTGGTAAAAATCCTTTCCTAGTCTGTAGGCTGTCCTTTTGTTTGATGACCGTGTCATTTGCTTTACAGAAGCTTTTCAGTTTCACGATGTCCCATTTATTGACTGTTGATCTTAGAGCCTGTGCTCTTGGTGTTCTCTTCAGGAAGTTGTCTCCTGTGCCAATGAGTTCTAGGGTCTTCCCCACTTTTTCTTCTAAACGGTTTAGTGTGTCTGGTTTTATGTTGAGGTCTTTGATCCACTTGGACTTTAGTTTTGTGCAAGGTGATAAATATGGATCTATTTTCATTTTCTGCATATAGACATGCAGTTGGACCAGCACCATTTGTTGAAGATGCTGTCTTTTTTCCATGGAATGGTTTTGGCTTCTTCGTCAAAAATCAAGTTTCTATTTGTGTGGGTTTATTTCTGGGTCTTCTATTCAGTTCCATTGATCCACTATTCTGTTTCTAGGCTAATACCATGCAGTTTTTATTGCTATTGCTCTGTAGTACAGCTTGAGGTCAGGGATTGGGATACCTCCAGATGATCTGTTGTTGTACAGGATCGTTTTGGAAATTCTGGGTTTTTTGTTTCACCATATGAAGTTGGGAATTTTTCTTTCAAGGTCTGTAAAGAATTGTGTTGGTATTTTGATGGGAATTGCATTGAATCTGTAGATTGCTTTTG
>CM053763.1:43392849-43417564 GCA_028658305.1 Pachyuromys duprasi
TTCCACTATTAGGGTGTTGGGATCAATGTGTGATTTCAGCTTTAATAATGTTTTATTTACAAATGTAGGTGGTCTTGTATTTGGGGCATAGATGTTCAAAACTGTGATGTCCTCCTGTTGGAATTTTCCTTTGATGAGAAGGAAGTGCCCCTCCTCACCTTTCTTGGTTAATTTTGGTTGAAAGTCTATTTTATTAGATACTAGGATTGCTACTCCAGCTTGTTTTCTGGGTCCATTTCCTTGAAAAACATTTTTCCAACCCTTTACTTTGAGGTAGTGTTCATCTTTGTTGCATAGGTGTGTTTCTTGGATGCAGCAGAATGTTGGATCCTGTTTCTGCAACCATTTTGTTTGTCTGTGTCTTTTTATTAGAGAGTTGAGTCCATTGATGTTGATAGATAATAGTGACCAATGACTGTTAGTTCCTTTTATTGTGGAATTGGTGGTCTTACTATGATTCATTGCTTAATTTCCCTTTTTGTTGGGGAGTTATCTGTATCCTCTATTTTCTTTGGTGTAGTTATTTTCATTGGATTGAAGTTTTCCTTCTAGTATCTTCTGTAGGGCTGGGTTGTTGTGTAGATATTGCTTAAATTTTGTTTTGTCATGGAACATTTTGTTTTCTCCATCTATGTTGATTGAAAGCTTTGCTGGGTATAGTAGTCTTTGTTGGCATCTGTGTTCCCTTAAAGACTGCATGACTTCTGCCCAGGCCCTTCTGGCTTTCATAGTTTCTGATGAGAAATCTGGTGTGATTCTGATTGGTCTACTTTCATATGTTACTTGACCCTTTTCCCTTTCTGTCTTTAATATTTTTTCTTTGTTTTGTAGGTTTAGTGTTTTGACTATGATGTGACAAGGTATTTCTTTTCTGATCTAGTCTATTTGGTGTTCTGTAGGTTTCTTGTATGTTTAGGGACATCTCTTTCTTTAAGTTGAGAAAATTTTCTTCTATGATTTTCTTAAAAAATTTTTCTGGTCCTTGGAGCCTGGAGTCTTCTTTTTCATCTATTCCTGTTATTCTTAGGTTTCGTCTTTTCTTGGCATCCTTGATTTCATGGATGTTTTGTGTTTGGGACTTTTCTGATTTTAGTTTTTCTTTGAGTGAGGAGTCAACTTCAGCAAGTGTATCTTCAGCTCCCAAGATTCTCTCTTCCAACTCTTGTATTGTATTGGTGATGGTTATCTTTGTGGTTCCTGATCTTTTCTGTAAGTTCTCCAGTTCCAGGTTTTTCTCTGTTTGTGTTTTCTTTATAGATTCTAATTATGTTTTCATGTTTTGTACCATTTCCTTCATCGATTGAATGTGGCTCCTATTTTTTTTGTTTGTTTCCTCTCTATATGTTTTTAATTGTTCCTCTATGTGGGCAGTTATATTCTTCTGTATTTTTTGAGGGCCTTGTTCATTTCCTCTTTTTGTTCCTCTAGTAACTGCATAAACATAGCTTTAACATCATTTTCCTTGTCTGTGCTGAATTAAAATCTCCATTGATTTTGGGTGTTGCTGGTGGGGCCATGGTGTCCTGATTTTTGTTGGATAAGTTCTTAACGTCCACCTTTGGCCATTTGTTTATATGTAATCAAGGAGCTGTTTGTCCCTTGAGACTGAATTTCAGACTGGAACCGTCTTACTCTGGTGTCTGGAGTATTCTTCAGGAAGATCAGAGAATTCCAGTGGTTTGAGAGTGTGTGTTGTTGCTTCAGTTGTACCTGTGGGAGGATAAGCCTCTGGTGCTGTATCGTTGTTGTGGGAAGTGGGGGAGTAAGTGTGTGTGTGTGTGTGTGTGTGCATGTGTGCACTTGGAATGTGTCTTGAAGGGGAGTGTTAGAGAGTGTATATGCTTGGGCTATGGTGTTTGGGAGCAAGTACAGGAGGGAATGTGGATGCTAGCATGTTTACCAAGCCCAGATTGTGGGTGCCAAGCACCTGCACAGGTTTCCTGAATTTCCAGTGGTCTTCAATCTGTGACAGGTTCGGCAGGCTGGAACAAACACTCCTGGGAATTAGATCTGATCAGAGAATGACTACACAGAAGAAAAAAAAAAAACACAGAGTTGGCAGTCCAGCTCTCTGGACAAGGAAAGCACATAGAGTAACTTCAGAGCCTAGCAGCAGGTTCTGAACACTGACCCAAGGCTGCCAACCATTGCAAAAAGTTCCTGGGAAGCTACTTTTCTGATGTTGTTTGACCCCCAAATTGCCGGCAACCTCCCTAACCACCCTTTACACCATTGGCAGAGGCACTATGGCTGACATGGGCCAGATGGCCTTGACAAAGGTATTCACGAGATGGAATATCTCAGCATCGTAAAGACATCTGGGAGCCTAATAGCTACGTTTTATTTTATGCACAATTGATAGCTTATCAGTTTTGGCATGACTGGATGTACAGATTAGACCATTGGTGATAATTTTGGACATCAGTGCTTCAATCTGGTTCAAACCAGATGAGTAGTTAGATAATTGGAGACTCACTCTCCTTCCAGCTTCAGGACTCTTCTACTCTTGTGTTGGCAGCCTCTCTATTGTTGTGGAAAGTCATTCTTTCAGAAAGTTCTCACCATTTAACCTAAATCCCTCTTGAATTAATTAAAACCATTTAGTTCTCTTTTCTAGAAGGATCATTGAACAGTACAGCGCATCACTGCTTACTTCAGTCCCCCTCATCATCCAGAGGACTGTGCTGAAGTGGTCGGTCAGGCTCCTTTCGCCAGGTAAGGTTCCTCTCGCTCTCCCACAGGCCTCTATTCCTGTTCAATTTGAGGATGCTGCTGGCAAGGGAAGCAAATCCCAAGCAGCACTTCATCCTCCCAAGACTTGGCCTTTTCACACGTAAGGCAAAGATTTGTAATACAGTAAAGTGTTTTCAGTGCTCTGAAGATCTTCCTTTAGGTGTGGGTTTTGGAAAGGGGCATTTGTGTATGCATATGTGTACACATGTGTGTGTGTCTGTGTATACACATGTATTCAAGTGTGAGACAATAGGAATGTGGGAGGATTTGGTGCCAAAGAACAACTTAGCATACCTATCTTTGAAAATCACTCTATTCTATGAATGGAATAGAGAACCCACACACACACATATGCAGATACACATGCCCACACTCACAGCTGAAATGTGTAACCTTGACAACGAGAAAACATTTTCTTTCTTACACCCAAGGAATACCAGGGAAGTATTCCACCACTGAACACAGCCTCTGTGTGCATGCCCATTAGAATGTGTATAAAAATGGTCAAGACAGCTTTCTTTATCACAAAAAAACAAAAACAAAAATAAATCCAAATGCCCATGAGGAGCAGACTGAATAAGCTGTATTGTCTTGTTAACAAAAGATACCATACAACAGGGAAAGTGATCAAATATTTATCCACCTCATGGATAAATCTCAGAGGGGTAATGAAGAGAATAAAAAACCGAGTAATAGAATACACAGCAGGACTTCATTCATGTACACTTAAAAGTCAGGCAACTTTCAAGTTACACATATAAATGACATGTTCAGCAGGTAGTTCTTATAGGGAAGCAAACGAATGTGCAAGGAGCTGGTGTTCCATTTGTTTAAAGAATACATATGTGTTTCTTAGTGTTATTTAACACATTCATATATAATGCTCCTTTTAATGAACAGTATACTTAAAATAAGTTTGAAAAGCAGACAGGGATTGAGTTTATTTCTTAGAGAATCTGACTGTTTTGCAACATCTCAGCCTTTTAAAACTTTAAACACAATGAGATTGTATGAAAGTAAACATGTGGGCTGAGCAACTCAGTGGATAAATGCGCTTGCTGTCAAGCCTGATGACCCAAGCTTCGTCCCTGGGACCCTTTCTCATGGTAGAAGAAGATTGACTCTCTCTAGCTGTCCACTGACACACATACACCTGTACGCACATGCATGGCACCCAAACAGACAAGGACACCTGCACACACACACACACACACACACAAATAAAACCCTGAAAGATTACTTTTACCTACTAATGACCTATTTAGGAGCATTCATTTGAGAAAACTTGGATTCCAGTGGCAACAAAATCCTTAATTCCCACAGGAGTAAAACCTGACAAAGACTCTGTAGCCTGAGCATAAAAATCCTGAGTGCTACTGGCAGGCGTGTACTCTGAATGTGTGTGAAGTCACACCCAACCTGTCACAACTGCACTCCAAAGCCAATGGTGGGAACACTTTGTCCCCGGGATGTATTGCATTTTTGTGTACATGTGTGACTGGAACATAAAGTAGCCTCCATCCTCTCTCTCTCTCTCTCTCTCTCTCTCTCTCTCTCTCTCTCTCTCTCTCTCTCTCTATCTCTCTCTCTCTCTCTATCTATCTCTTTTGGGGCTGGCTGCTTCCTCATTCTTTCCTTGGGCCCTTGCTTGCTATAGCTAGCTTTGCATTACATTACCTTTACTGGTGTGGCAAACATGTTTTCTCTTTCTGAGTATCTGCAGGGTCCTTTCTTGTAGTTAGTACCAAAGAGGGTGGGCTTTAATCCTATTGAAACCGCAGATTCAAGTTTTGAGGTTGATATGGTCTGATGTAGGTGGGGGAGGGTGGTGGGATCAGGTGAAAGGGACTGACAATGAGGGGCTTAGATAGCTCATTCTTCTTTGATGTCAGGGCCACACAGCAATGTAAAGTAGCAAAAGGGATCCCTGGTGCATCTAAACCAGCTTACCAGAGGCCTAAATACAACCAAAGCTTCAGCCAGTCATAAAATATGGCTTTCCTTACTTTGTCTTCTTTGCGAAATGAAAGAAAAGATGTTAATTCTGCAAAGGACAAATACAATTCTTTTCTTCCCCCACTTAAACAATTATTTATTTATTTTTAATTTTGTGTGTGTGTGTGTGTGTGTATGTGTACATGCACTAGTACATGCTGTGCTAAATTTGTATTTGTGGGAGTTTGTTCTTTCTTTCCACTGTGTGGTTCCTGAGGATCTGACCCAGGTTGTCAGATTTTAGAGCAATGGTTAATGTTAAGTGCCTTAACCCATTTAGCCATCATGCCAGTCCCAATAATTAAACTCTTTTCTATCAATGTCTCATTCCAGTTTTTCTCTTTCTTTCTCCCTCCTTCCTGCTTCTCCTTCTTTTCTTCCATTCTTTCTAGTCTTGTTTTGTTTTTTGGATAATGAACAAAGTATTTGGTTTCATGACATCATAATGTCATCTGTTTATGTCACTATACTTTGTTCTTAGTTGTTCTCCATTCATCTCCTCCATGGGACACCTTTCCTTCCACCTCAGTGTCTTTTCCCCTAGTTAATCGCTCCTGTATTTCTTATATTTATGGTTGTGAGCCTAGCCTTTAACAGCTGAGACATCTCTCCAGCCCTCTCCTGTATTTCTTATATGCAACTTATTACTATCTCAGG
Organism: Pachyuromys duprasi; assembly: GCA_028658305.1. Lineage (NCBI taxonomy): Eukaryota > Metazoa > Chordata > Mammalia > Rodentia > Muridae > Pachyuromys > Pachyuromys duprasi. Next base: position 43,398,235 of record CM053763.1, read on the forward strand.
TCCACCCTTTATTTTCAGATCTCTTCATCCCCTTTCATGATCCCATTTCTGGTTTCCTGGTCTGCAAACACATTTGTACACACACACACACACACACACACACACATACCATTCATACAATTTTAAGTTCTGCACAGGAAAGACAACATGGAACAATATTTTTTTTTCTGAGTCTGGCTTAATTTGCTTAATATAATGATTTCTAGTGTGTCTATTTTTCAGCAAATATCATAATTTCATTTTTCTTTAAGGCAGCATAAAATTACACGATGTATGTTGTCTTATTTTCTTTATCCATTCATCTGGTTCCGGTTCTTGGCTATTGTGACTAGAGCAGCAATAAACACAGAGTATCTCTGTGGTCTGTTAACTTGGTGTCCTTCACAGTGAAGAGTGACATAGCTGAGGCACATAGTAGCATTTCCGCTTTTGAGAAACCACCATATTGATTTCCAGAGTGAAGACATGCACTTGTACTCCTACCAGCAGAGAAAAAATGTGCCTCTTCCTCCATATCTTTGTAAGCAGTTGTTGTCAGGGTTTTGGTTGGTGGTGTTGTTATGACAGCCATTCCCTATGGGTGAGGGGAGATGCAGAATCTCAATGCAGTTTTAATTTGCTTGTCTTTTGTGGCTAAGGATACCGAACACGTTTTGCCACATTTATTGTTCTCTTATGGTTCTTCCTGTGAGAACGGTCTATTCAGGTCATTAGCCCACTAACTTATTGGATGATTTGGTTTTCTGTTGTTCAAGTTTGCAGTTTCTTTAAAACCTCCTCTTTGCCAAATCTCTCTGTTGTGTGGTGGCACAGCCTTGCACTTCCCCTGTTCTTCAGACTGTTCCTTATTCTGGCGATTGTTTCCCTTGCTGTGTAGAAGCGTCTTAATTTCATGCAATCGCGTTTGTCAGGATTATTTCCTATGCGACTAGAGTTCTGTTCAGACAGTCCCCGCCTCTGCCTGTGACTCAGGCTGTTTTACCTGTGTTTTTCTTTAGCACTTTCAAAGTGTCAGGTCTCACACAAAGGTCTTTGATCTATTTTGAATTGATTTTTTTTTTTTTGCAGTTGACCCAATTTCTAATAATTTTTTGCTCCTCAATAAAAAAGTGAAGAATTGTATATTTGGTTCCCAAATTAAATTTAATCTAATTTCAAAATAACTCTGCCTACCAGCCATCTCTTTTATCTTAAAAAATATGACCAAATTGCTTATCTTGAAAAAGATCAATGCAAAATAACATCTAGAAACTACAGAGGAAATAATAATGCTTATAATAATAAAGAGATTGCATTAAAAGTTTCCAATATATATCTACAGTAGGACTGTGACTTTGTTTTCAAATGAAGAAGGACAAAAGGCATAAAACCTGCAACTATGTATGGGTATTTAATGTACCATAAGAGAACACTGGAAAATGAAAAAGAGGTTTAAACAACGGGGTACATGATTGGGCAACACTTTGGGAAAAATAAACCATTGGATGTAGCTCACAGTAGAAAAAAATAAGTTCCAAGTGTTCTAATGGTTTTGCCATCCAAGTCCTATAAATTCCAGGAGGAGAAGAATCTGTTTACAATGTTGAAGCAAAGATGTTCTTCTTTAATCTATTGCCAAACTCTGGCTGCATGAAAAGAGGATGAATAGATTGACCTAACAGGAAAACCTTGTAAACAGAAAGAGGCCAAATATAGAGGTAGAAGTCAAGAGATGACTGGAAAGATGTAAAATGGGCTAGTGTCTATAACAAAGAGATTTTTTTTAAAAAGCAAGCAAGCAAACAAACAAAAAAGCAAAAATAAGAAAGAAGGAAAGAGAAAAAAGAAAGAAAAGGAATGAAGGAAAAAGGGAAGAGGGAAGGAAGCCTTTCCAACAGAAACTCAAAGGCAGAAGATTGCACAGGTATATCGCAGTCTGGGTGAGATAAGACCATAGCAGTTTATAAACCTTCCCAAGCACTTCTGATGACCTCTCCACTCTCCATTAAGTGGTAGACAGTGGCTGTGCCAATGGTCAGTCGATGGTGGCTGCATGCCTTTCCCCTTTAGGACTGTTAGACTACCTTCACCTTTTTGGAATAAGAGGTTTCATGCTACTAGATTCTGGATTACACTATGCTGAATGGTTATAGAATTAAATACACTCTCTTCTCAGATGAGAATATTGTAGACATCTTCCCTGCATTTTCCTTGAGGTCTGTGACTCTGAAAGCACCTACATGTTTGTTTTTTCTTATTTCCCAGTTTCAGTCTCACTTCTCCATTATGTTGCCTCTCAGTCACCTTTTGTAAATGTTTTTCTTGACCATCTGATGGAAGGAAGCTCTGGATTTTCTGTGATGACCTTACTTAGCATTTGCTGTATTTCTACCTAGTTCCTGGGCCTAGATAATTCATCCTATAGACTTGGTAACAGGGTCTCCTCCCATTTTATCATGCTGGGCTTCATCATAGACTTTATGCTTCTCAACTCACCCTTCTACCAATCCAGCAACATGGCTCTTCAGACAAGGGATTACATCCGAAGGCCTAGGTCTGTGTGATCCTACTGAAATACAGACACACCCTTAGTATACATCTTTAATCCCGCTGGCTGAAATACACACCCTTAATCCCTCTGGCTGGATTACAGACACACCTTTAATTAATGGACAAGTGAAGAATGAAAGATTTGACAGAATGAGTCAGCAATGGATACAGCTAACTCTCATGAGAACAGACAGGAAAGAGAAACTACTTAAGAGCAGTGCAGAGGCAGGAGAGAGAGACAGAGACAGAGAGAGACAGAGAGACTGAGAGCAAGAGAGTTCATTGAGACAGTACAGTAGCGTTTGAGAATACAGTTCAATTGAGTGTAGTTCAGTTGAGTTTGTGGAGTTTAGAGGCAGTATTTCCAAGCAGAGCAATTCAGTGAGAAGTGGAGAGAAGATAGTTTGAATCAGTCGGCTTGGAGAGGAGTTTTGAGACAGAACAGTTGAGGTGAACCAGCCAGCCAGAATTCAGAAAGACCTAGAAAGGGTGAGCTCATTCAGCTGTAGGTCTCAGAGGCTGGAAACATTCTAGTCCTATGTTAGCAGACAGAGGCAGGAAGTGAAGCCTTCAAGGTCCAGACTTGCAGATTAGATTGTATGGAAGCTAGAAGCTTCCAGGCTTAGGCCTAGGGGTATTTAGATAGAAACACTCTGAGCTCAGCTCAAGCCATGGTATTAGTAAACCTTGGATATGGCTTTCACCTCATCACCATTCCAGTGAAATACAAACAACATTTACAGAGAACATATTGAATCCTCAGGGTTTTTCCACCTGAGATCTAGGTGGTTGACTTTCTACTTGTCTAGACATGTCCTTACACAGCTAGCACCATCCCATGTTGGAACAAAGCATTCTGCTTGGTGAGTCCATTCTCCCAACAGCAAACAAGAAACAATTCAGTTACACTGCTCCGCTGTAGCCTCTCTCCACGCTTATTAACACCCCTCCATATAAGAGTCTCTAGGTAAAAACGCTAGAGAAGGGACATGGGCACACTTGTCTTCCACTTCCCCTCTACTGTTTTCTTCTATCATCACCATCCTCCTCTGCTCTTGCCCTATGGCTGGTCTGTGGAGTCATATTTTCTTTCATTCTATATTATTTCCTTTATGCAAGAACTCTGTTCTTTTTTCCCCCTACAATCATGGATTATGTCTGAGCCTTAAAGCAGGTAGAGATGAGAGCAAGATTGATTTATCCTTAAGAATCGCCAAGGCACTAAAGATTTTAAAAATATATAAATGAATTAAATATACTTTCATGATTTCTAAAACGTATTCAAAACATAGATGCCACTTTGAATACTTTTAGGGGAAGGAAAGATAATTTATGTACAAATAGGATTAAATACACTTTAAAATACCCTTTTAGTATTCTTGGGTGTGTGGTATCTTATTTTAAGATTGATTGTTCTGCTCAGTAGTATTTTATAGCCTCCCCACTGCATGAGGTCACAGCTGGCCTAAAGAGTCAAAGCCTTTCTCGTCACTCTAGAAAATTAGACATCCAGCTTACCTAAATTGGCTGCCTCTGTCCCTACAAATGCAATCATAGTAAGATCTCATTCTCTGCTTTTCCTAAACAGAAGTTCAACTTGCAAGCCAAATAATATTTCTATTTCTCTTTCATTCTGTGTTCTCAGAACTTTTTCAATGAAAAGGAGCATAGGACATAGATTAGATATGTATGATAAGTCACAATTAAACTATACTCTCCCATATCAGGTATTTTTAGCTTATGGACATGCACAAGCATGCCCATCTCAGTTTTCTTATCCAAAAGAAGGTAATTTTATGACTCAGCACCATTACAAATACCAGTATTTTTTTTTAAAAAAACTTACTGTGCTTCTCAAAACATTAAAATACATTTTAGATGAACAATACTTTTTTATACTTAACATCAGTCTAACACTAGTATACAGATTGAAAGAAGACACTAGTTATATTCACAGAGTATCTAGATTATGCTAAAATGGATCCAGATCTAGAATCATTAAAAACCAAACCAAAACAAAAACAACAATAACAACAACAAAAACATTGACCAGCATCATGGCGCACACTATAATCCCAGCACTCGGGAAAGCAGAGGCAGGTGGATCTCTGTGAGTTTGAGGCCACCCTGGTCTACAAAGTGAGTCCAAGACAGCTAAGGCTATACAGAGAAACTATGTCTGGAGGAAAAAAAAACCCAAAAAATTGGTAAAAGATTTTTTTTAAGTTTGCTATCATTCTATGTGTACTCTTGAGCAGATCATTTTATTTTGCTAGGCTTTACCTCTTTTCCCTCTATAAAACATAGTTATGTTAACTTTTCTTTCAGGGTCTTTACTTGGCTAAAACTCTGTGGTCCTGAAATCTACATAGGGAAAGTTGAGACATCTACTGAGGAAAGCAGACCAGGAAACATCTCCGCCAGCTACCCTACTTTTACGTGTGCCCTTGTATGTCTCCTGCCAAACCCAAAAAGGAATATGGACTGTCTGGTAGAGTCACCAGGACAAAGGATTAAAGGGAGGAAAAAAGATCCAGATGTTTTCATTTGGGGGTAATTGAATTTTCAGACACATCTAATTCAGATGAGCTGTAGCCATGAACAGTTTAGCCAAGGACATAAAAGTGAATCTTATAATTTGACAGAGTTTGCTTGCTGCCCCTTCACGTTGGACACTCTGGATATTTTCCTTTCACATGTCTGTGACGACATGTTGGGCGGGGTGGGGGACAGCCTTCATCCAAAAGCACATTAAAACCTCCACAGCGCCCCTCCCCTGCCTCATGGATGCACAGGGCCAAAGATGGCTGTTTTAAACAAGATGAGAAAGGCTAGAAAACATAACGATAGTAGCCCCACAGAACGCTCTCTATCTGTTTGAAGAAAACACGCACACACACACAAACACAAAAGCCTTCATGGCTTTTAAAAATGTCCCATGAATAGCAAATGTTTCATCTGTGCATCGAATGTTTCCTTGGGTCCCTCAAGTTTAGGTTTTTATATAAATTTAATTAACTAAAAGATGAAGAGGGGCTGAAAGTTGCATTCCAGTTGGAAGATTTGATCTTTATCTCCTGTCTTTTAAATGCTGAGGTAGATGATGAGTTTAGGAAGTAATGAGAAACAAGGTTATAAACATGTTGAGTGTATAATTTATCACCCAAATCTTCCAAGGATGCAAAGGGGACACTTTCAATAATTATACACACATAAGTGGCTTAAACTGGGAGTACTTTGACTAAACTGGGATATATGTCTTGCCGTTCAATAAAAGTACAGAATTATCTCAAGGTAAATGTCACTGGGATCAATCAGAATGAAATAAAATGGACATCAACGACCTGACTTGTAGAGTGGCCACACCCTGTCATACCCTGAAACCTTCAGTCATACCCCTCATTTTTTCTCCCGTTACTCATTGAATAAGCTCTTTATTACTTACTTGTTTGAAGGAGTAAGTAGAAAAGTGTGCACAAGTGAAACTTGATCGAAGTGGACAGTGCTTAGGTATGTTACCAGACACTGTGTGATAAGATGCCAAATGAATTGCACAGTGAGCTGAAGTTAGAAAGAAGGAAAGATAATTCTATCCTGAGGAAGGGGGTGGAACTTTAAGGGAAGATGTGGGCTTCAAGTTGGATCATGAAGGATTAAGTGGAAATGTCAATTTACATGATCTACATAGGGAAAGTGGCAGTTGATGCTTTCCATTATAATTTCCAATCAACAAATGATAAGATATTAAATATGGATGGCAAAGTCACTGTAATAACAAAAAATGATAAAAAGTAAACTTGCAACTTGGTAGTCATATTAAGCATTACATGCTCTCCTATGTAGAGGGTTTTACAAATCATTAAGAAAAGGATGAACAGCTCTAAAAAATTGGAGTGAAGATGTGAAAGAGCAATTGGCAAAAAGAAACTATTTAAGACTTTATTCATTTATTGATATTAGAAAGTGAAGGAAACCTGACAAACTGTCAAAAATAAGTCGGAGAGAGTACACTGGGATGGAATATTTTGTAAATCCTGAGTCATAACAATGTATGCATTCTTGGTTCAAAAATACCATGTTTAGAAACTTACCCTTCAGCCAGATCATTTCACAAAGGTGGAAGCACATCAGGGGTGTTCTACATGGTGAATTTCATGCTGCTGTGAGAAATGAACAGACTTATTACTGATGCACTGAGAAGATGCTGCTGTGGTTTGGGTGTGAGAGCTCAGGCAGCTCATGCCTTGGAGGCATGACCAGCAGCTGGTCCACCCAGTCAGTGAACAGTCTCTGTACCATGGGGATTCTGACCTAATCAGTGGGTTAATTCTTTGGTGAGTTCATACCCAACAGCATTCTTGAGAAGTGGAAGAACATAGGAAGTAGGGCCTCACTGGACGAAGCAGGTCACAGGGAGTGACTCTTAAAAGCCTCTGACAGAGGGCGAGAGTAACGATAGATCTGGGGGAGGTTGTTGAGACTTGGGGAGAACAAGAGCTCCACAAAGACCAAACTGAGCAGGGCACAGGGGTCTTGTAAGAGAAGGTTTCTACAATCAAGGACCATGTGTGGATGTGGACTGGAACCCCCGCACGGATGGGGCCCATGATAACTCGGTGTAGGGCTGAAGACCCTATTCAGGGAAACAGGGACTGTTTCAGTCATGATCTTGATGGCTGACTCTTTGACCCTCCCCCATACAAGCCGGGGAGGGACAGACTGGCTAGATCCCAGGGGAGGACTTTGCAGCCAGCCCTGAGGAGACAGGATAAGCTGGGGTTGGATGGAAGGGAAGGAGGTCCTCTCCTGTTGGTGGACTTGGAGGGGGCGGGGAAGAAGGAGATGAGGGAGGGAGTGGGAGGGTAGGAGGGAATGGGGGAGGCGGCTACGCCTGGGATTCAAAGTACCTAACCTGTGATTGAGATAAAAATAAATAAATTAAAAAAAAAAGACATACCATGTCCCTCTCTTGCTGTCTCTTTTTCTGGCTACCATGAAGGGTAGCTAGCTCGACTGAACTCTCTCCCCTTTGCTACTCTACCTCCTCATGTCCCAGAAGCAGGAAGGCAGCTTCTGCTGGGCTGAAACCTCTGGAACCGTGAGACAAATGATTTTCCTTGTATGTTGTTTATGTCAGCTCTCTCCCCACAGCAATGCACCAATGACTTATGCAGATGTTTAATGGAAAAAATTTTATAGCACAACGAGTAGCTGTGTGAGGCAGTGGACACAACAATTTGTTAGACCTTAGCAATCATTTCACAATGAAGATGTTAAACTACCACACTTCACAATTTAGAAATAAGCAATTTTATGTGTTTGTTATAACAACATTTTAAAATCACACATTTATATGTAGTCTCTGAGGAGATTAATGTATAACAATATTCACTGAGACTGTACATTAAAATCAAGTGTCATAAATAGTATACCCCCTTTTCTGTACCGTAAGCATGTACAGTTACTTGACCACCATTGTTGCTCAATGATAGTGTGTGACTCCAGAAATAGGTACTTGATACACTGCTTGCCTGAATATTAGCAGTAATTACTTCTAAATGGTAATCTTAGTAGTAATGTTAGTAGTCTATATTTGTAGGGACAGTTTGGATTAATTTTTAGAATATATTTATATTAAATTTATGATATATTATTTGAATTTTATTCCTTGGGTGTATGTTGTTTTTAGAAACAAACAGATTGTACTAATAAAGCGAACATTTCCTTGCAGTTTTGACAAGTGAGGTCTACATTAAGGGCACAGAAATACATTCTCAGTGTTGCTTGTTGTAAAAAATAAAAGGAGTGTTGGGTTATGTAATGGTTATTAATGGCTCTAAGATTATCATGGTGGTATTATTTAACCTGCTATCACAAATAATAAGACACGGACACCTGTTAGATTTATAATTGCCGTATTTACCTTGGGCCGGGCAGATATTACACCTATACTTTCTCAATAACCTCACCATCCATCTTCCAACCCCATCCAATGCTGTCCCTATTAATCCTCCTCCTCTGGTCTACCTTCTATCCATAATTCCACGGTACTTCCTTGTGTTCTTCATTTGGGCCTTTTCACGCCATTATTAGTCCTTCCTTTCAGCCCTCACCATTTTTTCTCCACACTAACCCATTGTGGTGGCACCCTTCTTCATCCTCTCTTCCTATCTGTCTGTCTCCCATGAGTCTCCTGAACCTGAAGCCCAGGAACCTTAGCCACACCTACGCCATTTTGCCCTGCCCAGGTATAGGCTGTTTAATCAACTAATCAGATACAATGACTTAGGCAGGTTTACACAAGAAAGATAGGTTTACACAACTAGGATAGGTGTAACCAGATCTTGAGTGCTAGCATCAGAACAACCCCCAACAGTTGCCCTTTCAGCCATCCTCAGTGTGATATGTGAATATTTCCTTGTAGAATGATTTAGTCAACATGTTTTGTGGACAGTCCATGTCTTTGCATGGTTGATCTATTTTTGTTTCTTCTTTTTAAGTTTTTGTCTTCTCATCTCTCTCTCATTTCACCCCCTCTTCTTCCTTGTTTTTCTTTACTTTCTTCCTCTTCCTCCTTCTGAAACAAAGTCTAATTGTGTGGCTTAGGTTGGACTTGAACTCATGGCAGTTCCCCTTCCTCTCCCTCTCAAATGCTGCGACTCTAGGATTGTGCCAGCATGCCTGGTTTCTATGTGTTTTGCCTCATAAATCAATTTCTGGATTTATAGATGTATGCATCTATAAATTAAATTATTTAATTTAATATTGTTTCCCTTACTGGACTTCAGGAAAAATACTGAACCTTAAATTGTATTTCATGGCAATTCCTTGGAGTGCATCCCTCTATGGAGTTGGCTATCTTCTTACCTTCAAGACAAGGACAGGATTAATATTTTCTTTTGATGAAGTTAATGAGTTCGTGAGTGTAGAAATAAGTCTGGGTAGAAGACTGTATACTGCCTGAGTGCAGATTCCTCAGCCTTGCTAAGCTTCTTTAGAGAAAAGAGCTGGAGTTTTCTTTATTATTTAGGGGACAGATAATGTACAGTTAAAGTCCCACTGTCCCAAACCTATAGTGTGCTCAGAACAGTTTGGGCTTAAGCATGCTTGCTTTTCCCAAGCCACCATAAACCCACAGCAACAAACACCTGCAAATGAATGGTTCCCAGTGAATGATGCTGATTTTGTACTTAGCCTCCCTGCATTGGTAGGTGACCGAGTAAGAACATGGGTTGTACGGTACAGTCACTTACTAAAAGAAAAAGGAAACTCAGGAACAGTAACTATGTTGTAGAATAACAAATCTGCCAAGCCCCTAGCTTCTGGTGATGGATGTCCTCAGAGGCACTGATGTGCTAACTTCAATGCTCAGTTATGATAGTAAAATGTGTTGGTTTCTTGAAAAAAAAAAGGTTGATTTTGTATATTGATTTTTGTGTTCTATTATCATGTAGAACTCATTTTGAGTTTTGATAGCAGTCTTAGTGGACTTCTGGAGTTTTCAACACACAAGGTCATGCTGTAATTAAGTTGTTTTAAGCCTGCTAAAATCCTATCTCTTTGTTTTCTGATGTTTTAGCTAACTAATGATGAAATGCTCATCCGAGCAGATCCAATAATATTGTAGAGAAATGCTCCTTTGCCTCATAGTTGGCTTTGGCAGTTGGAGTCCTAAGAACCATTACTGAGAGCATCATTAAGTGACCAAGCTTTGGGATATAGTAATAGCGTACACACTAAAGTACTTTCTAAGTAGAGGCTAAATGTTTTCTCTAGAACACAAGAATCATTGTATATATTTTCACAAATTTAATCAGCACTTCATAGTTACTCCAATGAAAACCTACTTATAACATTCTTTATGGTAATTGCCCAATGATTTAGTTTTGGCTGGAAATTACAGTAGCCAAATGCCTATTGTAGTACCATCTGAAAGGTAGACTTTCTGAAGTCATGTTATTAAGTCACCCTTGAGGGTTGAATTCAGAATTAGGATAACAAGTTAGTCTTGGGGTATAACTTAATGTGTGTGCACAATCATACTCATAAACATTTTAACAACTGTTGGTATGAAATATTTTAAAAGTGGTTAAACATATAAATGATAAATATATATCCTTACTTAGTGCACATAAAGCAGAACACTTTTGTTATTCTTAAAGATGTTTCTTCATGGAGACTTTCCATCTTACCAGATGACTACTCTCAATGTCACCATCCAACCAGGTTCTTATTGTTAAAGAACTCAGCCTTGATTTCTTGATTCTTCTCCTCCTATCATCAATGCATTGGCAAGTCCTTGTAGTATCTCTCTATGTTATATCTGGAAGCCATCCTTTCTTCTTTTATAAATTTATTCCAAACCATCATATTTCCAACAGTTTCTAAAAATGAAATGTGATGGTGACGTTTGTACCCGCTCCTGTAGTTACCACACTTTATGACATTTTTGAATGTCTAAGCTAATCACCTTACAGATATTTTAATTTTTTAAAATGTCATCCCTTCATTCCATTTGACTCCATACTCAGAGAGGCAGCCAGAGAGATCCTTTAAACATATGAATTATATTACATCACTTCCTCTATTAAAACAAACCAATGATCTCTAATCATACCTACAGTGAATTCCAAACTCTTTAGTCTAGTCTGAAGTCTTCATGGTCTGGCTCCTTGTTTTTTCTTGGCTCTCACTGAACAGAATCTGCCTTACCTTCATCCTAGCCAACTTTTTGGTCTTTGAAAACAAGGAACTAATTCTTTCCTTGGATCCTCTGCTATGCTGACTGACTTTGGTCAGTCAGCCTTCCTCTTGACCTTAGAATGTTTTTTTAGATCTCAACCTAAATTTCAATTTCAAGCAGAGCCTCTTCACCTGCACATTCTAAGTTGCCTGTCTTGGGTCTGTGTTTAGGCACACTTGTCATCTCTTCTAATCTGAAACATCAGTCCATGGCAGCAGAAATATTAATGGTTCTGGTATGCACATCTGTATTCCCTTTGTAGGGAGCTTAAGGCTAGGACTCAATATGTGTCTGCTGAAAAAAATGGAAATTTCATAAAAAGTTTGATAACGTAATAAAAAGAGCCTTGGAATTTCCATTTGGGGGTTGAGGGATAGCTTCGTGGGTACAGTGTTTGCCAGGTGAGTGTGAAGACCTGAGTCAGAGCCCTCAGAACCCACGCAAACCTGGATACAGCAGCACATGACTATAACTCCAGCACTTCTGCCTTGGTTTGTTGTACAAGTTGTCCTCTGCCCTTCACCTACATGCAGTAGTGGCAAGTACCTACCCACCCCACACACATACCCCTGCATGCATACAGAAACTCACAACTCTCAAATGTTTGAAATTTATGCTAGTAAATCTACTTGGATAAATGGATTATGATATAGGACATAAAACTTCTCTGGGGATAAGAATTCATTGGATTATGTTTCCTGTTAATAGGACATAATAAAGTTCATCTAGTTTTCAAACACCATACACAGTATTTGTTTAATTTGTCTATCACTAAATGATTTAAACCGCAATTGCATTGGGTAGTCCTGGAGTGTGTCTGCTTAACTTTCCTGCAGTGTCTGACCCATCAATTAACCACCCAGATGCAGCTCTTGGCCAGTAATCTAATAGAATCTGAATCCCTTGTGGTACCCCAGGAAGGAAACCCATAAGTCTTCCTGATTTTTTGAAAAGATGAAAATTCATATAGCCTCAAATGAGAAGTCTCAGGTGCTAGACTCTTTAACATTTTTTTTTAATTACTCTCTTTAAAAGGAGAAATATACCTCAGGTTAGAATTATAGGAGCATGGAGACTGGTTAGAGTGAAGTCAGGAAACACAGGGTGATTGCCCCTGTGTGTGGTTCCCTCTGAATGTTGACACTTAAGAATGTTCTCTTCCTCTTTGCTCCCATTATTAGCAACTTGAGGGCTGTGAGATCAGAGTCTGTCATGAACCTCTGGGAAGTTTTATCAGCAGAGCCTGGAATGAAAGCAGGGGTGTATTGTAAATGTTCAACAAACAGCTCTCCAGTACTGGAGCCCTGATTTGTGATGTTTACTAGTGTTTCTGGGTGACTAGGCTCATTCAAGCTACCCAGTGAGACACAAGAATTTAGAACTTAGGACGAGATGTTGACAGCTTTCATGAACTGCTTGATCAAAGATACAGCTTCAGGTATAGACAGAACAAACCAAAGACAGGAAATGTTTGTTAATAAAAATTTAAAAGGCTGAAGCAGTTTCCCATTCCATCTCAAAGCATAAAACCAGCCAAAACCAAAACCAACCAAACAAAAAAAACACAAAAACAAAACAAAAAACAAATAATAACACCCCCCCAAGAACACTCAAAACAAAATTATGAATGTAAAAAACTAAACCAAATAGAACTTTAAGTGGGAGAAGTAAAGGCACGAAGAGTTCATAGAGAAGTGGTGCTTTGGGGAAGGAGGTCAACATTTGCACTGAGTGTGAATCTGGAAGGTGTGGAGACTGAGGAAAGCAGAGAGACCAGAGTACAGGAAATCTATGTCCCTTCTAGAGAGAATCCTGATCATATCACAGCTTCCTCTACCAGTTAGAGGGCCTAAGTTCTTTTTGCCCCACTTATGTCTCAGAATGGACAACTTCCCATTGCTCTGTATGGCACATAAACAGAGTCAGAAAGCAAGGAGAAGAGATTTAGAGTAACCACCGTGTTGTTGACAGCCCAAAGCATTAGTATATTATCTCTTTCTCTTTGCACTAGATCTTCCCTGTACTCATAAGAAGTCTGGAAAGTGGCTGGGTAGGGGACAGCTGTGAGACTCCATGATCTTGGACTCCTTATGATAAGGTTCAGAAGGCAGAAAGGAAGAGATTAAGAAGGGCTTCCAGAACTGAAGATATCACACACACACACACACACACACACTGCACAGTTCATTTTGCACTGGCCCCTGAAAATGATATAGCTGGTCATGAACCCTGGTCTCAGATTTCCCAAGATTCTTTGCCCCATTCAAAAGGAAGGACAGGAAAGAAGAGAAGAGGGCAACAGTGTTTTAAGAGCAATGCTCAGGGTGGTCCTGGGACTATATTGGAAAGCTTTATCCTTTTGCAATCCTAGCCCTCAAGACAGTTTCACATGCTTGGAGGAATTCAGGAAGTAGTATCTAAAATCTCATCAGCAGATTTACAAGGTAGAGTAACACAATAGAGGTTGTGGAAGCCTCCCTAGTAAATAAGATACCACTTAATTTTGTTTGATGTTTGAATAAACAACTGCATTTGTTCAGGGTGTAGATTTTTTTAATATACTACTTAATTCTGCAGTAATTTCTCCAACATTCAGTTGGGACCTGCTATTCCACAATGTATCAGCCACAGTTCCCCAGTCCAAGAATTAGGGACCTCACAGTCACCTAGCCCTGACTTTCTCCTTACCAGCAGCAAGTTGTTTTAATAGGTCCTCAGAAAGCCTTGTCACATAAAGATGTAGCCAAGAAAAGAAAGAATGTTCAAAATTAAACTATTGCAAAGTAACAGGAATTTGTGGCGTACTACTCAAGAGTTAGACACAATAAAATGTTAACATTTACTGGATATTTATTATACCAGAGGCAACATCATATTGTTTTGCTTTTAACGCATCTACAGAATACTCAGTCCAAGATACATAGAATCAATACTCATGCCAGGAATGTGGAATAGATATCTGCCATGGTTAAAACTATATGCCAATTTTGCTGGGCTATGCTGCCCAAATGTTTGGACCAACACCAGAACAGACACTGCTTGGAAGGTATATTGCTGTGTCCACACACGGTTCCAGGGATGGCTCTGCCTGGGGTAATGAGGGAATACATGTTGACTAGAGTTGAACATGGACAGGGCTATTGCATGCAGCTGAACAAGGAGGTAGGGTTGATGGTATACTGCTGGACTGAGGAAACACAGCAGTCTCTGTGGGGAATGGCCTTACCATAGTAAATATCGAAGGGTTGAGAATTACGGCGGATATTTTCCTCACACACTATCAACATGCACACTTGGACCCCTGAGGAAGACTCTGTCATTTTCCTGTGGACCTCAGGCGTTGGGATCCCTGACATGTTCATGGCTGTGTCAGTGATATGTACACAGTCGGCACTTCCTTCACTCAGGACTTCTTCTCTCCCAACAGTGTGTTGTGTGTAAGTATATAATATATATGTCCATGTTATAAAATGTATATACGATATATGTATTTTTTCAGATGAATTTAACATTTGATCTAGTTAAAATTTTTGTTCAGTGCTGGGCATTTAACCCAGACCTTACACATACTGACTAGGTAAGCACTACCTAGCCTAAGTGAGCTGAGTTAAACAAAATCTCTTTTCATAATATGGACAGTCTTCACCCAGCCAACTGAAGACCTAAGAGGAAAGGCTGACGTCTTGTGGAGAAGGTTCACTCTCCTCGAGGCCCATCACAGAGGTCCTGCCTGAGCACCCAGCTTGCTATTCTCTTCAAACTCGGGACTACAGCCTCAACTCTTAACTGAGTTTCCCTCCTGTAGCCGATGCTGCATAGTTTAGATTCCCTTGACCATATTTAATTCCTTAAAAGAAATAAAATATTTTCCCCTTTGCCCTTGTCTGTTTGACTATCTCCTCCCACCCTCAGCAGTCTGCAAACATGAATACATTTTGCTGTCGCTTCTGCTTCTCTGGAGAGCCCTGCATATCACAGCACCCACGATGGTGAGCCAGAGAAGTCATGTTAATAGAGGTGATGCTCAGTTGGTGGCTGTGAATGTACAGCGGTTATCTTCCTTGCTCTTTAGTCTCCAACTGAGCCAATAGGGCAGGGTCTGGAGGGTCAAAAGTCAGGAGGAGAGTAAGGTAAGGGCTTTGGTCTTTTGGGCACACTCCCTTCTTGCTGTTGGTTGGCAGTGGTATGCTCTTTTGCTTGGGGCTGATGCCCTGTTCCCTGTCTTCCCTTAGTTATGGCTGAAGCCATAGGCAGCTTCAGTCTCAGCTTTCAGGAGATTCCCATGGCCGCTCTCTTGCTCTTCAGGCATAGGGTAGTAGGAGCACCACAGAGCTGCTAGACCTTTCCATCTTGATCTGACTCCCATATGGAAAACCTTAGGGACTTTCTATGTCTTCCCAGCATGAAAACTTATATTCATTTATAATAGCTTTAGGCTTTAGCTTACTGTTGTTTCTTATAACCCATGCTTGACCTGTTTTCTGCCTTGTGGTTCTTTACCTCTTCTTAGTTTCATGCATCCAACTTCCTCCATGTCTCATAGGTGAATCTTTTTCTGCCTCTTTTTCCTCCAGAGTTCCTATCGCTTCAGAAGTTCTGCCTATTCTCTCCTGCCTTTGCCATTCAGCTCTTTATTCAACCAATAAGGAGGTGATGGAGAACAATATTTGCAAAACATTGAGACAGGTGATGTTTAACAATACCAAAGTTCGGTCTGTTCTCAGCTCTCTGTTGGTACAGACATCAGCATTTGGGTATACAAAGACAACCTTTACCCAGTGCACAGAAACATAACTCCAACACACGTGCTATACCATTTTTCTTATTTTCCCTTGATCCTGCCCAGAGCTCTCTGTAAGTCATCCTCAATTTCCCTGTGCCATCTGTTTTCCCTCAGAACTCTGGGTAATTCAATACTCTTGTTATTCTTTTATGCACAAGGAAACTGAGGCTTAGAGAGATTTCATAACTTCTGCAGGGCTGGGCTTGAAGCCAAGGTCTCTGACTTCAGTGGCAATATTCACAGCTTGTACATGACACACCAATTACTTACTCTTTCTGAATCATAGTTTCCCCATTTGCAATAGGTCAGTCCAAAAATTCCTCTGATGCTTAATTTTATGTGTCAACTTAACTGGGAACAGGATGCTCATATATCTGATAAATATTATTTCTGGGTGTGTCTTAGGGTGTTTCTGGAACAGATTAACATTTAAATTGATGGACCGAGTAAATCAGATGGCCTTCCCCAAAAGTAGGCTTATACCATCCGATTCACTGAGGGACTGGAAATAGTCATATTCTTCTCTCTCTCTCTATCAGATGGCATGTGTGCCTCTTCTTGCGTTCTGCAGTCCTGGTTCTCAGGCCTATAGATTCAGACTTGCGACCTATACTGTCAGGCTCCCATTCTCAGGCCTTTGAATTACACAACTGACTTTCTTGAGCCTCAAGCATGCATAAGATGGCAGAACACAGAACTTCTCAGTTTCCATGACTGCGAATCTTTCTAAACACACACACACACACACGCACGCACACACCTTTATGAGAATAAAAATTTGTACTTTACAAGATCACTGGATAGTACCAGCACACGGCTTGGCATACTCTCTCTCTGCTCAACAAAGTATAATCACATCTATTGTTTTTCTCTAGTGTGGCATTATGCCTGGTACTGAGAACATGCTCTTGAATTCTGTGTGAGCAATTTGATTTGAGTGGGGTTGGTGAGAATTACTTTATATATGTTTTCTTATGTAAGGAACTCTGAAGAATTATTCCAGTCTTACAGAAGAGGAAGAAGTGTAAGGCCAGGAGTTAAGTAACTAAGTTAAATCTACTATTAAACTGGTAATGAGTCCAATGAGATATTTTAATTCCATGCTTACTTGAGCCAGAGAAGTCATGTTAATAGAGGCGATGCTCAGTTTGTCAGTGCTGGTATCATAAGTCCCACTGCCAAAGTGTGAAAGCATTTCCAGCTGGTGAATGACTGATGCCTTCAGTCTTTTGCACATAGCTTTTCAAACTACCCCAATCCATGCACCTTCTTCTCAGTGCCAAAGACAGGACTCATTCTCATGACCCATGAGAGCCAAGAACACATACGTTCTTGGCCATTAGTTTTCAGAATTCACGACGAGAATCAAGTCCAGCCAAGGGACGGTAGAATCACCCCTTAGAGAAGTAAAGCAGAAGCTATAAGGAACCGGGTCTAAGTACAAGGAGGGTGATCTGGGTATCTTCGAGTATTGCAAAAATTTATCCACAGTAGGAGAGCCACAGACTAACAAAAACATCAGTGGCAGGCATGGTGAACGTATCTTGAAATTGTTGGTTAGGGGAATTCAAAGACCTTCAGAACAATGTAGGCCATTGCTGCTGTACTTTGTTGACTTTTAGAAACTGGAGGTTTCTACCAGTCAAGGAATTGACTCCCTGTTGCTGAACACTCCACACACTTCAGACAGATTACTTAGAGGACTTAAGCTGGCACTGACTTGTTAGCCTCCTCCTTGAGGACTAGCTCTCACAGTACTCTAAGGAGCTATATAAGCAGCTGAGGAGTAGAAGCAGTCAATGGTAGTTCTACCCAGCTATAAACCTATGAACTACAATGGCAAGAGAGGAAAAAAAAGTGTAATAGTGGAACTTATGTTCTGGAGGTAACCAACAGATATCTATTGAAATTAAATACCGCTCAATAGGAGGAAATTTATGCCTGGTACTGTAAGCCTTTCCTATTACCTATATCTGGGAAGTCCATAGACCCTCAAGGACAACCTAGTATTGCCACTATATAATTTCTAAGTGCACCCTAAATCTTATCCGCATACCCACAGAGAAGTGTAGCTTTCATCCCTCTTTAAAGGAACAATTCCTCCTCCTTCTTCCTTTCCTCCCCCCCTTCTCTTTTTACCCCTTCTCCTCCTTTTGCAAATGGTGACCATTACAGAAAGCCACACATTGTAGAAAACAACTGATGTTAGGGTGCTCAGGCCAATGGATTCACCTACAACACGAGGGGTAGAGAGAGGCATGAAAGCCAGAGAACCAAGACAGTGTCTGCTGTGTTTGACTGGGAAGCCAAACCATGAAATTTCAACAGTGTGGATGACTAAATAAGACCTGCATAGTTAAAGATCAATGGACTTGATGGCATGGATGGGGGAAATCCCACAAGGGCCCACCTAAGATGAAAAGCTGCAGACAATTAATGCTGCTTACAAAGAGAGAATTAGTCTTCTTCTGGGAGCCCCCTGATAGGTCATCCAATCTCAGTTAGCCCTAAACACACACACACACACACACACACACACACACACACACACACACGAGCATATACACTCGAGTATACACATGTGACATTAAATGAACTCAGCAGGTTGTATTTATACATTTGTTTTTGTATACATAAACATATGTATCAATAATAATTAAAGAATAAAATGCTATGAGTTTAGGAAGCAGTGGTGGGCATAGGAGGGGTTGGAGGGAGGAGAGTAAGGGGGGAATTATGTAAATACAGTCCCCATAGATGAAATTGACAGAAAATATATTTTTAAAATTCCCTAGATTTATATGCCTTTGCACCCTGACTGATTTCTTTGGAGAGATGAGCTTCCAGGGGATATTTAGAACAGATGTAAATTTATGCAAAACATCGCCTTCTATCCTTGATTGCATCTCTAGCTTGAGCTTCAAGTCCCAAGGATTCTTTCAGAACAGCCTCTCAGGGATACCACAGGTGTGAGTACTGTTTGAGGTGCGTGTGTGTGTGTGTGTGTGCGTGTGTGTGTGTGTGTGTGTGCGTGCGCGTAGGAGTGGAGAGAAGGGACACTAGCTACTTCATTGGCTTCTGGGGTCCCAGGCAGTCACCTGTATTTCTATGTTTTACCAGGAAGACATAGGTCTAGACTGGTACCTCTGTAAGACCACAGCAAGTGCTCTGCATGTATGACTGGGCTGACAGAGCCACATTTTTGTCCCCATCTTTCTGGGTATTCTCCATCTCTGAAGAAGTCTGGGATCTTGCACTTCCCCATGACTGAGTAC
>CM053763.1:43417664-43427711 GCA_028658305.1 Pachyuromys duprasi
AGGTTTATGAAAGAAACCCAGACCCCCCCCCAAAAAAAACCAGATATTTCCACAGTCAGAATATCTGCCCCAATCAGGTGCTGACACCATCTCTGTGTGTGAGAAACCATCTCTGAGGCTTTGTGGAGTGATTAGATATGAGAGCTGAGCCTTCATCAACGGGATTAGTGTCCTTATAAGAGATGTTCTCAACTGCTGCTTTGCCCATCCCCCTATTCTATTCTAGGATCCAATGTGAATATACTAGCTATGAACTACAACACCAGCTCCACTAGATAAAAATTCTGGTAGCAACTGGGTCTTGGACTGTGCAGACTCCAGAACTGTGAGAAATAAGTTTCTGTAATTTATAAACCATCCAAGTATTGACATTTTCTTGTAGTAGTCTGAAATGGCTAAGATAACCTGGAGTGGAAGTTTTGGTTATGTTGTGTACATATGTTTGTGTTATAATCCCAAGTGTGGGATGGGGGAATAAAGCCTCATGAGAGGCTCATTATCTTTGTCAGGTGATATCGGCCTCGTGAGAGGACGCATGATTCTTGTCAGCTGGAAACTGCCACAGGTATGTCAGGGCACATAGTTTTTGCCAGCTTAAAAAAATCCTAGAAACAGTCTACTATAGAGGGTCCTCTGAAAGGATCCACCCAACAGGGGATCGAAGCAGATGCTGAGACTCAGGGCCAGACTTTGGGGGAGCTTAGGGAGTCTTAGAGGAAGAGAGAGGTGGGATTAAAGGGACATGGAATGGAGAGGAGCCCCACAAGGAGACCAACAAAATTAAGAGATCTGAGCCCAGGGATCCTGCAGAGACTGATGCTCCAATGGAGGACCATGCAATAAGAGGACCTAGACCCCTGCCTAGATGTGGCCTGTTGGCAGCTCAGTCTCCATGTGGATCTCTGAGTAACAGGAACAGGGCCTGCCTCTGTCATGGACTCAGTTGACTGGTCTCTGATCATGCTCCTGATAATGAGGCCTTGCCAGGCTATGGAGGAAGAAGATCCAAGCAGTCCTGATGAGACTTAACAAGCTATGGCAGATGGCAATAGTGGAAAACTCCCCCTTTCAGTGGACTAGGGGAAGGGGATGAGGGAAAGAGGGAGGGAAGGGGCTTCAATTGGGATATAGAATGAATGAATTGTGAAGAAAAAATAAAAATATAAAAAATATCTTAGTGTGGAGAATGAAAAAGTATAAATAGGAGCAGAGAGAGAGAGAGAGAGAGAGAGAGAGAGAGAGACAAACACAGAGAGACACAGAGAGAGACACACACAGAGAGAGATTGCTTCTCTTCAAAATGCTCCTAGAGAGAAACGCTTAGGAGAATGGTTCTATAAGGTTGCTGCTGTCCCTGTTGCTGCTGGTCCTTGTTGCTGGGTTGCTGGGTTATTGGATTGCTGGATTGCTATTTCTGGACTGTTGGAATCCTGATGATGAAGAGTAGAGTTTTCCCAAGGAACTATGTCTAAAGAGGTCTACATCCCCTATCCCTATTAATCTTTTTCTCTTACCGAGGGTCAGGGGCTTTAAGGGTGATAGAGGCAATTAGGAAACCAACGATCCTAGCCAGCAGGAAGTAGTTGAAGAGAACTATGCCACCTCTCCCCACTAACCTTCTTCCTCTCCTTACGGAGTTGGAAAGGATTGGTGTGGAGAAGGGAGAAAGAGACATAAGGAACCCCAAATAAAGTAGGGTTAAAAAATCAAAGTCTACAACAACCCAAGAAGTGGGGTGATAGTGTCTGGAGGTAGAGACAGGTGGGGCAGGAGTTTCTCAACTATGCAGTGGGTTGAGACTGATCTAGGATCCCTGAGATCCTGTCTTAAAAATGTACATCAGCAAGGAAAAACTCAAGATACAGTTCCTGGGTTAGGAAGCTGAGTGGAAGGAAAAAGCTAAAGGAAAATTAGTCATTGGGGGGATTTTGTGCTCAGGGCAATTTCATTTTGTGTTTCTTTGCAGACACCTCTGCAGAACATCAGGCTTTGTCCCCACTGTGAGGATCTGCCAAGGTCAGCTCTTGCCCTTTACAAATCTCCTTTCTCTTTCTTTCAAAACAGGCTCGGTCTGGATTAATGGTGCTGAGAGCTGTGTCTGTGTCTGAAAGAATGCTTTAATAATAATATCATCTCTAAACTTTAGCAAGCGTCAGGGAATTAAAAATAGCACACACACACAAACATTTTAAATGGAAAGAAGTAGAGTTGGGGTAGAGTAAGGACCAAAAGATACGGGGTTGGTGGCATTTAATCAGGGATTAGCCAGGCAGTAGGTGAGCCAATTGCAGAATGACAAGGACCATTTGAACTGTCTAAAGGAATATTGGCTAAGGTTTCCAAATACTCCAGTGCCCTTTAAAAACCACCTCCCCCCTCTGCCCTTATGTTTCAGCCCAACCTCAGAGGTGGAAATGAAATAATTGGAGGTGAGCTGCTGGCTCTATTGACTTTTCTCAAAGGGAAGACGGATCTAAGTTTTCTGGAAATACTTATTGCCAATGAAAGGTCCTTAAGAACAGGACTAGCTATCTAATTTTTAGAGACCAGCACAAACAACAAAAAAAAAGTGGAGTTTCTTGTTCAATTATTAAGATGTGAGGAAGACAATGAAACAGGAAGCCTGGGGACCTTGCGTGACTGCACAGATCATATAGCCATGAAACTGGCCCTCAACAGGAGCCAAGGAAGAGTCACATTATTCCCCCATTTTGGCTTCGTAATGTTGCTTCTTACATTTCTAAAATGCCAGGGATATGGTACAGTGTGTATATGTGTGCATACTATTTTTAGGCACTTAAGTCAATTGCCAAAATGGCTCTTTTAAAACTCAGGCGTTTCTAAAACTCCCTGGTCATGTCAGTGCTACCCTTAGATCTACTTGGATGTGGGCTCCCATTCGCATTTGGCTGAGCCTTTAGAGGCTGACCGAATGAAGTTTAACCACCAACTTACCCATACAAGTTTGTTGTTCAGTTGCCCTAACTTCGTGCAGATGTGTGTGTTTAACGTTTACAAATCTTGGCAGACAGCTGTTTGGGTTGGTGAGCTCCAGCAGGTTTCTCGGAGGCCATTACTAGGTCTGCATGCACCATCCAGGACCTCATGCCTTTCCGTTCTGGTGGTTTCTGAATTTAGCACGAACACTGGTCTTTCCTGTAACACTGCACTCTGCTTAAAACACACACACACACACACACACACACAATCATTTTATTTTTAACACAGAGCTTTTAATTTGAGTCTGCAATATTATAGCATCTATAATAATGTCTGATATTTCGCTGTGACATAATGAATATATAAAAGACATTCTTTTCCAGGAGTGGTGATGCGCTTCTGTAATCTAGGACTTGGGACAAAGAAGCAAGTGGGAGTCTGAGGCCAGCCTAGTCTATAAACCTGGTTCTAGGCTAGTGCTACATAAGTCTTTGCCTTAGATAGATGGATAGACAGGTAGATTGATTGATAGATGAAAGGATGTAGTTTGCTTGATTTCAGGAATTGAATAAAAGATCCAAGTTAGAACAAACTCGTTTTATTTTTGAAGTATGAAAAGCCTATCCTTGTTTAGCATTTTATCTAGTTCTCTGGTAAGAGAACCCACCCAGTTATCAACTCTCTATATTATTGAAAGAAAACTTGGAATACAAATTAGATGCTATCAATGTTTGAAAAATAAAACATTTGAGGAGGTTAGAACCAACCCAGTGATATGTGACTGTTCCTTCTGTGGGTGACCATGATGCTTAGAGTGGCTCCCACCTGACACAGCAGGAGGAAAGGATCACAAAGCAAAAACTCCTGCTCAACAGAATAGAATCTCCAGCTGGGTGCAGCCCTCCCCATTCCAAACTACCCCAGACAAAGGAGTCAGTCAATCAATCAGCTGGCCAGATCACCACTCCAGAAAGCAGGACACACCCAGAGAGGCCATGCTGAGGAGAGGTAAAATAATTATCCCTTTAGTGAGATACTGTTCTTGTCCTTCCCAGAATCCCTGCCCCCAACCATAGTTCCTATTTGTGTTGCCATGAGGTTTGGGTGGGTCTTTTCCCTCTTTTGAGTTTTGATTCAGAAAGGCCCATTTATTTTTAATTCTTTTTCTTTCTTTCTTTCTTTTTTTTCTTTTTGGAGGGTGACAAGTGGCTTCCTTACACTTTCTCTAGAGCCCCTCCCTGCCATATGCCTGCCTGTGGCTCTGTGGCTGACCTCTATGCTGGCTTAACTCAAACAGTATGTTTTACATTTTGCAGTGATACAAAAGCAACACACACACACATATACATACATACATATATATATATACATATATATATATACATATATACATATATATATATGAGAAACCATAGTCTGAATTTTGAGTGTGTGTGTGTGTGTTGTGATGGTGTAAAGGGGTATAGCAACCCCTTGTGGTACTGAGTATCAGCAGTGACCCACAATTTCCAATATACCCTATGATCAGGAAGGGAAATAAGTGACCCTTCAGAGGGAACTGTGTCTTGAAACTGGGATGTTCCAAGATTGGCATATAAAATACTTTATTTGTAGAGTATCTTCAAGGAATAACATGCTTACTGGTCTATTACCAGATTTTTAGTGGAGGAGTATCTAATGTAACCTTGCAGTAAAAAAAAAAAAATAGCCATGGAATGACACTATTTGAACTATTTTGTTTTAGAAAGCAAGCTACCATATTTATTTATTGTGTCACTGAAGTGTTCTTGGCATGATACAAACTATGTACATTTCACAGGTATAGTTTGATGCAATTTAACCTTCTAAAGGATACACATACCCATTCCACATAGAGCTCCTACGTTTCCTTTGGGACCCTGCTCTCCTGTCCGTCTCTGCTACTGTCCAGACAGTCTCTGATCCACTTCCTGTCACTACAGATTAGAGTTTTCCATAAATTATCAAGTTTATAGTTTTTCTGGCTTTTTTCACTTATTGTTACTAGTTTTAGAGTTACTCATGTTGATGCATTTTTTATATAGCATTAGGCAACTCCTTGATTTTATTAGACTTATTTTTTAAAATTTCATACATGTGTGCTATATTTATACCATTTCTGTCTACTTCCTTCTCTTTACAACTCCTCCCAAGTCCCACTCCCATTTCATTCAAATTTATGCCTTTTTCTTTGTTATTGTCAATTCGTATGCATGAACAAATATACAAATGAACTTGCTGAATCTACTTAGTGATGCTCATATGTATATTATTTTAAGGTTGGACACTTAGTGTTGTGTAACAAATTAAGGGGCTCAGCCTGGAGGAGTCTGCAGTTCTTTGTATAGGGTGGGGCATGCGTGCTTTCCCCATCCACGTTGGCACCTCAACTGGTGTTGTCCCTGTACAGGTATTGTTTAAGTAGCCATATTGGACTCCATGCCAGGAAAGCTCAGCCTCTATTCTCTTTTGTATTTCTCAAATAATCAATATTCTCCACATTACAGTCATTATACAAACTACAGTTCGGTGGAAACCACAAGGCTGGGGAGAAAGGCTGGGAGAGCAGGCATGAAGACCTGAACCACATAAAGAATAAGCTATGGTGACAGCTGGTTATAATCCCAGTTCTAGAGCAGAGGAGACAAGTGGATCCATGACAGTGGTCATCTGGCCTCACCTAATTGGCGACTCCCAGGTCCTAGTGAGAGACCGTCCCCAAAATAAGGTAGATAGCTATCCTGAAGAATAACGCCCAAGGTTGACTTCTGGATTACACACACACACACCTGAAAAATAAAGGCCTATTAATATAATTATTATTAATAATTCTTCATTAAAAAAATAAAAATTCTAGGATGTTAGACTGGTTGGCATACTGGGCACCAGGCATAAACTGGAATGTTCTTAGCTTTACCTAGACTTTACATGTATCTGTTTTTTTTTTTAAGGTGAAATTTTAGGTTCATTTTTAGATAATGATAATACATGAAATCTAGAAACCCATTTGATGCCTTTGTGCAATCATCAGCTTATTTCTCTTGCTATTGAAAGTGATTTTAAAGCTGTATTTTTTTTTTTTTGAGAAACTCTTGTCTTAGGGTTTCTGCTGCTGTGATGGAACATCATGATTGTAAGCAGCTTGAGGAGAAAAGGGTTGTTTCATGATAGTTTGTAGTATATGATCCAAGGAAGTCAGGGGAGGAGATCAGGACAGGAACCTGGAGGCAGAAACTGAAGCAGAAGCCGTGGAGGAGATCTGCTTACTGTCTGGCTCCCAGGACTTGCTCAGCTTGTCTTCTTACACTCCCCAGGAACACAAGCCCAGGGGTGTCACTGTGCACAATGACCTGGGCCTTTAGACATCAGTTATCAATCATGAAATGCCCTACAGATTTGCCTCATGGGCCAATACTATGGAGGCACTTTCTTTTTTTTTTTAATTAAATTTTTATTTTGTTTTACATTAATTACATATTATTTGCTTTGTATCCCAGCTGTAGCCTCCTCCCTCATTCCCTCCCAATCTCACCCTCCCTCCCTCATCTCCTCCCCTTCCCCTTCCTAAGTCCACTGATAGGGGAGGTCCTCCTCCCCTTCCATCTGACCCTAGCTTATCAGGTCTCATCAGGACTGGCTGCAATGTCCTCCTCTGTGGCCTGACAAGGCTGCTCCCTCATGAGGGGGGCAGTCAAAGGGCCAGCCACTGAGTTCATATCAGAGATAGTCCCTGTTCCCCACTTTCTGGATTAAGATTTATTTTTCCAGATGATCTGAGCTTGTGACAAGTTGACAGGCACAGCTGCCTTGCCCATTTAATGTAAAAATAGAGATTATCATGCCAGGAGACTGAAGGCCTGGCAGATGATGCACACCTGTTTTAGCCACTTTCCTGAAATTGTGAAAAAAAAATAGTTGACACAAACAACTCAACGGGAAAAGCTAAATTACATTCCCAGTGACCTGCTTTCTCCATCTCTCCAAACAGTGCTGCATCTGGAGACTAAACATTCAATACATGAACCTGTGGGGGAAATTTCATATTCAGACCATAATCGCCCTCAACAAATATTTCAATAAAAGGAGTCAGTGTTGGAGGTGTTATTGAAAGCCACCAACTTCCCCACGGCTGTTTTTCTTGTAACATTCAGTGATGTCAGATTAGCTTCCTGGCTATGTGTTTATGATTGGGTATTTAAAGGAAGTTTAAATAATCAGAACATAGCAATAGGATCTTAAAGGTCATCATAAAATGACCTTACATCATTCAAAATGTTAAAGAGCCATTTCTTTGTTAAGAGGTCAGACTCACCAGAGTTTGCAAGGTTTCCCACAAAAATAAAATAAAATAAAAAAATAAAAAATAAAAAGCTAGACTGATCACTTATCTCAGAACTGCTGAGAGAATCCATGGGCAAAGACCTGCCTATCATATTCTCTTTTTCCTGGAATGCTGATTACAGACTTTGCCTCTGCTTGTCAGGTCCAGCTAAGCAGCTAAATGCTGGTATTCGATAGTACTTGATGTCCTAATTAGATGCTCATTCAATACAAGTCATTGCTGAATTTTTGCAAGGGTGTGCAGAAATTGAAATTCTAGTTGTTAATACAGTTCTTAACTTGCTGCTTTGCTTCCAAGCTTTTAGTTGATTGGTTTCTAGGCTTTTAATTAAGTGAATGCTAGGAGCATGTTGGAATAGGGGGGAACAGTAGGGTCATAGCATTAGTTTGCAATGCTCGCCATAGCTTGATTCAAATCCTTCCTGTTGCTGTTTTTTTTTTCCAGTCTGTTTTTCAGCACAGAGGAGAGCTAATGTATTTTACAAGAATGTTACAGATAGTTGCATTTTCTGAAAGGACAGAAATATATTAGACAGGAAGGGAATTTTCTGGTTGGCTCCCAAGAGGTAAAAGAGCCTTGTATGTGCTTGAATTTGGTCTTTAAAAATCTCTAATGGAATGAAGTAACTTGTGCTGCTAGAAGAATAACAGGAGTAGAAGGGAAAATAAAATCACATTATCCTAAGCTTTGTCCAAGAGTGTTCTATGGCTAAGAGTCATGGGAACAAGAAGCCTTTGATGGCCAGCACCCTCAGGCCATGCTTTCCTCCTGAAGCTTCCACACACAAGCTGATGTAGGATAAGTCCTCACTGCTCCTGAGACCAACAGGAGCTTTGATTTATACAATCTGGAGCTGATGAAGTCGTTTTTCATAAAAATCCCCATTCTGTGGAACTTCTGGAGACATACTGGCATGGTTGCAATGGCTTTTAAAAGTCTGTTTTCTAGTATCCATTTTCCTACTGACTTGTTCTATACAGCCCGAGACATCATTTCCTGCTTATCTTATGCGTACTAATGTAGATCCTTTCTGTTATTTCTTCTTTTGTATAAAGCAAATATCTTCACGTACACATAATGTACACGAGCAGGTGTCACCCTATCCCATCACCCTCTTTCACTTGTTCTCTGCCATCCTCTCCGAATGTTGGAGGTGCCATGTGATCTTATGAAATCAGTGACTGTCACTCTTCCCAGGGGCCATCTGCCTCTGTTAAGGAGTTTTGTGTCTTGTCTTCTTCTTCTTTACTTTTGTAACTGTGTTGCCCTCTGATCTGCAACAGAACATTGGCATGTGCCTGTCATGTGACCTGCTTTTATTTTTCCTATCCTCCTTCCTCTTATCCCCAAATGTTAGTTTGCTCTTAGATTTGATCAGCATAAAAAGCAGCGCCTGTTTTTCCCCACGTCTACACTGTAACAATAAGCCTTACCCGGTTATGGATACAGTCTCTTGGCGGGCTGACAGGATCCACATCTTTTCTGAGTAGAGTGACTCTGCTGTGCTTCATTGCCGCGTAGACCACAGCAGACCAGCCATCTGTGGGCTACCTTTCCTTTCGGAAATACAGGTGGCAATGTGGACTTGTTAAATGTAGTCAAGAAAGTGTACCGAGTGCTCTCTACACACTGGGTATCAAGGCACAGTCCCTACTACCATGAAGCAAAGTAGGATAAGATTTGCACAGTGAGCTCTTTCAGTTTATAACGGAGTTTTGTCCTTTGCTTAAAGCTGTCCTGACCTAGACCTCTTAAGTGCTGGGATTACAGGCAGGGGCACCACTACCGCTTCAGTTCCCTCTTAACCCTCCCCCGGCTCTCACATTCTGGGACCCTAAGAACCAGCCCTAATCACCCCTGGAGCCAGGATACCAGGCTACTAAGAACAGCCCTGTGCTTCAGGCCAAGAAATGTGGCATTAGTAATTGTAGAAATAGATATCCACAAGAGGGGTTTAGGAAGTCTAACTCACCTCACCTGCCGCAGTCTTCTGCCTCCAGGGCTCTGACTTACTGTGCCTGTACGCAGCCTCGGTGGGGCCTGAGGAGGAACCACGCAGTTAGGACATGTGTTTCCGTGTTCACCTCGGAGTGTTGCAGTGTCGTAGCCCATCACTGCAAGGCTCAGGAACACTGAGGATGACATGGGGAGAGACTGAGTACCAGAGGACGAAAAAGACACAGTGTCGTGACAGGGCTGTTGCGCTCCTGAAATCACAGCAGCTATGTATGGCTGCCTGCACAGGATGTGCACAAGATCAAGCCTGTTAACCTTCCAGCGTGAAGTAGAGGCGGCTCAGGAGAGCCCACCTCTCGCTGTGGACTGCCACTGGCAGTTGATGGCTGCTGGGAGAGGGGGTGCGGCCTCTTGACGACTGCTTAGGCGCCAGTGGATGGTTCTGCACACGCTGGCAGCACTAATTGGACTCAGTGGGTTAGAAGGGGGAGAGGGATATGAAGCTGGGAGAGGGCTGTGGAGGGCTTCTGGGAGAAGTTAGAGGGAAAGGGGTTGAGGATGGGTGCGATCAGAATATATCTTATACATGTATGAAACTCTCAAGGAATAGATAGATCAATTTAAGAAAATGAAACATTAGATCTTTAAAAAAAAAAGTAGCTGCAAGTGAAATGTTTAGTTTACCGTCTTTGGGTTGTGCACAAGGCAGGAGATTTAAAATAGAGAATAACTGGTACCAGAGAGAGAGAGAGAGAGAGAGAGAGAGAGAGAGAGAGAGAGAGAGAGAGAGA
>CM053763.1:43427811-43448252 GCA_028658305.1 Pachyuromys duprasi
TAATACTCTAGAGCTGTGGTTCTCAACCTTCCTAATGCTGTGACCCTTTAATACGGTTCATGTTCTGACCCCGACCATGAAGTTACTTTCTTTGCTACTTCATAACTGTAATTCTGCTACTGTTAGGAATTGTAATGTAAATGTTTCTGAGACAAAAGGCTGCCAAAGGGGTCGTGACCTATAGGCTGAGAACCCCTGCTCTAAGGTTTAGGTGAGCAGGGAGTATGTCTCCTTTTGAAAAGCTTCTAGATTAAGAAGACATGACATCCACTTGAAATGGCTAGAGAGGCAAACATCAAGGTTGTAGAAATGTAGCAACAACACCAAAACAAAAACAAACAAAAAATAGCCCCAAACTCTAGATTAACAAACAATATCCCAAACCAAAACTTCTGACGGAATACTTAAGAATGTTACAGAAAAAAAGAAATTTGACTCCAGTTTTCAGTATTGCTAGCTTGAGAACATTTGAGAATGCTACTACTTTATGAAAGAAACATTTGTTTCATCAGGTCTTTCCAGGTCTGAAACTCTCTCTTGGAGGTACATAGCACCTTGCCCTTTCTAGCTTTGCTATAGGAGGCTCAGATTCATTGGACTCATGTGACTTTTGAGCTGAGGCAGGTAATGAAGTTCTCCCAAGGGAAGGCTTTCAGAAGACTGTATTGGCAGGTTGGGTCAGATAAAGCTATTTTTTTTTTAATTTTGAGGGTTTTGAGAAAGGAGATGGTTCCAGCCCAGATTCACATGCAATATCAACATTCTTGGTTGAGGAATTGATGGTTCAGCTGATTATTTTTTGATGGGTGGGTTTCTGTGTGTTTTTAGTGATGGGTGACAGACCTAGACATTGATGCTCCAGAAGGCACTGGTATTGGTCCATGGTTCTCAAGAGAACTGACATTTTCTCTGGAGGAGGATAAGAAGTTTTAGCTGGCCACTCCTTAGCCCTTGCACAGACCAACTCACAGAAACTTTGAATTATTATTCCTATAATACTTTCTGGTGAGATACGTACCTTGTATAATGGATTGCACATGCTTGCTTTTGTGAGGAGTTCCATGCCATGCTTGTCAACAGAGTGGTGGGGTAAAGACTCTGCTTAGAGCAGATGGTGGACATTGCCATAGGAGGCCGTAAGGGTCAGAAAAGGAAGAAATCATTTTCAACTGGGTGGACTGGGGAAAGATTTATAGAAAACACCCAAGTTGGGACTCGGAGAATGAGTCTTGCTGGCTATTTACAGACTAGGGGCCAAATCTACACTGGACACTGTTTTGCCCATTCATGGATATGTTGGTTGTCTGTGTTTGCTTTCATATAAGAGTGAAGTAAGTGATATAAAAGCGACTGTAGGATTCCCTGTCTCTTCACAGAAAATGTGTGACACTGGTTTTATGTTATCTGCTTAAATGATAACCATCACTCTTTCACCAAAAAAAAATATTATTTGTTGATCGGAGATTCAAACTTAAGGGCATTTTGTATTTTATAATCCTTCAAAATTACTTAAATTATTAAGACAGCAGCCCTTTAACTTATAGAGTGTCTTTATACTTACTGATACATTTATATCCTTTTTTGGGACTTCATGTAGGTTAAAAATACTCTGTTTAACTGGTTCTATGGTTTGAATGTATACCTCTAAAGTTCATGGATGAGAACTACATCTCCAAATTCATGTGGATGGCACTTGGAAGTGAGGCCATTAGAAGACAATTAGGGTTAGATGGGATCATGAGGGGGCTCATAACAGCATCGGTGGCTTTATAGGAAGAAGAGGAAAGACCTGATTTCACCCAGGGATGCACTCTCTGTGTGTCATGATGCAACAAACAGGTCATCACCAGATGCAGCTCCTCCTTCCTGAACCCTTGAGTTACCACAACTGTGGGCTGGGTACTCCTAGGTTGTTTATCATTGCCTCAGTCTGTGGTATTTTGTTACTACAACAGAAAATAGATGAAGACATTAAATACTCTGGAGGAGAACTATTTCTGACTCTTGAGGTGTTTGAGTCATGAACGACCCCAACCTTCAGGTCAGTGAGTATGGCAGATGGGTTGTAAAAGAGAGATGCTCTCAGCAGAGGCTCATTGTCACATAAGTGAAAAAAATCAATCTAGATTAGAGTTGTAGTTGTGATTAAAGAATGAGGCTGCAAAAAAGATGTGGGCAAGCACTGAATTATGGAGACTGAAGGCTGAGGGGAACCAGAGGATCTTCAGCCATATGACTGGGGTGTTAAGGATTCTTCCCCTTAAAATAGGCCTGACAGGATTAATTGGATACTCCTCCCACACTCCCCAATTAGAAGGAAGAAAAAGCTGGAAGTAGTATTACCTGTCCAGAGCAGTCAGCATCGGGTAGAGAGGCAGCCAGACATGCTCTCAACAGGCAGGAAGCAAATGTAAAGCTTGCAGTGGGGAGTCTATTAGACAGGACTCAGGCCACCCTATTCTCAAAGGTGCTCAGAGGTCAAGGGCTGTCCTTGTAATTTAGGTCCCTTTGGAGAATTGTAAAGTACAAAATCCCTGGGTAAATTTGAATTTGTGATTAATGAACATTGTTATAAGTGAGTGTGATAGTTAACACTGGTTGGTTGGCTCTGGAATCAACTAATGGACAAACCTTTAGGGAGGTCCGTGAGAGCCCTTCGTGGAAGGACTGACTGAGAAGGGCAGACCCTCCTTGTAGCAGCACAATCTGGTGGTAGCTCCGATCTAAGGAGATCTGAGGGAAGAGCTGTTGCTTTTTTGCCTGCCCATCTCTGCCACTTGCTGGTAAGTGCAACTACTCTATTGTCATTGCTGCTGTTGCTGTTTCTATCCTTTACTGCCACCAGAACCCAACTTCGTTAGCCTTCCAACAGGGACTGAAAACCAGTGACCCTCCAGCAATCCTCCAGACCTTCAGTGCTACACTGGATCATTGAGGTATCCAACCTCGTGGACTGAACACCTAGTTATCACATGATCAGCCAGCCTAAAAAATGCCCACTGTAATACCTGTTCATTCAATTGACTCTGCTCCTCTAGAAAACCTTCACTAATACAAGAAATATATCTCAAATATTGCATGAGGTATATTCATATTAAAAATGCACTTTACTCATTTTAAATTCAAATGGGAATCATTTTTGATCAGCAATGCGAAATTTTGAAGTGTAAACTTTCCTAAGTATAGTATTTACGTTAAAATGTTATCTATTATCTATCTAAAATCTAAATTGAGTCTTTTGTTTACTTATTATTCTTCTAATTTTAGAAAGATTGATCATAAATTGGGGGTACATTTACTTGTTTTTCTACATAGAAGTTAGAGTCGCCTCCTCCAGCCCTTTTGAGTTGCAGAAGGGACATCAGCTCTGGGAATGGGCCACTATTTCTGGGTGCAGACAGGTTGGATACCCAGGCATAAGGCAGGGTGCAGTTTCCAGGAGCATCAGACTAACCAACCATCCAACTGACGGACTTTAATGGAGGATGTGTATTAAAGAGAAGAAGGGAGTTCAGGACAGAGATAGATGTCATTCTGGAGAGGTGGTGCATATATATGTAGTATGTATGTGAGTGTGTGTTTATATGTGGTTGCATGTGAGCATGCAGGTGTGTGTGTGTGTGTGTGTGTGTGTGTGTGCGCGCGCGCGCGCGTGAGCTCACGAGTGTAGAGGCCAGATAACAGCTGTGGGTGTCTTCCTGTCTCTGTTTTTCACCTTTTTTTTTGAGACAAGGTTTCCCACTGAGCCTGGAGCCTTCCAACTGGCCAGGCTGGCTGGCCAGCCAGCTCTGGATCTTTGCTGTGTTCACAAATGAATGATTAGGTATTATTTGCCAAGTTATCTTGTAGGGATGTGTTACAGTTAATTTTGGGTGGCAGAATATCCAGTTGTTTGGTTAACCACAATCTAGATGTTGGCTGTTGGTGTGAAATTTATTTTTTCTGAGATGTGGTTATTATTTAAATCAGAAGATCTTGGATAAGGCAGATAGATCGCTTTGCATAATGTGAGTGAATTTCAAGCAGTCAGGTGAAGGCTTCAGAGAAAGGGCTTGTGGTTACTGAAGAAGAAGGAAATCTGCCTCTGGATTGAGTTTTGATTCAAGACTGCAATAGCAACCCCTGATGGAATTTTCAAAGCCCTGAAAATTTGGAGCTTTCTGGCCTGCACAGTCACCACACAGGCACAGGCACAGGCACATGCACATGCATGAATGCATGCTTGTACACATACACCCTTGCACCCCTGACTTATACAGCTGCTACTTAGGTCATCCTGAAGCAGTGTCAGGTCCCATGCCATTCTGCTTCCTTCGCTTCTGTTTGCTCGTTTGGAACAGAGCCCACAAAGTCATCCTGGGTTTTCAACAGCACCAGATTTTCCTGCCCAAGACTCAGCTACCTGGCTGCCCATTCAGGTTATAAAGTGAGTGCCTCTTTTACATCAATCCTCCAAGGGTGTGTCTCATTAGAGACAGTTTCTCCCTGTTACAGGATAGCATTGGAATTTAGGGAGCAAGGCTGTACCCTTTAACTTCAGGCATGCCTTCAACTTAGCTGCCCAAATTCATTTTGCAACAATTTGTTTAAAAAGCGGACTTCACCATATTTCTTTTCCTCCTTACCCAGCCCCCTCCTTTGAGAGTTGGAGCAAACAAAGACATACAGGTTTGTATTAAGAATCTGGTGGATGCTGTATCTGCTGACTCTCCTCCTGGCTCCCTAGCAACAGCTATATACTTCTTTTCTAAATCTTTTCATGGAAATTCCAGTTTTTTTTTTTTTCTGTGCAGGTCTGTGTCTGTCTTCTGTTTCTTAGTATCTTTCTCCCTCCCTCCCCCACTCTCTGCCTCTGCTTTTCTCTGCATGTTTCTTTCTCTCTGGTGTGATTTCCCACATTAGCACTGTCCATTTCTTTGATTCCTTCCTGGCAACGAATAGCTATAGCACCATTATGAAGCACCAGGCCTTCTTCCCTGCTACCTTAAAATAATAATGTTTCATGGTGACAAATGGATCTAGTTAACAATGAAAGTAAAATGCTTAGCAGGCAGGGGTGCGACCGTGTCAGATTTCTCTGCCTGGCAAAAACAGAGAGCAGCCAGAGGAATCTTTAAAGAGAGGCATATGCATGGGGTGGCAGGAGACGCTTGCCAGGTGGAAGCTTCCACTGTTTGATTCTCCAGTTAGCTTCTGGGGGCTTAGATTAAGTTCTCAGAGGTAAACAACAGTCATCCTTAATTTGTTCAGTTCATGCTATTGTCCTCTGAAACTCCAAGAGTAATGGCAGAGTTTAGAATCTGGTTTCACAGTTGCTCTTTTACGTTGATTACAAAAACAAAACAACCTTCCCCTCCCCCCACCACCACCAGCACCACCAACAAAACCTAAGCAAACATAAAGCAATCTGAATTAATGAAGGGATGTAATTCTTTGTGTGGCCCAGTGGTGGAAGTTTTATATTGTATCAGAAAGGCCCAATTAAAATTTAAAAGGAAGCGAGGGAATTAAAGAAAAGAAGGAAGAAAAGAGTGCCCCCCCCCCGCCTCTCCCACCACCTTCCTTTCTCTCCTCACTGGTAAGAAGGAAAAAAAAGAGAGAGAAAAAAAGAAATCTTCTGCCCATATGCAGTCCGCACACATGTGCATGTGTGTGCTCTGCATGCATGTTCCTCCCCTGGGTGCAGATGCTACCCCAGGAGGAGCACGTGTGGGCCATGCATGTCTGAATGGCAGCTTGCTTGTGCACATGGAAAGAAGCAAACAAGAGATTGAGGTAGAAATCACACAAACTTAAATCAAAAGCAACTGGTCTACCACAAGGAACCCAGGCGGACTTCGTTTTCTGCATGCCCCACTCTTTCTTTGCCTCCCAGATTGATCTTTGAAATAAAATAAAGAAGTGTGGCAAACTAACTGAAACATAGGTAGAAATAATATATTTGGGTTTCAGAAAGAAAAAAAAAACCTGGCATAGCTTAAAAGGCCCCCATTGCATAACAACACATGTGCAAAGAATTAGAATAATTGCAGTGCACACATCGGTAACAGACAGAGTGAACAATGAATATTAAAAACACATTCCTAGAGCTGGCCCCGTGGCTTGGCAGCTGAGCACTGCTCGGAGACCTGTGTGCTAGTCAAAGGAAGCCTCCTGGCTTCCAGAGCTGTCAGGTCTTGGCAGGAGCTGAGGTGAAGCCCTTTGGTGTTGAGCCCAAAGGAGGGAGGCAGGTGGTGGGGACTGCGCTGGTTGCTGTGACTTCTGTCTCCCCCTGACACAGCTCTCCAATGACTTCAGGAGGGGTTCATCCAGGAAGTCAGCCTCGGTGCTTTGGGGCTCCAGTTCAGAGCTGAATCAGAGCCAGGCTGAGAAGGAGGAGGGATGGGAGTAGAAAAACAAACACCAGAGAACAAACAGACAGAAGGTAATGCTGGGAACACCCAGTCAGAGTCCTGGTTGAAAACCTCAAGTCCTCTCCCCCAAAGCCAGCCTCCAGCATGATCTAGCATGAAGGACTTTGCTGCTTCAGAGACACACTGGGGAAGTGTTTATCCTCTGTGGCGGAGACTCTGGGCTGGGCTGCCTTTTCCATTGCAGTGCTCATCATGCAGTGGTGGAAAGAGGTCGGATTCTCCTGGTGGCATGTTCCAGAGCCTTCAAAGCCCAGGAGCGAACAGTGAAGGCACACAGCAATTTTTTCACAGTGAATCCCTTCCATTGTCAGGAAAGACAAAGGCCCTTCTCTTAAGGGTGGCTTCGCTTTGAATGTGCATGTTTTGCTTGCCCATTGCCAGGAAACTCACTCTTGAATTCTAACAGCTTTGGGTATGACAGAGGCCAGAGGGTGGGAATCTCAAGAGAGAATTTGGTTCGTAGTGTGAAGAGACATCCCAGATTCTTGAGCTGTGCTAAACAGCCTCTTCTTGGGACTGGAATTCAGAAGAGTTCTACAAATATGAAAGAGTAGATTTACAACTTTATTTCTACTAATCTTAGAAGTTCAGTAGTCCTTCAATTACAATGTAAGGTACAAACCACGTTTATGCGAGGAATAATTATGACTCTGTCATGGGTAAAAACAAAACAAAACAAAACACCACAGGTATTTTTGGCAATATTTCAATGATAATTTAAACTTATCTCTACTTTGGAATTACAGCAGTTAATAGACTTATTACAAGGTCTTGTTATTTTGTACCTTATTGAACAAGGATATGTCATAATGAAATACCTTCAATGACTATATTTCAATAGTCATTCAATATGGCTGCCTTAGGTGTGTTATATACTCTTGCTCCTCCTTCTCTTCTTCTAGAAAGATTATTCTGGAAAGAGGTCTGTCGACCACATGCTGCTTTGCTAGAGGACACTTGGCACATTCATTCTGTAGGCCTTGAGTAGCTCTTAGACCCTGAAACAGCATGCCTGCTGGGCCTCTGCATAGGGAATTCCACAATGGGCCACCTGTGTGGCCTTCCCTTCTCTACACATGGGTGAGAGAAGGGAAAGCAATCATGTGTGTCCAGATACAATCAAAGACTAAGCAAAGGGACTTCTGACGTATTTGTCCCTTCTACACATTTATAAAATGTATATGTAGACATGGACTTTTGCATTTCTTTCCAGTGATTTGCCCCAGAGCTCCAAATTAGTTTCACTGAAAGAACTCTAGATGCTAGCCAAGAACTTTTGCTACAGAGTCTCAGTTGGTACAAGCAGAGAAGGCCTGAAGATGAGTGGTTTTGTCAGATTCTGCACCAAGTAGAAGACAATGTGTGAGGGGAATGATGAACCAGAGAACATGGTGCTGTGGCTCTTAAGTCACGAAGTCAGTCATAGGAATGGACACCTGAAAAATGTCAGAAAGGCAAATTAGAAAGTCCTTCATGATGTGCAGAGACTTTCAGGCTTGGAAGCAGGTGCTCATTGGATTGATTAGAACCTCAAACCCTGTGGAACTTTTGTACCAAGGCAGAATCAAGGCTAGGAGATTCTGAAGTGTGGAGAGAAACAGGCCTACTCCTACCTGCTTAAAAATGAGCCTGGCGTCTGGCTTACAAAGAACAAGAGTATTATTTTATAAGAAGATATCAAAACATTAATAATCTTCATAGGCATGCTTAAGAATTCAGAAATACTGAGCGTTTCACTAGTTTTATTTGAGTTCCTAATATCTATCTATCTATCTATCTATCTATCTATCTATCTATCTATCTATCTATCTATCTATCTATCTATCTGTCTATCTGTCACCTATCTATGCTTAGTAGGATTTAGATAGTAACTACTTTAGATTTCTTATATAAATGATCTATCTCTTAACACTTTAACATGTCGATAAGATGTTATTAGCTCAAGTCTTTCATGTCAGGAGCCTGAATACTGGAGGATGAAATAATTAGACAAATTTCACAAAGCTAATCAATGAGATTTTTTGAGCCCAAAGTTACTCTCCCATGATTTTAAATGTTTCTAATGATTTGCACACGGGAGCACTTAAACACACATAGACATGAAACTACCTCAGTGACAGAATCATTGAAATCTCAGAAGTAGTTCTAGGAGTAGATGAATCAAATTTCAAATTTCAGTTTGGGAACATAGGTGACAGTGTGGTATCAGGTTACATATTGTTAAAGAAAACCATGGTTTTAGACATAGTCGTTTCTCATATAAAGAAGGAATTATGGGATTGTCTATTGTTTTAATTATTTAGTAAGTGCAAAAAGCAGACATGAGGAGCCCAAGCACTCCCAGATGATCTCCTCCAGACACTCACTGCTGGAGTCAAAGCCACAGTATCTGAAGGCAAAGGAGAAACAAGAGGAACCCCTGAAGCTGTGCCAGCACATCCGTGAAGAGAGCTTGTCACCATCCACATGTCTTCTCTTGTTTCAAGTGAAACCACGAAGAGAAACTGAATGAATTTTAAGTCCTATCCATCAAATTATGACAAGCTTTGGTGACTGACATACTGAGTGTTGCTACTGTTTTGTTAGGTTCCACAAAAACCCAATGCTTGTCTAATTTAAGTTTTACTGCCTATGTAAGCAAACAGCACTCACCAGTCATGGACAGCTAAACGCCACTTTTTACAGTGGACTTCTGCATATCTGAAACCCTCTCCATCAATTCATGACATTATATTGTAGGCTAGATGCTATAGACATTAAGTGGTAATTTAGAATAACCTCTAAGACCTTGTCTAGCCTCATTGTTCTGTGATTCCAGGAGACTAACAATTGTTAAGGCAGAAGGGGCTTCGAGAGTGCCCTCTTAATGTCTCAGAGCTTTCAGAAAGCAGAGGTGCTTGACTTGGAGTTAGTGATGTGAGGCTACACTAGCCTTTCATGCTGTGGGATATTCATCCAGTATTCCCGACTAGGACAAGTTATACGGTTTCAAAGACAAAGTAAATAACCTATGATCAGAAAATTCAATTTCTTCCTGAGGTGGAGAAAGGAATTCTGCCATTAAGTAGTCAGACGGAAAGCATGCAAACCACAGTTTGTGTGAGAGAAAAAGAACACTGAAAGAGAACATTGCCTCTGGCTTGAAGGAGAGGCAAGTGCGGAGACTTGCCCTCAGCACCCACTCAGCAGAGTCAGGGAGTCTGTCAAAAATGTGGAAGAAACAACCTCAAAAGCAGTTGAAATTCCAAATTGAAAAACCAGACACTACACGCCAAGGCCAACTGCCCCAATGAGGAGCCCTGGGGAATCTTCCCAGGTAGAAGTGAGCCTGGAGAAGAGGGTTTTGGTCAAGCCAAAACCCCCTGTGTGCCAGTCAGGAATTATGGCAAATGGTGGCAGGTACACCAGGGTGAAGGGCATAGTTTGACAGGCTTACTTCTCTATTAGGCAAAACATATGAAACTGTCTCTGGACTTAGATGTAACAGCTCATGATAAATACAGATCAGTTATTACTGCAAAAGGTCATGAAAGTGTTATGAATGGGGTGTTAACAATTGGATTTACATTAGGTGCCTCTTCTGTGTCAATACTGGCTTATTAATCTACTGCAAAACCTGAGTACTTTTTCTTCTGGTGTTTTTCTTATACGCACTCTTCTGCACATTAAAGAAACTGGGGTGTGTAAAATCAGACCCCATGATGCCGACATTGTTTTTGAGAGCTGTTGTAGCACTGGGTCACTATTAGCCAGTTCGTTTGCTGCTTCTGAATAAATCAGAAAAGAGATTCTCTTCATTAGAACATGGAGCGCTCAAGTTGTATTTTTGCTTTATTCTCACTTCTTGTTGGATGCTCTTGTATAATCCCAGGTGCACTAGTCTCTCTCAGTGTAAGGTAGGTTCTGCTGCTATTTAGATCCATAATGCATCAGGGCAAGCGGTTCACGTCAGCGTTGTTTGGCTGTACCCCCTCAGCCATCCTGGAGGTTATCTGCAGTGTCCGTGCTCAGGTTTCTCTGCAAGTCAAGATTTCTCATGCCCAGCTCCTGCTCATCTCTGCTTGAGGACATTTTAATGGCTTCAGGGATGTACAGAACAAAGCAGGAATCAGGGCCCAGAAGCAGTTCTTAACCAAAGAGGGTGGAATGGAGCTGCTGGGTGATTCTCTCAGGCTCCTTGCCTGAGGATGAGTTAGTTCTGGGTTGTGTCCTCACTGTGTTGCTCAGGGCCCCAGCAGGACTACTGTGCTGCTGCTGCCTCGGGTGGCCACCTACTTGTTAACCCGCCCTCCGCTTGACCTTCCCTTCTCTGTCTTCCTTTCAGGTGTGGACTAAAAACTTGGCTCTCAAAATTCATAACCCACATGTTAGTGTTAGGAGAAGGCTTTTGGAAGACTATGGATTTTGAAACAGGGTTAGTGCCCTTGTATGGGACTGCAGAGTCAGTCTCTCCGTTTCCATGAGAAGCTAGCCATTCACAATTAAAAATAATTGGACCCAATCATTCTGATACACTGATGAGAGATTCAAGCTCCAAGACTGTGGGAAAACAGACTCAGGGTTATAAGGGCTACCCATTGTGTGTCATTGTGCTCTAGAAGTCTGACACACTAAAAGATTTCTTCCTTCCTTCTTCATGTCTCCTAGGACCAACCTCCCAATCATTGCCTGTGGAAGCTTCTCAGTTTACTTTTAGAGAAATCACAATGGAGATCCTGGGATTGGTTGCTGGGATTCTAACTCTTGACTTGATGCAACTCCCAGTGTTAAACCTAGTTTGGATACTATGTGACACTCTTCCTGAGTAGAGGAGCTATTTTACAAGTCAGATGACATTCAAATGTGAACAAATCATACCATAGGAAGAGAAGAAGCAAAATGGCCGTCAGAAAAAAATTGACGATGACAAGATTTCCACAACTCTTTTACAGAAAATATTCTTAACAGAAAAGCAAACTATAAGTCCCTGCAGACAGCAGAGTGAAAGGAGAGTAGACAAAATGGAATGTCCATGCTTCCCAATATCCCTGCAGTGGAGCATGGGCTTTTGGCTAGGGAGGTCTGAATGA
Organism: Pachyuromys duprasi; assembly: GCA_028658305.1. NCBI lineage: Eukaryota > Metazoa > Chordata > Mammalia > Rodentia > Muridae > Pachyuromys > Pachyuromys duprasi. Next base: position 43,439,294 of record CM053763.1, read on the forward strand.
ATGAGGGGTGAAAACTCAAATTTTGACCTTGACTGTAGAAGCTGTTGGAGGCTGGCTCAAGGAGAAGAAAATAGTCATGAGCAGAAACACAGTATAGAGCAGGTACCATTCATGAATCATCCTATCAAGCTTTGACAGGCATCCTCCACATCTGAGAACTCAGCTCAAGCATTCATCATTTACAATGTCTTCACAGACATGTGCTGAGCATGGCAGTAGGCATCCCTTCATGAGAGACTAGAAACAAGGGTGGCACACATTCTGCCCATCAGACATTTGGCAGTCTAGTAGAGAACATAAAATAGCTAAGACCTTTGGCAGAGGTCAGCCTTCCCCGCCCTGCACCACCAGATCACTGCCGACCAGACTGCAAGCATCTTAAACACAAGATTGTATTTTCTTTTTTTAGAGGTTTATTTTCCTTATTTCTTATTCACACACATGTGTGAATGCAGGTTCTGACAGAGGCCAGAGGCATCAGGTTTCCCTGGATCTGGAGTTACAAGTGGCTGTGAGTTGGACCACATGGATACTGGGAACTAAACTTTTTTTTTTTAAATAAGAATAGTATGTGCTCATCTTCTGCAAGAACAGCATCTGCTCTTAACTGCTAAGCAATCTCTGTAGCCTCCCGCCCCTGAGATGATATTTTCTACATATTATCTTTCAAGGCAGTGCCTTGCGTACAATAAGAGCATGAACACTGGTGTTTGAACTACCTACCCAAGAAAGGGTCTTATTCTGCCACATAAAGGTTCCTGGAAAGACAGAAGTCAGAAACCCACTGTGAGTGTGGGACTAGAAAAAGACCTCATAGAATAGGTGGTTATAAAGTTGCTTGACCATTTCAAAGTAAAGCATACCCAAAGCTGGCAGGGATGGGCTCTTTTTTGCCATCAGTAGAGATTTTAAGTTCTAGCTTGGAGAGGTGTTCTTTCTTCGCCCTCTCCTAGGTAGCCTCCGGGTATAGATTCAGTTCAGACTTGCAAATCTTTTTGAATGGTTACTCTTAGAGTCACTGAAAAGGGCTGATTTCACTGCTCCCTTCCGCTGTGGGAGGGGGCCAATGTTAGTTTTTCTTCATTGTTGTGCAGAGGCACGCCGAATAACACAGGGGACAGGAAAGACAGAGAATGCACCCTGTTTAGGAAAGCCAAGCCTCCCAAAGAGAGGACAAGAGGCTGCCAAGTAGATTTGTGTTTTAACTTGTAATCCTTCTTGCTCCCAGCTTGTAGCCACCTAACTCTCTTTCACACCCTATTTTGATTCTCCTCTGTCAGAAAATCATAACAATGCCCTCAGGGGATGCTCCATGGATGCCAGGGAACAGCGAGAGTTTGCATGAGGGACCTTTACAGAGGGAAACCCTTTGACAGGCAGAGTTTCCCCAGGGATCTGGCCAGGTCACCACCTGCGAGCAGAGAAACTAGCTTTTCACTAATTGCTGAGCCTTTTAAATGGCTGTTTTTATGTGGGTCAACAAATGGTTGATTAGCAGCAATTTTACGTAGTTCAAACCAACGATTTTGTTCGTCAATTAGTCTATCACCTAGGAAAAGAAAAATAAACCTTAGGTCTTTTCATCTTTACTTTTCCCATTTTCACTCTCCTCTCCACTTTCTCCTCTCCCTCTCCTGTCTGAGTTTAAGCTCCGTGTTGAACGCTATAGATGAAGCAGATGTGTTGCATGCAAATATTCTGTAAGTTCAAGTCCACTCTCAACACAGGAAGTGTTCAGCTGAATCTCAGTGCAGGAGCACTGATGAGCACTAAGTCAGAGTCCAGCTAGTTCTCACATCCACCTCAGAGCCACAGTACTATGGCTACTCTAGAGCATTGCCAGGACTCATCTGCAATCAGTCAAGTTCTATGTCTTTAGCTCTTATGTTTAGAAAACGTATTGTCTGACACTATTCCTGAGGAGACGTCAGTCAGTGAATGTCTGCTCACATCCACAGGGAACCAATGATGGAGTAAAGTATGGATGCCACCAGAGAACCAGTAAGATTTATTTGGGTTCTTTAAAGGAATATGGGGGAATGGTTCCTTACAGGAACGGAAACAACTCAAGGACAGCTGTATGTCCAAAATCCCACCACAGCTCACCAAAGGGGAAAACTGGAGCACATTGTACAAGCTACAATGTGAAGGCTACTCGACAGATTGGAGAGTGTCTTTTTCATGAAGCTCAGTTGGTCTAAGCCACTTCTAGGAAGCTCAGCTTGTCTGAGATTGCCACTTAAGAGTCTTAGAATTAATGCATGCTTTGGGGTGGAGAGACCTAGTGAATCTGGTCAGCTTCAGGGTCTTCCTGAAGCCTTTGAGTTACCCTTCTCTGTAGGACAGACTGTTTCATCTCCTGTGTCTCAAGGAGCTTCTCTTCAAGATGGCTGATTAATCTCAGAACAAATTGTTCCACAGCAAGCCGGAAAAATCCCTTATTATTTTTATCTTTTCTACCCGCAGACACCTTCCCTTCCTTTTACTTCACCAAAGAATTCGCTGTACTCTAAAAGTTTTCACTTTTGGAAAGAGACATTCTACTTTTTTTGCAGGAGGGAACATGGTTAACTTTCCCTGGAGCAGGTGAGAGCTCTTAAGTAGGACAGGCATGCTGAAGGAAGGTGTGGAGAGGGGAAATGCTAGCACAAGCTGCTTAGCTACAAAGAGAATATCTGGTAGTGTGGTGGGGCTCAGAAATGGAAAAGAACACCGTCTCCCTGATCGAAGTCCAGCTTCCTTTCTCCTGATGCCCCAGAAAGCAATAGAGCTCAGGGGTGGGGTGCTCCCCCCTTCAGGGGAGGTAAATTAGCTCAGTCCACACCCTGTCCAAGAGTGAGGCTGAAGAGGGCGTTCCAGTCGGATTTGCGCTGGCTCTTATCTTGTCTGAACTGGTCAGTAAAAAAATAATCCTAAGAAATGAGCAGGACTTCACGCGTGCGTGCACTGGCTGATATTTAAACCTAAGTTTTCCTCTCGGCTTTGTTTCCCAGGTGAATGATTTGGCTACTTGGAGAAGCCGTCTTCTGAAGCCCTGTCTTTTTTTATGCACCACTGACAGCAAATATTTCAAGACTGAGTCAAAGCAGCAGCATTTGAGGAGGTCGCCCCGGGCTGGCTGGTCTTCAATGGCGTCCCTGCCTTGCTGCCGAGGAAGCCCTTGCTGGGCGAGCTGGGAATGTACTGCCTGTCGGAAGGACATCCCATTCAGGAGTTTCAGTTTGTGCCAAGGCTCGACAGTCCCCACAAAGGCTCACAAGGGCAACCCAGAGAAGGAAATGAACAACAATCCCCTCCTCCCGAAGCCTGGCTGACACACACTGCCGGCAGCTTTCTGTTACAGCATGCTGTCTTCTTGGAACTGGCGAAAGGACACAGGGCCACACAAGAGGAATATGTTTCAATGAGGAAAACGTTGTGCCAGATAAGAAATGAGAAATAATAATAAAGCCGGACCGAGGTATTCTGTGGAGTTAGGAAGTCATAAAATATTTATGGGAAAATTCTCCACTTGGGGATGAGAGTCTGAATGTCAAAGAAGCTTGGAGTCGGGATTGGGGGAAGTCCTGGTGCTTACCGAGTTAGGACATGCTCCTTGGTTAGTTCCTCAGTGTAAGAGGAGGTGAGGAGAGTTGGTCTGCTGTGAAGAAAACACTTCAGAGAAACAAAACAAAACATGTATGTGAGGCAGGCCGAGTCTTGGTGGGACCAAGACGTCAGCAGATGAAACCTAAAACAACAGCCATAATGATGAGATGTTTCTGCATAGCCTTCACTGGGAACATGGCTCCCTGGGCACCCTTATCTGACCTTTTCATCTCTGTGGATGAGAGAAGAATCGAGCATAGAGTCTGGGCAAAGCCTGAGGACTTGAAAGCACCGAATGGCACCTTCTCCTCATCAGTGTGGCACTCAAAGGTGCTGAACAAACACAGCAAAATCTTTTATTGCCATTGATTCTGTTCCACAATTATGCAATTGTTAACTGTGAGGTCATAGATTGAACAAGCTTTTCCACTTAACAGAGATAAAAAAGCGCTTGAGAGAAATTTAACCTCTTTCCTCCTAGAGAGCTGATTAAAAAAAAATTCTTTTGCTCTTTGACAACTTCATACACGTATAAAGTATATTCCAATTACTGTAACCACTTACTCTTTCTAATTTCCCATCTCCCTTTCATCTTTATACCTCCTCCATACCTCCCCACAAGTCTCTCTCCCATATTCATGAGGTTTTGTTGTTATTTGTTTCCTAGGCTTACCGAAGTAACCAGGATGATCTGTGTGACCATGGGCTTGGAACTATCCTTTGGAGTCTGGCATGCTCCAGGGTAGGCCATTGGGAAGCAGCTTGGGAACCGACGGCCTGTAGGTGCCCCTCTTGGCCCTAACTGACGGTCGCAAGGCCCAGTCTTGTTATGGATCCACCGTAGGCTGCCTCAGTTGCTGGGAGCTCACAACTACAGTGCAGTGGTTCTGCCCAGAAGATGCCATTGTCCAGCCCTTCTCCCCACTCCCAACCTCAAGAGATTTTAAGGAAATATTTATCATGGCTTTCAGTGTTCTGAGGTCAGATTTGAGTCTCCAGTCCACTTACTGCCCAAAGGCAGTTAAACAATCCTTGCAGGACACAGACTACCTCAGGTAGGGTGTAATTTTGGGCTTCACTTCACAATGGGCAAGTTGATCCAAAGGTTTGCTGGGCTTTAACCTGGGAAGGAACGAGGAGGTTGGAGGCTAACACCCGGCGTGCCCAGATCTCTACTGCAGACCTTACTATCCTCTCCCCTTGATATACCGCTGAGGCTTTTGATAATGGCTGCCTTATATTGAAACTTTCCTGGGGTAGGTCTGCAGACTGACAAGACACTAAGAGAATGTGACCTTTTGCTATGGAGAGAGCATGGCCCACGAAGAAATGGAGTGAATAATTGTGAGAAGGCTATTTTTATACATGATGTAGACTTTGAGGCTTCTTTTCAGTTCGTTAAAATAAAAAGACAGGTAGGCAAAGTCCTGCCTGGATTAGAAGCAGATGCCTTGGAAATGGCCACTGATAGCTGATTGCCATCCAGCACTCAGGCCTTTGGTGGCAGAGTTGAAATTTTGCAGGCAGAGCATATAAACTCAGCATATGCTCTGGCCTGAAGTGAAGGCGTGGCTTTGGCAAAGTGGCTTTGCTGAACCCCAATGAACTTGTCAGTGAAAGGGGGCGCTCATTCTTTCTCAATGCCAGGTCTCCCTGGGGAAGACAGACAGGGAGTACAGAGGGAGGAACTTCCAGAACTTCAAGTTCTACTAAAACCCATCTTGAGGCTTGGCTTCCAAAGAACACTGCTTCACTCGGACGGGTGGGGTTGAGGCGCAAGCAGCTGTCAAGACGCAATGAGATAAGTGACACACTTTTAGGGCCTGTTGGGAGTGTCCATGCATTTCTGCTTTGCAGGGGGCTGTTTATGAGTTTTAGAGTCCTTTTAGATTTTTTTTTTAAAGAGGCACCAGATTTCCTTGCATTCTGTTATTGTTTCTCTTTCTTTCTTTTTTTCTTTGAAAAGCATTCCCAGGTCGCTTTTACGGATCACATGGTGCCCAGTGTCTGTGAAGGGCAGGGAGGGGTTAACTTCCATCTCCTCTTATTCTTCCCAGTAATTGAGATTTTATAATTACTTTCATCAAAGGTATGTCAGTAAGGCCATGCAGAAAAAAAGTACTTGATTTCCACTGAGAAATTTCATAAATCCCAGACCCTACATTCTTCAGATTTCAGGCTCTGTAGATCAATTTCATTAAAACCAAGATGCATAAGGAAAAAAAAAAGGCTGATTTGCCCTAAAACCCTTTTGTCTTCTGCTGAAATACAACAGCAGTGAAGTTTGTTTCTGTGTCCCTTTGCCCTTCCACTTAAGACTCACATTCCTTTGCCTTGTGCCAAATATAGGCAGGGTTGGCGGTGCGGACAGTGGACGCTAGGGAGCTGTCCCTATTGTATTCACTCAAATCTCTTCTTCAGTTTTTATTGCCGGACTCTGAGCTCTGTGGGCAGGAGGGAATTTTGAATGAACCCAGCTTTTAGTGACCAGGAGTGGGGACATAAAAGGAGCTTTTCAGCATCTCTGGTTACAGAGATAAGTACAAAGGGTTACCGGCACTAAGTCTGTGGTAATGGCTGCTATAAGTACTGACCGTGATTTGAATCTCTCGATAACTGATTCTGGGGAGGCCGGAATATTTATCAAGCCATTAGGAGAAGCTGTTTCTTGCTGATAAGATGCCTACAACTGATGAGGTCCACCTGAAGACAGGGATGAGGCTGGTCTGCATTTACAGCCATTTGCACAGAGAGCAAATAAATCTTGTTTTTAAGAACAGCATGAGAAATTCATCAGCCAAATTTATACCATAGCCCGGAGCAAGCCCAGGGAATGCTAAAAAGAGAGAGTAGGTGAACACCCTCATGTTCAAGGTGACTGGAAACTGCACTTGGGCTTGACACACGGTGTTGGGATTTTATTGATTTGGAGGCCCAGGAAGAAGGGGGTGGGACAAATGGGACCCATCAAGTCAATGACAGGACTTAAAAGGTGAAACGAGCTATCTTCTAACATGTGACAATAGAGCCTTTCTTTGGTGCTTTCTACAGAGGGTGAAGCTGCAGTGTAGTCAATACTGCAGTTGAAGTAAATAATGCCAGAGGGGCTGTCCATCTGTATCTTGTTTTCTGTGAAGTCATACACCCTGCTGAGATCTCATGGCAACTGGCTTACATTTTAGCCTGGGCTTGCCTGGCCTAGCCTGGGCTTGCCATTCCCTTCCCCCTTTCCTTCTTGTCTTCCTTTCTTTTTCTGTCTTTCTATACTTTGCCTTTTACAGATCTGAATGAACTATCTCAAATTTTGAAAAAGTGTTATTTTTAAATTAGCTTTGAAAATTGGAACTTTCTTCTAGTTTGGTTCTATTTCTAGATATGGAACCTGGGCTCAGCAGTGGCTGTGCTGATGGGATGGGGTGGGTGAGAAGGTCTGCAGCAAGCCCCTGAGTAGACCCTGGCAATCCTTTAGGGCACCTCTCTCTCCCTTCTCTTTGCCTGATTAGTTCAGAAGCTTGTAGATTTTCCTTTTAATTAGCAGTACTCAGCCTCCCTTGTTCTAGGCCCACACCATCCATTATCCAGCGTTTGCCCAGAGCTTCCTATGAGAAATCAATTTCTGATAGAATCTAAAAGGTATGCATTTTTTAAAATTTCACTGAGAATGTTAGATTTTTTTTCTCTGGATCAAACTAGGTCACCAGAGAAGTGGTTGTTTGCATTTTATCAGTTTTCACAACCCCAAAAGACTCATTCTTACTAAACTTACAAATGCAGATTCTGTGTTTTGCTGTGAGGAAGCCTCCAATGTGCGTGGAACACCTCTCTGGCAAATACCTCTGTGTAAGTCGATGCTCTTGGAGCTTTGGATTCCTCTGATCAATCACATCTGTGCTCTAGAAGAGTACTCAGGGCGCGCGCACGTGTGTGTGTGTGTGTGTGTGTGTATACATGTGTGTGTGTGGCCATGCATGCCTGCACGTATGCCTGCCTGTCTGTCCATCTTGTAGCCACCCTAGGTAAGTGCTTGTTACTCTCATTTCTATTTAGTTCCATCTATTCTCACCTTGTATGGGAAGCAAGAGAATGGCTGTATCCAGATAGCCTGGATTGGACATCTCTTTTCCTCTTTACCCCATCTTTGAGGCTGTATTGCTGTACAGAAACAGTAATAGTACCGGATACCTAGCATGAGGTGAAATGTTAAAATGTAAAGTACTGTGGGTATAGCGGAACTCAGCTGTAATCTTAGCGAGTGGGAGGCCGGGGCAGAATATTCTGAATTTGAGGCCAGCCTGGGCTACATAGTGGGATCCTGTCTCAAAAATCCAACAGGAAAGAAACAAACAGAAAATATAAAGTGCTATAGTTAGGTATAAAGGAACGCTAGTATTCTTATATGCCTGAGAAGTTTCTTAGCAAAATTATTTTTATTGCCTACATTTTAATCAGCCAGTGTAGATTGTGTTAAGAATGAACAGTATTCTAGAATGTGAAAATTTAAATAGACACCTAGGGTGACTATCCTTTTAAATCTAATTGACACTTTGAAATTCTAATTTTTATTTAACTTGCCTGAATGTTTTGGATAAAACTGCTGTTTTGCCTGCACTATTTTGGAGGGTGAGAGTATCTCTCTAACTTCATGTGTGAGCAGTGTCTGCTGGCTTTTCTCTCTCCCTCTTCCTTTTCTTCTTTTTAAGATAAGGTCTCATGTAGCCCACGTTGGCCTCAAACTCATCTATAGCCAAACAGAAATTGTGGGATTACCCACCATGCCTCATGTTCTGAGGATCAGACATGTAGGGCATCAAACCCAGGGTTCCATGCCTGAGGTAAGCACTCAGCTGATTGAGCTACCTTCCCAGCCAAATCCTGATTTCCTTCTTTAATATTGAGCTCAGAGGTAAAGCAGTGCAGTAGCTTGTGGCTTAAATTCATGTCAGGATGAACGCTAAGAATAATCTCATGCTTGGGAGCCTCTGTTGGTACCTTTTCTTTCCACCCTTCCTTCACTCTTTCTGATACTGGACGTTGCGCGTGGTCTCCTGCACAAACCACTCAAGAAATCTAGCATTGAGACACACCAAAAACCCTTTTTTTGTTGTTGTTGTTTTACTTTTCATTTGCACTGCTTTGTCTACATTGGCCTTGAATGTGTTATTCAGCTGCCTCAGCCTCCCTAGCTGTTAGCTTTGTAGACTTGTGCCACTAAGCCTGGCCCCATTCTAGTTATAACTGAGTGCCTCTGGCAACACAAAATGGCTGACCACTTCGCCAGCGCAAACTTGGTTTCTTGCTATTGCACCACACTCCTAGAAAAACGGGCTGTGAGCATCAAGTCAGAAGCTTCCCCCGAACAGCAGCTGTGGAT
>CM053763.1:43448752-43482984 GCA_028658305.1 Pachyuromys duprasi
AAAAGAGCTCTTCCCTGAGGTGCTGCAATGATAAATCCATCTGAAGATGAACACATATGGCTAAGTGCTGAACAAGGGCTAATGTAGTGTGGCAGAGCCATTGAGCAACTTGATGAATGAGTTTGCCTTCAGAGATTATCGTGTATCAGAATACTTCTACTGTGACAGAAAACTCAACCCAAATTTTTTTAAAGCCAGAAGGGATCTTATTTCTGGAGGTAATGAAATATTCTAGGCACATCTTGTTCCAGGTAAAGCTTTGCTTGACAAGACAGCAGGACCCAGTCCAAGTATCTCCCGGCTTGCCTCTTCTCTCACTCTCTGGGGTGTTGGATTAATTCTTGGATTTCATGGGGTTTATGGGTGGCTATAGCTATTATTTACTCCTAGTGTATTCAGTTATGGTTAAGATGTATCATTAAGAACTGAGCACCACAGATTCTGAAAGATAAATAAATATCACATTTTTCTCTCATCTGCGGAAGTTAGATTAGAAAAAGAAAGTAGAAAGAGGGACTATTTGGGAAGCAGGAGAGTTCACATGGGGTGAACATGAACAAAACAAATCACATCCATGTAAAAAAGAAATAACATAAAAGCTGGGGATAGAACTCAGTAGGTAAAATGCTTGCCTTCCAAGGATGCCTGTAATGTCAGCACCTGGGTGGTTGAGTCCAAGGCTGTCTGGGGATGTATAGTGAGACTTCTTTCCTCTCTTTTTTCTACTATCCTTCCAGTCTACCTTTCTCTTTCTCCTTCTCTCCCCTCTTTCCTTTCACTGTTTTGATCCCTTTCCAGTTCGAGGGATTGAATTTAGGGTTTCACACATGCCAGGCAAGTGCTCAATCACTGAGTAACACCTTCCACCTCACGAACACACACATCATCCTTGATGCTTTTCTCTAAACCAAGGGCTATGGCCAGAAGATCCTCTAGCTCTGATTGGCCAGTTTAAATCACATAACATCCATAGATTAGGGTGTGGAGTCAATTCTTCTGTTATGATTGTGAGATTTAGTGGCTACTCAAGTCAGGATATGGCAAGTTGATAAAATAAGTAGGGCAAACGGAAGTCAATGAGCCAGACCTAGTATCCATGATATGTAGTGTAGCCATTGGTAGTAACAATAAAGGAAAAGTGTGTCAGTACAAAAAACTTTAAATAGCATTAAAGTGATGCCATACCCCAATGAACATTAGTCTTATGTGTATATCTTTTAAAATCATATGCAGATACAGAGAAGATACAATAGCTGAAGATTTACACATTTGATGCAATGGAGGACTTCAAGTATTTCTAGAAGGTGTTTTCAACTAAGTACAAAGACATTACAGTGAAAGCACATAGAGTATTTTTATTTTTATTATTGTTTTTACTAGCTCCCACATTTCCCATCCTGAACAGAAGTACTTGTAATAAAAATCCAAACAAATAACCCAGGAAAACAAAAATAAACCAAGGCAGCCTTACTACAAATGGTGAACTAGAGAATGATCCAGGCAGCACCTGCTTGGGAGATGGCCATTCTTTCCTTGCCAGTCTTGAAAGGCATTTATGAGAGCTGTACACATGACTAAAGAACTTGGTCTGAGAGCAGTGTGACCAGGCAGAAGTTGTGTGTTTTTACAAACCAGAGGGGAGATGCCTTTCTGGATCTTTCTGAGTCTTCCCAGATTCCTTTCCAGTGGAGCAGGATGTTCCTGCTCTGACCAGTGCTGGAGACTGCAGTCCTAGAGCACTGATCAGCATGAGCCTTTCCACTGCCTGGAGCATGTGCCCAGTTTTTCCCACACTTGGTCTACACTTACCCTTCAGATTCAAGCTTCCAAGAAAGCCTCCCCATTTCCTCTCTTAGCCCTCTTACCTAACTTCCTGTCTCTTTACATTTGTGCCATAAATTGCTCTGCTTTTGTATGTCTGCTGCCCATTTCTCAACCCTAGGACAATGTTCTTCTTTATATCATTCACTTTTTAGTTCCAGCACCTAAACAATGCTGGCATACAGAAGACCAGGAAGCAATTGTTGAATCAATAGAACACAGAAAGAACAAAGTGTGTTGGAAGTCAACCAGCCCACTTAGCCAACACAGACAGCAGTATGAAGCATTTCTACTGTGGCAGGAGACTCTGAATCTTTTCACAATCTAGTGATACCAATTGTTTCTTTCTTCCTTCTTTCTTTCTTTTGAGACAGGATTTTTCTGTGTAGTCTTGGCTGTCCTGGACTTCTTTGTAGACCAGGCTGGCCTCAAACTCACAGAGATCCTTATGCCTTTCCCTCCCAGAGTGCTGAGATTACAGGCCTATGGCACCATGTCTGGCTCAGCAGTCCTTTTCTAAGATTATTTTTAAAATACAAAGATACACTTTTGATTACATTTTCAAATAGAAAAGATTATACAGGAGCACAGCTATAAAAATATGAGTTTGTGATATAGTAACATATATGCATCCTTAATGATGTAGAAAATGACACTTACTCGTGGATGTAGTAACTGACATGATTTCAAAGTAACGATGAGAGTTGGTTATATTTTGGGATATTGACAATAGTTCTAATGTGATCAGAAGTGGTGTGAGAATTCTGTTGGTAACAAAGTCACATGATAAAATTCTCATAACTTGTTATCTATTACTGCAAATTTAACCAGAGACTAATGAAAAGGAAGATGTACCATATCCCTCATCTAAATAAATGTTTTCCTTGAATTCTACCTACAGAGTTCCTATGGGGACTATTAGGAATTCCCCCTGCAAAGTCCTGAAACTCCATAAATCTGGCAGGACTGAGAATGAATGATAGAGCAGTCAACAGAAACATTAACTCTAATCTTATGATTGTGTGGGGACTCCGAGTACAAAGCTTGGGAGAACTGTACACAGCTCATCTATGGAGATGGATTACTTCTTGTTTAAAGAAATGTCCTTGCCCTTGTAGAGCACTGAGCTAGATATCTTAAGTACCATTAAGGAGAGTTCTGACCTGGTGACCCCACATGTATGGTTACTGTGCAGTTCGGAGAGTGGGGAAGCAAACATTTAAAGACCAGATGCTGTTGCAGAGTGGAACTGCTCAGCTCAGCTAGGTCAGGGCACATAAAACATGCAGAGAAGCTAGGGCATCGGACAGCTAGCTCCCTCCTACTGCATGCGCACACACCACCTCACGCCTCCCCTTTGAGAAGAGAAGAATTAGTTTATCTTGCATTTTACTTTTTCTAGCAAATATTAAAATATAAGTTTCGATGGTTGTGATAGCGCTACCATCCTGACATATTTTATGATTATTTCCCTTTATCTTTGGGGCTCATGCTAAATCTCATGGAGGAAGAAACTTGCTCTAGTTTAGAAAGATGTGAGAGAATGAAGAGTTGTATATTTCATTTTTTTTTCATGTCACCTTCTATCAGAAAAAGCACACTATCTTGTAATAGAGGGTCCCCCAAAGAAGCAAAAGCTTGAGGTTGACTATTCTTCTTCAGCTCACTAGGAAGGCATTTGTACAACTCAAAGAGCTATAGAAACCCACCTGTGATTTTCTTCGCGTTGGAAATGAGGCTCTGTAAGTGCATGCATCCATTTCAATAAGGATTTCAAAGAGATGTTTAAGAATTTACTTCCTACTATGACCCCAGGACAAACTGTGATCCCCACACCAACTTTTTCTTCACTCTTCTCAGGTATCATTAAGAATTTAGAAATATAGCTATAACTTAAATTTTTTTTCACACATTTTGAAGTGTAGATACATTTAATATGGGTGTTTCGGGTAATATCTGCACTAACAAGGGTAAGATTTTCTTCAATTCAGTTTGACATGTGCAAGAGTGTCACGATAGCAAACAACTACTATATGTATGCATACATGTGTAGGTTTAGACTTTCCCTACTTTATTTAGAATTTGTAAACAGTTCTACCTTCCCTTTAACCCACTGACCAAAGGTAGGGGAGAAAGAAGGTTATTAGGACAAGTGGGTTGTGGATCTTCTTTAGACATGTTCCTTGGGGCTCTTCCACTCTTTGTTGTCAGGATGCCAGCAGTCCAGTTAAATAGCAAATGCCACACAGCAACGCGATTCATCAGCAGTGGCGCAATTCAGCAGAAACAGCAAGACTCCGCCGAAGCAGCCTGAGTCAGCAGGAGTGGGAAGACTCGGCCAGAGTGCCCCGAGAAGTTCTCTAAAGCATTTCCCTCTGCAAAGTGACCGTCAAAAACTGAAGACCCGTGAAGCGATGTGAAGTATTGCAAAGTATAGAGATCCAAGTGTTGTCTCACTGTCCGAGTGGGCTTGTATTTATCCCTTCTTCGAATCCACACAAAGCTGTTTTTCCAGCTGCCAAGAACCATGCCCCTTGTACAAGATAGCTTCTAGCAAAACATACACGTCCTCTCACGTTTCTCTGTTTAGCTGACCAAGATCATGTGCCCTCTCCTGAGTTTGTTTTCAACTGAGGATGAACTAAAAACATTCCCACATCACACATTTGGTACCAAAACAAAAAATACATAAAAGAACCCCAAACGTTCACTACATACATACATTCATATGTTTAAACCCAAGGAAAGTTTATCTCATATATTTTTTTCTGTTGCCCAACATAGAAACTTCTGATGATTACAGTCACTTGGAGATCAGGGGCCGGTGGATGCACTCTGTTTCCTGACATATGCTTTCTTTATAGTACACAATAAGGAATGTAGAGTTCCTGACTTGGCTCAAAGTATCACACATATTTTCTGACATTTTTTTCTATTTGAGGAAAGTATCATAATCACAGCCAACTTCAAAGTGCAGAGTCATGCAAGTCTACCATGTATGTGGAGGAAGAAAAGTCAGACATTTCTGAGAAAGGTCTTGACCAACACAGTCTACTGTCTGGTTATCAGCATAGTTGACCCTCCAGAGCTGTAAGATCCACCATTTAATCACTGTCTTAGTCAGGGTTTTGTTGCTGTGAAGAGATGCCACGACCATGGCGACTCTTATAAGGAAAACATCTAATTGGGCTGTGTTAGAGTTTCGGAGGTTTAGTCTATTACCATCACGCTGCATTGTAACATGCAGGTGGACATGGTGCTGCAGATGGAGTTGAGAGCTTTACATCTGCAGCAGCAGGAAGAGAGAGAGAGACGTTGGGCCTGGCTCGAGCATTTAAAACCTCAGAGCTGACCCCAATGACACACTTCCTCCAATAAGGCCATGACTACTCCAACAAGGTTACCTGTCCTGATCCTTTCAAACAGCACCACTCCCTGTGAGCCTATGGGTAGGATTTTGTTCAAACTACCACAGCCACCAAGAATTGAAAATGTTTGGGAAGAGAATTCTATCTGTACCAAATATGTACAATGCAGTTACTAACTATTTACATCACTTTAATATTTATTGGATACTATAAGAAATCACAATATGGTATGTGTATGTAAGTCCTGGGAAGATCTTATGAAGATTCTAGGCCATTTAATATAAGGAACTTGAATACGGACGAATTCTCACATCCATGATAGCTACCAAAGTACCATAGGTATCAGGTGATGACTATTTTATTCACATTCTATGCCTATTGAGGCAGCCCCCAGATCCTAGCTGTTGGTAATAGAAAGTTTGGAGGCAGGGATTTCTGAAACATTCAGGTAGCCTATATAGCATATCAAGACATAGCTCTTCCTAAAGAGGCCTAAGAATTCAAAGATGTGTTATATTCTATCTACACATTATACATAAGGTGAAACAGAAATTAAGAACTCAGAAATCATTAACATTTACAAAGGTGAGGTTTGGAAATCCATAATTCTGTAATACCGCTGGCTAGAACTGACCAGAGCCTCCTTTCCTGAGGGATGGAGAGGGTGCTCATCAGATTGACTCCATCCTCGGTTCCCACTCTTATAGGCTCACACGTCTCTACTGCCTCTTGTCACATGGAAAGTGAGCATTGGAGCGCTACACACGTCCCCCTGCACACTGCAGTCTGCTTGCTTAACCTGCATCTAGCTTCTTCTTTTTCTGCTGGAAAACCACAGTCACAATCTGTTTAGACCAGGTTGATGCTTCCCCAGGCAGCACAGCTCTCCCTAAAACATGCTCAACTCCCTAGGTATGATTCTAGTTAAACCTGTGCTAAGAACTCTCAAATATTTTTTTTTCTACACACAATTTCTAGATATTCTCCATGGATCCTAACTCTTTCTCTGTGATGTGGGTTCCTTGTATTTGTCAGATTTGGGAACAGAAGCTGCTCTTACTCTTCTCCTGAATGGTTTTGTCTGTTTGGTAGGAGATATTGGGCCTGTTCTCTGGCAATTCACTGCTTAGCCTGTGACTGTCCAGTTGTTCCAGAACTGTGATTTGAGTGGACGCTCCTGTTTCACCGTATTGTCTTCTTTCATCTTCTACTTTTCCCTTTTCCTTTCCTCACCTTTCTCTACCCTATCCCTACAGTCTCCTCCCCTTCTTTATCCTCCCCTTCGTTTTTTCATTTTAATTAATAATTTATTTTTGTGTACTATGAACAGTTTCTGTACTATAGCCAAGGGTCTATGAACTCTGACCCTGTGCTACGTCTCCATCGCATTATCTTCATTCTGTAAGTAAAGAAACATTTTCCCCTGAGGAGCCAGGAAGTAGAGCATCTTATTTCATAAGCAATGCTAATTTAATCTCATACAGAAAGACTGAGAAAAACTTTTTTATTTATTGTTATACTAGGATATCTGTCGTCTTTCTATCTATCTACCTCATCTATCTATCTATCTATCTATCTATCTATCTATCTATCTATCTATCTATCTATCTATCTATCTATCTATCTATTTGTCTATCTACCATCTGTGCTGGATACTTTTATGTCAACTTGACAGAAGCTAAAGTTATCTAAGAGGAGAAACCTTAAAAGAGAAAATATCTCCTTAATATCCAGTCTGTAATCTGGGAATGGTGGCACACGTCTGTGATTCCAGCACTCAGGGAGGCAGGGGCAGGTGGATCTCTGTGAGTTGGAGGCCAGCCTTATCTACAAAGTGAGTTCGGAACAGCCAAAGCTACATAAAGAAATTCTGTCTTGAAAAACATAAACAAACAAACAAAACTTAACCAACCAACCAAACAAAAAAGATCTGGTCTGTAAGGCGTTTTTGTAATTAATGATTGATGTGGGGAGAGTCCAGTCTATTGTGGGTGGTGCCATCACTGGGCTGGTGGTCCTGAGTTCTATCCAGGAAAGCAAGTCTATGGAGCAAGCCAGTAAAGAGTGCTTCTCTAATGGCCTCTGTGTAAGCTGAATAAACCTTATCTTCCCCAATATGCTTTTGTTCGTGGTGGTTTCATCAAAGCAGTAGAAACCCTAAGACACTATTTCTGTCCCCTTTCCTCCCTTTTCTTATTTTCTTATTTTTTTATTTATTTATGTTCAACATCATTAGCCATCAGGGAAATGCAAATCAAAATGACCCTGAGATTTCACCTTACGCCTGTCAGAATGGCTAAGATCAAAAACTCAAGTGACAACACATGCTGGAGAGGATGTGGAGAAAGGGGAACCCTCTTCCACTGCTGGTGGGAATGTAAACTTGTGCAACCACTCTGGAAACCAATCTGGTGCTTTCTCAGACAACTAGGAATAGCACTTCCTCAAGATCCAGCTGTACCACTCCTAGGCATATATCCAAAATATGCTCAAGTATACAACAAGGACATTTGCTCAATCATGTTTGTAGCAGCTTTATTTGTAATAGCCAGAAACTGGAAACAACCCAGATGCCCCTCAACTGAGGAATGGATTCAGAAATTGTGGTACATCTACACAATGGAATATTACTCAGCAATGAAAAACAAGGAAATCATGAAATTTGCAGGTAAATGGTGGGAACTGGAAGGGATCTCCTGAGTGAGCTATCCCAGAAGCAGAAAGACACACACGGTATATACTCACTCATATAGACATATAATATAGGATAAACCTACTGAAATCTGTACACTAAAGAAACCAATCAAGAAGGAGGACTCTGGCTAAAGTGCTCAATCCCCATCCAGAAAGGCAAAGAAGACGGACACCAGAAGAAGGAGAAAACAGGGAACAAGTTAGGAGCCTGCCACAGAGGGCCTCTGAAAGGCTCAGCCCTGCAGACTATCAAAGCAGATGCTGAGACTTATAGCCAACCTTTGGGCAGAGTGCAGGGAATCTTATGAAAGATGTGGGAGATAGTAAGACAGGGAGAGGACAGGAGCTCCACAAGGAGAGCAACAGAACCAAAAAATCTGAGCACAGGGGTCTTTCCTGAGACTGATACTCCAACCAAGGACCATTCATAGAGATAACCTAGAACCCCTGCACAGATGTAGCCCATGGCAGCTCAGTGTCCAAGAGCTTTCCATAATAATGAGAACAGGGACTGTCTCTGACATGAACTGATTGGCCTGTTCTTTGATCACCTTCCCCTGAGGTAGGAGCAGCCTTACCAGGCCACAGAGGAAGACAATGCAGCCACTCCTGATGAGACCTGATAGACTAGGATCAGAAGGAAAGAAAAGAAGACCTCCCCTATCAGTGGACTGGGGGAGGGGCATGCGTGGAGAAGGGGGAGGAAGGGAGGGAGGAGGGAACTACAGGGGGAATACAAAGTGAGTAAAGTGTAATCTATACTCTCCTTCTTTGTAGTCCTCTTCCCTCCTTTCCTTTCTCTTCTCCCTCATCTCCCATCTCGCTTCTAACTTTAGTGTTTGTCATTTAGTAATAACATTTTCTGTACAACATATTCTTTCTGCCTGGGCTGATTTCCTTCAATAAGCGGATCTCTCCTCTCTTCTCCTCTCCTCTCCTGTCTCCTCCTCTCCCATCTCCTCTCCTCTTCTCCTTTACCTCTTTCCTTCCCCTTCCTCTTCCTCTTTTCTCCTTCACCTTCTCCTCCTTCTTCCCCTTCTCTTCTCTCTCTCTGTGCCCCATTTTCTCTCACATTATTTTGAACTTGGATTCACTATCCTAAATAAAGCTGTTCTTTAAGATATCAAAGATAATATAGATTCTCTCCAGGAAGCATTAGTAAAGAAGAAAGTAGGCTATAAGGTGGTTAGTTTTCTCAGCTCCCTACTCTTCCTATGCTCCTTCTAGCTCAGACTAGAAAACTCACAAGCATGATGAGACATTGTCATCCTCACATCCCTTGCAGCATCATTACAATAACCATAACAAAAGGGCTAAAACTGAACACAACCTAAATTTCCATCAGCTGAGTATTGGGGAAGGAGATGTGACAAATATACACAATGGAATACTATACTACTCAGCCACAAGAACATGTAAAGTCCTTTTTTGTGACGGCATGGAACTAGTAATCATTATCTTAAATGAAATAAACTATAGATATAAGAAGACAAGATGCTTATGAATGTAATCATTTGTGAAATCTCAAAAGGCTGATCTCATGGAAATTGAGAATTGAATGAGAGTTTCCGGAGGTTCAATATCCAAGTGGGTACCCTAGTAAGGGGAACAGGGACTATTTCGGACATGAACACAATGGCTGGCTCTTCGACCCCCCTGCCCACGAGGGAGGAGCAGCCTTGCTAGGCCACAGAAGAGGACATTGCAGCCAGTTCTGAAGAGACCTGATAAGCTAGAGTTAGAAGGAAGGGGAGGAGGACCTCCCCTATCATGGATTTGGAAAGGGACAGGGAGGAGATGAGGGAGGGAAGGTTGGGATAGGGAGGGAATGGGAAGAGGCTACAGCTGGGATACAAAGTAAATAACCTGTGATTAATATAAAACAAAAATGTAAAAAAATTTTTAAAAATTAAAATTAAAAAAAGTAAAAAAAAAAAGAGGAACAAAGGTCAGTAAAAAGCTGGTTAATGTGTGCAAAGTTGTAATTAGGAAAACTATAATTTGGTTTTTAATGGCACAACAAGATGATTTTTTAAAATGGTATATAGTGTACATTAAAAATAGAAGATAGGATTTTAAATGTTTTTCTTACAAAGAAACAATGTTTGAGGGTAGATCTATTTTCCCTGATTTGAGTATTATATGGTATATACATGTATAAACATCATGTGGCATCTTACAGATACATATTCATTTATGTACCAATTAAGAAATATAAATAAATAAAAACATAAAAGAAAAAGGCATATCTTGTCTATTTAGTTCCTCCTTGACCTTTTAGAACAATAACCATCTGTTTATAGTAGAGTATTCTACACTTTTTTTTTTCATTCAGGGTCCTGATATGTTTTTGAGACTAGCTCTCCCTGAAATCTGCTGGGTTGTGGTTGGCAGGAGAAATTTGCATGTCTTTAGTCTTTCATACTGTCCACAGCAAAGCCTCTCTTCACCAAGACCCCAAACAAAGCCTGAGATCTCTCTTGTCCATGGTGTGTATCAGCAGGGGAAGGAGAAGGAGGGAAGCTATGAAGTTGAGTAGGGGTTTCCATCAGTTCTTAAGTAATCTCTGAAATACAAAGAGAGTAATCTGAAATTTTCTTGGTGGTTTGTGTTTGTGGTGATGAAAAAAGTAGACAGATTTCACAGCCATTAGAGCAATAGCCACATGTAAAAGTATGAGTCTTTATGTTCCATACAGTGTCTCCAATTGCTGATCGTTCTACACGAAGGCAGATTTTTCTACCAGCTTTAGCTTAACAACTCATGTGTCACTCTCTCCTAAGACACCCCTCATAGGCTCCCATGTTTTGATGTCTCCTTCAAACTCATGTTTTAATTTAATTGCCATTGTTAACAGTCAGCATCAGAAGGTGGGTCATTTGAGAGCTATTAGATCTTGAGGGCTTTGACATCATTGGATAGATTGGTGCTGTCCTAAGGGTGGGTTGGTTGTTGTGAGAGTAAGTATAAAAGGGTAGGTTGGCTGAATTTCCCCTCTGCCCTGCAGAGTGAAATAAACTTGTATTATACCAGGGCTGCAATTCTAACGTCAGAATATGGGTGAAGTCACAGATATATTCAATATTTCCAGTCATCCAAATTTGGTAAATGATTTGAACTTTAAATACTTTTGAAATGATTTTTAAAGCATACACAGTATCATGATTCCTCTAAAGTAATACCTGAATGGAAGTCATTAGAAGGAATCTTGATATCTTGCTTCTTTTAAAACAAGTTTTCATTTCAGTCTGCAGCTAGTCGCATCTATTTGTAAACAATTAACTAGCTTAAATCCACGGAGGCTTTCTTTCCACTATTCTTTAAGTCTTGGTTAGTGCACGTGTTTAATTTAAAAACATTGTCCCAAATTGTTTATAAAACAGTCTTTTCTTGATGTAGAACCCAGTTGTATATTCTCATCACTGCAGAATGTCTGTATGGGAAATGGAAAGAGCCTTTAATCATCGGACTTCTACTCAGTACCCCAAACTTATAAAATATTTACTCGATTGCCTGTTTTCCTGCTCCTGAATATTCAAAGGACATCCTTTTGTGAGATTCCAGTATCATCTTTACGGAAACAGAGTGTCCACCCTTTGTATCTCTTACACCAACACATGCATGAAATAATGATCTGCTAGGTTTTCATGGGAGGGTTTTTCTCTTTTATTCAGTGCCTATTCATTTGTGGTTGAGTGATTGCCCCATCAACTCCATTTTTTTTTGCATGTCTATCTTTGAAAATACAAGCCCCAGATGACAAGTGTTGACTCAGTATCCTCACTTCCTGCTCACCTCTTCTTGGTTGTAGCAAGAACTAGCATAAGTACAGTCTTTTATATGACACCCTCCGAGCACTTTTGAAAAGACATCCTTAAGCATGGTTCTCATTTGTTTTGGATGACAGAAGGATAAGACCTGATGCTTGTTCTTATGGACCTTGGAACCTAATGGAGAAGATCTAGATGTAAACTCTGGGTACTAGGTACATAAAACCTGGTCATTAATACTTTAGGTGAGTTCTAGATTTGTATGTGGCTCCTGCCAAAGTTTAATAGTCACAATTTTACAGTGCGTTGTAGACTTCACAAAGGTTTCATCTTATCAATAATTTTTCTGGTTTATTTTATTGGATGCTTGAACCCTTTTGTTCCCTTCCAGAGAGCAAAATGAAATATTTATTTTAAAATAATGTAATATAATCTTTCCTACTTATAAGTTCTTCCTTGGTATAGACAATAGTTTCTTTGGAATTTTAACTAAGAAAAGAACAGTTAGAATGTTGATTTCCATTGGTTTTATTTAGTTGTCTAGAGACATAAAATGTTAAATGGGCATCTCAACTGAGAATGTATTCTCACAAACAAAGGTTTCACTGGACAAAGTGGTCTTGCAAAATTTACTGTAGATGCCGCCTTTTGACTGAGGGGAGGTAGGAAATTTGTGCATTTGGAAGACTAGTGGCATCATGTCTTTAGGTGGATAAGCTTATTCCTCATGTCTTTATATTTATAGACATAAGCATGGCCCAAGGAGGAAATGTACCTAAAAAGAGACTCTGAATCCAGTATCAAGACAAGAACCTAAGACTGATACATATAAACCTGGAACTTAAAGTTTTGGTTACAAAGAACATGTTCCTATGGGACTCTGTGACAACAGTGAAGTAGCCATGTTTGACATAGCTGTCTTCTGAGGCATGTAGAGAAAGCAACAAGAGCACCTAAAAATCTTTCAACTCTACCCGAAGTTATCTGCCATATTGGCTAACTGTATCATGTAGTCAAGAGTCACTTGACATGTACGTACATCTTGAGTTATTTATCTTCTACACAAAGTTGATTAATGTTTACACTTCAATCATCTTTTTATTTTTGCCAGCTTCTCCAGCCAAAAGAAATATACAGCAAAGCAAGCCTACTCCCTGTGTAAGTCCTGTAGTCATGAGTCTTGTGGTTGGCTAGAGTTTTCCTTCTTGGCAGTGTGTGACGGCTGCCTAATCTGCTTAGGTGCCTCAGTGCTCACAGGTAGGTTAGATGTCACAGTGTGAAATAGATAGATCACAGTGTTCAACATCAGGTCATTCTTTTACTAAAACTTCTTTGTGAATTCAAACAAGTCCAGAGCCACAGAAGCAGTCTAATCCCTGGAACTGGACTAAGACTGCCTGTTTCCCTCCTCTAGGCATTAGAAGTCACTTTCTGAACTTTCTCTCTCTTATCTCAAGGACATTGATTCTCTGCCTGTTGAAAGAAAAGTCCAAACATGTGGCGCCCTGAATTAGGGTGTGCTGGGGGCTGTAAATTATTGCTCTGTATAACACTGTCACTGCAAAGACGCTGCCCTTTTCCTTCAAGCATGAGTCTCAAATCTTGCTGCTTGCAAAGATCCATTATGCATCTATCAAGCAACTTCCTAAGCAATTCAGAAGAGGCAAAACCAAAACTTATTTCCACTCTTCATTCATAACACAAAAAGTGCATAGCAGTAGCATATATCTTAGTAAAAGCTATTTATACAAAGGTGTGATGACTATATGACAATTACGAAGTAGGTAATGTCCTATTTAAGTAGGTGAATGCCCTACTGTGACAAGGAGTTCAGGGGTGATCTGAAATTTGAATGTAGTGAGCCAAGCATACGAACAACAGTTTCTACCTCTAGGCTTGAGAGTTGTAAATTTAGGCAGAACACAAGTACTCCATAGATGAAGAAGCAACACAGGTACTCCATCGATGAAGAAGCAAAGAGAAGTAGCTTATGTAGGGAATAGGGGGAGAGGGAAGTTAGGGAGGGAAGGGAAGCAGGATGAAGGGCAAGACTCAGACAAAGCAAAGACACAGGGAAGGGGTCTCTCTGCCTTGTGCTGTTTGGGGTTCTGACACTCTGTGAACCCTTACTTAATCTCTGCTTTTGTATCTGAAGATATTCCCTTATAAGCTCATAAAATGATCCCTTTTTTGTTTTGCTTGACTCAAGTTGCTTTTAGTTGTTTACAATTTAAGGGTCTTAGCAATTATGAGTGTTTCTTAGAATGGGGCTAAGCTAATTTCCTCCCAAATACAATTATAGTTCTCTGTTTCCAGTTCTCAGAAAAATGTTAAGTTAATGAATAATCTCCTTGACTTTATGTTTTTCTCCAATAAATTACTTCCCAAACCATTGGAAATTGTAACCATTTGCCTGGTTGTGAATACTAGCAGATGACCAAAGTGAGCAAGCTGGGAAATGTTAACAGCAAAACTGAACTGAAAAGCAGCCTCTTGTGTTTCATGCACAGCTTGTTTTGGAGGACATATGGCAATGATTTGAAATCATATACATGTATTTATATGCATGTACATTCATACATGCACAAAACGTATATCAATATTATAATCATATTTTTACTATCCACATGATGCTAGTTTATGTGTTAGAATTAAAGAAAACAATAGTGTTCTTGGCACCTAAATTTTTTTGGGAGCCACTGCCTTAGATTTATTTAATCTCCCTGGTTTTTTTTTTTTTTTCATTTTCACCTTCCCCAGGCACTGTACAACCATATTGACTCCCATCTGTCTCTTGTGACATCATTTTGTTCACTGAAAACCAGGTTTCTTAACCTTCTGCCATGCTAGCATTTTCATTGCCTGAAATAACACTGGTTGGGACTGGAGTTTCAGCTCTGTAACATAGAGAGCTGACAGCACTGTCCTTGCTTTGTTGGGAAGAGAGGGCATCTCTTGGGGCTACAGCTAAGGAGATGACCCCTTCGAAGCTCTATGTGAACTTCTGAAAAGTCTGACTGCTGATCAGTCCCTAGAGAGAACCCTGGTTCATTATATGGCTTCTTCAGGTCTTTGGGTCATGTGGGGGTGTTTTATTAATACAATAAAGCTTCTCACATAAATTAAACCTTGAGCTTACTTGTTACATGGCTTTAACACATTATTTATTGAGGTGGCCATGAATGATGTTCCAATAAAAAATAATTTTTATATTTGTAGGATTCAAGACTAAGCCAATGCCTATCTTGCCATTCCTGTGTTTTAATGAAGAGATAAATGCTAATTGTTCCACTCTCCTTTCATAAAAATCCCTTCTTTATGTAGATCACTGGAAGTTGATTATTAATGAAGCTTAGTTTTCCATAAATAAGGAAAACTGGCAATTAAAACTTTCTTTGCTGAAATTTCAAGAGAGCCAGCTTCCCCGTGGGAAGGCCACTTATTTATTTATTCATGCTAATTTGGCTCTTAAAATCCTTCTGTTGGATCTTCTTCATAGTTTTGTGGTTTAGAAAAATCACTCTGTTCTAAATAAAGTTTCTCTTTTTTATTTGGTATGTTTATGTGACAAAGTCTTTGTCTTTAAAAGTCTCTTCCACCAAGTATTAGCTTCAATGTATTTATAAAATGTGCTTTTAAAAAGCTAGTAGGTAAGACAGAGCTGGAATATTTTCATGTAACCTTTCTACTCAATGTGAATGTGCAGACATAAGCTGTCAGTAGATCTATTCTGCTTTTTTTTTTTTTTTTTTACCATTTTCCCTTCTTTCTTTCTGCCTCTTCACACTCCCTCCTCCCATATGGTTCCCTCTTGGCCGGAGATTCTCAACAGAGCTAGAAAAATGAAGGATGGGGTGAATTTAATGAGGACCACTCTGGAGCCATTTCCCAATCTCCTCTGATCTTGTCTTCCCATTTGTTGATTCAGGTAGACTGATGGGAGACTCAGATGTGCATTTATTTATTTATTTATTTATTTATTTATTTATTTATTTATTTATTTATTTAGGTAGACTGATGGGAGACTCAGATGTGCATTTATTTATTTATTTATTTATTTATTTATTTATTTATTGGTATAAGTGATCTTAACAAATGGGCCACATGGTATCTGAGCTGTAAAGTCTTGTTCAATATCTAGCCAGGTAGCTATGGCTGAGGTTTCTTTTGCATTCTTCAGATGGATGAGAAAGCAGACAAGGAATCACTAACTGTGGTTTTATGAAGATCCTCAGGTGAGCCTGTGGTACATATAGACTCTCTCTCTCTCTTTCTCTCTCTCTCTCTCCTTCGTCCTTTGGTTCAGCATCTTCTCATTTTAGACCAGTTTCTATTCCACATAGTGCTAAGTTCATTTTAGAAAAACTTGATTTTATTAAAATTGCAAAAGCTATAGCTGCCGTAAAAATGTAAAAACAGAGAATTATAAACGTGATACATTAGAGTGGAAATCACACCCAAAGACGTAACCAGGGAAATGGAAATCACTGTAAGTATTTGAAAGTTAAGGAATTTGACACAGGTGCCTCATTGCAGATGCAATGGAAGGGATGGGGACTGTACCAGGATATGGTGACATCACCCAGGGATTCAGGACTTGAGGACGTGGCTCGCTCCTGAGCTGGAGAAGGAGGAGGAAGGCAGTATCAGGAGCTAGGTCGCTTAGGTTGCTTAGGGATGGCCAGAAAGGCTGCCAAGGAAGTGATGTCAGATGTTGGAGAAGTCCTCAATGAGGAGGATGAGGAGACACTCTGGCTTTTCCTGTCCATTTGCTCTTCGGTCTTGATCAAATGAAGCAGTGGGGTTAGCCACATCATAATGTAGAACAAGAGAAGAACAGAAACATGAAAATAAAACAGAAGTGAATCTGAGGGCAAGAAGACATTGCCACTTTCTGTGGACTGCTACAAGACCTGTGTTTTCACGCATGGTTTCCACATTAATCATTTGTATTTGACTTTTCATCAATTAATGGTTATGAGTACTAAAGCCAGATTCTGAAATGAATGAAAATATATCTCCTTTGTCAGGTTTTTGGTCATTTTTCTCCTTTAGCATTATATACCATGTTTTGTTCAGGATGCTGTTTCTTTCAGAGTCCTCCCTGGTCTGTTCTCCTAGTACCCAGAGCCCTCTCTGACTACTTCTTTCATACATTTGTTGTTGGGCATACTCACTGGGCACATTAAAAGAAAGAACCCATGTTAGAAGAGCTCCTCAGTGGTGAAGAGCTCTTGTTGCTTTTCCAGAGCACTACAACTTGATTTCTACACACACACATCTTTAAAAACAAAAACAAAACCAAAAATCCAACAACCTCCCTTTTAGTTATTAGGGTATATTTCCTGTTTCCCTGCGTTGATTTTTAAGGAAAACCCCCAGACAGGTTAATCATCTTGGCACTCCTTCTTCATGTGAGTGATAGTGAATATTCAGTGCGTTCATGTGTTGAAATGATAGTCACATGGGTACAGATGTTTCTCAAATACATTGAGGTACCCTGAATGTTTTATTGTATGTAAACTAAATCTTGATGAAACAAAAAATAAGAAAAACCTATTCCCCGGATATTTTTGTGTGATGTCCAGATTAAAGGGGATCATTCTATAGAGATTTCCATTTTAAATAGTATTAAAAATGATGAAGCTGTTAGGGATTTCAAATTAATAAATATTTATTATATGCCTTCATATAACAGACTCTTCAGTTCATGGATGCAAATCAGAGGGAGAGCCTCATTCAAAGTCACATTACTAACCAATTAATTAGGGGATGGGAACCATATTTCTTGCTTCTCTGTGTTTAGATTATTCAGTATGAAAAATACAGTGCATCAAGAGTACATTTGTGGGTTTAGGGATGCTAGAGCTTGCTGCCCCTCAAGATGTAAATCTAAACCCTCCTTTGGTCTGTAAGGAGTAATTTTCGAGTAGGCGGATTCTCTGAGGTGCCGAGATTGCCTGTGCCAACCACACAGGGCAGTGAACGTGAGGTCAACAGAAAGTGTCTCCAACGCTGTTCTAGTCCTCTGACTTTACCCAAGCATTTTCCCCACACTTCCTAGTCTTTTCCTCCAAGGATGAGCTTTTCAAGCTTAACCTCTGAGGGACCAGGTCTGCCATGAGTATATTTTCTGAGGCATTTTCAAGGGATGCTTTTTCAGGGTTTGAATCCTCTCTGGGGGCAGGCCTCACACTCCCACCACAAGGGTGGGGCTGAGTGTTTGTGGGGTAACTCTGGGCGCTGAATAACAAAGGAGGAAGCGTCCTCATTTCCATCAGCAACAGCTTGCAGTGTTGTGCAAGCTCTCTGACGCAGCTTCTTGAACTGCAGAATTAAATCTGCAACCACAAAAGAAAGAAGCTGATTTCTCATGGCCCTTGTGTAATTTCAGAAAGGTTTTGGGAAGTCTCTAAATTGAATTTAACTGTTGAGCACTGGCTGAACTTAAAACCCTCATCTGTTTTCAGTCACCCTCCCTCTCACACAGTGCACACTTAGTCGCTCAGGGGCTGAGTCCTAAGTGCTTTGGCTATGGACAGATGCTCTGGGTGAAAGGCCATAGAACCAGAGGGGCTAAGATTGCTGCCTGCATCACCACATTCCTTCTGTTTGAATTCATTGGGCTGCAAACCGCTGAGCGGTGGGGAGATGGTCTGAACACAGCAGGCTCACAAAGGTGGGTGGAAACATTGGCCCACAAGGAATGCCACATTAGTATTCAGTAAGGAAAACAGGAAGGTGGGAAGAACAATAGACATTTCTCAACCACTCACCCCTAATTTCCTAATTCAGAGGGTGCCATCTACATCCACTGGGAAGCCAGACCCATGGTAATTAATTTTTTCCTATGTGTCCTGGCACTGGCTAGGTCCATTATCTTCTTGGCACCATGAGCTTTTGGGAATACAGGGGGAGAGTGTCTGCATCTCAGGATAACTGTTGTAACAAGCCACCTACATAGTTAAGGGATGTTTGAGAAAAGTTTGCTTCCTTCTGATGGCACAGCCCGGGGCTGGATGTTCTCCACACTCTGGTAGTGTTCTAGAGTGTAATTCTGCCATGGTTTCAGGTGTGTCCTTCCCTGCCATTGTGCAGATGAAGGGAGACAAAAAGAGTTCATGGAAGACCTGGGCTGTGCTCAGAACTACCTTAGCATCACTTCTTTCCATGTCCTATTGCCCAGGACTCAGCCTCACAGCCTCAGATGACTTTTGAGGACACTCTAAAATGTGATCCAGTTTTATGCCTCAGACAAGATAGATAGATAGATAGATAGATAGATAGACAGACAGACAGACAGACAGACAGACAGACAGACAGACAGACAGACAGACAGACAGACAGATAGATAGATAGATAGATAGATAGATAGATAGATAGATAGATAGATAGATAAGAAGAACATGAACACAGAGCACTGTGTCTGTTATAGTATACAGGAGTAAGTAGCAACCACATGAATCCCATTTTTCAGCAAGGCACTTAAATATCTCCTGACAAGTGAGAGAAGAGTGTCCCACTCTTCTAAGTGTCCCACTTCTATGCTAAGCTCCCCAAGCATTGTTACTATGGCTTCTGTTTATGTCAACTGTAGACAGTGGACCATTGCTCTTTTGCTATTCTTCATGACCAATGCTGATTCTTCAACCTACAATTTGGCGATTGGCGCTAGTTATATAAATGTTTCCACAGCATAAATTTTCTGGGCACTATTAAAATCATATACGAGTCTGTAGTCAGTCAGGGGTTGGTTAGGACTCGAGGTCCCATCATGTGACTTCTACATAATTTTGTTCCTTTACTTCTTAACGTTGCACCATTAAGCAGTAAGTACATGTTTTTCTAATTAAAATTTAAGATAGCAAAGATTAGTCATAAAATAATGCTTAGGTTATGGTGTGGGTGTGGAGGGTCCTACCAAAATGCTTACATGTTGGGTATTTGGTCTCCATCTAGTGGCACTAATATTGGAGGTTCTGGGAACTCAAGGAGATGAATGAGACCTTGTTGGAGGAAGTAGGTTCCTGGGGGCCGATAGTTGATGGCCCCTCTCCCCTCTCCTTCTTGTTAGCCAGGACATGAATGGCTTCCCCTAATGCATGTTCCCACCATCCAGATAGTGTGCCTCACAACATTCTCAGAAAAACAAAACCAAGTGGCCATAGACACAACCCCAAAGCCATGAGCTAAAATGAATAACTCTTCTGTCTAAGTTGTTCTCTCAGGTATTTTGGTCACAGTGATGATGAAAGTGATCGCTTCTTCCAAATTCGTTTCTCTTATTAGTAATAGTTTTATAACTAGTCAGAATCAGTGTCAAAAAATAAGGCTCTCAGGAGATGGGTGGAGTATGGAGAGAAAAGGGAATTAGGTCCAGATCTGAATTCCAGGCAGGGAACTCATCTGTGGTTTGGAACCCTCGGCAGAATGAGGGCTGCTTTAGAATGCCAGTGTTCTTGGAAATTCTGGAAGAAAGAGGAAAAGTTTCAGAACTGGAATTCATTGGTGTTCTTTGTAGCTATCTTGGGGCAGGCACTTCCAGCTGGCCTCATCCCTTTTGGTCTTGATGTGATATCTGGGTTAAGAACTAATGAAGTTCTTAACTCAGCCTCTAAGTAGGTTCTCTTGGTTGATCCTGCATCTGAAATGTATAGGCACAGTTTCAGGCCATCCCTGTCAAACTGCCTTGCAATTTTCTTGGAGTTTCTTTATCAAAGACCTGACATGAAGCTGGAGGATTAAGGAGTCGTTACCCTGGTGATAACTAGAAATCCAGGCTGCCATCTCTCCCTGCAAGAGCTGTCATTCCCAGGAAAGTCACAATTTCATTTCCTAATGCAGTCTAGAAGTCTGCTCCAAGGGCATTTTCGGTTTTCAGTGCTCTGAGCTGCATGCAGGGATTCCTGACCAGCATGTGGATTCCTGTGTGGCTAACGCTGACAGCATGGGGCAGAAGTCTTTACCAACTGTGTCATCTGATGCCGTGGCTCTGATGGTGTCAGATGCATGAGGCACTAGAGTTGGGTGTTATTTTTGTTTTTTATACGGAGAAAATGATTTCCTTGAGAGTTTGGAAACTTACCAAATGTTGGGAGCAGGGTCAAATTCTTCCTTTGCCATAAAACAGCGAGGATTTTGTACAGGCCAGTGTGAGTGAGGGCTCCTTTGCACCCGTGTCTTATGATATGACCTCACACAGGTAGGGGGAAAGAGATGAGTGGAAGGAAGACTGTCCAGAAATTTCATACCTGAGAATGGTGAGAACAGGAGTGGATTCAGAGCAGGGAGTAGGGTTATTATCTATTACTATTGTAAGATAATAGGTTCCAGCTGCACAGATAAGATGGCAGAGCTGAGAGGCTTGGAGAGTAAATGGCTCAGTGTCCTCTTTTCATCTGAAATTAGTTCAAGAAAGGCAGAGTGGTATCCACATGTCTATAGTCCCAGCTGAGAGTCTCTTGAGCCCTGGAGTTTGGGGACTGATTAGGCAGCAATATGTCTCGGAGAAAAAAGAGAATCAGAAATCACTCTATAATACAAGGCCCAATACGATGGTTTCTTATAAGATGGCCAAGGGAAACCCAAAAAGCATATACCATCCTTACCAGTAGAAATCTCACATGACATCTTTAGTCTGTTTCCCTGTGTGAAAATCCACAGAGATTTGTTTCTGTTTCTTTGGGCATTTACTCTAGTGACAAAACTCTGTTATCATGATTTTGTTTTCCAATATACATTTAAAGCAGTAATTATTTGTGATGGATACTGCTTTTTGGGCAAGACCTTCCTTTAGTCTGAAACTCTGAATTCAGGTTTCAGACTCCAGATATTAAAAGGAATAATACTTTGATGTTTGGGGATGAGTAAAGTAAAATGGAGACATCAGCACTTGGGAGGCTGAGGTAGGAGGATCACAGGTTCAAAGCCAGCCTAGACTATGTGGTTAGACCCTGTCTGAAAAAAATCATAAAATAGAAAAACCAAATATGGACAAAAAGCATACACCTGAGTTATTGTGAGGTTTGTACAAGATGGTATATGCAAAGGAATTGACACAGAGCCTGTTACAGAATGAGAGTCTAGCATAGTTTAGGAGAAAAAAAAGCATTAGAAACTGACCCAGAATCAAACCACTAAAACTTATTTAAAGGGAACAAGTGTCAATTAGGTCTTAAAGATGCTGGGACAGTTTCCAGCTCCTGACAGAGTGATGGAGTTTCCAGAGCTTAGATTTAGATCTCTCCTCCTTGCTGCCATCCTTGAATCCTCAACCACACATGCGGATGAATAGGTGATAGAGAGATACAAGCCCCAGCATCTTGAGATCTACAGTCACACGGATGAAGGAATATCAGGAAA
The DNA here is from genome assembly GCA_028658305.1 of Pachyuromys duprasi. Taxonomy (NCBI): domain Eukaryota; kingdom Metazoa; phylum Chordata; class Mammalia; order Rodentia; family Muridae; genus Pachyuromys; species Pachyuromys duprasi. The sequence continues at coordinate 43,470,768 of CM053763.1, forward strand.
GCATCTTTTGTGAAGAGTCATATTTAAATATCTATGACAGGTACCTTCCTAATCTTAAAGGCTTCTCAATACTTAGGGCCGGGCTCTAATTATCTGGATGCTGAACTTACACACCATTTCAATCTGGTTTCGATCTCTCTGGCAATGCGTAACAGCTGGAGTTCTCTAAAATAACCCATGACCCACAGGATTGGAAGACAGGAATAACATCCATGCTACAACCTGGCTGCACTAAACCAGGCTTAGCCAGTTTCCTAAAGGTGAGCTTAAGGTCGTGTGTCATCTGCCTTCAATCAGGGATGCTTGTGGGGGAAAACGAGAAGCATGCCGTGCCACAATGTGGTCCAGCTGTATGAAGAACCTCCAGGGAAGAGGCTGGGGAGGGAATAATGCAAAGCAGGCAGAGTTCAAGGTGACTGGTGTGGTTGCTCTGGACTGGTCCATCCCGACAGCAAAACAGCCGTAAAAGAGTGGGGGCTCCGTACTGGCAGGCTGGTCTGGACATGCTCTAAGGCAGCCGTTTGGGGACTGGCAGTGGGAGCGCTGCGTGTAAATCGGGCCAGCATGGAGCCCATCCCTGCTTCTCTCAGCCCTTTCAGGTTCCCCTTTTCCAGAAGGTTGCAGCTCTGTGGGTCTCCCTTGACTGCTCCTGGATTCTCGTTTCTGAAACCGAGGAACGCTAACCTGAAACCAGCCTGTAATTTGATTCACAATGTGAGGAGCCCAAGTGGCTCTCCAGGTGTTATAAATCAAAACTGTTTTCTGATAATTCAGCCTGTGACAATTCTCAAATAAACAAAAAAACAAGTAAACAGCAAACAGAGAGAACATCTTTCCTGACTCACATGCCTCCTGTGTTCCAACTTGTGGGCTGTTTTCCATCCGATTAGTCCTGACTCCCCCATTCTTCATGCTTTAGCTGAGCACTTTGAGATTTGTAAGAGTGTAGTCTGTACCTGGGAAACAAAGATGTTTCTTTTATATGCCTTTTCTACTGCCTTAAACAGTGTCAACCCTACACAAGTGGCGAATGTTTTTTGGGCAAATGAATGAATGAATAAGACTTGAAGAAAAAAAGGAAAGCATTACATTGTTGCTTAAAATGGTATTTTTACTTCAGTCCCCAGATCAGGGGCCTTAGTTTACCAACCTGCAAACACTCAGCTGGATGCAGTAGCATAGGTTTTCCTGGTACCATCTGCTGACTAAGTCATCCCCCAAGGCCAAACCAGAACAAAAGGAGCATTGGGAAAGTGGGAAGGTGGTGTGCAAGCTGGACAGGAAGGGGTGGGTAAGGGAAATGGTGCACATTAGCAGATGCCACTGAGGTTTCTTTCTGTTTTTGTCGGGGATTTTCTCTACTGATCAAACTGCTTTCAGAATTTCTTTCCCCCCAAAGCACTTAAAGTGCTCATCAGTTGCTTTGTGGGCAAGGCTTTTCCTCTGTTCAGGTTTGGATTTGGGTTTAAGATCTGTGATTTCTAAAAGGAGTGAATAGAAACTTTGAAGTTCTGGAAAGAGAAAAGGTGCAAAGCTTATGATGGAGAAATTATTCGACGGTATCCTCTGGTACACATCTCAAAAGCATCCATGCTACACTCCCTCTTGGAACAACCACATCAAGGGTACGTATGTGGGGAGTGGCAACCTCAGGCCTCTCTGTGGTGGCCAATGCAGGAGGCCTAAGCCCTCAGAGTGCTGTTTTAAGCCACATTTTCGGACTAGAGGCCAGGCAAGGCCCTGTGTGTTCCCAAGGGAGCATCCTCAGGCCTCAGGCTTTAAGAGTTTCCAACTGGTAGGGAGACCCATATATAAGCCATGCACTTAGGAGACTCAATAAATCCTTGCTGATTAACTCCAGACCACTGCTCCCCGTTCAGTCTGAGATGTAAATTTTCCTTAGCATTTGTTTGGGGCCTGGGGATGCGATTGGACGGGTTCTAGAAATGCAATCTTTCTAATTTCATGGTTTTCCCCCAGGTTTTACAGTGAACTGTATCACAAATGACTTTTTATGATACTTGTTTGAGTAGCACTTGGGTGTGTGGTACACAGGACAGCAATTATCATTAACCCCAAACTGATGGAATGGCCAGGGAGACAGAAAGAGAAATGACTGGAAAAAGCAACTCAGTTCTATGTAATAAAATCTAGAATAAGTGAGTTAGCAAACAGGCATCATGGAGACTTGTCTGAGAATAATGAGAATATGAATGCTAGTCTTTAATAAAAATGAACATTGTTTATCATGATGTGCTTGATGCTATAATAAATAAGCCCTGTGCCTTTCCTAAGAAGCCGTTTTCCTCACGTAATTTGCTGTGTGGCTATCTCTACTTAACTAGCATGAACGTGTGAAGGCTTAGTCACACCACTGTTCTGTAAGGAGTAAAGTTGAGGTCTTGCTATCTTCAATGTGCTTTCCAAGGACACCCAAAAATATCAGCATGGGTAATGGCTGATTAAGAAAGGAGAAAGAGAGAGAGTGAATATCTTTTGCAGATACTTAAGCTTTTGCTGGTATGTTCCACTGGTGAAGTGCTCATCACAGGGCCTCAGCCAGATGATCATGGGGCTATAGTCACGATGCAGGAAGCCAGGGTCCAAACTTTCTGAACCTGCTGTTTGTTAGAGAAGTGTTCCATCAGGAAATTCAGTGGCTGTGTGTTGAAATAGAGAAGGCAATGGAGCTGACTTTGTAAAGTCACTTTGGAGTTCGGCCTGCCACGCTCTTACTGGATGACTTAGTTGCTTTGATCAATAGTTTCCTCATCTACAGAGTCAAGTTCATAATAACAACTTACAGGATTGCAGCAAAGACTAAATATAGCATTAGCTGTGAGCTTCTTTGTAAACAAGAGAAGGGAGGCATGGTGCTCCTGCTGCCTTGGATAAGCAGAGCTGAAGGTTTTTTTGTTTTGTTTTGTTTTGTTTTGTTTTTTTAAATTAGATTTGCAACATGTTTTTGAAGCCTCACTTTTCAAGTCATTAGAGACTTAGTGACTGAAGAAAATGTGTGCTTCTTAAGCTAACATTGCATTTCTTAATTATTGCATGGGAAAAAGCTCATGGATTTTAAAAAGTGCAATTTTGAAATGGAGGTTGGGGTAAAGGAAAGAAAGCCTGGTTTCTAATGGCAACTCTGATGTTGGCCAGTCGGCTGACCACAATCTGGTCACTTCATCTGTCTGGGCTCTAATTTCTTCAGAGACAGAGGGAGTTGTTAGCTAAGTGCTCCTGTCCTGATCATGAAAGAGATATTGTGAGGAGAAACCCAGCTAAAGGACTCACCCACATTATCGGATTACCGTCAGGAGCAGGGAACTGGGGAAGTAGCATCCAGCCCATATAAATTTAGAGTAACATCTTTTCACCATTTAAGAGGAAATCACCAGTTTTCCAACTTCTGCTGGGGATGATTTATTTGCATGTATATAAATGAAGTACCTCAACACTTCTGTGTTGGATCATTTGCCTCAAGTCTTTTCCCTGAGCATCCTTTTACCTTTTCTTCTTGAACTAGTGTGGGCATATACAGTGTACAAACTACAGACATGGCTGAATGGGTGTTATTTAAATGTTAAGTGACTGTTAGACTGTGACAGAAGGGTCTGCCCCTATGTAAATTGGATCTAGAGATTTGGAAGAAAGATTGACGCCAGACAGACTTGCAACTGAACAAACACCTCTGTGTCATTCGATTGTTTCGTTCTCCTTCTAGAATCCCATGTGCAAGCAAAAGCTTTGGGTTCAGAGGTTAAGTAATGTGAGAGACTGCTTCTCAAGCCTAACAGACACTGAGTAAATGGTGGATGAGGACATAATGGCTACTAGCAATACTTGGAGCCCTTGTATTTTGAACTGTTAACCACAAGCATGTAACTGTTCAAACGCATAGTGAAATGCATAATTATCTTGGTTAAATCATCAAGATGGCCATGGCTAACTGAGGGTTATTCCTTAACCCTCAGTTTTCTTTATTTGTTAAATGAGGACAGTATTTTTTTTTTTTTAGAGTTTTGTGCAATGGTACATAAAACTAGAAGTGGTGAATGTGAAATGCCCGACACAGGGTCTATGAGTGTATCAATAAATGGCACACTCCACTACTTTTCTTATCTAGGTTTTGATAATGTCCAGCTATGTGACTTGTGTACCATGGTAAGTCATGGAGATGAAAAGAGGCACAAGAAATAGTCCTTATCATAAGGAGTATGGGGACTAGCTGAAGTACAGGGCATTCTAGTGCAGCACAAATTTTACAAATTCCATCTGAGCTGGTGCTAGTGACAAGTGTCTTTGCTTCCGACACAGGCAGTGACTGGCAGGTGTTTCACAATGCACTCATCATACTTAAATATGAATCATTATTACATTTGCATCCGCAGATGGCTCTTTTATTTGCAAAATGTTTTTGCTGTCTTGTGCTACCCGTCAAATACTTTCTAGTGTGAGACCTGAGAAAAGTCTGATGTGTTTATGAGGGTGGGTGTGCTCTGCAGAGGGAAGATCAGAAATCAGATGTGTTGATACCTATGCTAATGTTCATTTCTCTGTGTCCAATTGGGATCCAGGGGAATAAGATTCACTGGAGAACTCAGTCTTGTTTTTCTGTCTCTTAAAATTCAGTGCATTTATTCTAAAAAAGATTGATGGCTCAAATGAACATTGGAAAGTGTCTCTACCTTTCATCTCCTTCAGATCATGCCAGAAAAGGCCCCCAGCACACTCCTCTCCGGCTTCCCTTTTCTAAAGTTTCTCGCTCCCTGGATGATGGTAGTCATGGAATCATTCCTTGTTAACACACAGATGACTCCAGAAATTTCTGCACTTCAAAGTGAATCTTTTATTCACCTGAGTGTTTAACTGTGTCAATGTGCTCTCATTATCAGATTTAATTGAATAATTCAACAAGGAAATGTGCCCGGTACACACGTTACACAGATGTGTTTGCCAAACTTGTCTTGGCTTACAGGAGAGAGCAATTCTCTGATGTCCTGAGTTATTTAGGAAGGCCGCAGCGGCAGATGTCAACATCCTGTCGAGAAGACAGATACTTGTGGAAATGTGTAAAGACTGAAATATGTCCTTAGTTTATGCTTCTCTCATGTTCTGGGATGCTACCTTGTGCTGCTGAAGCTGTGTAAGTGAATTGCTGGTCATGAACGGGGGCACTTTTTCACCTACTGGATGGCATTCTAGTTTGTTTTGTTTTTGGCCACCATAAGTCTGCTAAGAGCGGTTATGCTCCAAGGTATAAGGTATGTTGGAAGGCCCTGAACGTGTGAACCCCTTGCTATGTTCCAGACATACTGATAGAAAGCAACTGAAATATGATGTAATATGGATGTGTTGATTGTGACAGCTTGAATTAATGTTTCCCTCCAAATTAGCATATTGGAGCTTTAAACTCCAAGGTGCCGACATCAAGGAATGGAGCCTTTGGGGAAGTGATTACGTCATGATTAGGTCAGCACCTTGTGAATGGGATGAATTTCTTTCCTTAAGTGAGAGTTCAGAGAGCTCCCTGGCCTTTCTGGCATGTGGGAACAATGTTTTCTTTCTGCCATTTCTGTTAGGTTAGATGAAATAAAAGGGTTCTCCTTAAGCAGAGACACAGAATCTGCTCATGCTGTTATCTTAGACTTCTGTCTCTAGAATACGAAAAATAATTTTTTGGCTGTTTATGAATCATCCAGCCTGTATGGTTTTGTTACAGAAGGAGATAAGGGCAAAGACACAGAAATATTTTCACTGCTTTCAGCTGTGATTACAAAAACATATAGGCCAAATTGTTTTTCTTTGATAATGCAGATACCTGATTAAGTTGGACAATAGATACACAATTTGAGTTAAACCACTACTGGGAACCTTGTAAAATATAGAGTATGCAAGAGCAACTAACAAGAATGATGTCGTAGTCAGCTTTCTCCTACAACAACCCTGTATAACAAAATTCTCCCTAAATCTTAGTTGACCTATTAAAAAAAAGTAGGAAACAGCAGGTCTATGGATCAGGTATAAATGGTGGGATTCAGCTGGGCTAGGTTTAGTGAGGCAGGCAGCTTTTAATCCTCTAAATCGTTTTAAAGAAGCAGAAACAGTCTCTGAAACAGTCTGTCACCGTGGACTTCAAGTGGGCCAACTAAACTACACACACATAGGTAAGGCCTCTGGTTTATTTTACTGTGAGGTTTATATTGAAAGTGCTGATGAGAAAACAAAGTAATTTCTTAACATTCTTGGAGGAAGTGATTGTCATACGGCCATTGAAATGGGAAAACAAAGGGTCCGAGGTACTCGCTAATGCTTTTCTTCCAAGGGTTCCATCTTGCCCTGGTAGTGCATATCTTTATATTTGACCAAAAGGAGACACTCACTGATGTGTTTTTCTTCAGGTATAGGGAGGTGCTAGCTTACATTCACTCATTTCTTCTGTCCTCAGATCAGTAACTTGCTTGGCACTGAGCCTTTAGGCCCCATGTTAATTACATGGTCACAGACAGCTGAGAGACAAGAAGTTAAATCATAAAAAGAGAATATTGTAAGAGAGTAAAGACAAAAAGGGCAACACCTCATTTAAAGTCTTAGAACTCCTAACTGTAAGACTACTAGTCTCCATTTTTTTTTTTTAGGAATAACATGAATGATAATTGGAGGGAGCCTTGAGCTTCCCAGAGGTCCAAGTGTATAGTCAGGACCACAGTGATTCTCTGTGTAATTAGGCTCTTGTACATTAGACCATTATAAGATAAGCTTTTATATTGGTTGAAGGATCTAGTTTCTAGTTCACACACATTTTCATTTTAAATGAAAAATTTCAGTTTGGGGCCTTTTCATGCAAAGGGTAAGTGAACAATAAATGCATTAATATATAGTCTTACTATGTTTGGACTTCATAGTCAATGTAAGACAGTTATTAGCAAACATTTTCTAGTCTTATTGGTCAGCACTAGCGTGCACAGACTCTAGAGTTACATAATGCATGCTGAAGTCACCATACCCATTTTATTTCACCTTTAATTCTGATCACTTATTTGTGAATGTAATTTTGAAAAAGATGGAATTAGTTAGAGCAATTCTCAATGAAATGAAGCCTCCTTCCCAAACCCAGAGTCGAATTTAATTAGACTTACTGAAGAAAGGCAGTAAGAGATTGAAAGATAATGTTTCAGGTTGATTTAAACAGGATGAAATATAACAGTCATGGATAGTTTGTAGTTTTTAACAGGATTTTAAACATTAAGTAGACATCAGAGCGAGGTAAATTGGATGCCATTGAAATTAAAAAAAACAAAGCGGCTGGGCCAATGGCTGAGGTCAGTAAGACGCCTGCTGCGTAAGCACAGAGCCGAGTTCATAGCCTCAGAAGCCCTGTTATTGCCAAGCACAGTGGTATGTGCCTGTAACTCCAACCAACACACACACACAAAGAGAGAAAACACAAAGTAGGGTGGGTAAGGAGGTAGGGAGAAGCCTGGAGGAATTGGAGCAGGTAACAAATATAATCAAAATATATTGTATGAAAAAAGTGTTTAAACAAAAATAAAATATAAGGTAGAGCACAATCAAGGAAGGCTCCCAGCGTCAACTTCCGGCCTTCACAGCCACGTGGGCCCACACATGTGTCTACACTAACAAGAACATACACACCCCCTCCACACACACAGAAACATACACTTTTAAATTTAGGAGTTTTAAGAGCTTGAAGTTTCCATTTGTCCTGCATTCTGTCTCAGTATTTAGTCAATCTACAAATTCATGTATTAAAATAATATATTCAGTAAGGGAAAATTACACTAAATACTATATATCATATATGTTCAATTAATATGGGACAGTATGGGTTTTTTTGTTCCCAGACATTATTTATTAATATTCCAATAGTTTCTACTGGTTTGTATTACTTAGAAAACAGCTCTCTTAACTACTATCATGTGTGGTTTTCAGAAAAGGTAATAGAGATTAATCTCATTATAAAAACCATTTGTGGTGGGAATTGAGATACAAAAAACCCTGGTGGCTTAAGCAATAGAGCACACCGCTTGTGTGCAAGTGGGGAGATGCCAGCATCTATTCCTGGAGAAGGCTTTCTGACTTGGCTACCCATCTTGCCAGTCACACCTAGGTTTACCCACTGGCTTGGTAGCTGTACTCTGCTCCTGGATTCGCAGCTCTGGAGGGAACCTTCTGAAACATGCATTCTCAAAACTTGCTTCATCTGGTGCATGCAAAGCCCTGGGGTATGTTTGAGTAAAGAGCCCAGTCTAAGGCAAAGGGATAAAGACGAGGAAATCCTTGTGTCCAAGCAGCCCTGCTCATCATAGTAGGAACCTGAAACTCCAGGAATTCTAAGAAAGCAAGTTCCTTTTTGCCTGGGTTTTCAGGGCCCCGCCTGTGAGATGAAGCCAGGCATTTCTCTGTATAGAAGGACATTGTGGGCTGTCCTCTTCCCTTTCCTTGAATTCAGTATGCAGCAACATGTTACTGTTTGACGTAAAGTGGACCTAAATTATAGTTAATACATGTGAAAGGTTGACATCTGTGGCCCAAGAGGAATGTACAATTCACATAAAAAAATGAGGAAGGTATGCCTAGGTCGCTGCCAAGGTAAACTAGAAAAGGCTGCAGCTGATTTGGGGTTTAAGAGAAAGATGAAGCCATCACCTTGAGAACAAAGCCAGGGGGAAACAGGATGTGGGCCTCAGAAATGTCAAGGGCCACACAGAACATGATTTCAGGAAATTTAAGGTATGTTGTAAATTGATTTCTTCTTGTATTATTATGTGTGTGTCCATGTGTGCATGCATGTGTGCTTAATTTGGGTTTTTAGCTACTTGTTGAGTCAGGGGGGAAAACACCACCAGCACAGTGCTTTCTGCCCTGTGGGATGGGACAGAACAGTCCTCAAGTGTATTCTTTCATAAAAAAGATTCCTATTTGGTTCCAACATCAGAAATTTTTTAAAAAGGCTCTCTTTGCTGTTATTGTTGCCATTTAAGCCCACCCTCTATGGTTAGACTTGTGTTTTATGATCAGAGCTTTTCCTGATCAATTTTAGAAATGTTTTTTGAGATAATACATCTCATCAGAATAAAGGTGATGCTTCTGAGTATTGGGATAGCTGATTCCCATCACATTTGAATCCTCAAAGATAATCAAATGCAGACAGATGTCTGGCAATGTGAAAACAAAGTGATTATGGGGAGAGCTGCAAGGAGTCTGGCATTGTCACTGGGAAACTCCTTGCTTTAGCCTCGAGCGTCCATCCTTCTGATGGCTATTCCCTGTAATGCTAGCAGTAACATAATAGTCCACCTGGGGCAGTGCTTCTTACTGCTAGGGTGTGCTCATGGTCTCCTTGCAGCCTACATTAGCCAACTATAAATCACATCAAAGAGAAATCAGTGTGCTAGCTAAATATTCTTCCCCAAGCCTACATTACTAATAATCTTACTGAAATCTGTTGTGCATGCAGGCAGTATTTTGTTTGGCTTACCTATTAATTACTGCTGTTCTTTATTGTCCTGTGTGTTGAGAGTTAATGTCTCTCTGTCTTCTCAGCCTGGAAACTCCCATCACGATGCTTTAGAGTATGTGTGCCAGTGGCTAACAGTTAGCCTTCACTTTTGAAGGTGTTGCTATATACAGAACTCATGGATGATAGGATGTTTTTCCTTTAAATAACTACAATATGACATCTCACCACCTCTGGCCTCCATGGTCTCTGTTAAATTATTAGATGTTACTATTACTGATTTTTTGTGTGTGTGTGCAATTCAAACTGCTAGGCTGTGACTGTGTTCAAGAGACTGGCTTGGTCTTTCTTTTATAGCTGTCTGGCTATAGCATACCCTAGTATGGAACTCTTAGCTTACTCTATCTGGAGTTTGCTCAACAACTTGGGTGTATAGATCTGTCTTTTGTCAAATTTCAGACATTTTCCAGCTACTGTTTTCTAAACATTAGTTCTGTCCCTTCTCTTTCTCTTGGGATCATGGTTGCACCTATGTTGGAGAACTGGATGGTGTCTTGAGGACACTCTAAGGTGTGGTTCTGTGTCCCTTGTTTCTTTTTCTTCTGTCGTTCAGACTGGATGCATTCAGCAAATCCACCTTCAAGTTCTATTTCTAGAACTAATTCATTTTCTGCTTGTGCAAATCAAATTGCCAACACACTAGAGCAGACAGGGTAGGTTAAAAGTGACTTCAATTGCTATACAACTCTTTCCATCATGTTTCAACTCTATTCCTTTCTCCATTAAACATTCATGTGTCTACTCTAAATATTTGATAATCTTCCAGAGTTCTGTAAGCGTTGACTCGGACAGGTTTTGCTGGTCTATTCAGGGGTTCTGCTGAGGAATGGGCTCTTGGAGCTTCTTACTCTACTATTTATTTTCTGGTATTCTTTCCATTCTTTAAAAAATATCTCCTAAGTAACCCAGATACAGGAAGACAAATACCACCTGTTTTCATTGTATGTAGAGTCTCAAGCAGTCAGTCTCAAATAAGCAGAGGGTGGGGTAATGGTTATTTTTTTAAAATATATTTTATTACAATTTATTCACTTTGTATCCCAGCTGTAGCCCCATCCTCATCCCCTCCCAATCTCACCCTCCATCCCTCCTTCATCTCTTCCCATGCCCCTTCTCAGTCCACTGATAGTGGAGAACCTCCTCCCCTTCCGTCTGATCCTATCCTAACAGGGCTCATGAGGACTGTCTTTCATAGTCTTCCTCTGTGGCCTGGTCAGGCTGCTCCCCCCTCAGGGGTTGGAGATCAAAGAGCCAGCTACCGAGTTCATGTCAGAGACAGCCCCTGTTCCCCTTACTAGGAAGCCTATTTGGAGACTGAGCTGCCATGGGCTACCTCTGTGCAGGGGGGTCTAGATTATCTCCATGAATGTTTCTTGGTTAGAGTATCAGTCTCAGAAAAGACCCCTGGGCTCAGAATTTTTGGTTCTGTTGCTCTCCTTGTGGAGCTCCTGTCCCCTCCAGGTCTTCCTATCTCCCTCTTCTTTCATAAGATTCCCTGCACTCTGCTCAAAGTTTGGCTATGAGTCTCAGCATCCACTTTAATACTCTGCTGGGTAGAGTCTCCTTGGCATATATCCAAAAGATGCTCAAGTATACAACAAGGACATTTGCTCAACCATGTTCGTAGGAGCTTTATTCGTAATAGCCAGAACCCAGAAACAACCCAGATGTCCCTCAATTAAGGAGTGGATACAGAAATTGTGGTATTTTTACACAATGGAATACTGCTCAGCAATTAAAAACAAGGAAATAATGAAATTTGCAGGCAAAAAGTTGGAACTAGAAAAGGTCATCCTGAGTGACCTATCCCAGAAACAGAAAGACACATGGTAATGGTTCTTAAAAGCTGGAGGTTGCAGGAAATATATAAGAGAAATAGATCAAGGTTGTAAAACCTCAGTTAAACAAAGTGGATACTTTCAGATATAGCACACTGCACGGTGTATACTTTAAAAATAATGTATTATTTTAATATATTTTTATATAACCAAGTACATAGTTTCAATATCACCAAGAAGTAAATTTTGAATGTTCTCATCATTATAAAATGATAACTCTCTGAACTGATGGATATATTAATGTATATTAATATACATTCATGTATTCTATATTGAATTAATAAATTACAGCATCATCTTGCACCCACTAAAATTTCAAATTTCAAGTAAAATAAAATACCTCATATTATATCTTGTTTTAACTTAAAATTATTTGTCAAATAACACCTTTGTCATTATTTGTGGCTTTTTGTTTCTTTGTTTATTTGCTTTTTCATCTAGAAGCCATTGTAAATAACACGGTGGTGAACATCTTTTGTTTGTTTGGTTTTTTTTGTCAAGAAAAGCAAGGGTTTCTCTGTGTAGCTCTGGCTGTCCTGGACTCACTTTGTAGACTAGGCTGGCCTTGAACTCAGAGACCTGCCTGCCTCTGCCTCTCTGAATGCTAGGCCTGGCAAACGTATTTTGTAGCCAGAGTTTTCATTGACTATTTCCCAAGAATTATTTCTCGATAAGGATGCTGAATTTTAGGGAGAAGAAGGGTATGTTAGGATCACAATCTTATATAGACTTTTGCTCTGGTCAATTTTGATGTGTGATATTTCTATTTATTTTTTAATAATAAAGCTTATAAAATCTAAAGGAACAGTAATGATAATTAACTTTGGCAGAGAGGAAAAAA
>CM053763.1:43483484-43499536 GCA_028658305.1 Pachyuromys duprasi
TTCAATCCTTCATCCTCCTTCTTCCACAGGATTCTGCAAGCTTCACTTAATGTTTGGCTATGGGTCTCGGCATCAGTTTCCATCAGTTGCTGGCTGAAGCCTCTCTGATGACAGTTATGCTAGGCTCCTGTCTGTATTGTTAATAGTGTCAGGGGTGAGTTCCCTCTCATGGCATGGGTCTCAAGCTGGGCCAAACATTTGTTGGACCTTCCCTCAAATTCTGCTCCATATTTTTCCCCTGCATAGCTTATAGGCAGGACAAAACATAGGTGGAAGGTTTTGTGGCTGGGTTTGTGTCCCATTATGTATACCGGAAGTCTTTCCTGGTTACCGGAGGTGGTCCATTCAGGCTCCATGTCCCCCATTGCTAGGGGTCTTAGCTAGAGTCATCCGCATCTCTTCCTGGGAGTTTCCATTGCCCTAGGTTTCTAGCTTGTCTCAGGAATCCCCTGCCCAATCCAGTTGTCTCCTCACATCTCAGCCTTAGCCCTCTTCTTCCTCTCCTCACAGGTCCTTCCCTTTGTCCCTCCTTCACCTCCTTATCCCCTTTCCCCTGCTATGGGTTTGTCCATCTTGTTGATTTTCTCAAAGAACTAACTCTTTGTTTCATAGATTCTTTGTATTGTTCTCCTTGTTTCTATTTTATTGATTTCAGCCTTGAGTTTAATTATTTCCTGTCATCTACTCCTCTTGGGTGTGGTCATTTTATTACTTCGAAGAGGATATTTTAAGTCTAATTCCACCTGGATCAAGATAGACTAGTTACTAATCAGTGATCAGTGGATTTATTGATTGATAAAATATTGAATTGAGACACTGGCAGATCTACTTTATTAGTGTAAGTGGCTAATTTATAATCAGCTTCTTAAATTTCATTTATTGCCTACTAAATATAAAATCTGTTTTATTGTGAATTTTCTTCAAAATTTATGTTAATTGTCAAACATCAACTCTATTTAGTTTCTATTGACTTATTCTGAGTACCAAATAGAGTTTGAAGCTTTTCCTAATAGCTAGTAGATGTCAGAATATTGGAAATTTAAGGTATCATATTTTAGCCTCCAAAAATTGGGTTCTATGCTTTTTTTTCCTACCTTTCAATTTAGAAACAGAATTATTTCAAACCTATGAAAAAGGTTTTTTTTATCTCATATACTTTTGCCCAATGGGGAGTTTTACAAATATCTGAAGAAACTTCCTCTTCAATTATTGTCAAGTCTTTTTCTTAAATTTTCTTAAATTTTTCAGATGCAAGATGTTGAGGTAGCCCTGCTTAGTTTAACATGCCCATCCTTTGGCCTGCTTAATAACAAGTAAAAATAGAATGCCAGCTCTAAATGAAAAACGGTGATTTTTAATTGTTGGGAAAGAAAATTAATGACTCATCCACCTGTGGCAAAGCTTGGGTGTTTGTCTTGCTGAAGCCTATGTGACTTTACTCTGTTTGAATGAGAAGGTGGAGACAAAGTTTGAAAGGTAAATGAGTCAAGATTCTAGGTTTCATCCTTAGTGTTATGTTCTTGCTGATGGTTTCATTTCCCTATCAACCAAATATTGAGATTTTGAGTGTATTGTTAGGTGAATATTTATATAGGTTGAAGAGTCTTAGAGTCAAAGTGCTATAAAGGAAAGAAATGTTATTGTTATTACTCATGAAAAATAGTTTTAGTGATGATTTTGGCAAAGACTGACTGCCTTCATGTTGGCTAGCAGAGAAAAGTCAACAGAACTCATCAAGAACATTTTACTCACTAGGTCCGAAAAACATGAGAGCTGTTGGACTTAGAATCACACACATTTCTTTTAGAAACTGACAGTCAAGTATGAATAGTTTTTCTCATAAAAATAATACAAATAACCGACTTATTGTTTTTTTCTTAAACCCTAGAAAGATGCTAGGTACTAGTAGACAACCAACAAAGACTTGGTTTATTATCTGGCTAATTCTACACATTCAACCACCTGTCAGAGTAGATTATACCTGAATAGTCTTTACAAATAATTATATCTCTGCTCTAAGATCACAATTTCCATCCAGATAAATTTGCAGAGTGGCCACTTATCAGTAAACTACACACTTCAAAGCATTTTTATGGAGACAAGAGGAGATGATGAAGGGACATTAAGGATGGATAGTTTCTGCTGCCCCAACTTTTAATTAAGATGTTTTTAGCTGTAGGTAACAGGAAGTCTCAATAAATGGGCTAAAATAATTTATTATCACCAGGACCTTTGAGATGGTTCAGCTGGTGAAGGTGCTTACTGGCGAGCCTGGCGACTTGTGACTGGTTCCCCAGCACCCACATGATGGAAGGAGAGAACCAGATCTGCAAGTTTTTCTCTGATCTCTACATATACACCATGACACAGGCATACATGCCTACCCACATGCACATGCACACACAGACACACATACACACACACACACACACACACAGAGGGGGGGGGAGATACAGAAAGACACACAGACAGAGAGATATTAAAAAGAAAAAGGTTATTTTTTTTGTTTTTTCCCAGGAGTAGGGCATTGTCTTTGTCTGACTTCTCCCTTGGATTTGGAACATGTGTTGGCTTTATTCTCATGTGGATATATGATAGCTGCATCAGTTCTGGACATCCGATTCAAGTGTAAATCTATCTAGAGAAAGAACTGTTCTTCATCCTTTTTATAGACCTCTTAGCAGCAAGCACAGTATTCCCCGAGACCCATGAAACAGCCCTTCCTTCATGGATCACGATTAGATTCAGGTCAACTTTTTTTAAGGCACACAGTAGCACTGGAGATGCAATTAATGGGTCGCTAGACAAACCATTCGTGGAAAAGTTTATTCTTAGAGAATACCACCATGACACCTTTGACTGGACAGTGTGTAAGTTCAAATTTCTATGTCATAAGTCTCTTTATATATTAATTCCATGATCTATTAGCCCAAATGTATTCTAATTTGAATAAATCCTCGACACTGAGAATTTTTTAAATAACAAAACCATTAATGGTCCCCAATAAGTAACAGTAATTCTTCCTAAAAGTCTGCATCTTATTAGGTATTCTAAAGGATTAAACTAAAGGATGGAAAAGGAAAACTAAAACCAGACAAATAAATCCAATAAAGTGTTGGTCACTTTGAACGTCCTCATTATAGGTTCTGGAGCATCCTATCCAATACTTCTCAAATATCAAGGCAAGTGACAGACAAGAAGGGCAGGGAAAGGACCACTCCATTTTAACCAAGACCTTCAACCCTCTTGAACCAGGCATCTTTGCAAGTCAAATTAATTGTACTGAAGTAATGGGGGAAATCCCAGAACAAGAGGCTAGGGAACATCCTAAGCCATGGCATTGCTGTATGCAACTGTGATAGGTCTTATGGTCAAGAAACATATTCTTGTATAAATCTAAAGGTGTTGGTAATATGAGGGCCTGTAGGAGGTTTACTAATGCCCATTCTAACTCTTGGAAAATATGATGTGGTGATTTAAAAAATTTTTTTAGCTATATTTCTTTAGAAGTAAATCTGTCTAAGAAAAGAAATTCCTTCCAAGAAAAAGTAAGGCCAACTAAATAGTATGGATTGACTCTGAACTAATTGAATATACCTTCCTTGAATAATCCTTGTGATTTACAATGTCTAAAAGAGACACTCTGCCTGTATCTCAAGCATCTTTGCTGGTGTACTGAGGAGAGGAATGGGGACAAGAGGAGTATATCTTATGGGAAAGGATCTAACATGAAGAATGCTGCATTTTTAAAACTTTCTTTAATTTACCGTCACCTGATGATGTAGAAAGAAAATATGATACAGCCTTAAACCCCAGATAATACACAGAGAATACAAAGATACAAAACGAAGTAGGATCTTTAAAATGGAAATGTAATATTTAGAATTATCAAGTACTTTTAAACATTCAAGAAGTTTCTTTTTTTTAAGAAACACTTAAATGTAACAAGTGTTACACAAAAAGCTTCAACTAATATTTTTCTTATCTGGCATTTTATTCATTCAATAACAATTTTTGGATACTGAATACTTGCCAGAAGCCCTCCGTATCATGGCAACTTATTTATATCTTCTGAACAGTCCTTCTCCCTCTGGTTTAAAACATGCTCTGGATGGCTGAGAAATGTTGTCTTGAGTTTAAATCTTTTCTTTGTGTTTATATCCAAGTGACCTCTACTCTTTCCATCCTATATATTAAAGCAAAATAAAATTCTTGAATAGCAAAGAGAAAGGCTCCGCTTACTTTATTCTTAATACCTTCTTGGCTGAACACCATGTCGACATTTCCCCAGCGCTGACCATGTAGTCAGAAACAGAAACATTTTGTATTATTTGAAGGTCTCTCAAGTTGCTACACTTACTCAGCTATAAAATTTCTGGAGTCAATTAACACCTTTTCCTTAGTTAGTTTAAATGTCACTCTTCCTAATTGTTTAACCACTAGTCAGGTCAGCTAAGCAAATCCGACGGTTTGTTCCATTATTACGATTAAGGAACTTTCAACATGGTGACATAAGCCCTCTTGGTCTAAGGAAAGGAATTCAGGATGGAAACAAGCTGTGGCAGGTAACAGAAGAAAAAAATCAGTGTTTTCTATAGACCATGATCATACTACTGTCACCTAAATCAAAATGACTCAAGCAAAAGCCTATCTGTGCAGATGCTCAGCGTACATTTCCTCACAGCAAAGCCACAACTGAATACCTGAAAAAAACACCTTGATTTGAATCACAGCTGCAAGAAAAGTCACTCAGCTGTGAATTTGTTAGACCATATATTCCTGTACATAGTGTGAGGTTTCCTTTCCAAGACTCGTATTGCCCTCATTGGAATAATTTTTTAAAATGTCATCTGCTTGTCTTCCTAGTTATTCCATAGTAAGTTGAGAGGAGAAAATCTACTTTGTCAAATAACAGCTTTTAAAAGTAGAATTAGTCCCATCTTCTTTTACTTTGACCTGTTAAAAGAGTCTATGGAGTATAATAAACTGCCCTCAAACCTATGTACCACAATATACCCTAGTATACATAGACACAGATAGTCAGACAGGCACACAGATGTGCACACATGTGTGTGTGTGCACATACATGTCAGTAGAATCATGACTCCATAGCTTTTAGGACAGTTCTGAAACTACTATTTAAGTCGAAGTTTCCATTTCTTCACATGACTGGGGATATTTGCTGGTAGTTTGAATGAGAATGACCTCCACAGGTTCATATATTTGAATACTTGGGCCCTGGTTGGTGGAACTGTGAGGCAAAGATAAGGAAGGGTGGTTTTATTAGAGGAAATGTGTCACTGGGGACAGGCTTTGAGGTTTCAAAAGATTCATTTCATCCATGTCTTTCTACATTGTGACTGTGTATCAAGATGTGAACTCTTAGCTCCTTCTCCAAAGCCATGTCTTTCTGCCTTCTACCATGCCCCCTGCCATAGATCATGGGCTCTAACCTGAAACTGTAAGCCCCAACAAAGTCTTTCTTCTATACTTTGCCTTGGTCATGGTGTCTATATAGCAATAGAAAAGCAACATTTGCCTGATAGGTTTAAATATGGTTGGTCACCCTATCCCCTCCAAGGGTTCAAGTTTCTTTTCTAAAAAAAATGTGGACAACTTGTGAGCAAGCCAACCAGAGACCAGAGAGACAAGATAGGTAGGGAGTGCATAAAGACAACAATAACTTTTTTAATTACCAAATTTGCTTGTACTTGAGTGGCCTCCAAATAATACAGGAAGCATGTGAATTTTCCCTGGGACTCATTGAGAACTACTGTAGAAGTTGCAGCTCCCTCAACCTCCCAAGCACCTAGAAACAGAAGGAAATCACCTCTTGGTTTGGTCACAAAGCGAGAAACAACTTCCTTACCAGTCTGCTCTATACTACAAAAAATGGCAATTTTGCTAGTATAGATTCAAGTGATCTGATTATTTTATCTTAGAAAGTAGATCTTACAAAGTAGGTAATGTATCTTCTGTAGCTGTCTAGTAAATTATGGTGGGAAATCTGTAACTCTCTCTCACACACATACACACACACATGCACACACACAATGAATCATAACCAATAACAAATATCTCTCAGTGGGAAGTTGGAAGGAAATATGCATACGGCACACACATGCATATATGAAACACGCAATATATAAAATTATGTATATATGTATATATATATATTTCATTTCTAGACACTTGGGATGGTTGAGAGGGCTGTAATTTCTGCAGTAGTTTTCAGTGAATCATGGGAAAACTCACAAGCTTCCTTTTCTATTTTGAGGCCATTCAAGTGCAAACAAATTTTGGAGGAAATATATATATATATATATATATATACACACACACACATATATATGTATATAAACGTATGTGTTTAAATGAAGTATAAAGCACATAGCAGACACTCAGAAATGATACCTGGAAAAAGTAGGAATTTTGAGTGGAAATTGGAAAACATGCCAAGATGCCAAGAGAGAACAGCTTCTGGGAGCATGAGCGGTAAAGATGGGCATGGGAGGTTGGTCATGTACTGTGATGTTGTTTTGTTGTTCTGCATGTTCCATGGGAAACCCTCCCTCTGACATTATCATGGAAGGAGGATTTAGAGTGCTCACTGCAAATTAGAAGAGTGCAAATAAGTGCATTTGTGTGAAAGTGTCTTCAGCAGTAGGTGGCTCTGACTCCAGTTAGATTATTACCTTCTGAAGGAGACAGAGCAGCATCCATGTATTGGCCTCAGCTCATTTTACATCAATAGTTGTTATTGTGATTCACTTTGTCAACATAATTCTATGAAATCCTTACGATAAGCACAGCAAAGTTAAAATTATTTATTTTAAAAAATTAAAAATTGTATTTACTTATGCTTTTGAGACAGGATTTTATGTAGCCCTTGTTGGACTTGAATTTGCCACATAGTTGAGGCTGCCTTGAGTTCCTTAGCCTCCTGCTTCCATCTCTCAAGTCTTGGGATGGCTGGCATGTTGCCATCATGACAGGCCTGGATTCTGGAATATTAAGCCAGATGCCTGCATGCTTCCTTACTGACTAGGGAAAGAACTAAAGTAGAATCAAGTTCCCATTTCCTCTCTTTTCCTGTCCTTCCCATCCTTTCCCTTCCTTTCTAATGAAATCACAATAGTGATGGCATGGAATCAGAAGTCATATAGTATAAAACTGCCTCATACTTGGTAAAAAAAACCATGAAAATATTCTTATTGTTTTATGATCCCATTTAGAGGGAACATTATATTTATAGCTTCCCTCCCAAATACACATTAAGGTGATATTGAACTTTTAGTTAGAATTATACCATACATCTGTGCTGACAGCTTGCTTCCTGCACACAAATCTTTATCTGCTACTTTCAGCTTTCAATATTTCCTCCAAAGAAGTGAGTTAGGACATTAAAGGGTCCAGAAAGAAACATGAAACAGATGGAACTAGGTTTTTTGTGTGAAGTGCAGGTCATACTGAATTAATGGAAAACCAGCCAGAGGGAGGTCTGAGAGGGAAATCCAAGAAACACACACAGAGGGCTCTGGCTGGCCTGGAATCTTAGGAGTGCATGCAACATTTAGCTTATCCTCCAGGCGGTCCTTTAAGTTGGGGGTTCTTAAAGATGGTATAAGAGAATGGTCCTCAGCTTTTCCTACCCTGTTGGAAAAAACACTCTGACCACTTAACAGAACTGACAATTTGTGAATCTAGTGTTTGGTTTCTTTTACTTCCATCTCTGGGATTCTGGTCCTGAAATCTACAGCTAGCGGTTGACCCTTAGCTGTGCCCATGGATGAGGCCTTGGAGCAGAAAGGAAGTAAATATAGAGGGCTGGACAGAGCTGACATTGGGGAACGAGACCACTAAAGTCTGGAGGCTCAGAAGGGGCCAGGCTCAAGTGGAGGCAGATAGTTGAGGAGGCCTAGCCTGAAGGCAATGTTTGGCGGCAAAAGAATTAATTTCTATGCTACCCAGAAAGGACGTTGCTTGGGATCTGAGTCTGCAGTTAAAAAGGGACGACAGGATCGACGATGCCTGCAGTGGCAATTTAGCCAACCCACTCTATGCTTCCTGCTTATTCATGTCTACTCCGGAATCATTCCCGTCACTGTTTAAACATCCCCCAATCTCTCCCGCTTAATAATCAGGAGAGAAGCTCCAGTGTCGTTTCCCTTTCCTCTATCAGCTCTCCCCTTTTTCTTTGCAGTGGAATTTGTCAAAATGCTATATTCACTTTCTCCATTTCCTCCCATTTGGCCAGCTTCTTTAAAGACCCATTCCATTTTGACCTCTGTTCTTTCACTCTAAGAAAGCAGCTCTTGTAGGGTTACCTGTGACCACCATGCCTCTAAATCCAGCAGACAATTTCCAGGTCTTGTCTTGGCAGGCAGAGCATTAACCCTCTGCCCTTTGGTCACTGATCATTCTCTCTATTTTGAAATACTTTTCTCTTGGCTTCCCTTATCCTCTCTCATTCTCCATTCTTCAAGTTTTTATCTCTATCTTTCCAGCTGCTCTCACTCAGTCCCTTCGCCGGCACTATTCGTTGGAGTTTATTTGAGGTTGACTTAGGAGCCCTCTTTTCTCACTTTGGCCTCTCTTGAGCACAGGGAAACCCATTCATGCTCACAGCCTGAATTATCAATAGTGATGGAAGACCTGCCCTTTCAGACCTACATTTGTCTCTGATTTCTTCTTCACTGCTCAGAATGCAAGGACTTTCAATTTTATAGGTTGATTTATTGTTTCTGTTTAGCTGTAGCAGATCCTTGCAGATCAGTGCACCCTGGTAGTCAGTATTTGGAAGATTTAAAATGCCTGCTAGGCTGAGGGAACTACAAGCAGCCATATGTACCTTCCTTCTGCCCAGGTGTTGGGGCTTGAACTGAGATCCTCATACTGGATCGAATAATTCTTCCACTAAGCATCACTACTACCAAGTCTAAACATACATGCTGCAAGAGTGTTCCCTCTATTTTTCCTTTTTTTAAGCTTAAATTTTCAAATCAAACTTTAAAAAAGTCAATGTAAAATTTCCCATATTTAGTATTCTGTTGAAAATTAACCAAAATTTAAAGTATTATGTTATTCTTAGTAACTAGAAATTTTCAAATAAAGAATTATGCAGAAGTATGAAACAAATCTCTGTTCTAAAGTAACACTTGTAATAAACATTGTTATTGCTTTTCCTTAGCCAGCAGTTTAAAACGACACTGAACAGAAACAGGTACAACAGCCCCTTGCCCTCTGAATACCAGACAAGTTGAAATAATAAGCCCTGGTCCCAACAAAAGGCTTGAAGCAGGCAAGGGAGGGGTCAGTTAATGAGATCCTGTAACCTGATCCCAGATCCTCAGCAGACCTGGACAGCTGTTCTCCAGCCTTAATGAACTCTGCAAGATCACCTCCTGGCAAAATCCAACCTGGTGGGCACAGGCAAGTCCCAACACCGCGGAGAGGGCTTTGCTGGTGTAAATAACAAGGCTCTGTTACCATGAGATTACCTGTCTGCAAAATGCCTATTTATCTTCATTATACTGGCTTTAGAGGAAGGATACAGGGGTGAATGTTCTCATGTGTGACGATGGAGAAGCCATCCCTGACCTCAGGTGAAAGCTGCTATAACTTAGTGAGTTTTCCTGACAACCAGATGGAGTCTGTATTGCTGAACTCCAAGTACTGAGCTCTCGTTAATGTTACCCACAAACGTCTTGCAAAATAAGGCAAGAATGCATTCATCTCTGGAATCACAACCTCGTAGGTTCCTGCTGGTAATTTCAATCTGATAATTTTAATTAAGTCCTTATTTCAGTCAGTGTTTCAGCACATTCTTGAGTGAATACCATATGTCTGGCACTGTGCTAGACACAGGGATACAGGGGTAAGTGCACCTATCCTGAGAGAATCTCCAATCTAATGGTGCAGTTCAGATAATGAATGAATGAATAAAGATGCTATTATATGTTCAGAAAAATGCTTCAAAAGTTAGAATATGTTACCATGAGAGAAAATAACAGGAAAACCAGAGAGAGCAAGAGAGAGAGACTTTAATTTCATAGATAAAGTGTAAAGTGAAGAAAATTATGCAAAGATGGGTAGGAAGTGAAGATAACACACTATAATAATAAATTCCATCTTGGTCTTGATTTTAACATAAAATGTAAATATAAAGTATCATATAATTACAGATTACACAGTTAATCAAAGAGTCCCCAAATGTAAGGTTAAAAAAAAACCAACCATATTGATCTGTCTCCCTAAAAAACTTCATTTTGGAAGCATGGAAGCATGAATAATTGGCTGCTATATCTGAATAATTCTCAGCTGATTTTCTTAGCGTCTGCGGAAGAATACAAGCATAGGCTCCTCCTCTGGGAGGAGCAAAGAGACTGACTCAACACTTATACAAAGGCAGCATACTGCTTATGTCCTGCTGCGCCCCGAGAACTCGCCCCTGGAGGTAATTCGCGTCTGTTGAGCAGTCAGAGGACATCAAGTTCTGCACAACCTGTTTTCCAACAGTCACATTCCCAGGCCTTTTAGAAACCCTCTTAAAGAAAGCTGGTAACTGTCGTTACCTTTTCTGGCAATCAATAGAGCCAGTAAAATTGTTTTACTGCTTTTGTTTGGTGGCTTGGATCCAGTTTGGGTCGTTCACAGTGCGTTGCTCCTGCACACATCTGGCTGATTTTTGTAACAATGCCGAACACAGAAATGAAAGGATTCCGAAGCGGATACATGGGTATAACACATTACTACATGATAACAAACAGATGATACTCAGAATATCAAAGTGATAGCACTTTCTATTTCACCAGGTCAAAACCATACTTGGAAACAATCTGGCTTTATTTTAAAAGTACAGTAAAAAGGTCAGTTACAGACTCACAGCCTATCCCATGAGGAGAAATGAATCCAGGGTTTACACCTAGAGAAGCTGAGCCGGCTCAGCCCCATGTGTTACCACTCACTTCTCTGCGTCCTGAATTACTGACCCAGAGGGATACACAGTGAACCTGGATCGCTAGAGTCCCAAGTCTTAGAGGAAGGAAAACTGGGCTGGAGACATACATCCTCAGCAGCTTGAGAAAAAGAATCCAACATTTTGGAGCCATTTTTTTTAACTTTTCAGAGACCCGTGAGATATAACACATGTGTGGAAAAATGGTAAATCTGAATGCGTTTTTAATAAGTGAAGTGTCACCTGTGTGGCTATGAGCCAGACGTAGACATTAATTTCCAACACCCCCCAACCTTCCTCCCTCTTATCCCGGATTCCAGTCCCTTTTCTTCTTTTAAGTGTCTCCACTCTGCTTTTATCATCACAGCCCACTTGCCTCATTTTTTTTTTATTTCTGCCACTTAATTATGTCTTTAAACAGCAAAGTGTAGTTATGCCCGACTTTGAACTTTGAACGTACACATTCTTTTGTTTTTGCCCTTCATCATTTGGCATCCTGTAGTTTGACCAATCTAGAGATTCACTTATTTTCATTTCTATATAGTGCTTTATTATATGATATCCCATAACCAGTGATCTTTCAGTCAATGGAAATGTGAGTAGTTTCCACATTCTGAAAATGCTGCTGCTATGTTCGCTCAGGAATGGAGAAATCAGGAATGGAATTGCTAGATCATAGGTTACGCATAGATCACAGGTTATTGCTAGTTAGGACTAGAATTGCTAGGTCATAGGTTATGTATATATTTAATGATGCCATACAATGCCAGAGTAGTTGCCTGGATTTGAACACCCACAAGAGTGAGCAGGGGTTGTCTTTGCACCATGTCATCACCTACACTTGCTACTGTCAAAGTCGGTACTTGGTTTGACAATCTGATGTGAGTTTATTTCTATCATCATTCTTAGGGATCAGATAGAACATTAGTTCAACTTAATTTATGTAAATATAATAAACCAATGGAACATTACAATATGGAGAAAGAACAAAATCATATATTCTATTTATATAAAACTGATTATCAGATTAAATAAGACTAGCAATATGTTTATTTCTCTTTCAGAGGAACTCACTATTCTAACCTTACCATTTGGCAATAAAGCAAGAATAGAAATAGTATTTATGACTCTTTATAATCTGTGGCTGAGGAAGGATAGTTAAATGAATGATCTGTTAGAACAAGTATTAGATGCTGCCTGATCACTTTTATGAATTTAACTAATGATTTACATCGATCTATTTATTCCACATTGTTTTTGCCAATAGAGTTCTAGGTCTGTATGATCTCAATGCTTATGTCTTAAGTTTTGCTTGAAATGGGGGCTATTTTCCTCTTTTCAGACAATATTGCACTTCTATGTTGTTTTTTTAAAATAAGTGAGGTGGGAATTAGGCATCCTGAAGATGCAAACATTGAGGAGAGAAGCTTACATCCCAGCTGTTCGCCAGTGGAATGCGAGGCTGCAGCTGCTCGGCTTCCAACGCTCTCTAAAAGAGAGCGTTTTACTGAATCCTTGAACTGGCACTGCTCGGCTGATGTGACGGATGTTTGGATGGGTGGTGCAGACTGAAGTTATGTTCCTGTGATATGACTGGTTACGGAACTGCAGTGAGTTTGCCCATCCATGAACACTGTGCATTATATGTTTTGTTGTCAATGACATTTGATTCCAGAGAAAGCGCAACAGTTTCTTACAGTTTATATCTCTGTTTTACACTTTTCTGCTGGGTATGTAACTAAGGATGTAGGGTCCTAGTGTTGAGGAATGCATACGCTAGTACATGATATATAAGCTGTCTCTCTCAACACAGGTTGAGAATCCCTTATTTGCCATGCTCAGGACCAAAATGCTTTAGATGTTCCTTTTTTAAGTTTTGAATATCTGAATGCATATATATTATTCATAAGACATCTTAGACATAGGGCCGAACCTAAGCATAGAATGCATTTGTGTTTATCTACATGCAATATACATCACTCAAGGTACTTCTAAACACTATTTTTAGTGTGCCTGCATTTCCTTCCCTCCCTTCTTCTGTTCCTGTCTCCCTTCCCTTTTTTCCTCCCTCCATTCTTCCCTCCTTTCTATTCTTTAAATGAGAATATGTGTGTGGTATACATAAATGTTTGTATGTTTGTCTGAATGTATGTATGTATGTACAAATGTGCATTCATATTTGTGCATGTGTATGAATGTATGTAGGTCCAAGACACCAGGAGTCTTCCCTGACTGTTCTCAGCCTTATTCATTGAGGCAAGGCCTCTCAATTGAACCCAGAGCTCAGAAGTACAGAGGGTCTACCTAGCCAGCTTGCACAAGGCCGCACTGACTTGAACAACTGATTCCCCTGCTTCTGCCTCAGGCGTGCTGGGGCTGTCAGAGATAAGCATCCATACCCGGTGCGCACTTTTCATCGTAACTTTTCATATGAAGACAGGTGTCTTCCACTCCCAGCATCCTGTTGGTCAGTTCAAGAAGTTTCATGATTTAGAGCACTTCAGATTTTGAACTTTCCAGTCAGAGGTGGTCCACCTGACTGTGAGGCAGACTTCTAAAGGAAGTTGAACCAATTTGCCTTCAAATCAGCAGTGTAAGTGAACTTCTGAGTTGTTCCAAAGCTTGAAAATTTTGTCCATACGTTGTAGTTACTCTGGAGATACGTACTAGACTCACAGGACAGTTTTAATTTGCATATTTCTGATTACAAAGGGTACTTTCTCAGTTGTGCGGTGGAGATGCACACCTTTAGTGTCAGCACATGGGAGGCAGAGGCAGGCGGATCTCTGTGAATTCAAGGCCAGCCTGGTCTACAAAGTGAGTTCAGGACAACCAGGGCTGTGACACAGAATAACCTTGTCTGGAAAAACAAACAACAAAAAGTGGACTTTCTTAATTGCTTGTTGGGCATTTGGGTTTTTGTTTGTTTGTTTGTTTATTGTTTTAAGACATGGTGTCTTGTAGGCTAGGCTGACCTCATCTTGCCATGTAGCTGAGGATGACCTTGAACACTTAAAAATTGTTGCTTTTGTTTTTGATGTTAGTGTGTATGTCTATACCACAACATGAACATGGAGGTGAAAGGACAATTTTTTGAAGTCAGTTCTTTCCTTCCTGTTTTACTTATGTTCCAGGAGTTGAAAACCTAGTCAGTTGCAAACCTAGTCAGTTGCCAGGTTTGTGATAAGGGCCCTTACCAGCTGAGCCAAATTGAAGGCCCCATGATATTGAACTTTGATCCTTTTGCCTTCACCTTCCCAGTGGTAAGGCCGCAAGTGTGTGCCTCCACACCCAGCGTATACAGAGATGAGGATTGCTCCCGGGGATTTGTACACACTAGGAAAGGACTTTAGAAGCTGGGCTGTATCCGTCTTGGCTTTCTCCTTTCATAAAGTTCCAGGCAAGAGATCTTGAATTAATTGTTAGCTATGTATTTTCTTACTATCTCTAGGGTTGCGTTATATGATTAAATTCTCTACACAAACCCTTATAATGAGCTTATGTGTTTCAAATACTGTTTGCCACTCTGTAATGTCTCTTTCCACTCTTAAATAGTATTTTTTGATGCCAAGGTGTTTTTTTTAGCTTTAATATCAAACTTCTCAGTAGTTTCTTTTATGGTTGTACATCCTTGGCAGTGTTTAGTAACTCCACATCTACCCTAATGTCACAAACTATTTACTTATATGTATTTTGGGCGGGGAGGAGAGGGCAGTGGCTAGCATCTTTCTATATATCCCAGTCTGACAGAAAAATGTGTCTCTAACCTGCCTCAGCTCCCCCAGGACTGGGGTTGCTGGGAAGACACATACTCGCCAGCTGTGCTCTGTTCTGCACCACCGTACTTTTAAGTCTTGATAGACCGACTTTCCTCACAGTATTTTTTCCCTAGCATTCTTTTTCTTGTAGGCCAAATTCCCATTTACTCGTGGCTTTGTTTCTGGTTTTCCTTTGGTCTGCGTTTACCCGTGCTTCCCTCCTCTGAGGTATCACATACCCTTCCTTATAGTATTCTGTAAATAACTGTACTTACAGTGTCCAGTCATGTTTTGCTGGTATGTTCACTCGCACCATGCTTCTTCAGGAGGCCACAATTAGATCTTCAAACTTCTATGACTTTTAAAAAACAGTTATACAAGTTAAACACACACACACACACACACACAGAGTAGAAGTTTGATTGTCATGTGACATAATCATATATAACTAGTGCTCTATAACAATGTACCTAGTTCATTATTTTGCCATAACTATGCAGGCCTTCTGTATTACTATTATAATTTTCCATTATGTTATAGGCTATTCCAAGTACTGTATGTTTTTAATGGTATTTCAAATATTATCTTGAAAAAATTAACTGGATGGCTGGGGTGTGTTTTTGTTTCAATAGATTATCTGTTTATTTTATTTTATTAAAAACCGAAAGATGGGGTCTCTCTGCATAGCCCTAACTGTCCTAGAACTCATTACGTAGATCAGGTTGTCTTTGAACTCACAGAGATCTACTTGCCTCTGCCTCTGAGCACTGAGATTAAAGCTGGATGCTCCCTCCCTCATCCAGCTGGGATACAAAGTGAATAAATTATAATAAATTTAAAAATAAATTTAAAAAAAGCTGTATGCCACCACACCTAGCCAAGATAATTTATTTTGAAATGATCCTGTATTAGTTACTGTTCTATTGTTGTAAAGAGACATATACCATGATCAGGACAGCTTTTAAACAAAGTATTTATAAGAAGGGGGTAGAGAGGACAGGAACTCCACAAGGAGAGCAACAGAACCAAAAAATCTGGGCCCAGGGGTCTTTCCTGAGACTGATACTCCAATCAAGTACCATGCATGGAGATAACCTAGAACCCCTGCACAGATGTAGCCCAAGGCAGCTCAGTCCCCAAGTACGTTCCCTAGTAATGGGAACAGGGACTGTCTCTGGCATGAAATCAGTGGCTGGTTCTTTGATCATCTCCCCCTTAGGGGTACAGCTTTACCAGGCCACAGAGGAAGACAGTGTAGCTACTCCTGATGAGACCTGATAGACTAGGGTCAGAGGGAATGGGAGGAGGACCTTCCCTATCAGTGGACTGGGGGGGGG
>CM053763.1:43506029-43538353 GCA_028658305.1 Pachyuromys duprasi
CAAGCAACAGGACAGGAGCATGCCAAGGAGAACCTCTGAGGGGGGGGGGTCAATGTAGCGATGTATCAGTGCAGATATTAAGACTCGTGATCAAGCCTTTGGCAGAGAGTGAGAAATGATGATAGAAATGGGGGAGGTTGGTGAGACTTGGGGAGAACAAGAGCTCCACAAAGACCAAACTGAGCAGGGCACAGGAGTCTTGTATGAGACAGTTTCTACAATCAAGGGCCATGTGTGGATGTGGCCTGGAACCCCCGCTCAGATGGGGCCCATGATAGCTCGGTGTAGGACTGAAGACCCTAGTGACGGAAGCAGGGACTGTTTCAGTCATGAACTTGATGGCTGACTCTATGACCCTCCCCCACACATGCCGGGGAGTGACAGACTGGCTAGATCCCAGGGGAGGACATTGCAGCCACCCCTGAGGAGACAGGATGAGCTGGGGTTGGATGGAAGTGGAGGAGGTCCTCCCCTGTTGGTGGACTTGGAGGGGGCGGGGAGGAGGGAGATGAGGGAGGGAGTGGGCAGGTAGGAGGGAATGAAGGAGGGGGGCTATGCCTGGGATGCAAAGTACCTAACCTGTGATTGATATAAAAATAAATAAATTTATTAAAAAAAAGTAACTCTACCTTTGCCAAAGAAAGCTTCTAATTAAAGGCAGCATGGTTATTAATGACTTCTGAAGAATAGTAACTGATCAAGTAAAGCTACCCATAAAAAATACATTTTAAATAAATCTACAGGATTTCTCTCTTAGTTCCCAAACTAGGTAGTCTACATCACCTTCATGGGTAAGCACCATTCAAATAGTCTCTATGTGAAGTACCATTGGAAACAAGCCGTTGTACTATGCCCCAGTGAGACCATTCGGATCCCATTCATTTCTCAGCTTATTAATGTGTGTTATTTCCCAGAGCTACCAAATAGACACCAAAACTTGTCTTCAAGTGAGCACAGTTTGTTACTCTCTTATTCTCATGGATTTTTATTCCTTACTGTGAAAAATCCATATTTAATTTGACAAATTATTTAACAAATGCATGGGGCCCTTAGACTAATCTACCCGCTATGTAACTATGCCTAATTAGCCATCTACTTGTGCTAGGAAATTTAAATATCTGCCCCATTATCTTGTAATTTTTGGACTTCCTTTCATTAAGTTTCCAGGAAAGAGGCAGAGAGGTGAATCGAGGATATGAGGAAGATCGGAATCTGAAACCTGAAGGATAAAGAGCATTCGTCTTGTTGGGGTTATCTCATGTAGCAGGCAGATTTCAGAGTCAACATTACAAGTATCCACAGGAAGAGACAATGGCATCATCACTGTCCCACGACAATACATTCTGACCTAGATTCATAGGTAGGGCTGCCTATAAGCTGTTTGTTACAGTCATTTCTTTTTTGAACGACATGCTGTGGGCCACAGAAACTAAAAGAAATTTTGATTGTTGATTGGCCAAATAAAAATCACAAGACTTCATAGTGATTGTACTCCAAATCTTTTTTTATGGGATGAACATTAGCCTCCTCTTCCTTGGGGTACAGATGCAGAGGACCTAGCAGTATCTTGCAACCTCATACAATTTGTGGTAGAAACTTGACAACTAGTTATTGAATAATAAGTGCCTTGGTACATGACTGAGTGACTAAATTTGCATCTCTCCAAAGACTGTCCCATTGTTGTGGGGAAGGGATTATGAACTCACATTTCTCAGAGGGTTTCCCAGTCTACCCTGGTACAAGCTGAAAACAAACAAACAAAAAACACCTAATATAGTTTCTAGACAAGTGATCAGAGACAATCTGGTCTCACAGGGCTAATCTGATGGACAGATCCTGCTTGAAACTGTGGAATAAGAGAACTAGTGCAGAGTTGGGCCAGTGGTGAGGGATAAGCTCTGAGATACTTCCTAATAACCTAAGAAGAGGAATCTGAAGATACCATCAAACCCAGAAGTAGGAGTGTGTGTAGTCAGTCTAGGAAAAGGAACAGGCAAAAGTAGGGGTTGGGAAGCTGAAGAGTCAAGAGAGAGGCTGAGCTTGACTGGACAGATCCCTAGACCTTTTGTGCCTGTGGTTCTTTGTGTTTCTACTGTGTCACGGTGCTGTAAACAGCTCCTGGGTCCAACAGGCTCAGAATGAGGCAAACAGGTGATGGCCTGGTACTCTGTGAACTGGCTTGTAGTGACTTGAATGATAATCTTGGATTCAGGGGATGTGGGTATCCAGAAGCAGATGGGACAAGAATGGGTAGAAGGAATGAAATACACTGTGGATACACTTGGCACATGAGAGTTAACTCAGTGTTAAAGCTCTAAATCTTTTCAATTAATCTTCAACAATAAATGTTTTTATTTTCTTTTAGAAAAGATCATGAGGTGAAACACCCAGCGGTTTTTGCAAATTAGCTTGAAAACTAATGTGTCTGTCTATGATTAATTCTGACTAATACTCTATAGCTCAATTTCTGCTATGTAATCTTCTCATCAAATTATTATGGAACTTAACCAGTATATAATGTTATACAGTGTTTTGGCAAGGGGGTCTATATATTGTTTAGCAGAAGGTTTGTTACTCAGAAAACAATAATAAATCTCACAAGACTCCTCTTATGGATTAAAAAGAAATTCCTTCGAGGATCAACACAATCTTTTTGTATTGTGGAGGGCACAGTCCTGCCTTGTGTTATTTGAGGACTTGGTTGGAGTCAACTGTATTTGTCTTCAGCCTCTAATTACAATAAAATACCTGAGATAATCAGCTTATAAAGAAACAAAATACTTGTTTTGCTTCCATTTCATAAGTTTCTTTCCATAAAAGAACTTCAGTTGGATTCTTTTTTTTTGGCTCTATGGCAGGGTGGGTACTCACAGCGGGAGAGAAGCCCCTCCCAATATGGCCAAGAGGCTAAAGAGAATGAAGCATTTGCCCCAGCGACTTAGACTTCCCGTTAGGTTTCACCTTCCACATGTTCCATCATTTGTCAATAGCAGCACCCTGAGAATCAAGTCTTTACTATATGAGCCTGTGAAGAGGCATTCAAATGCAAATAATGGAAGTACTCTTTCTGATTTGCGTTTGGCCCCTTGGTAAGTGGGGGCTGCCATTCCCAGCACCTTCAGGTTGCTTCCCCCTCTGGGACCCATATTCTATGCGCCAGGTGGTAAATCTAGCTCAGTTTACTTGATCAGATCTCTCTGGGAGGAAAGCAGTTTTAAATTTCCATTGTGTTTTGCTTTGCTCTTCATGCCACCAGCAGCGTTCTGTAACGAAATGAAACTCTCTAACCATGTTCGACTCTGACATTCTTTAGTCTTCAAATGTGTGAACAGAACAAGAATCTCCATCTGTTTAATTGGTTAATACCTCAAGTACACTGCGCCCTGTTAGTGTCCTTGTTGATAGTCCCATACTTGGCAAATGTACCTTTCATCTTTTTCTTTCCTGGGTTTGTTCTTTTTCTTCTTTCTTTGTGTGACTCGTATGTACTGGCTTTTTGAAATCCCCAGAGCAAGTTGTGAATGATGTATGAAGTGAAAAGTCTTTACTCACGGCACGGTAGGAATACAGAAAGTGCTGCACGTTCACTGCTGGGCTGAGGCTTTGGCTGCGTCAGAGGAATGGATATCCTGCATTCACCCCACACTGCCTCAGAATCCCTGGAGCTCTGGATCCAGTGGCAAGAAGCAGAGTCCTGCAGGAGAGCAGACGAGGAAATTACTGACCTCCAAACATCCTTCATCACACTGCAGTTCTGCATTCAATACAGACAGGGCTCCTCAGCTCCCTGCAATTTTAACAAAGGGACAATAATGGGAAACTAAAATCTGCATTTGAGATACAGAAAATTAACCCAGATTCTGTGATGTGGGGAGGTGGAGGTAGGAGGCTGGGGATGTCAGGCACATCGCAGGTCCGTAGCTTTGAAAAGGACATGTTTTCCTCATCCTGGATTTATAGAAATGTTACCATGACCTGAGAAGTTAGGAGAGAATATCTGGATCTGTAGAATTCAGAACATGGCTGCTCTGGCAAGAGATCACATCCAAAGACCTTCTAGGTCTGATTGGGCTGGAATATAAACACACTTTTAATCCAGGAGACAGAGGCAAGCAGATCTGAGTTCAAGGCCAGCTCGGTACAGAGCAAGTTTCTGGTAAAGAAAAGCTTATGTACAGTTGTGGTGGTACATGCCTTTAATCTCAAACAATGAAGGTAAAGTTTGTAGAAGGAAGCACCCGTGTTTGAAAGTGATGTCTAATTGAGTGGCAGAAAAGTGATGAATCAGAGAAGATCTGGCAGAATACACCCAACTCTCAAGAAAAGAGAGAAGAAAGGGACTCTACTTAAGAGGCAATGAGGGAGGGAGGGAGGGAAAATGGGGAGAGAGAGAGAGAGGAGTCAGTTTTATTGGAACAGTAATAGAGACAAGTTACAGAGAGAGAACTCAGGTGAATACTGAATGAGCCAGAGAATGAGAAGGAACTAGGAGAATAGAGCAGATTGTTTGAGTTAGTTTGAGGCCAAACAAAGCAATTCGGGGCTGAGACAGAAGCCAGATTGAATAAGTTAGCCAGGAGAGAAGTTTGAGCCAGAACAGCTGAGTTGAAGCAGCACCAGCCAGCTATGAGCTCAGAAAGAATAAGAAAGGGAGAGCTTGCTCAGCAGTAAGTCTCACAGACTGAAAACACTCTAGGCCTACACTGGATTGCAAGCAGACTAGAAGCTTCCAGGACTAGGCCTAACTTCGCAGACAGAGGCTATAATCCTCCCAGACAACAACTGAAGCAGGCAAATAAATGTTCCTTTTACACAGATCTGTGTTCTATAGTCTTTTCCTTTCAGGGAACACTGAACTCCCCTAGAATCATCACGGTTGTCTGATAATTGAGTATACCCTTGGTAAATGATCCATAATTCTCTTCTGTTTCCAGATTAGATGTCCAGTTATCCAACAAGGTTCTTTACAACTTTAGAAATCATTTAAAATCAGAGAGAGAGAGAGAGAGAGAGAGAGAGAGAAAGTGCACAGGTACAGTTACCTTAGGAGACCCTTAGGAGACCAGAGGTCTTAGATCCCTCCCCCCTGCCCCCCAGAACTGAAATTAAAGGCATTTGTGAGCTCCCTGACATGAGTTCTGGGAGTAGACCTATGTTCTCTGCAAAAGCCGTCAGTATGTGCTCTTAACAGCTGAGCCGTCTTTTCATTCCCCCAACAAGTACCTTTTACAATCGCTTGACATTATCTAGTGTTGAACTGGCTTCTCGTGGCTTACTCGTGGTCCAAGTGAAGCAGGCCTGTGAAGCATATGCTCACGAGGGATGGGATCTGAGTAATCAGGCCATGGCTAATTGTAGCTTCCTTGGAAGGCAAACCGGGGATTAGCAGAGCAATTCAGCCTACATGGGACTCACAGAAGCAGAAGGGACAGGGTCCCTAGCTCAACTTCTTCCTCCTTTTCTTTGATAGGAAGCCCAGGGCCAGGCCACAGAGGAAGATGATGCAGCCAGTCCTGATGAGACCTGATAGGCTAGGGTCAGATAGAAGGGGAGGAGGACCTCCCCTATCAGTGGACTAGGGAAGGGGCATAGAAAGAGAAGAGGGAAGGGGGTGGGGAGGTGATGAGGGAGAGGGCTACAGCCAGGATACTAAGTGAATAAATTATAGTAAATAAATAAATAGACTGATTAATTAATTAACTAAAGAGAGAGAAATATAAAGGAAGCCCAGGGCCTTAAGCCTATTCTTCAGTGGCATACCCCCTCCCTTACTATCTTTTTAGGTTAGCCTATGAAGCAATGGGTTTCATTGTGGTATTTCCATTGCTGTGTTACTATACGTTGTTTTTAATCCATCCTGTTCCCACTGTCTTCTCCCTGCCAAGCTTTGACTCTTACCTACAGTTAGACCTATGTTTTACATTAGCTTTAGTTGCGCTTTAATCTTTAATTTCACTCACTGCTCTACCCTCACACACTGACAGGCTTTGTTAAAGTCTTCAGTCTCCAAGAATGAGCAGTTATATTAAATGGACCGACCGGCATTTAAGTGTGATCCCTGACTTTCCAAAATTCCAATATTTGCTTACTTATAACTGCACTTGAGACAATGTTGTATTCAGAGTTAGACTCTCTTTGTATATATGACTGAAGAAGAACAAGCCAGTGAATGCCGTAGCTCTGCTTCTGTCTGACTTACCACATTCTGCACACATGTACTGAGCCTAGGGGAGATTCCTGAGAAAAGTAGAGGCCTTAAATCATGCTTAGAAGTGGAGTCTTCTTATTCTGAAGAGGAGATGCAGATATAACAGAGCACTCACGGGAACCGCCGTGCTGAGATCTTTCTAGGAAAGGGGGAAGAAAACAACGTAAACCTGGAGAGAATTAAGAGTTTTACAAAACAGCCACATAAATCTTATCACCTGTTAATTTTGATATGGAGAAGTTTGATCTTATTGCTGAATCAACAGTGTCAAGGTAGAAAAACACAAATGGAAGCACACTGCAGTGTCACTAGGGCAAAATAGTTTCAGGAACTTTGGTGAAGGTTACTATGTTTTTGTTGAGAGAACAGAAGGTCATGTTACTACTTCAAACAGTCATGTCAACCTGTTTTTTTTTGGACACTGGTCCATATGTCGTCTTCCCTGTGAGGCAAATGGCATCATGGCATGTTGAGCTCCTATATTATTATTATTTTTTACTTCCACAGGCATTTATCTAGATCCCTTCCCAAATGAAACCTGAAACTTGCTAGCTTCTTGCATATGTCTCTGAAATCCTATTTCATATCTTCTTTTAGCTCTTGACAGCTGTTAGATGCTCATTTATCCGCCCATAGCCTGGCAGCTTCCCAGCTATCAAATGCATAGTTTGAGATGGGGAAGTGGGGGCAGGCAGAGGAACCTGCCATCTAAGTTGAAACTGTGTTTTATCTCTAAGGAAAGATATAACCTTAGGCTTCCTGAATGCTTTAGGAATATATT
The DNA here is from genome assembly GCA_028658305.1 of Pachyuromys duprasi. Lineage (NCBI taxonomy): Eukaryota > Metazoa > Chordata > Mammalia > Rodentia > Muridae > Pachyuromys > Pachyuromys duprasi. The sequence continues at coordinate 43,513,019 of CM053763.1, forward strand.
TTCCTACAGAGACTTCTCTTATTTTAAGTAGCCTGAAAATAACCGGTCCAAGGAATAAAATGAAACCTGTCCAAATCAAAAGCAAGAGCCTTAAGCAAAGGTGGTAACAAATCCTAAGATGCTTCGGTTTTGTCTGAAGTCAAAATTCAGCAGGTTCTCTCACTCAGCAAGCACACCGGGACCATCTGACCGAGTGTACACCATTAGGAGCATATTAAACCATTGAGATACAAACATTTTGTTTTCTCTCTCATGGTGGAAGATCAAACTGAATCCAAAACACAAATTTACCACGACTCTTCACCGACACATCATTTCAAACGACCAGACAAATGCTGGAGAAAGCCTCCGAGAGCAACCCAGCTCGGGAAGAGCTGTGTCTTGAGTGCAGGGAGGGGGCTATCAACAAAGCTGCTTGGGAGGGACTTCCACAAATTCCACGTCTGTTTCCAGCTTCACGCTCAAGACGCGTAACCCAGAGAGCATGTCCTTCAAAGACCACTCGGACTGAAACACACTGTATCCACACCAAGGCAAGGAGAGTGCACTAGTCCGTGCCACGTGAGGTCACAGAGCAATCCTCCAGTGCTGCACACCAGCCCTTGGTGATTTCTGACAGATATTTACTTAGCACATGGCATATAGAACATTAAAAGGTTTTCGAAAAAAAAATCCCTCAGTTTTCAACTTCTGAAGGATTATTAACTTCAAAGTCTGAAGAAATGTCGCCCTTCTATCTTTGGAAATGCCAGGAGCCTTTGCATATCCTTACCACAGTACCCAGCAACCCCCAGCAGAGAGGACCGATTACTGCCTCGGTGGCGGGAGGATGGCTTTTGATCTCTTAACATATTGGAAATTACTTAAAGGTAAGCCATCTGCCGGCTGAGGAACAAAAACAGATTACATCACACCCTGCTAGAGAGATTGTGTTAAATCCTGTATATCAAGGCTTTTAATAATTCTATATTAAGTCAGCTAATAGGATTAGGTACACATTTTCTTTAGGCTTATTTCCTCAACTATTAAAAAAAAACTTTTGTGTGTGCGTATGTTTGACGACCTGCAAAATTCAAGAGTACTCTACTGTGAATACAAAGGGTGCTCTCAAGAGGAAGTATTTCTTCAGATCACCACTGTTCTCCAAGGAGAACTACAACATAAGTGCCTTTCCAGAAGAGTTTGAGGGGGCAGGGAAGCCACTCTGTCTGCTGCTGCCAGTAGAAAGTATTACCTGTGTATTAAAAACCTGCCTACATGAGGTCCATACCTTTACTGTTCTTTATCAGGCCACGGGGAGATTCAGACTGATGGAGGAGAGGTAGCTGGTGTTCTCCATAATAATTAGTGGTAACTATGGTGACAGTATAGCATGAGGCTAGATGACCCACAGGTATTGCAGATACTTAAAGACTGAGCTTTGATTGCTAAGAACTAAAGTGTCTGCAGGACTGGATAGTCTCAACCTCCAGAAATCTGGCATTCTGAACAAAACCGCACACAAGCTAACCACAAGGTTCCCTGTCTTTTGTGGCACTCTGGTTCCTATGAAAGAACCTTAGAATATATTTGTATGATGACATATGGCAAACATTTAATTGGGGCTGGCTTGCAGTTTCAGAGGTTCAGTCTATTATCATCATGGTGGGAAGCATGGCAGTGTCCAGGCAGGTGGGGTACTGGAGAAGGAGTGGAGAGTTCTATCTCTTGATCTGAAGGCAGCAGAGGGGACTGGGTTCCACACTGCGTGTAGCCTGAGCATGTGTGTGAGGCCTTGGATTCCAGCTCCACCGTGACACACTTCCTCCAACAAGGCCACGCCTACTCCAACAAGGCTGTACCTTCTAATAGTGCCACTCCCTATGGGTCAAACATTCAAACACATGAGTCTATGGGCAGGGGGGTCATACCTATTCAAACTGCCACACTGACATACTGTTGGCTAAAAGTCATAAGGCCACGTTTAACTTCAAGGCACATGGAAAATGTATTCTACATTTGTACCTGGGAAGAAGAATAAACAGATAAATAAGAACTCTCACCTCCATATTACTGCAGTTGATATCATCTTGAGAAACAAAAGGCAGACACATTAAATGTACCAGATCCAGGCTACCATCTGTAACTGGCTGATGAAAATTAAGGGAATCATGATGAACACAACAACAATCTGATGTAATGAATATATTAAAGTATCAGACTCCTTCCAGCTATGCTGTTTATTCATGAATTTGAATTTTAAATTGCCCACAGTTTTAGCAACTATAATAGTTCTGGTGTCTAGAACTCACTCAACTTTCATGTTTCATCCACACTGATTGCTGTTCATGAGAGCCAAGATATGTATGGAACCAGCCTCGGTGCTCATAGACAGATGAAAGGATAAATAAAGTGTGTCGGATAGATGCAGAATGGATTTTTATTCAGCCATAAAAAAGGAATAAAGTCGTGTAATGTGCAGGAAAATGTGTGGAATGGCAGATCCTCATGTTAACTAAAATAAGCCAGACTCAGAAGCAAAGCCATGACGCTTTCTCTCATAAGGCGAATCTAGAGCTAAATAAACACGAAAAGCTTGTACACACACATGTAGAGATGAGCCAGGAAAATGGATTGGGGATGTGAGGTGGGAGGGAAAAGACTGAAGAGAGAGGGATGGGGGGGGGAGGAATGGGAGAGGTAATGGTACAGAATCAGAAGGAGGAAGGGATTAAAGGGGAAGGAAGGGGAGCCAGCAAATGGAGCTCGGGAAGTGTATGTGGGGGAGAGCAGGGTTGAGTATGAACACGATGATATATTTGTATGAATATGAAAATAAAATCCACATTTTGTACACCAAAAATTAAATTTTAAAAACACAAATAAGAACTTTGAGAAACGCATGCACAGTGAATGAATGGCTTTCTAGGCTTGGCCATGTATCTAGTATCAAATAGCAGAGATTATGGTCCAGACAGCAAATCAGCTGTCTCTGTTGTTGATTGTTTTTTTTTTCCATTTGTTCTGTACTCACAGCAATAGTCTAGATTTTATATATTGAACATTTCAAAACTGTGTATCCTCTACTCTGTAATTCAGTTCCTGGTACAATGCAGTGTTCTTTAAGCCTGTCCTTGCCTATTTAGACTCCTAGGTGAGACTCAACAATGATCCTAGGATAATCTCTTTACCTCAGCCTTTGTCTCAGGCAATGGTTTAGGTCAGTGGCTCTCAACCTTCCTAACGCCACTACCGTTTAGTACAGTTCCTCTTGCTAGGCCACAGAAGAGGACATTGCAGCCATTCCTGAAGAGACCTGATAAGCTAGAGTTAGATGGAAGGGGAGGAGGTCCTCCCCTATCAGTGGACTTGGAGAAGGACAGGGAAGAGATGAGGGAGGAAAGGGGGGAAAGGGAGGGAATGTGGGAGGGGGCTACGGCTGGGATACAAAGTACATAACCTATGATTAATATAAAATAAAAATGTTGAAATTTAAAAAAATACAGTTCCTCATGTTATGGTGCCCCTCAAACATAAAATCATTTTCCTTGCCACTTAATAACTGTAATTTTGCTCCTGTTATGAATCATAATGTAAATATTTGATATACAGGGTATCTTATATGTGACTTCTGAACCCCAGGTTGAGAATCCCTGACTTATTCCTTCTGAGCTTCAGTTTCCTCGTGGAGAGTGTGAAATTACTAACACCAACAACACCTACTCTGCAGAGCTTTAAGTACAGAACTTTATATATGAAAGGCTCAAAATTAAGGATGCACTTTATAAATTGTAATCATCATCATCAGGTTAAGGAGGAATGGCTGATTAATGATATACAGTTATCATATAATATGAACCTGTTAACATCCCTCCATATTGCTTCACCTTACATGTAGCCAACAAAAAAGAACTAATATCTGGAATGAACACTATTACAGAATTCTAATTAGGGAACAAATGTTTCTCTCCTCTGTCTCTCTGCTGAGTCCCTCTCAAGCACATGCCTCGCTGGGAAGAGAAGATAACGTATCAGAGAACCTGTTGACCCAAAGCTAACAATGACATCCTCGCTCCTCTTTGCATTGGATCGGGTCTCTCTGCCTTGAGCCTCTGCAGTCGGGGAGATGCCAGCTTAGCTCTTATGATTCCTGGCCCCACAGAGCCTTATTAAAGGATCTTATCTATGGTAATACCTGACAGCAGGTGTGGATTATTAGAATGTGTGTACCAAGAATAGACTGCTGTTTTGAATTAGCAACTACGGTTCAAAAAAATGACATTTTAATATCAAAATAACAGAAGTGTTCTTTTCCGTCTCTTTGCTGATGAGTAACATTTAAAAAGAGAGGAACGGCCTTCAGCTAATGCAGATCAATTTCCATGCAGCGTCACCCACCAGTTAATTACTGTTGATTTCATTAACCTTTCCTTCTTTCTTTGTGGATCATATATTTCTGCTGTATTGCCATAATCAAACTTGAAATTACACAATAAAATTTTATGGTTTTTTTTTTCTCGTTGTATGCCTTCTATTTTGCTGAATTTAGTTTAAAACAAATTATTTCCGGCAAAACGTGAGCTTCTCACTTTATCCGCCAGTTCAATGTTTAGATTCTGTGAGTTTGTTTGCTTGGCGGTCGTGTGTGCGTTTGTGCACGCGTGTGTGTTTTCGTGTGTGCGCGCTCATGTGTACTTGTGTTTTCTGTACATATGCGGGTGTGTGTATGCGTATATGTGTGTTCATGTGGCGGCCAGAGGAGGGTGTTCGCGTCCTGCTCCCTCGCTCTCTGCCACGCTCTTTTGAGACAGAGCTTCTCACAGGACCTGGAGCGAGGCAGGAACCAGCTATCTTTCTCCACCAGTGATCCTCCTGTGCCCACCCCTACGCTGCAGGCAGGGGTTGTGGGGACACGCAGCCATGCCTGGCTTTTTACCTGGACTCCGGTCCTAATGCTTGTATCGCGAGAGCCCTTTCCCCAACCACTTCTCTAGCTGTAGCTCCTGAGTTTTACCCAAAAGAACACACTATTTCTTCTATCCCATTTCAGAGGCAGAGAAGAGTTTGCTGTATTCACCAGAGTAAGTATGCACGCTCTACCCATAACATGTGATTTCTATTTCTTCAGTATTCACCCAAGTAAGCATGCACTCTGTGCCTAATCACATATAACAGAGAAAACTAACTTCTTAAGGTGAAAGTCACCATTGATAGAGCAAAGGGGTCATCAAGTGACAGGAGAGAAGGAAAGGCATTTCTTTTTCCAAGTGCATATGTTATCACCACTGATCTAGTCCATTAAGGGTAGGAAAGGAGCTTGAACCTCAGACTTAGACACTTCCTTGTTCAGAGCCCGCTTTTGCCGTTCTATTACACATCCTCTGGCAAGTCTTTGGCTCATTTGTACTTGTCTGTTTCCTTGTCTAAAGAAATAGAAACAAATTTACCTCTCAGAATTATCCTGAAGATTAAGCAAAGGGAAATGTTTAAATGCCTTGACATATGTGTTCTCCACCAGTAGTTAAATACAGCTGAGCTGCCAGGGGCCCTGCAGCCTGAGCCCGCTCTTAGCATTGCTGTGACACAGCACACTAGAATCGACTTGGAAAAGTCTATTTAGACCCACACTCTCAAAACCAGCCCACAGTTCTTTTGCCTCATTGCTTTGGGCCTGGGGGAAAACTGATATCAATGCGAGGAGGTGCACAGCAGTGCAAACTGTACACCTCATAAAGCAGGAATGGAGAGAGAGCAGGGATAAGATACACTCTCCGGTGAAACACCCTTAAGGCCACTCCTTTCAACTAGGTCCCAGTGCCTAAGTTTCTGTCACTTCCAATAGCCCATTGAATTATGAGTCTATCCATGGAGTGATCCACTGATAAAGTCACAGATTTCATCATCCAGTCATTTCCCAGAAGCCCCCACCTATGACCTCTGCTGCATTAGGGACTAAGCCTTCACCATATAAAGCCTTTGCAGGACCTTTAATAGTTGAGCCATGACACCAGGCTCTCCTGAAAGTGTTGCCAGAAGCAAAGGTATCTGTGTTGTTCCTTTGCTAGCAGGTACACTCCAAGGGAGGCAACAATGAGTGAAAAGGAGGGGGAGACAGAGAAGCAGATCGAACCTAGACAAATGTGTAAGAAAAACACACATCAGTAGGTCCATCCCCTTGACATGGAACACAGGCCATATACCTTTCCCCATTGTCTATCAGCATCTCTAGTTACAGTGACAGATTGCTTTGACTTCTAGTCCACAAGAATAAGGAAGCCAAAATGTCATAACTGGAGATTCAAGTTCAATGGGAATGTTGTTCTGTGTCTTGTGAAAGGTTTCCTTCTCTTGTCCACCCTAAAATGGATACTGGGACATTCAGGTCATGGAGACAGTTTCTACAAATGGGTTACTAGCCCTCCAGTATGAAGGTAAACAGGTTCTGACCCACCCCTAAAAGAGCACTGAGAAGTCACAGTCACCAGATTATTGCCACATAACTTCTATCAGGAGATTTGCTAATTTGCTCACAGCAAATCATGGTTGTATCTGGGATAACATCTGGTTACCTTTATGATAATTTACATTATCCACTGTCTTAGGGTTCCATGGCTGTAGTAAAACACTATGGCCAAGGCCAACTTGGGAAGGAAAGGGTTTTTATTTCATCTTACATTTCCAGGTATCAAAAAAGCCTATCACTGAGTGAGGTCAGGACAGAAACTCAAAGTAGGGAACTGAAGGCAACAACCAAATCAGAAGCCCTGGGGGAGTGCTGCTTACTGGCTTGCTCTCTATGGTTTGTTCAGTCTGCTTTATTACACTGTCCAGGACCACCAGCATAGGGATGCCACCTCCCCCAGTGGGCAGACCCTTCTTGCATCAATCATCAATTGAGAAACGCCCCATAAGCACACTAACAAGCCAATCTTACACAAGCATTTTCTTAATCACCGTTCCCCATCCTAAGATAACTCTAGCTTGTGTCATATTCTCTCTCTCTCTCTCTCTCTCTCTCTCTCTCTCTCTCTCTCTCACACACACACACACACACACACACACACACTAGGACATCCACCATGACTCCTAAAACTGTGCAGGGCCAGAGAAGCCCTGGAATGAACATACAAGAGAAGTCTACCTGGACTATAATGAAGACTACCCCTCTACATACTCCAACTCTTTGTGACACTGATACCTGAATCTCATCTTAGCATTGCTTGCAAAACAGCAGGAACAGAAATAGAGTTTCAGGGCTTCTAATTTTCTTCTCCACTCATGATAGTCTGGCAAATGCTGAGGGTTTCATAAGATGATAGAAATATTTATCTCAGTCCTACACTCAGGATGTATATGATGTTAGGTTGTGTGTGGGAGTACTTGAACACACTGTGAAACATTCCCAGGTCAAAAGTCCCTTATCGCTGTGTGTGGATGTGTTTCCACTTAACCGGAGACCTTTGATAGTACTTCTGGTCCCTTGATATCATCTCAACCCAAACTCCTTATCTAACAGGCTTTAACATGTCAGAGTTTCCCCCTTTCAACAGTGTGTATTTACTCTACCACAGTAAGATTTGAGGCTGGAATCAAAGAAATATTTACTGTGTATCTTATGCAATATATCATTATCTATTGAAGGACATACAACATTGAAAGATACATCCTCAAAGGATCCTGACCTCCCAACCAATCATTGGCTCTAAGAGATGATTTCAATCTGGAGATTGGGTAATGAGGTAGAGATCCCTTGCTATTAGCAGTTGATGTTAGCATTCTCTTCACCGAGTCTGAAAACACGCAAGAGAAGACATTTAAAATGAGTCCTAGGGTTTCCTATAGGATGTTGAATGTTGATCCTGGGTAGGTGTCCTCATGTTAGTGAACTTTATCTAGGACACTATTCTAAATTCACCACTCCACTCTAAGACCTTGAGTCCATTCCTGAATAGATGGCCCCCTACTCTTACCAGATCACCTAAACACATTTCTATCAGGCCTTTCTTTGTACATATAAGCTAGTTCTATAAGTAGTCTAGAGATGGCTCAAGATCTCAGCTTAGTCAATAGTCTGAACATGGGGGATGGATCTCAAGGAGAAAATGGAATCATCGCTGGTGGATCTGTTTCAGGGGAAAGCTTCTCAGCAGTCTCTAGGCATGTAGGTACTTCTCTGCTAAGGGTTATAAAGGCAACACTGAAATCTAGCTGCTCAAGCTTATCACACTGCCTCACTTGAATATTGCCACACATTCCTGTTCTATCAAACATTGAACAGATAATTTCATAGGAGATCTGTAGAGCCTGCCTGCTCACTCGCCTTTGTGATACAACTATTGTGGAAGTTAAGTCCTGGACTCGGTTCTCAAATGGCCTGCACTCTGATTCCATGGGATGACAGCTTCATTTGCTGTTGCCAATGTGCATCTTTGACTTTCCCAACATGGCTTGATGTGACAAACAGTTGGCTTTCCTGACATCTAGCTTTCATTTTCTAAGGCTTCTGGTATAGTTAGCAAGAGTCATCTCTCTTCTCCAGTGTGATGATAATTATTAAAGGTCAACTTGAAAGGAAAAACACCATGAATGCTGGTGGCAATATCCCCTGAGCTGAAGATTTGGACTGAATGAAAAAGGCCAGCTAAAAACCAACATTCATCACTGTCTGCATCTTGGTGATATAATGTGACCAGCCACCTTACACTCCTGCTTCTACTCCTTTCCCACCATGCATCTATTCTTAAACCAGGAGTTGAAACAAACCCTATTTCCCTTAAGATGGCTCTTTTCAGGTATTTGATCACAGCACTAAGAAAAATAATAAGCACTGATAAAAATTAATACACACAGTTTTTGCAAGAGTCATTTTACCCACTCCTTAAGCCCCCTAGTCCTTTCATTTACCGTTTCCCCCTCAGCTTCATTAGCCACAGAGGAGAGTCTTAGTATAATGCCACCAACATACCCTGCATCCATGGTGTGGTTCCCTTGACTCAGATCCAACATGCTTCCCTGAGGAATTTCTTTCTGTTGTTGTTGTGAATCTTTATCTGGGTCTGGAGTTGCTATGATATCAGTTGTCTCCACCTTGGTTCCTAAGAAAGTAGAGCCTGAACCAAAGGTCTACAGTGTACTATTTTATCTGGGAGTGTAGTCCAGAGTGAGGGCAGATTATAAAGCAGAGAGAGATGGGAGAGAATATAAGGATGTTGACCAACCTGGCTGCTGCCAAGTACAGCATCCTTCAGCAAAACTACCTTCTGAGAAACTATGTACCTGCCTCTCAGGGCAGGCCCTAGAGGGGAAAGGAAATAAATCAGTTCATGGGCTCCTGTCCTCTGTTCAACACATTTTCTTCCCATGGGACTATTAACTTCATCACATTTTGAGAGTGTCCTTGTACAGATGCCTAGTAAGGTTCTTTGGCAGCATAAACCTCTGTAGTAAGAAACAGGAGGAACCTTGGGCAAAAATGACAAGGTCAAGGCCTGTGGTTTCGCTACAAGGTTGACCTGGGTACACTTTACCCACACACACTACAGCAGTGACAAAAGCTGGAGACAACAAAGGAGAAAGTATTCTGTGTGGTGTGTGGCAGGTGTCTGCTACAAACATCTTTCCTCAAGTAAAATCCAAAACCAAATCTATTAACCTAAACGAGCAAAAAGACCACATTCTGTTTCCCCTTCAAAATGAATTCAGCAATGGTGTGTATGGTTTTTGCATCTCATTCTGTTCTTATGCCAACTCTTCTAGGCCGGTAGAAGATACACTGTTAGTCCTATATAAAGAAAAGTTCAGAGTGGCTATGAATTATCAGGAGCATACAGCAAGTGAATGTCATGTCTGTATTTGTCACTTAGGCGGCAAGGTGTGTATTGGAGGGTATACCACATAACCATTTTTTTCTTGCTCTCAAATTCTGATTCTTATGATCCAACCTTCATGAGCATGTTACTGTAAGACAGGTTTCTACATCAAAGTGATCTGAAAGCCTTGGATTAAAAATAAATTGAAGTTAAAATACCATTTTCACGGTTTTCTATTTTCAGTTTTATTCTCCCTGGTTTGTGTTTGCCTATCTTCTCTGAGGATAGAAGAGACTTGAGTAGGGTACCAACTAAGGGTGGTTCGGACAAGGTGATGGAGCACATTCAACACTGTGGTCATCGCAGACATGACTCCAAAGCCATCTTCAAGGGAAGTCTGGGCCATCTGTCCCTGTATGTGGCTCAGTCTTTACCCAGAAAAACACAACTATTCCAGGTGACCTCTTTGAAGGAATATGCAAAATGTTGCCTTCCAACATACACACGTGTTCTCCCTTTTCCCAACAGTGCCAAGTGTAGCTTTACATTCTACATATATTTTGAAACATCCTTTACCAAATGAAGCATGTTCCAAATGAATAGAGCCGTGTCAGGCATTAGCAAGACCATTAAGAAAGACCTTACACGAAAAAAGAATGAGATTATTATAAGATCCTCCATGGGTTTCATGACATCGAAAGTCTTTTGTCAAAATACTAAGTACACAGACAATCGTACCAGCCAAGGAAAGAGAAAGACTTCACCGTCTTTTCTCCTAAGGGCTCTGATACTTTTGTGACAACACTAAAGAGCTGCTGAGGGGACACGCAACTTACCTCGGGGCTTGGGAATGCTTGCCTGCAATCATTAGCCAGTTCTTCCCTGGGTAACTTGAACCATTTCTGTGATGTCCGTCACCTTTGCAGATAATGAGCCCCAGGCATAGGAACTACTAAACGTACTCACCAGACAGTTAACCTCTGTTGTGCCTCCTGTTTCTACAGCAGCTGCTAGTGTGAGGCAGGGCAAGCATGAATCCTTACTTGCTCCTGAAGGCTGAGATGTGATGCGACATTGTTTTGGGTGCTACTGTTTTTCTTTGGCAGTGCTAGATATTTTTCCATTAACCAAAAGAAAGCATTCTGAATTTTTGGAAACCGGTGTCTTGAAACCTTTAGCAGCAGTCCTAACACAAGGCAAGGTATACATACTGGCCTAGGTTAATGGTCAAAGTGATGGAATTCTGCTTAGGGTTCTGTGGATTCAAACCCTGCTTCTGCCACTTTCACGTGTGTGTCGATGGGCTTGTCATTTATTGCTCTATAGAATGCCGAGAGACGTAGGATATACCCAATAAGGTCACTGTAAGAAATAAGTAGATTAAAGACTTTGCTTAACTGAGTGCTTACTACGTGCTAGGGGCTATTAACATTATTAATACAGTTAGCCACTGCCCACCAGAACAACTGTCTAAAGTCTGTAGTGACTATGTTTGAGGAAGTGACCCCAAGGAACAGTAGCACTGAAAGATTCGTTTGTGAGACAAATTTATTATAGGAAATGTCTTAAAATTATTAGTTTTGTATTTTTTCTCTCTAATACAAATGGAAGTCAGCATTTCTATAAGACTTGTGGAATTATCTGTCACAGAGAGGGTCAGAGCTAGTAGCCCCTCTTCCTACTTCCTCAAAAGGTCAGCCTCCTGAGCAGTAAGTGCTAGTCCCCAGCTAAGAAACTGTGTGGAGACTGGTCCACTGTCTGTACCCTGAATTGATGGCATGTGCGGTTTCACATAGTGAATTGCTTTTACCAAAACAAGAGTTGCAAAAGGACAAGGCAAAAAGGTCCTTAGTGGAAAAGTCTTCTATAGCACAGGTCCTTCACCAGACTTTGTTTAAAGCACTCTACATTATGAGCCATGTAATCATTTCTTTACTCTAGCTGCATCTGTCCTGGGTACATAGGTATGGATCTACCCATGCCAATTCAGAAGATCAAAAAATACGTTCCAGTCTAAACTTATATAAAATACATAAAATGCTTCTAGATATGAACATGTACTCTTCATATGTATGTGTAACATGCTTTTTTTTTATACAAAGAGAAACCTAGTCTTATATCTTTCTTATAGCAAGTCCTTATCTATCCTTTGGTCTAGTAATTAAACAATTAAGTGTCATTTATGATAATTACACATTACAACAACAAAGTGGTAAATAGGCATTAACTCACTTGAGAAATATGTTCTCTGTTACAGCCAGCATAACCATAAAAGTAGCAGCCAAGGGCAAAGTATCGGTGTTTGGCACATGGCTCGGCATCAGCATTGCTGCAGATGACAGTTCTCCAGGTACTGCAGCAGAGCTGGGAAAGCCCATATCAGGCTGAGTGAAAGGGGCATGGTGGGTTGCTCTAAAACATCCCTGTTCTGACAGCCACACTGCAGGGGAGTGGCACTCTAGTTCTCTCTCTCTCTCACACACACACACTCACACGGGCACACAGTAAACCTCTTGCTCTTCTTACCTGCTTATCCTGCACTGAAGATCCCTCAGCATTAGAATGAGGGGAAGTGAGGGGCTTCAAGTCTAGCCTACTTTATCTGGACAGTTCTTTGATGTGTGGCCATGCATATGTTTGTGGCTTGGATCAGGACTAGATATCTTCCATGGTTCTGAGTAGGCTCAGCCCTCCATTCAGGAAAGGGAAAACATTAGAAAGAACTATCTCTCCACCCTCTCCACCCCCATTAGGAATCTCAGCTAGAGTTTCAACCATATCCTCTCAGGAGACAACCCTATTGCAGGCCTCCAACTTGACAAAGAGATGTTCCCTCCTCAGTTTCCCTTCTCATCCCCAGCTCTCTCACCCCACCCCCATTCTCCCCACATCTGACACCCACTCTTGTTTCCCTCTCCATTCCATCTCCTGCCCAGTTCCCTGTCTTCATCCACTTCTGCTGTCTATTCTATTTCTCCTTCTGAATGACATGCTGGCACCCTCCCTTGGGCCCTCATTGTTATTTAGCTTCTTTGGGTCTAACGGGGGTTGGGCGGTGGGGGAGAGCATGAAGACTGAAGTGACCACCTAGCCAGGCAGGACTAGTGGAAGAAGGGGAACAACAACCCACCAACAAAACCTGTGATCCAAAAATTACCGTGCCTACAAGAAGTGCAGGGATAGAGACTGAACAAAAACTGAGAGAATGTCCAACCAATAATTGGCCCAACCTGAGACCCACTGCACAGTAGAGAGTCAGTCCCTGGCACTGATAACAATGCTCTGCTCTGCTTGCAGACAGGAGCCTAACTTGACTGTTATCCGGGAGGCTCTAGCCAGTAACAGATGGAGACAGATGCTGGACTTGTAGCCAGGCACGGAACAGAGCTCCAAGGGTCCTATGGAAGTAGGGTAAAGATGGAAGGACCTGGAGGGGACAGGAACCTCACACGAAGACTAGCAAGACTAACTAACCCAGTCCTGTGGGGGCTTACAGAGACTGAAACATCAACTAAGGAGCATGTATGGTCTGGACCTAGGCCCACTGCACATATGTGGCAATGGGTCTTCATGTGGGGTGCCTGGAGAGTGGAGGGGGTTGCTATTTCTAACTTGCTTTTGGATCTCCTCCCCATGGCAGTGCTGCCTTGTCTGGCCTGATGGGATGAGGATATGTTCAGTCCTGATGTCATTTGATGTGCTGGGAAGGGTTGATACAAAGGAGGAGGACTCCCCTTTAATGGGGAAAAGGAAAGAAAGGAAGGGGAAAGGGGACTGGGAGGAGAGAAAGGAGTGGGCACCCTTGGGATGTAAAGTAAATAAATGGAAATAAAAAGCAAGCAAGCAAGAAAGAAAGATCTCAGCAAGACCATGTGTACTTTGGAATCTAGAAACAGGTATTCACTTATATTACCCACTTCAAGGGGTAAAATCATTAAAGGCAACCAGAAGAACCATAACACAAGAGAAGACGATCATTGCAATAGTCACCATACCACTAACAGGTGCTGATGTTGACATGGATGGCAGTAACAGCACAACAATGGTTCTGTACGGGCTTGAGATAGATTGAGCCCTTGCAATGCTCCAGGGGTCACTGTTCGCCTCTGAAGCACGTTCCTTGAAAGATTCCAGCACATGCTTGACCTTTCAAATCACCTGTGTGTTTAAGAAAAATATTTATTTATTTTATGTACACGAGAGTTTTTTCCACATGTGCATCTCTCTGCACATCACAAGGGGTCATCTGATCCATAAGACTACAGTTATTGGTGGTTGGGAGCCACCATGTGGATGCTGGGAATTGAACTCTGAAACAGCAGCCAGTGCTCTTAACCACTGAGCCATCTCTCCAGCCCTGTATTGTAGTTACAGTAAGGGAAGTCCAATGGCATTAGTGTGATAAACAATTTAGGTGGGCTATAGGCTGGGCAGCTGCCCCAATGGTTGTGTCATCTGCCATTCAGGGACAAAATTTAAAGGGAGCAGATGATAAGTAAGATATAGAGATTGCCTTCCACAAACATTGAGATTTCATCTGGAGCCAAATTCCTGGCTGGGATGTTGGTATAAGAATGTTTCTACTAATTCTAATAAATTTAATGATAACAGATAGAACCACTTTATAAAACATTGTCAAAAATAAATCAGTGAGAATACTCCAAGGATACAAAGTACATTAGGAACATTTTGCAGCATCTCTGCCACAGAGGTCCACAGTTACTGGTGAACTTGCATGACAGTTCTTTGTTATATTTAGAGCAGAAAAGGGCTTGGTCAAACTTGGAAAATGAACTCTTAAATATAGTTTTATTTTGTAAAAAAACATCATTTCTTTTACAGCAAGCAGTTGTGAATGTGAGGTTTCTGTATTACTGGGAATTTGTCCACTCAGGCAGGGCGTTCACACTGTGTTTCTCAGTCTTGTCACTATGACAAAATGCCTGAGCAGTTTTATTTAATCTACAGTTTTGCAGGTTCAAAGGTGTAGTATCTACATTAGCTCAGGCTGTGTCATGATGGCAGATGTGACAGAAGAAGTTTCCTCACCCAAGAAAAAGAGACCGAAGACTCACACTTTCCTTAGAAGGCAAACCCCGTCCCCAACCCTCTAAAGATTCTATCACTTCCCAATAAAATTGCCCTCCAGGACCAACCTATCACAATGAAATTTGGGCAGAGACACACAAGCCCTTCCAAAACCTCTGGTTCCCAGTTAACCTGTTTAAGAGCCATTCATGAACTTTGCCTGTTCCCTCTGAACAGAGAAGGAAGGTATCTTTCTCTGCTATGGAGCTAGAGCTCTAGAGAATAGGATAGGTTTCCTTTGGACTTCTCAGATGTATCTTAGAAGTAGGGCTGGTGGAAATGGAGAGGAGACTAGCAAGGGTTTCAGGTTTGTGTAGCATGTGGCAAGTCCTGTTTGGCCCTTTGTTACACATTGGGGCAATTAGATTTGAGATAACAAAGAGTCTTGAAGTGACTTCCTACAGCCAATGACATGCTCCAGGTCAAATACAGAACCATAAGATTAGAGAGCATAAAACACTTTTCAACGTTTTATATAAATAGATACATCTGGGCATTTTACTTTTCAATAAACAAGTCCCACCGATTTACAAAAATCACTTGACATGACCAGTTGGATAAAAAGAGAGGAGACCTGGCCGTGGTGGTACACGCCTGTAATCTCAGCACTCTGGGAGGCAAAGGCAAGCGGAGCTCTGTGAGTTCGAGACCAGCCTGGTCTAGAAAGTGAGTCCAGGACAACCAAGGCTATACAGAGAAACCCTGTCTCAAAGAGAGAGAAAGAGAGAATTGATAATGGTGCAGTTACGTCAAAAGCTTCATGCTCAATGAGCCATCTACCAGTTACCAAACAAGGTCACAACTTGTCACAACAAGCCAGGTTCCTCCACCTATCCTCAATAAGCCAATTAAAAGAACAAAACTAATAATAAAAATCAGAAAAGCGAGATTTATTAGGTATGGCCACACTGGAGACAAACGGCGCCAGCAACTGTCTAGTCTACATTCAGGTCCTAGCATGTGGGCAAGGTTTAAATACAACCTGAGAAATTTGCATAACTAGGAAATGCACCCAAGGCATGGTTCCCAGGCTACCACTGCCTCAGCCTGCAATGTCATTAGACAAGTTGTAAATCTATCTCCAAGGCAAAGTTCCTCCTTTGGCTAGCCCAGGGCCTTCAATTATTATTGTTGTTGTTTTTTTTTTTCTTTCTGCACCAAGAGATTCTCTGGGAAATTCCAGTTTCTTGGAGTCTATTGTTTTAGTAGTCTGGTAACTGAAGTTAGGAGCACAGGTCTCTTTAGAGTATGGCAGTCATTCCGGCCAGGCAGGCCAGTTGCATGCTTTTGGATTAAGTTAGAATTCTCGAGTTGTTCATTCTCACTCTAAAGCCAATGCAATATTTCATGCTTCAAAATGATTTTTGGGTTTGCTGTTATCTAAGTTCTTGAGTTCTTTACATATTTTCTATACCAGTCCTCTTTTGTATGCAGGATTGGTGAAGATCTATTCCCATTTTTTAGGCCGCCCTTTTGTCCTTTTGACATTGTCCTTTGCCTTACATAAGCTTTTCAGTTTCATGAGTTTCCATGTATTAATTGTTGATCTTAGTGCCTGAGCTGTTGGGGTTCTGTTCAGGAAGTTGTCTCCTGTGCCACTGTATTCAAAGCTATTCCCCACTTTCTCTTCTATCAGATTTAATATATCTGGTTTTATGAGGAAGTCTTTTTTTCCAGTTGAATTTGAGTTTTGTGCAAGGTGATAGATACGGATGTATTTGCATTCTTCTACATGCAGGCATCCGGTTAGACCAGCACCATTTGTTGAAGATGCTATCTTTTTTTTTTTTTTTTTCTGTTGTATAGTTTTGGTTTCTTTGTCAAAAATCAAGACCACATCAGTACATAGGTTTCCTTCTGGGTCTTCCATTTGACTCCATTGACCTGTTTTTATGACAATACCATGTGGTTCTTATTACTATTGCTCTGTAATACAGCTTAAGATCAGAGGTGGTGATACCTTCAGAATTTCTTTTATTAAACAGGCTTGTTTTAGATATTCTGGGTATTTTATTTTTTTCATATGAAGTTGAGGATTGCCCTTTCAAGCTCTGTAAAAAATTTGTTGGACTTATGATTGTAATTGCATTGAATCTGTAGATTGCTTTTGGTAAGATGGGCCAGCTTTACTATGCTAATCCCACTGCCATAAGCATAGGAGATCTTTCCATCTCCTGATAACTTCTTTAATTTCTTTCTTCCAAGACTTGAAATTTTGTCATACAGGTCTTTTACTTGCTTGGTTAGAGTTACATCAAGATGTTTCATATTAATTGTGGCTATTGTGAAGGGTGTGGTTTCCCTAATTTCTTCTTCAACCCGTCTATCATTTGTATAAAGGAGGGCTAATGATTTTTTTAAACTAATTTTGTATCCAGCCACTTTGCAGCAACCATTTCCAACCAACACATTTTGAAGATGGGGTACAGAGCTAAACAGAATTCTTGACAGAGGAATCTTCAATGGCTGAGAAGCACTTAAAGAAATGTTCAACATCATTAGTCGTCAGGGAAATGCAAATCAAAATGACTCTGAGATTCCATCTTATACCCATCAGAATGGCTAAGATGAAAAACTCAAGTGACAGCACATGCTGTCAAGGATGTGGACCAAGGGGAACACTCTTCCATTGCTGGTGGGAGTGCAAACTTGTGCAACCACTTTGGAAATCAATTTGGTGGTGTCTCAGAAAATTGGAAATAGTTTTACCTCAAGACCCAGCTATACCACTTCTGGGTATATACCCAAAAGGTGCTCTACCATACCACAAGGACATTTGCTCAAATATGTTTATGGCAGCTTTATTTGTAATATCCAGAAAAAGGAAACAATCTAGATGTCCCTCAACTGAAGAATGAAAAAAGAAAATATGGTACATTTACACAATGGGATATTACTCAGCTCTTAAAAACAATGACATCACAAAGTTTGCACACAAATGGTATGAGAAAAGATCATTGTGAGTGAGCCAACTCACACCAAGAAACACAAACATGGTATGTACTCACTTATAAGTGGATATCGGTCATAAAGTACAGGATAACCATGCTACAATCCACAGACACCATACAGCTAAGTAACAAGTAGGGCCCAGGGTAGAATGCTTGAATCACTGAGAAGGGAAAATAAAATAGACATATGGGTGGATGGATGGAGGGATCTGGGTGGGAGAGGGTGTGGGGAGGGGAACAGAAGGTTCAAGTACGGGGAGTATGGGAAGAAAAAACTGTAATCCATGGGGAGGGTACTTCCGGGGGGGATCCAGGACAATGGAAACTCCCAGGAATCTATGAGGATGACCCCAGCAATAGGGAATATGGAACATGAAATGGTTGCCTCCTGTAACCAGGCAAGACTTCCAATGGAGGGATAGGAATACCAAGCCAGCCATAAAGCCTTTGGCCCACAATATTTTTTCCTGCTTATTATAATAGGTATATATATTTGGTGTAGGGATTGAGAGGGAGCAGAAAGTGAGGGAATGGCCAACAATGACTGGCCCAATTTCAGACCCATTCTGTGAGAGGGAGTCCACCCATGACACTAGTAATAATATTCTGCTGTATTTGCAGAGAGGAAACTAGCATAACTGTCATCTGAGTGGCTTCACCCAGAAGCTGATGAAAACAAATGCAGAGACCCACAGCCAAACATACGGCAGAGCTTAGGGAGTCTTGTGGAAGAGTGGGATGAAGGATTGAAAGAGCCAGAGAGGTCAAGGACACCACAAGAAAACCTACAGAATCAACTGACCTGGGCCAATAGGGACTGAACCACGAATCAGAGAGCATGCATGGGGCAGACCTAGGTCTCCTACACATATGTAACAGATGTATAGCTTGGTCCTCCTGGGGCCCTCTAACAGCAGGAGCAGGGGATGTCTCTGACTTTGTTGCCAGCCTTTGGATCCCTTTCCCCTACCTGGATGGCCTTGTCTAGCCTAAATAGAGGAAGATACACCCAGTCCTTCTACAACTTGATATGCCAAGGTGGGTTGATATCCATGGGAGGTATTATATTCTCTGAGGAGAAAGGGAGGGAGCACAAGGGGAGACAAGGTGAGATAGAGAAATAGTCTGGGAGAAGAGTAAAGAGGAGAAGCACCAATCGGGATGTAAAGGTAGTAAGTAAGTAAGTAATGAAAAATTATTTTCAGGAATTACTCTGGCATAGTTAGTGGATTGCTCGTCTGGGGCAAGGTTAGAAGAGTTGCTATTTTATTTCCCTTTAACTCAATCCAGTACCAAGGATGCCTTGGGAGGACAGTCTTTGAACACAGGTTTAATCTCCACCATGGCAGAAGATTTCCTACTGCAGAACCATACCGGAAGGCTACAGCATAGTTTGACCAGAGCTGTGGGCTTATAGCTTCATTTCCTGGATGAGCCTCAGCTTCCTCTTTCCCACAGTGTACAGGAACAGGTTCCCTGTTGTCACCTCACAACTTTGATTTTCAACATATCCAGCAGTTTTCAAAAACGTGGAATGTTTAAAAATAAAGGCAGTCCACTCCCGGGAGTCTCCACGGCACCTCTTCTCATACAGTTCAAAACAAATTCGTTTATTTCTGCTGAGTAAAAAGACAGTCAAAGAGTGAAGGGGACATCCAGAGAATTTGTCTATATGATAGAGAGACAAGAAGGCACTGCATTACAGAGGCTAGGTCAGGAGCAGTGGTAGACTTCGGAAGTTCAGCTCTGGCAGGCACTTGAATCCCGATGGGTTTTTTTTTTTTCTGTAGTTTGGGTGTGCTTTGTTACAGTAATGAATCTTGACTCCCCCAAAGGACAATATACTGGAACAAAAGATTCTAGAAAGCTGAAACATCTTACCCAAAGGGAGAATATTCACAGGAAGGTATTTTGCAGTAGGTGTCTGGCCTACTGACACTCATTACCACATTGTATCTCAGTTTATAGCCACAAAAAGGAAAGCAAAGACAGGGACTGAAAATAAAATGAAAATACATGTAACCAAAATAATAATAATAATAAAGGTTACACATTTGGGAGAAACAAGTTTGAAGGATAGGAGTGATGTATGTGCAATGCGCATATATAAAATTCTCAAAAACAAAAAAGACCATTTTGAAAGAACCAAATAAATACACATTTCAAAAAGATACATTTGACCAGTGCAAACGTTACTAATGACATTAATCTACTCCTAACAGCCTTTTCTGCTTATGGGGGAGGGGCGCATCAAAGCTCCAGGAAACAAACTACAAATAGGTCCACAATAGTAGCAGGATGGCATTTCAAAAGAAGGCATCAAAGAAAACTCACCAACAGTGATACTTTTTCCTAATGGTTCTGAAGGGATAATTAAGTTGTTTATCACCTTTGATGCTACAACCCCAACACAGGTGTTCCCTGGAAACCAATTAAAAATACTTACAGCTGATAAAGAGTGCCTCTCAGCTCAACAGATTTACTAATAATTCCAATCCCATTTGGAAAACAATCTTGTCAAGTCTTTTGACACCAAAAGGCAACTTTCACACTCATTTACACTTCAGTGCCCACAGTGATAAGAACAGGAGAGGTATTTACTTAGTGTCCCTTGATCTCAGGACAAGAGTCCTCCAGAAAGCTTCCCCTGACCATTGAGTGACAACTTTAGTTTTGAAGTATGATTTGTGCTGGGGAGCTTGGGTTGCCTTTGAAATGAAATAGTCTAGGATCTTGCAGATGATAGCTTTTGGGAAACTGTGAGGAAATAAAATACCTTGAATCTATTGCTGTCAGTCTGTAGCATCCGGTGGACGAAAAGTTGATTGCTTTTAGGCTTCATGGAAGAAGGAAAAGGTTTCTTGTGGAAACACCAGAAGGTAACAGGTGGCATGCTTGGTAGACTCATAGAAGGAGAATTCTATTTTGGTAGTTTGGTTAGGTCCTACTTATTTCTGTAAGCCTAAGAAGTCATTCCATCAACTCACCAACCTTGGATCCATCCTTATCCATTGATGATCATGCTAATACTTGTCTAAAGCATATGAAGAAAAAACACATGATATCTTACTAATCCTACATCTACATATCAAAATTACCACTAAATATCTCGAAGGGATATCTCAAAACTCTCTAGAATGCAATTGCCTAAGACTTCAAATTTGTTTTTCTAATCTTTTGTCTCAGCCTACATTCAGATGATGTTTAAAGAACAGCTTTAGACAATTAGGTTTGAGACAGTTTTGAGATATCCAGTAGCAATTTGGATATGCAGTTATAAAACTCACAAGGCTGTGAGGATTGAATATGTGAGTTCAACCTGGTTGAATGGTTCAATGACAAAGTTCCTGATCCTTGTGTCTTGAAGCCTTGCTGGTTCTCTTGTGGGTACCTTTGGTTGGATTCAGACTCCTTTTGTAAACTCCATCCCCGTACAGATGTCCCCTGTGTCCTTAGAACTACAGCAGCTCTCAGTCATAGGCCCCACCCTCCTCTCCTCCCAGTCCCACTCTCCCTCCAGCATCTCCTCTCCCTTATTTTGAGGGAGAGGGGAGCCCCTTACCCAGACACCCCAACTCATCTATTCACATGAGCACTGAGTTCATCTTCCTCTCCTGTGGCCTGGTAGGGAAGTCCCATCAGGGGGAAGTGAACAAAAAGCAGGCAACATAGTCCATGTCAGAGATATCTTCCACTCTTCTAACTAGTGAGCCCACATGAAGCCTAAGATGCTCATCAGGCTTATCTTCTTGGGGTCTGTGCATTTTAGTATGCCTATCCTGTACTGCATTACTGAAATCTGCTTATAAGTGAGTGTATACCATGTGTGTCTTTCTGCTTCTGGGTTACCTCAGTCAGGATGATCTTTTTTAGTTCCATCCATTTGCCTGCAAATTTCATGATTTCCTTGTTTTTAATTGTCGAGTAGTATTCCATTGTGTGTAAATGTACCACAATTTCTTTATCCATTCTTCAGTTGAGGGATATCTAGGTTGTTTCCAGATTCTGGCTATTACAAATAAAGCTGCTGTGAACACGGTTGAGCAAATATACTTGTTGTATGGTGGAGCATCTTTTGGGTATATGCCCAGGAGTGGTATAACTGAGTCTTGAGGTATAGCTATTTACAGTTTTCTGAGAAAGAGCCAGATTGATTTCCAAAGTGGTTGTACAAATTTGCACTCCCACCAGCAATGGAGGAGGGTTCCCCTTTCTCCACATCCTTGACAGCATGTGTTGTCACTTGAGTTTTTGATCTTAGCCATTCTGACAGGTATAAGATGGAATCCAGTTATGGAGATACCCCCCAGAAGTCCTACTATTGTATAGGATTGTTTCCACTACTCTGGGTTAATTTTTTATATGAAATTTAGAATTGTTCTTTCAAGGTCTGTGAAAAGTTGTGCTGGTATTTTGATGGGATTGCATTGAATCTGTAGCCTGCCTTTGGTAAGAGGGCCATTTTTACTATGTTAATCCTACCAGTCCATGAGCATGGGAGGTATCTTCTAGTATCTTCTTCAGTTTCTTTCTTCAGAGACTTAAGTTCTTTTCGAAAAGTCTTTGTCTTCTTTACCCCTATATACTTTATATTATTTTTGGCTATTGTGAAGGATGTGGTTTCCCTAATTTCTTTCTCAGCCATTTGCCATTTTTATACAGGAGGGCTACTGATTTTTTTAAATTAATCTGGTATCCATCCAGATTGTTGAAGGAGTTTATAAGTTGCATAAGTTCTCTGGTGGAATTTTTGGGGTCTCTTATGTATACTATCATATCATCTCTGAATAGTGATATTTTAACTTCTTCCTTTCTGATTTGTATCCCTTTGATCTCCTCTAGTTGTCTTATTTCTGTAGCTAGAAATTTTAGTATATTGAAGAGATATCAAGAGAGTGGGCATCCTTGTCTTGTTCCTGATTTTAGTGGGATTGCTTTGAGTTTCTCTCCATTTAGTCTGATGTTGGCGATTGGTTTGCTGTATATTGGCTTTATCATGTTTAGGTATGTGCCTTGTATCCCTGATCTCTCCAAGACTTTTATCATGAAGGAGTGTTAGATTTTGTCAAAGACTTTTTCTGCCTCTAATGAGATAATCATGTGATTTTTTTCTTTCAGTTTGTTTATATTATGGATTATAGTGAAGGATTTTTCATATGTTGAACCATCCCTACAATCCTGGGATGAAGCCTACTTGATCATGGTGGATGTTGTGTTTGAATTTGGTTTGCAAGTATCTTATTGAGTATTTTTGCATCAATCTTCACAAGGGAGATTGGTCTGAAATTTTTCTCTCTCTCTCTCTCTCTTTGTTAAGTTTTTGTGTGGTTTAGGTATCAGGGTGCCAGTGGCTTCATAGAATGAGTTTCTGTCTTCAGCTGGAACAAAAAGTGTGACTTTGGGTTCAAATACTCTTAGCTCTGTCACTGCATAGCTGCATGATTTTAGCCGGTCTCTTCTCGCTGGACATTCATATTACAGTTTGTTTATTTGGAAGAAAGGAATAGACTAGGTAATATGTCAAAGCCTTTTTAGATTTTAGTTTTATGTAACAATTTTGGCTAAAGCACATGCAGATTTTCATCTTACTATGGTTTTTTTTTTTTTTTTTTGTAAGTCAGTTACTTTAGTGCAAGTTCTCATCTAATTCTCTTGAATGTATAGTTGCATTCAGGAAACAAATTTCTGTCCATTGTTGCCATAGTTGGGAGAACATGAGAAAGAGTGATAAGGGATACTGGAAAGAGATTTGGGGGGGCCTCTTAAGAAACCAACAAATTTTTTCTTTTTATTAATTACAGTTTATTTACTTTGTATCTCCCCTGTAGCTCCCTCCTTCCTCCCCTCCCAGTCCCACCCTCCCTTCCCCTTCTCCACTGATAAGGGAGGTCTTCCTCCCCTTCCTTCTGATCCTAGTCTATTAGGTCTCTTCAGGAGTGGCTGCATTGTCTTCCTCTGTGGCCTGGTAAGGCTGCACCCCCCTAAAGGGAAGGTGATCAAAGAGCCAGCCACTGAGTTCATGTCAGAGACAGTTCCTGTTTCCATTACTATGGAACCCACTTGGACACTGAACTGCCATGGGCTACATCTGTGCAGGGGTTCTAGGTTACATCCATAAATGGTCCTTGATTGGAGTATCAGTCTCAGAAAAGACCCCTGTGCCTAGATTTTTTGGTTCTGTGCTCTCCTTGTGGAGCTCCTGTCCTCTCCAGGTCTTACTATCTCCCCCTTATTTCATAAGATTCTCTGAACTCCACCCAAAGTTTGGCTATAAGTCTCAGCATCTGCTCTGATACCCTGCAGGGTTGAGCCTTTCAGAGGCCCTCTGTGGTAGGCTCCTGTCCTGTTCCCTGTTTTCTCCCTCTTCTGATGTCCATCCTCTTTACCTTTCTGAATAAGGATTGAGCATCTTAGCCAGAGTTCCCCTTCTTGATTCATTTCTTTAGGTGTACAGATTTTAGTACGTTTATCCTATATGTCTAATATCCATTTATGAGTGAGTATATAGCCTGTGTGTTTTTCTGCTTCTGGGATACCTCACTCAGGATGATCTTTTCTAGTTCCCACCATTTGCCTTCAAATTTCATGATTTCCTTGTTTTTTATTGCTGAGTAATATTCTCTTGTGTAGATGTACCACAATTTCTGTATCCATTCCTCAACTAAAGGGTATCTGGGTTGTTTCCAGCTTCTGGCTAATACAAATAAAGCTACTACAAACATGGTTGAGCAAATGTCCTTGTTGTATACTTGAGCATCTTTTGGATGTATGCCTAGGAGTGGTATAGCTGGATCTTGAGGAAGCGCTATTCCTAATTGTCTGAGAAAGCGCCAGATTGACCTTGTTCCAGAAATGTTTCTGGTTATCCACAGGCTCCAGACTCTAGCCTCCTGCTGCACTAATTACCAACAAAGTTTTTCTTTTTTTTTTGTAAATTTATTAATTTTTATATAAATCAGGTTAGGTACTTTGCATCCCAGGCATAGCCCCCCCCCCTTCATTCCCTCCCACCCTCCCCCTCCCTCCCTCATCTCCCTCCTCCCCGCCCCCTCCAAGTGGAGTCCACCAACAGGGGAGGACATCATCCCCTTCCATCCAACCCCTGCTCATCCTGTCTCCTCAGGGCTGACTGCAATGTCCTCCCCTGGGATCTAGCCAGTCTGTCACTCCCTGGCTTGTATGGGGGAGGGTCAAAGAGTCAGCCATAAAGTTCAAGACTGAAACAGTCCCTGCTTCCCTCACTAGGGTCTTCAGTCCTACACCGAGCTATCATGGGCCCCATCTGAGCGGGGGTTCCAGGCCACATCCACACATGGTCCTTGGTTGTAGAAACCGTCTCATACAAGACTCCTGTGCCCTGCTCAGTTTGGTCTTTGTGGAGCTCTTGTTCTCCCCAAGTCTCACCAACCTCCCCCATTTCTATCATCACTTCTTGCTCTCTGCCAAAGGCTTGATCGTGAGTCTTAATATCTGCTCTGATACATCGCTACATTGACCCCCCCAGAGGT
>CM053763.1:43538853-43566496 GCA_028658305.1 Pachyuromys duprasi
AATTTCTTTCTTCAGAGATTTGAAATTTTTTTCATATAGGTCTTTCACTTGCTTGGTTAGAGTCACCCCAAGGTACTTTATGTTATTTGTGGCTATTGTGAAGGGTGTTGTTTCCCTAATTTCCTTTTTGGCCCTTTTTTCTACAACAAAGTTTTTCAACAGGTGGAAAAATCACTTTACTTGTAAATGTGGAGAAAAATTTTCATTGGAAGAAAATCTGAGGCAGTAGATATCCTGTCTTGAACAATAGCAAAAGCTCTTGAATAATAAGCAAAAGCTCACTCATTAGTATCCAGGGGGCCATGGAGTTATGGAAAGGATGCGTGTAAGAGCCCTGTGGGAGTGAGCTATGCGGGATGACAGCTGTTTTGGCAGCTTGCTCCATTACTTACATGGAAGCATTAGCACTGAGATAAGGCAAAAGAGGAGTACCACCAGTCAGAGTGAGCAGAAAACGTCTTACTTATTTTACTTTTTAAAAGTTTTTTAAATTAATTTAAACCAACAGGTTTAAGGTTTAATATAACATTTTCATTTCATATACATAACATTGTACTTTGCTCAGATTGGCACAATCCCTTTATCCTACTCCATCTTTTTTTCCACCTAACTCTCTTCTTCTGATTAGTCTTATGCTTTCATATTGCATCTCTCTCTCCACACGCGTAAAATACAGGATATCATTTTAGTGCCACATCTACATTTCCAAATGTCACCAGATACATCAAAGGGATGTCTCAAAACTATCTTGAACCCCCTGATTGTCTAAGAATATACAAGCTTGGTTCTCTACTTGGTTGTCTAAGACACAGAGGATTTTTAAGTGAAGTCTTAGTGTGAGATAGCTTTGAGCTATCCAGTATCAACTTGGATATATAGGTGTAAAGTTAACAGAGCAGTGTGGACTGCTCTACTTGGGAGTCATCAGCCAATACGGTCCTTGAAGTAAGTGACATAAATGAGATTACCTGAAGGATAAAAAAAGAGTGAATAGAAAAGGCAGCCTAGGGCTAACTCTAAGTTTTAGCACTCACAGAGAGAACCATGGAACAGAAATGGATACTGGGTATTGATTGCACAGGTATGCGGAAAGCCTGGAGTCTACAGTGTCAGGAAATGAGAGCTCACTTCATCAGGTAGGGCATGTTCAATAGCATCAAACTTCTTTCAGAGACAAGGCCAAGGGTCATTTATGATCTTAAGGATAAAACTATATCCAAAACTCTTTTGGTGGAATGCTTAGGAGCTGAGGACGATTGGAGTAGGAAAAAAAAAATTGAAAGACTAAACAGGAGGGACAGAGGTTATAAAGACCTCATTAGACACCCAGTTCTGTAATAAGTAGGCTTAGGGTATCTGTGAAGTTGAATGACAGTTATTTCTTAAAACGAGATAAACTCAAACATTTGTATTTTTCAACAAATACCAGTTGAATGCTATCCCAGTTAAAGCATGAGGTAATAGAGAGGCAAAGAACTTCAGAGTTCCCCGTTTGCATGGAACCTTGTAGTGGGAGGTGGAATGCTACAGACAGTAAGTAAGCAACCGTGCTGAAAATTCCCTCCCTGCGGAGACATGAACAAATGTTTACTGCCTGGTTATACAGACCCAGAAACAAGTCAAAGTACCCTCCAAAAACCCCAAAAAAACAAAAGAAGAAAAACAAAGTACCCTCCAGTCAATTTAACTTGAGGGACTTAATGAGTTTAGTTGGCCAATTTATAAAGCATGGGTAAGGGGTTACTTGCAGTAGTGTGGTAGACCCCAAAGCAGCTAGAAACACTCATTCCAACATGGCTGATGACTTCTTTATAGGTGTATAGATGGACCTCGGCACCTATGGCCTCCTCATGTCAACGCCACACAGTCCGTATACCCAAGCACCTCTAAACACAATGAAGCCTTAATTCATTTTTAGCAGAATTACGTATAAGCGGCTGAGAGGTATAGGAAGGAATCTTAAGTGAAAGTCCAGTGACCCTCTCCTCACCTTCCTTCTACAAGAGGAGATGTCAATAGCTAATAAGCTTTGACTCTCTGGGAAGAAGAGTCCTTGTGGTGGATTGAACAGGTATGGCCCCCATAGACTCATGTGCTTGAATGTTTGGCCCATAGAGAGTGGCACTGTGAGGAAATGTGGTCTTGGAGGAATTGTGACACTGTAGACCCTGGCTCTGAGGTCTCATATATTTTCAAGCCACACCCAATGGGACAGTCTCTTTCTGTAGCCTGAGGATCAAGATGTAGAACTCTCAGCTCTCTCTAGCACCATGTCTGCCTGCATGCTGCCATGTTTCCCTCCAAGATGATACTAGAGTAAATGTTTGAACTTTAAGCCAGCTCCAGTTAAATGATTTCTTTTATAAGGGTTGCCCTGGTCATGGCATCTCTTCATAGCAATAGACCTATGACTAAGACAGTCCTTTTTAATAGTCACAGATGCTGCTGGCTGTTATTTTTGGAAGACAATGCTCCACCACAAGCACATATAGGTATAATATACTAAATGATGATTTCATAGAGACACATAAGAGTAGGAAAAACAGATGTTCGAGTGGGAAAGAGTACTGATTTATACAGTGAGTGATTAGAAAAGTATTTTGTTAATCATGACATTTTCAGTGTGACAGTATCTCAACTGAAATTTGGGACATAATTTATGTCCAAAATATTTCTGTTTTTAAATCTAAATTCAAATGTAACTGGGTGTTCTCAGTCTAAGCTTCCTTACTATTTAATCTCAGTGAAACCCCTATAATTTTAAAGAGCCTGTGGAACATAAATAAAATACAAAGGAGGTTGCATTCAAAGGATGCAATAATATGGTGCCAGTGGAGGGGTCAGCCCTAAACAGTGGAAGGAAGCAGTTGTGGGTGTGGATGGGAATGACAGGGAAGGAGAGTGCTTTCTGGATGGATCCCTGATGCCTTCTTGTGGATTGAAGACAGAGAGACGTGTGTGAAGAGGGCTCTGGCCCGGAATTGAGAAGATGGAGATATGGAGAAAGGATGTTGTAAGGATGAGAATAAAGCAGCTTTATTCATTAAGAGAGTAATAGGACCAGAGAATCACATATCATCTCTTCCAACTCCTTCCTTTTACACCAGCATCCCTTCAGTGACAGAGGTTGCTAAGTACTAATTTCCAGCCTCTTTGCCCCGAGGTGAGGGCATGGCTAGTGAACAGCAGCATCTGCAGAGGACTGCACCCATTAGGCATTGAAACTATGTTACTTTCCCTGGAAAGGCGGTTGCTACTGTTGCAGCTTGTTAATAGGCTTTCTTTGGGAAGGAGATGAATGTGAGGATAACATCAAAAGAGTCACTTATAAGCATCATCTAATTTAGACGTAAGACCCATTTATATTCTTTGAAGAAAACTGAAGATCTAGAAGTTATCTTCATCTTCTAAACAATATGGACAGCTTATGTGACGAGGTAATTAACTTGCTTCTTTGACTTTTGGCTTTGGGGTCTGTTGTGTTTAGTTTTCTGCTGTTTCTATACTACTTGGATGTGGCATCTTGTTTTTGTTGAGCACACTACATCTAGCAAGGAGGCAAATAATTTTGAACAAGCCGAAACGGATTTTACTCATTAACACTTAACATTTCATAATCATACTGTTACATTCTTAACAAGCGTAATAATTGCTTTGCATTATTTCACTTATATGCAGAACATTTTTTGACATGTGCCTTCATGTTTCATAAGCAGGAGGTTAAATCCAAACGTTCCAGAGGGAGAGTGAGTGAGTGGGACCTTCTTTTGTGTGAAGGTTTGCTCAGTGTGCTGTTACTATGGCTCCTGCTACATCAAAATAGCATCCCACAAAGCTGTAGTACTCAACAGCATTTCCCTGGCATGCCTGACACTCAAGGGCCATAATCTGTTCAGCAGAGGTGTGCACATGCACCAGCTATGGGAGGGTGTAGTTACTGATGAATGGGACCCGAGGGAGCTCGATGGAACAGACTGTGCCCTTCCTTCCCCTAAGGTAAAGATGGCACTGAAAACCTTCAGAATCATGTTTCCTGGGTAAATGTCAATAGAGAGAAGAGAATATTTGTGGAAGAACTCTGTTCAGGAGCCAGAACCAAAGAGAAGGGAACTGACACAGACGGGGACATGATATTCAAATACTGAAAGTGGCCTTTTTGATTTTCTGGGATTTGTTTTCTTTGGGATTTTTCTTGGATGCAGTCTTAGATGATCCATGTCACAGAAAAATGCAGACTTATATAGGTCAAAGAAGTCCTTTAGAGTTTGTGTACTCAGTGTGGGAGGATGGGCAGAGGGAAATTCTGTCTAGGCTACAAGCAAGGAAATGTTGCATCTTACATGTGGGAGAGAAAGCCCACTTCTAAGTGAGCTTTCTGGATGCTTCTATACAAAAATCTGATGGTTGATCAGAAGCCTGTGGCAAATTGATTCTTAGTTGTGGATGCAATATGGGTATCTACAGAGCTGAAGGAGACCTGACCTTGTCCATTGGCCACTGTACTGGGGTAAATCACAATCATTGGAAACAAAATGCCAAAGGCTTTGCCTGTCAGAAGGGATTAGCAATTATCTCCATGCTCATGCCCACCTTCCCCATTCTGAAGTTTCTGTTGACTAAGAAGGCAAGTGAGAATATAACAGAATACCAGGAACCAAGAAATCTAAGAGTGGAGAATGTCTGATTAAGTACCACAGGCAAAGAGGAGTGAGGGCATGGGAACTATGCCAGAGAGTGGCCTTCCTGAACAAACGAACATGGGCTTGTAGTATGGAAGACTATACCCAAACAGGAAAGCACGTTAGGGACAAGCACACCTCCAGGCATGCTCACGTATGGAGCGCATTCTTGGGCAAGCTCAAGTGAAGGCACAAGGAAGAAAGGTGGAAACATGGTTTAGAGAACACTCGGTTTAAGGACACAAAGTAAATGTTTGTTAAAATGGAATAAAGGAAGCAGTGCCCAGCTATCATGAAAATTTCAATGGGGTGCCTCTCTGGCCATACTTGATTTTTCACAATGGTTTTATCTGAAACAAAAAGAAGGAACATGGAGAAGGTACACTAATCTAAAATTTTCTTCTCGTAGGACCGGCCTCACTTTGTGACCAAGTATTCCAGGAATAGTACCTGTGGATACCGTCCTATAGCCCATGAGTACCTATGACCGTGCGCTGTGCTGTTGATGGAACCCACCCAATATGACATAAATGGGGAAATGTTGAGAAGCACACTATTGTTAATGGATAGTTACATCATATGTAAAAACTGGCTGGTGACATAGTCTAGGCTGTGTTCCAGTACTAGCAACACTTCTTCAACTTGAGGGCGTGTTCTCAAAGATCTCACAGGCAGTTGGAGATCATGTGCTTTTATGGAGTGGAAGGTAGCAGCAGGACTTGACAATTTTTAAAACTTTCTTCAGCCTTTATGCAGGAAAAAAAGGCTGTTCGGGGTGGGATGGTTGCACTGCAAACCATACATCTCCCATCTGTGAGAGACGGTTGTCACAACTTTTCCGGTAGCATCAAAATAAGGCAAATGCTGTTGGGGGAAGGGATTCATCTTATGCATAGGCAATGGGCTAGAGGGTGGTCTTAGCCAATGTTAATCAGTGCACAGGAGGGACTTGGGAAACTGGGTGCAAGACCCACATTTCCCTGCTCTAAGTAGGCTTGTGGGATTTGTACAAAGCATATTGTGGACAGAAGTCTCAGTTTCCATCCCCTTAATAAACGTTAAAACTTCTATTTCCTAGAAATAAAATGCCCAGTGAAATTTTACTTCTTCTCCAGGGACCATTAAAAACAAAACAACAAGCAGACAAAGATGCCAACAACACCCCCATGTCTACCTTCATCATGCATCAGATGATGTCAATCAAGTGCTCTTCCCACACATTTCATTTTACAGTATTTAATATTGAGTTTTGTTATCTTAGAAGGGTAAAATGTGCAGATAATTATCAAAACAGCATACTACTACATTACACTATAGTACTCTCTATTAAAAATTATTCTGATGCTTTTATCACTTTCTCTGATTCTGATGACATTTGTTGATGACAGTGATAGTATAAATAAATGTGACAGGGTCACGTCCAAGTGAGTGGTAGGAAGTTATCAAAATAAATTCCGACACTTAAATTACACATGTGGTTTACAAGACACTTTCTGGTGCATTTTCTTTTGGAGGGTCTTATCAGATACACATCAAAATAGAGATTTCTTAACAATCTATGAAACATCCATGCAGTGGAATATTTTACAACCATTGAAACATGATCAAGGTGAAGTAAAGTGGTCATAAATCAAAGAAGACATTGCATAAGACCATGTGCAACCTGCCTTCAGTTTTGGAATTTCTTAGATTTGTTTCGATTATACATATTTAATAATATATTTGATCCTGTAATGATATGCATCAGGCTTTGAAAGGCAGGAGGTACAGTACCGTCACTCTTCAGACAGCCTTCAAAAAGTGTAGTAGGATTATGGGTGGTTTATAAAACATACTGTTTTATGTTTTGTGTCATTTTGTCTTGTGACACTACATAGCCTTGGCTAGCTTTTATGCGATCTTCCTGTCTCTATCTCTCAAGTGCTGGGATTGTATTTTTTTTTTAATGAAAGGTTTTCAAAAATATTATCTTTATTTTAAAGTTGTGAGTACATGTCTCAGAAGGGGACTTTTGAACAGTCATGCAGCTCAATCAGAGAATCCAGCCTCATGGTTCTCAGGAACTGTCTGTGGCTGCCATGTCATTAGAATACGGCAAGGGAGCTACAGCTAGAAGAATGGGCTGGCTTCTGGTGTGACCCTTGGTGTGCTGTGTCACCTCAACACTTCCTGGTCTACAACAGCAATCCCCTAGTGTAGTTAGCAAACAAAAATGTCAAATAAAAATTGCTAAGTGCACATCCTTTGCTCTTTCCTGGAAGAAGGCCACATCTGTGAATGGGTTTCTATAGGGAAATCCAAAAGTGCTCTTGTGCCACTTAACGCTATCTCAGTTTCCTCACCTGTGGGGGGTGGGGAGACCTGTGCTGCCCTACTTCTGCAGGAGATCTGGGTAGGCGGCTATGTGATTGAAAAACGCTTTTGGAAACACAGAACTCCGTTGAAATTGTTTGTTGGGCGTCGTTCCTGGCACACACAGTTCTTTCATCTCAAGCTTCTCTCTGTAATTTAAGCCATGTAGGATCGGTGTGTTTTTTTTTAATAATTTATTTTTATGTTATGTGTATTGGTGTTTTGCCTGCTTGTATGTCTGTGGGAGGGTATCAGAGGCTGGATTACAGACAGTTGTGAGCTGCCTTGTGGGTGCTGAGAATTGAACCCGGGTCCTCTGGAAGATCTCTCTCTCTCTCTCAGTGCTTTCAACTGCCGAGCCATACCCCCATCCCCCATTTTGCTTTTTAGTGGCAAAAATTGGAGAACATCTAGCATTTGGTTTAGCGATGCTCTCCTGGCATTGTGAGGTTAAACATCATCTGCACAGCAAGAATTAATAGTTCAGCTTTAAAGTAGAGGTGAAGAAATTATTTTCTTCTGTCTCTCCAGGTCCCCTCTCCCTACTTGTCCCACCCTCCCTCCACCAAGCTATGACTTGGATGTAAAGTATCAGGGAAGACACATAGAAATAAAAAGCAAAATATATCGACAAACCGAAGCTGTTTTTTTGGAACTATTTTTCACAAAATAAAACAGTATCAAATGAAAGTGAGAACCCTCCCAAGAATGGAGTTGTTCCTCATTTTACCCCATTTCAAGCCCCACTGGGTCCCAGAGAGGAATGAAGCAATGTGGGCTGTCACAGGACAGGCCTGCTTTGAGGAACACAGCTATGAGAGGGATCCCGCAGTCTAGCCTTTTAAGTTAGAGCTGGTACCCTCTTCAGTTGCTCTGGCAGCTTTCAGTTCTGAACATTTTTAAAATTCTCTCAATGTTGATCTTAAGTTTTGGGTTAGTAAAAATGTCTTTCTCCAGATATATTACACTCTTCTCGGGCAATAAAGATCTTGTCGCTCTTCCAATACCTACACCAGCGTTCTGTGCACAGCCGTCAATTGAGAATGCCTAATAAAAATCATTCTAGAGGTGTAGTTTTTGGTAGGCATACCCCTGTGTGCTGTGTTGTCCTTAGTCTTAAGTGTGAAATTTACTGTGATGACTCAGAATAACTGTAATAATTGCCCAAGCTTCTGAGACTACACGTTCTGTAGCAAAGCTCATGATTTAGAGTATGAATAGAATTCATTTTTCTCTAGTATGAGATAAAATGTTTAAAAAACTGATGAGAATGACTTCAAGTGGTCTAAATGTTTCCGAGTATGGTGGATGTTGTGGTAAGGTACCTTTTTCATCACTGGAGATGCTTGTAAAGACACCTAGAGGAAACAAACCAGAGTGCCAGTGAAAAGTCAGAGAGTTACAACTATGAGGAATAACGCAACTAATCCCTTCATAGGCTCTATGAAGAAGAATTGGCTAATGAAGAAGAATTAATTTGGTAGTGTGTCCTTGGATTGGTAGTTATCTTTGGATTCTTGTGTTATTAGCCAGAGTTCTCTAGATTGGATACAAGACACTGTCTATGTAGCTCAACAGTGGCTATCTCACAGTGGAGACATTGAGAATCTGGTAACTGCTTAGTGCATGAGAATGGCTTCCTCAGCAGTACTAAACTGGGGCAAAGGGCCTGGAAGATTCCGGAAGAGCTACTAGCCTTTACTCCACATTGCATTAATGAAGAACCAACGAACAATGCAGCAGAGAAATATCAGCAAAGAAATGCAGCAGCAGTAGACCACCAGCAGCAACAGCATAGGTAAACTTGCCAAAAAGAGTGAAGGCAAGCAGGTAAAAACCAAAGCTTCCTTCTAACTTCTCTCATCTGGGTTGTCCTCAGAAGGTGGCTCCCATGCTTAGTGAGGGTATTCCAATTTCAAATAATTTGGTCAAAAAAACCTCCCTACCGGAGTTCTCAGTGGCTTGTTTTTTAGTTGACTCCAGATTTAGTCAATTTGACAACCAAGATTAACCAGCACGAGGCCATCCCTTGTCAAATTGACAATCACATCTCTTTATGTCGTGCTTAACTTCCAAGTGAAACAGTTACAAGGTCATAATTCCACAGAGCATGATATAACTATGCCATTTACAACCATAAATGTATTTTTTCCCAAGAATAGATGGAAAAGTCTTTTGATGACTTCACCTCAAAGCCTGAGTTTAGTCTTTTAGTGTTTCATAATTTAAATATAATAAAATGTATTTACAGCATTTAAACAACCATTGTTAATCTTAGAAAAAAAATCCCTACATGCCCCATGCCACTGGACTCCTAGAAATTTTACTGCAGTAGAAGGCCTTTGAATTTCGGTTGGATTTATTTCCTATCCTCTGATAGGCATATGCCTTATCAACAAGTCCAGAATGGTTTCTACCTCCTATTTACTTCGTTAAGTTAGCATCATGTCATCAACATAGTGGACTAACATGATACCTTGTGGAAGGAAGATACAGGTGGCGTAGATGTATGTGAAATAAATTACAATATAGGAATGTTGGTATAATATTCTTGTGGAATGTACCCTTGTTCATTCAATTGCTGATATCTCTACCCCACTATCTGGTTTCAATCTAGACATTGCATTGTGATGCTTATTCTGAGCATCATCTGTCTCAAGTTTGTGTAAACATGCCACCATTTGTTCTCTGTGTTGTCAATAAAACAACCAGCCCCAATGGGGAGTAATGGGGAGAATAGAGTGGGACATCCTGGTCCTGATGGGAGAGGAAGGAAGCAGGAAGGTAGGAGCAGAGGTCGGCAGGAGAGACCTTGTAACCACATGGAGAGATGAACTGGACCTAAGATATAACTAAAAGCAAGTATAATGGGTAAAATCTGAGTGGTAGGAAACTATGCGGGTTTAGAGATTTAGGATGGAGTAACTATTGCCCAGCATTGTGCTCTAGGTTAATTATATAATTCCTAGTCTCTGTGTGGTGATTTGGGCGTACAGCTGGATTAGAATTAACCGCTGATTAACTAAAAGATAAATCAATAATAAATACTTATAACCCCCAACAAGAGTACTATGTCATTGAAGTAGGACTGTAAAGATGTACTGCTGGCCTTGCCATCTGAAAGCAAGTTGCTTCGAGAGGGCCACGTAGAACAAGTATCAAAAGGGGAAAATAGCGTTTCAATATCAGTAGCTGATACTGGGTACCATGAAATATATTTTAATCTGCTCAAGCAAGGAAAACATATCTGGTACAGCAACTTTGATTGGAGTCACTACTTTATTAAGTTTGTGATAGTTAGCTGTTGTTTGCCATAATCTATTGCTCTCTTTTAAAGGCTAAATAAAGTTAAAGGAATATCTTATGGACTGTTCTATTGCTGTGAGGAGACACCATGACCAAGGCAACATATAAGAGAAAGCATTTAATTGGAGCTTGCTTACAGTCTCAATGGGTTAGTCCATGATCATCATGTTTGGGAATATGACAGCCAGAAAGTACGTATGGCATTGGAGAAGTAGCTGAGAGCTCACATCTGATCCACAAGTTATACAGAGAGAAAGAGAACCTGAGGCAGGCTTTTGAAATTCAAAGCCCACCCCCAGTGACTTACCAAAAAGGCCTCACCTCTTAATTCCTCTCAAACAATTCCTCCAACTAGGAACCAAGCACTCCAACAGATGAGCCCATGGCAGCCATTCTCACTCAAACTACCACAAGAGAGATATGGTGGAAACCGCCACCCCCTTCATTTCTTAAGTCTTTGATAGTGACACTTTCTGTAGTCCATCTAGGGATGCTATATGAGTTGTAGTTTACACATTTACGCTGGTTTAAACAACTTCAATGGCTTTCATTTAGATATTCCAACCATAAGAACCCTCATTCCAAAGATCAGGGAAACAATCTGCGTATTGCCAGCTTCTAAGTATAATTATCCCACTTACATATTCCTAGGCTGGGAAAGTAACCACAAGATGAATTTGGGGGCCCAATGATCCCACTGAGTCTTGGATTTGGGCGAAAACTCTATCAGCCATCTGACCTCCATAGGAAGGCAACAATGATTTCTTGAGTCTTCTGTTAGAAGACCCTGCTATTTGTTACAGCCAATACTGTAATCTACCCTGGGAATCCTCCACCCACTCCACAAGAACAATATAGTCTTTGCTCACTCTGAATAAAGTTGAGCCGTCTCACTGAAGCTGGTCCTGACACATTATTCCATTGTATTCACTGGATATTCCAGCCCCTGACCCCCACCCCTATTCATTGATTCTTCTCCCTTTCTCCTCAGGAACTGATGGCCAACGATCCCTGGGGGAAAGGAGCTCCACAGTCTCCTGGACTCAGGGTCAATACAGAACCAGAGTATGGTAGCCCCCAAAGGTCTAATTATATATTTTCCCCAATGTACAGGTGCCCTTATGTCTAAGTTACCTTTCTATACCTATGCTAAACCACTACGAACAAGACAACTTATAGAACAAAGAATTTTTTGAAGGTTCACAGTTTCTGAGGTAACAGTCCATGGTGAAGAGCATGG
The DNA here is from genome assembly GCA_028658305.1 of Pachyuromys duprasi. NCBI lineage: Eukaryota > Metazoa > Chordata > Mammalia > Rodentia > Muridae > Pachyuromys > Pachyuromys duprasi. The sequence goes on from CM053763.1 coordinate 43,550,431, forward strand.
TAGCAGGCAAGCAGGCATGGTGCTAGAGCAGTAACCGAGAGTTTACATCTTGAGACACAACCATGAAGGAGAGGGGAGGGGGAGATTCATAATGTTACAAGTCTTTTGAACTTCTAGTAAAACACGTCTTCCAACAAGGCCACACCTCCTAATCTTTCCCAAACAGTTTCACCAACTGGGAACCAAGTGTTCAAATATATGAGCCTGTGGGAGCCACTCTCACACAAACCAGCATGCCTTGGGGGAAGGACTGGGAAAAGGGTAATTTATAACTTTTTGGTTTTGAAGCATGTCTTTTTTTCAAGGGGATTTGGCCTTTTCCTCATTTAAAAGGTCTGGTAACTGCTTATACAAATCAAGTAAGAATTTATTACCTAGTGCCAAACTTCTGCCTGAGTTAGGCCATTCTAGACACTGCTTTGGCTGTGCTGTTCATGCCCTTGGAAAACTAATGCTGCCACTTGGCCTCTGCTACCCCAGGATCCAACTAGATCCACTGTATATAATCCATCCAGCTGAGCAGTCACATATCCCACTCTAAGGTCTAGCCCAAAGAGAGGAACAACTACAATAGTCTTTAAATGTCCTGGTACCCACCTTTCTGTCTCAAGGCATTAGTGAAGGCGATGTCTTCTGCGCCCTCCTATTGTGGATGATAAGATTTTAAACATCGAATCTACTCATGCATTCCGATTTCCCTGAGCTTTTGAATCTCTTTACTAACACTAAACCAAGGGATATCAGGAATCTCCAGTTCATTCTCAGTCGGCCATCTTTTGACAAATCCTTCAGCCAACAGGTCAGATAAACTCCTTGCACCTTTTTTAATCTGTGAGCTATAGTATTAAATTTAGAATCTGTGCTCGACGGGCCCATTGGGATAAAGTCAGCCTGATCCAATTTTGTGGGTTTTCCACTGTTATCCCATGAGCTTAAAATCCACTCTCCACATATCCTCAAAACTTCTGTTTGAATGAATTATAAAATTCACTAAGTCCTTTATGGATGTGGCACACCTCCTTATGATCATACATTTTACCTCACTGAAAGGGACCTGCTTGGTCTTGAATCTGATTACACAGTCAAAGATGAATGGGCAATGAAGGTTGTCAAAGTTGTCTTGTGTATCACATCCTTCAGAGAAAGTCATTGCCAATTCTATAGACAGCTTTCCAGGCTGGGTCTTAAATCTATGTTGTAAGTCAAGCAAGCCTATGATGAAGGTTTGATTTTGATTTTTGACAGCTTGAGCTCTACAGATGCCCGGGAGAAGATTCTCTTCCAGAGAGATTGCTTATGCACATCTGGACCTGGGTAACTTCACTACTGAGCTCATTCTTTTCCCTTGTTACTTTATCCAGAGATCATTATTTTCCTCTCTTTGCCACAAATGCTCAAAAGTTCTTTTATACAAAGTCACTAAATTCTTTACTCTTCATAAGATGAGAACCAGAAACACCAAATGCATTTATCTTGCAAACTATTAACTTTGCAAGATAGTTCACACTATGGTCTCCCAGTGTTCTCCGTGCTACCAGGGGAGCTGTTAGCGTTATAGGTTTCATCTAGTTGGAGAGCCAGCTCCAGTGCTCCAAGCTCATGAGAGAAATTCATCCATATGACTATGTTTCTCTAGAACTACTCCTGGTGCTAGTGGGTTAGTTAAGGTTCTTTAGATATCAGAACTCTTAGAATGAATGCACATTAAAGGGGAGTTCATTAGATTGGCTTATACGGTGTAGTTTGGGTATCCCCAGTGGCTTCCTCTGCAGTGGAGAAATTGAGAATACCATAGTTGCTCAGTCCACAATGCTCGCTGTTTCTGTAGTAACCATCTGCACAGAGGACCTACAGGTTTCATGGACAAGTACTGAACCTCTATTGTCTCCAGAGCTCTATTTAGTTTAGAAAAAAGATTTTACTACAGTTGAGCTAGAGAATGTTGAGTAGATAGAAACAATGAATGCCCCTTAACCCGGATGATGCTGTCCTCCTTGTGCACACCAAGAAACTGCAGCTCAGAGAAGCCAACCAATGATTTCAAGGTTACAAAGACACTAAGAAGACTATGGCTTCAACCAAGACCTCTCCAATGCTCAGGCTCATAAACCTTCCATTACCCACTGATTTCTATTTGCCTAAAGTGCATCTGGATATCGCCTTTGGAGTGTCATGCCTGACTGGCTTGAACTTTACTGTCAGTCCTAGAGTTGCCAGTGTTCTTGATTCCCATGCCGGTTCCTAGGGGCTAGCTCTATGGGTGACTTCCTTACTTTCCCCATGAGCCCATCCCACTGTGAGGAAATGGCCATGCTCTGATGCCCGAGGACAAAAGAATAGGAAACTACAGCCATCTTTCCAGTCTATGCGCTGACCCTGTGTTTCCCTTGGGAGCAAAGTACAATGTCCATCGTTTCAGATGCCGACCTTTCAAGTATTTGAAAAGGGCTCTCTCTCCCACCCAGGTTTTTTCTCTCACAAGCTAAATATTTCTGTTCCTTTAACAATTCCTCATACTGTGATCCCACAGCACCACATGGGGATAATTTCCATATGTCGGCTAATTCTCTAAGACTTACATCAGATCAGAATCTGGCCCTGTATGAAAAGAAACATTTCCCCTGCTTTCTCTTTCTGATTCATTAGATTTCACATAAACTTTTCTGATGACTACCTGCTGTTTTCAAATCCAGCTGCAATCCAATATGACTCACTAGGCAAGATTGTCAGTCTCCAGTTTTTGCTTGTTATTTCCCACCTACATAAGGCTCCCAAAAGTACCCTTCTGGGGTAGTACCCAGTGGGCAATGTGCCATTAAAAAATGTCAAGGTTTGATTCTTGGCCATTTTTAATTTATATAAAGCCATATGACTTTTTAGAGTAGGGAAGTTTTTGCTCAATGTAAATAATTTTAAGTTTGAACAGCTGTTGTTACATCCTCCAAACAAAAATACCCAAAAAAGGTGGTTGAGAGTGCTATGTGCCAAAGCCTCCCCTTAAATTATTAATTGTTCTCTCCATTTAGCAAACGAAAAAAAAAAGGTGGGTGGAGGTGTAGAAATCTGAAAGCTGATTTGAGGTTTTGAGCATTTGCCAGGCCATTTCTTGAAAAGGTGTAACTGTGTTGTTTGTGAAGCTAAGTGTTTGATTATTTAACAGACAACCTCTAAGCTGGAAGAAAAGATAGAAAAAAAAGGGAGAATTGCAAAACAAGAGGAAAAAAACTGTGATTTTATTATTCAGAATCTTAAAGCTAGGAAATTCCAAAGACCAAAGCTGGACATTATAGAACTGAATAAATACTGAAGGTTGGACTGAATGGGTATGTGTTCTAGGCCCAGAAAGTGGTTCAGACACAGGCAACGTTCCTCTTAAAACATACTTAAGGCCTTCTATATATGTCTGTACAGCATAGAAGAGGAACTAAACAAATCACTATATGATTTTTAAAACTGTGAGTCTCTCCCAGGGAGATGGTTTTTAGGGATGAGAAAAGATAGCCAGAAACTGTTGAATAGCTCCATTTAGATTAAGTGTATATAGCCTCTCTCCCAAGTCTCTGTTTGACTGAGCTGGAGGTATCCTAGATAGAGTATGAATTGTTAAATAAGATGATGGCTTGTGTAGTCACTGGCTGTCGGGTATATGGAGTCATGGAAGTCTCAGATGAGGAAAGCTTATGATTATGCTTTGGTGCAAATTTTGGCCTGATGCAAAAAATGTCCCTGTTAGACCAGTGAGCAGTGGCGCCTGACTGGGTGATTATTTGTTGTTATGGAAGCAGCGTTCCCCCACCCTGACAAAAGCTCTGGATGGTGTCTCTGGATGGTATGTCCTTTCAATAAAGCACTGCTTGCTGACCTTGTACACAGCCTTTTCAACCACAAAGAAATCATGGCGTCCCTACACCAGCACTTCTCAACCTGTGGTTCATGACCCCTTTGAGGGTTGAATGACCCTTTCACAGGGGTCTCTTAAGACCATCAGAAAACACAGATATTTACATTGCAGTCCATAACAGTAGCCAAATTACAGGTATGAAAGTAGCAAGGAAATAATTTTATGGTTGGGGGTTCCCCACAGCATGAGGAACTATAATAGAGGATCGCAGTATTCAAAAGGTTGAACACTGCTTAAACATCTGCATTTTGCCTTTACTCATGTTATATAATTCTTGGCTCTTTATTATCTTGGTCTCTTTCTTAATACACACATCATTGTTGCAATGCTCTGTGCGTACTTTGAATCTTTCTCTTCCACTAGAAAAACATCTTATGTCTTTGGGTGTCTAGACAATGAAAACAAAGGCTTTCCTTTTCATAGTCTACCTGAAATGTTTTAGACACTTAATATATATTTGTTGAATGAATGAAGTATTTACTTTCCCAAAGTTGCCTTCAGGAGAAAAAGAATCTAAAAAGAAAACAAAATAAAAAAAAAACAAACAGAAAAAAACAAACAGTAATCTCCTTCTATTAATTCCTTTGTCCTTCAATTACAGTAAAGCATCTCTCTCTCTAAATCAGGTTGGACTTACTAGAAAGCTGGTAATTTTTGTTTTAATGTTATGTTAAACTACATGAAGACATTATTGCTGGAGGATAATTTAAACATTAGACAAATTGGATTCCTTACTGATGTTTGTGTGTGACTTTGTGATTTATGCAACTTTCTTGGACCATTTGATTAATAAAGGAAAACTTCATACATCAGCAAGAAAAAGAACCATGGATTTTTTGCTCAAACTTAATCTTCTAAGTAATGACTTGAAATCTTCATAAGACCAACTCTGGCACCTGGCTTTACAATTGAACTGGATAATTCATTAATTACTTTGGCGTGTACCCCTATAAATGACTTTTAGGGTGGGTGTTCGGGGGACTCCAGTGGAATGAAACACAGCTGTTGAGTTATTTAGGTTCACTTTAAAAGCAGAGAACATAAAGTCCTGTAGTTCCACTCACAGGTTCCAGCCTTTACGATTAGACTTTGGCTGGTCCTTTACCAACAGATGATCCAGACCATGTCTTCATGAGGCCAAGTTGCAAGGTGTAACTTTACTCTCCATAAAAGACTGCTAACTGGCATGCACCTCCCTTTGAGGACAAGAAAATAATGTACTAATGGGATTTATTCTTCTTCTTGCCACATTCAGGTTTAGTGAGATCAAGTGATGTGAGTACTGTTTTTTTCTGTAGTGCTGCTTTGCTCTGAGCTGGGTGTGTCTGTGGGTAAGCATGTGCACTTTGTGCATCGTTTTATATTTTCACAAATAACCAGGAGACTAAAGGGGGCCTGGCCAATCAGTCCTCTGGTTCCTGGCAAGGAACCAGAAGCTGAAGGCAATCAGCTTTAAAAGCTTTTTTGGCCCCTCACATCATTATTAAGCTAAACCTAACAAGGACATGGGGGTTGGGAAGTTCACTTTCCAAGGAAACTAGCCTGAAGCTATTTAGAAACACGGTATCTATAATTTTTATTTTAAAAAGTTCCCAATGCCTTTTTCTCTTAAGATCTGAAGTAATCCTTAAAGCCAATATAATTACAGCATTTATTTCCAAGCAACATCTATTTTCTTAGCCTTTCCCAACCTCAATCTTGCATATCCCTCCCGTTGAAACCACTTCATTTAAATTTATAAAGAAGAAATTACTATAAAGAAAAGGCAAAGCAAGTTCTCATAATGTGCAGTCCCAACTCTTGGTAAAGATGAATGTAAGCAGCTACAGAATAAAAATGGTGGTCAGTATGTTCGGAATTTAGCCAGCTTTTTTTAAATAAATGGATTTTCATTATTGCTAAGGAGTGCTTATTGGGTGGCAAGGTTTTGTTTATAAGAGAATGATTATAATTTACAGAGAAGCTAAATGTCTATTAACATTTTTTCATCCTTCCTAGACATCCTAGACAAAACTTACTAGCATATTCTCACAGGGGAGTACAAGACCCTCATCTGCTCCCATCTTCCTTCTAGCTCCTGGCCTGCCTCACTCACTCTGTCAGCTGGCCTTCACTGCTACGAACTCATGGTCTGTCTCAACCTCGCATCTGAGAATAAGGGGCCATGAATCTTAAGATGTCTATAAAACGAGGGTCAGACAGTGTAACTGCTACCACTTCAATACAGGCTCAATGAAAAGGAGAGAGAACACTGTGAAAACATTCAGGTTTTACTGAAGACTTGTTCATTTCACTTTTCTGTTTTGCTTCTATTCAACTATCAGATTTGATGTAAAGTAAACCCAGGGCAGCGTGAATGGCTTTACAACCTTCCAAGTGATTCTTGAAAAATATGACATGTGGAAAACTTTAAACAAAAATTAACTATCTTTGTAGTGTTGGATCATTTTTTGGTGATTGGAGGGCACGCAGAGAGAAGGACTCTTCACTGAGATAACATTTACTTGTTTGCATGTGTCCCCTACCCAGCTAGAAACTTTATGAAAGGCAAAAATTGTGCCTCCCTGCTGACCCCTCCCCCAACAGCCTTGTTTGGTGCCTGAGACATGGCCAATAAATTGTCAAATTTGTCAAATTCATCCATGAAGGCAAACTCAAAGCACACCATTAATAATAATTGTTTCTATTGACAAGACTCTCTGTGAGCCGGCAAGTGGGCCCACCATGGCCTTGGTAACCACGGCATCTTTTGAGGTCCAGTATTAAGCACTCTTTCCCCATTCTTAACAAGCACACAGCCTAAGGGGGCCTCAGTTCGATTTCCACATTTGGATCATGCTGAGTGCAGACCCTGGTCCTATATTTCATTTTTTTTCCTGAGACTGTTGGCATCTTTGGAGTCAGGAAGTAACAGCTGCTGCAGTGAGCTGATTACCAATGAGAAGAACAAGGTAAAGGCCAGCTTTAGGTGGGGTCTGGCTTAGCTTCAAAGCAGGCATATGGCTTCTATCTTAATGAGAGAGATTTCATATTCAGGAAAGACACATCTGAAGAGCAAATTAACTAATTCAAGACAGAGCACATAAACATAAATTGTCTGATCTGATTGCCCTCCATCAATGGCACACTCTTTTATAAAGACCTTACAGCCTTCTGGGGTTCCCACTGAATCATTTTGTTTGGCACCCTAATTGTCTAAAGACTGGATTACTGTAGTGACTCTCATAATCTACCTTTGTCAGGTACCTCTTTGACAACCCAGTCCTGTTCCACAAACTAGAATCTTAACATCCCCAGAACCCATTTCTATTTGCCTAAAAGTCTTCAAAACTGTACCCCTGTCCACAGGATTAAGCAACTTCCATGGGGATCTATGCTTACTCCACATTTTCACAACAGAATTACTGTACAACTCCCCATCCTGACTCCTAGTCATGCAGTGGCTCCCAAGTCCTTTCTGCACATTTCTTTGTCCTGCTTGCCTGAAAGGCCCAGGTTGTTTTGTGTAACTCACACAGGTTCTGTCTTCCCATCTAGACTCAGCCTAAGCTTCTATGTTCCATTAAGCCCCTTGTCTCCACTCCATCCTCAACAACAGTTCCTTCTCTGAACAGTGTCCAGGAAAGAACTCTAGGGGCAACTAATTTGTGTCCATATTCTAAATAACTTTGATCCAGACATAATTCAGTAGGATAAACACATAGGTGTTTTTCATTTTGTTTGTTTGTTTTAGGAAACTCAGTGTCACTTCATTGACTGTTCACTGTGCAGACTCCAACAACACAGAGAACAGAGACTCGGTCTGACAGGATTTGACAAGTGTAAGCTGGTCAAGTGCTGCATCTACTTCGGCTCCTTCACCCCTTCTTATATTGCTATTCCATTTCATAATGTGCATTAGAAATGTGTCTGAGGAGCAAGCAGGATTGGAGAAAGGTTTGGGAGCTAAGGGAATTCTTCTCTGAAAGATGGAAAGATCTAGGAGAAAAGAACTTTCTGCTTTGCATGGATAAAGAGGTTTTAAAATGAAACTGAGTCTTTGATTGGGCCAGGCATTGGTTGGGTATTCCCTCAGTTTCTGCTCTAGCTGCTCTATCTTTATCCCTGAACATCTTATAGGCAAGATAAATTTGGGGTTGAAGTTTTTGTGGGTGGGTTGGAGTTCCTCTCCCTCTGCTAGGAGACTAGTCTAGTTGGTAGGTGTCCTCTTCAGTCTCTATGGCCTCTGCTACTAGGAGTCTCTGCTTGAGTCCCCCTCATATCCTCCCAGGAGCCTGCCCTGACTTCGGTCTCCAGCTTGTCACAGAGATGTCCCCATCCTCAGTTTCTCTTTTGTCCTCCTGCCCTTGCTCTGCCCAGGTCTGTTCTCCACCCTCTTAACGCCCTGCAGCCCCTCTCCTACCTTGCTCCTTCTGTTAAGCCACCGCCTCTGCTTATTCTATCTCCCCTTCCAAGTGAGATTTAAGCATCCTCCCTTGGATCCTCTATGTAACTTATCTTCAAGTCTGTGCTTTGTAGTATGCTTATCCTGTACCTTCTGGCTAAAATCCACTTATAAGTGGGTACATATGATATGTCTCTTTCTGGGTCTGGGTTACCTCACTCAGGAGGATCCTTTCTAGTTCCATCCATTTTGCCTGCAAATTTCATGATTTCTTTGTTTTTAAAAATAGCTGAATAGTATTCCATTGAATAAATGTGCCACAGTTTCTATACTCATATTTCAGTTGAGGGACATCTAGGTTGTTTCCAGATTCTGGTTATTATGAATAAAGCTGTGATGAACATAGTTGAGATGTTTTGATTTGCTTTTTCCTGTCCAACCAATGCCTGACCCAATCAAAGACCCACCCTATCAGAGAGTGCCAACCCCTGACACTATGAGTGCTTCTCTGCTAAAATTGCAGGCAAGAGTCTGACGGAGTTGTCTTCTGAGAGGCACTCCCCAGCAGTGCCTCAAAACAGATGCCAAGACTCACAGCTAAACATTGGGTGAAAAGTAGGGCATCTCATGGAAAACTGGGAGGAAAGAGAAAAAGGACCTGGAAGTGACAGGAGCTCCACAAGAAGGTCAACAGAGCTAACTAACCAGGGCCCATGGGTTCTTGCTGAGACTGAACTGTCAACCAAGGACCATACATGAACTTAGGACCCCACAAAGATGTAGCTGATGGGCCGCTTAGGCTTCATGTGTTTCCTCTAATAAGGGAAGTGGAGGCTGCATTGGCCACAAACTCACTTGATAGCTTTTTTTTTTTTAATCACTTTCTCCTGGTGGGACTGCTTTGCCAGGCCACAGGGGAAGAGGACAGGCTCAGATGGATGCAATTTAATGAGTTGGGCTGGATGGGAAAGGAAGCTCTTCTTTTCTGAGGGAAAGGTAATGGGGGAAGGAAGAAGGAGAGAAAATAGGACTGGAAGGGGAGGAGGGATGGGGCTATAATAAGGATGTAAATGAATAAAAATATTAAAAAACAAAATAAAATGAAACTGAGTTACTAGGACATAGGTAGAAGGTGAAGTAGGGAATCCCAAAGTCCTTCCACATGGAGGGTGGTCAGGGAGAGCAAAATTAATGACAACAGCAGGAACCTTCTTGGTTCCTTGGAGTCCATGTGTATGGATGTGAATTCAGCATCTATCCATTTTCAGACAAAGAATTACAGCAAGGATACTACAGCTTATAAAGGACCAGAATGTGGGCCCTATGATAGATTTCCCACTGGGGTAGAAGGAAGGGCATGGTGGCAATAGTGAGCAATACTGGACAGTAAATCTTAAGAAAACATTATGGGAAAAAAAAAGCTCAACTTTTGGTTCATGCAACCATAAAAGAATAGAGAAGACCATTTGTCTCATGGCAGATACATAAATTTTAATGGAAATGTGTAGAAAAAATAATTTCTAAAGCACCAACTGAAGCTTAAAATTCAATCTCTGTTGCCAACTTCACAAACACAGAGAGCTCATTTTATCTTTTTTGAATGATGCTTTGGAATTTTTATTGTTTTCCTTTTTGAGAGAGGATCCCATTATAGTCACTGGCTGGGCTACAACTTACTATATAGTTTGGCCTAGATCTCTAGGAGATACACATGTGTCTTCAAGCCGTGTTACCACACTTGCTCTTTGCAAATATTTATTGGCCACATATGATTGTTAAAAAAAAAATCACAGGAAAGAAAAAAATATATTGCGAAGGGTAAGAATGATGCATTTTTCTCTTTAAATAATCTGGTTTATTCTTTTAAATTTTTATATTTATTTATGTGTATATGTGTATGCCTGTTTATCGAATGTGCACTATGTGCAGTAGTACTCCTGGAGGCCAGAAGAAGGTGTTGAATTTCCTGGAACTTGAGTTAGAGGCAGTTGTGAGTTGCCTCATGTATTTGTTGGGAACAGAATCTAGGTCTTCCGCAAGACCAGTAAATACTCTTACCTACTATCTCATCTCTCTGGCCCCTATTCTAGTCTTTAAAAATTGTTGGTCAAGACTTGTAGGAATAAGGTTATTGTGTAATATAGGTGCTGATTTCTGCTCCCCCTCCTCCAATAGCTGGTTGCAATCCTTGTTCTGAGAATCTCCTCTCTCAATGTTGTGTAAACACTGCTTCCAATTGTTCCCTGATATGATAAAGCAGCTTACAGCCAATCACTTGATCAGGGGAGAGTGTAGGGCTGGATTTTCTGGCAGCTAGGGGGGGAGGAAGTATGGGATTCAGCCATGGAAGAGGTGGAAGTAAAATCAGGAGAAAAGCTGGAGCAAAAGAGCTACAAAGTGCAAGTATCTCTGGGATGGATGTTGGGAAAAAGCCAAATTAGCTTAGAGAGTTAAGAATAAATTACTTACTACTCAGTTCTTGTACTGTGAAGCTTGTTAAAATAATGAGTCTCAATTATTTGTGTGATAGCCAGGTTAAAAGAGTAACAGAGAAACAAACAAAGTTATATAAAAATAACTAACAAAGATCCATTAAACTGACTTCATGACCCGCCAATAAAATGGCTATGTTAGAGCCATTAGGAATGGCTAACTTTCACAACACAGGACAAGAACTGAGAGAGACAAACCCTACCCCAAGCACAGCCTGAGAAGACTGATGTTTAGATGCTATTGGTGGAATAACTTTGAATGTCTTCTTTATCCTTTGCTTTTTTTGAGCCTGGTAGGATGTACCAATTAGAAACAGAAACATAATCTAGAACCCTGTAGATCTGCACTTTGGTGCTTCTTGGAAGAAGAATAGATGTTCACATCTGACTCAAGTTCTGTCTTTGTCAACAGGACCAAGTATTTATAGCATTTCCTTGTTTCCTCTAACTTCAGATGAGAAAGATAGAGCTTCATGAGATTTAAAGTCTTCTACAGCTAGGATGTGCCAGAGTGAGAATCTGTATCCAGTTTGCATGGTTCTGAAGCCTGCATTCTTCCCATGTCTTCAGAATGTTTCTGGACTTAGTAAAGTAGACAAATAATCTGAACACAAGCATGATTTTTCTCTAAATGTTCCTTGCATGTTGGTCAATCTCTTTGAATCTTGATTTTTCTGTTTCTAAGCCATGGAGAATCCTACTGTATAAAGGACCATTGAGAAGGTTACCTGAAGTGAGAACTTGAATAAGCTGTGTACTGCTTTGTAAATGGAAGGAGCCATTGAAGCCTTGGCTTCTCATGAAAGGCTAATGGTAAACGGAATATTTTATTTTGTAAACTGTGTGGTGATCTGACTGAAAAATGATATATGCCCAATGCATCCTTCTTAGGGTGTTGTATGAGAAGTCTACTCTGAAACAACCCAATAAAGCCATGTAAGTAAATGCCAGACTGTCAAGGAACAAGGCAAACACTATGTGATACTACCAGGGGTCAGCAGGAAGAGCTTATAAGCCCAATCTTAAAAGATTTATATCCATTACTGATGCCTTTCCACTTGGAAGCCTATGTACAGATGGAAATATCTGAATTCGAGCTTGCCAAGCAGCAGTTTCACAGACAACCCCGTGCCTCTGAAAACAAATGGAAAACTGACATCAGCAGCATTTCTGTCTCTCTCTGTGTCTTAGGTAACCCCACCAGTATGCATTGTCTTCAGAGTGAATCAAACAAATAGGAGAGTGATTTCTTTATATTTCAATTAAGGGTCATCTACAGTAGTCATTACCTCCTCCCAATGGCTTTATGGTTTTCCAGATGCCTCAAGAATGTATCAGAGCACACTGGGTTTACTATAGATTTCAAAACTACAACTTGCAACACAAAGTTAGAGAATCAAGTGAATGATGAGTTGTTCTTTCAATTCTTCTTTCTCTTCCAACATTGCTGCCATATCAGAAGCAGAACAGAAAAGCAGGTTCCAATTCTTCCTACCCAGTCAACTATGGAGTTGGGAACAGGGGGAAAAAAAAAAGCTCATGGGCTGTAGTTGCTCGACTTTGCCCACAGTTACAGCCACAGCCCATGGATGGCATGGATTCTTGAGCACTCAGCTTAACCCTTGAGAAGAAGAGAACTAGTGAAGAGCCAGAAGAGGCCCCCAACATCCCACAATAAGGAGGAAAAAATGCTAATAAACGTGGCAAATGGGATGGAGAACAATTCGTCTTCCTTTTGCAACACCAAATTCATATTTTCTGTGTAAAGAAGAGATTCCTAATTGATTTGGATGGCAGATATATTTGTAGCTTCTTAATTTTTTTGTAACCCCCATCCCCTCCTTGGCTTATCAGGTTTAGTTAGGAACTGTGTTGTAATGAGAACGTAAGTTCCAGATCTGGGAACAAGATTCTCCTAGTGGATAAGTTAAAAACAAGCAAGGGAGCATATGGGTTGGCTTAATGATTGGTGCTTACTCCACATTCCATGTCACTGTTGCGAAAATATTAGGGCTATTAAAAACTTATTTTTTAATTCATTATTTTATTTTACGAGTGTGGACATTTGGCTTGCATGTTTGTGCACTGTGTGCATCCCTGGTACCAGTGAATACCAGAAAAGCTACTGGATTGCCTGAAACTGGAGTTACAGAAGGTTGTGAGCTAACATGTGGGTGCTAGGAATTAAACCCCTGTCCTCTGCAAGAAAAAGTGCTCTTAACCACAGACCCATCTCTGTAACTCCCTAACCCTTTATTGCCAAAATTCATGTTGGAAGGACAATTTTCTGTCAACCTTTAGTCAGAATCTGTCAGTTTGCCCATCAAAATCATTTCCTTTGTACCACAGATTTTTTCTCACAATGCCAATAACCATGTTATGGAAGACAGAATATATTTTGTTCATTAAATACCTAATATGACATGCTAGACAACCTGAAGAATCCAGAATTGAAGAACATGTAGTCTACCATTTTAAAAGCCAAGAAGAAAGGCAACAACAATATGAACTAGATGTATAGAGCTGGACCCAGCTTGGAATGGAGTAAGGGCATGGAGTGGGTTCCAAATGCATATTAAGTAAAAGGATGATTAACAGTTTGGGAGTCAGTGGGGAAATCTTTGGAAAAAACAGATACTTGGGATTTGATGGAAGAAATCTAATTCTATCAAATTCTTCTGAAGGCAGCTTAATTAGAAGATAGTTAAGACATAAGATCATAATCCTTAATTAGAAGATAGATAAGTCATTATAGACAAATAGATTTTTTATTTTAAACGTATTTATTTATTCATTTTACATCTTGATTGAAGTCCCCCCTCTTTTCCCAGTTCCCCCCTCACACACTCTTCTCTCTCATTCTCTCCTCCCCTTCTCTTCAAGGGGAAAGTCCCCTATGGGTACCAACTCACCCTGGCATGTTAAGCTGATGCAAAACTAGGCACATTCTCTCCCACTGAAGCCAGACATGGCAGCTCAGTTAGAGAAATAGGATCCAAAGGAGGTATCAGAGTGAGCCAGGTCATTGAGACAGAAACTAAACACAGAAATAATGAAACTAACAGATATCATGGAATCAAATGGACCTAACAGATATATACAGAACTTTTCACTCAAACACAAAAGAATATGCCTTCTTCTCAGTACCTCACAGAACCTTCTCCAAAATTGACCATATACTCAGTCAGAAAAAAAGCCTAAACAGATACAAGAAATAACTCCTTGTATCTTATCAAACTACCATGGATTAAAGATGGATTTCAACAACAGAAATAACAGAAAGACTACAGACTTATGGAAACTGAAAAACTCTACTCAGTGACCACTGGGTCAGGGAAGAAATAAAGAAACAAATTAAAGATTCCTGAAATTCAATGAAAATGAAGACACAGCATACCCAAACTTACGGGACACAATAAAAGCAGTGCTAAGAGGAAAGTTCATAGCACTAAGTGCCTTCAAAATGAAATTGGAGTGTTCTCATGCCAGCAACTTAATAGCACACCTGAAAGCTCTAGAACAAAAAGAAGCAAGCACACCTATGGAGAGTAGATGGCAGGAAATAATCAAATTCAGGGCTGAAATCAATAGCATAGCAACAAAGAGAACAATTCAAAGAATCAATGAAACCAACAACTGATTCTTTGAGAAAATCAACAAGACAGGTAAATCCTTAGCCAAACTAACTAAAATACAGAGAGACAATATCCAAATTAACAAAATCAGAAATGAAAAGGGAGACATTATAACAGACACTGAGGAAATCCAAAGAAGGTCCTACTTCAAAAGCCTGTAGTCCACAAAATTGAAAAATCTAAATGAAATGGATGCTTTTCTTGATAGATTCCATTTACTAAAGTTAAATCAAGATCAGGTTGTATATAAATATAAATAGTTCTATATCCCCTAAAGAAATAGAGGCATTCATCAAAAGCCTCCCAACCAAAAATGCCAAGGGCCAGATGATTTCAGTGCAGAATTCCACCAGACTTTCAAAGAAGAGCTAATATCAATACTCCTCAAAAATAGAAACAGAAGGAACATTGTCAAACTCATTCTGTGAGGCCATGATTACCCTGATACCTAAACCACACAGACAGACCCAATTAAAAAAAGAGAATTTCAAACCAATTTTTCTTATAAACATTGATGCAAAAACACTTAATAAAATACTTGCAAAACAAATCCATGAACACATCAAAAATATCATCCACCATGTTCAAGTAGGTTTCATACTAGGGATGTAAGGTTAGTTCAATATAATCAATGTAATCCACCATAAAACAAACTGAAAGAAAAAAAAAAGATACATGATCATCTCCTTAGATATCAGAAAAGCCTTTGACAAAATCCGATACCCCTTCATGTTAAAAGTCTTGGAGAGACTGGGGATACAAGGAGCATACCTAAAATAGTAAAGGCAATATACCATAAGCCTATAGTCAATATCAAATTAAATGAAAAGAAACTTAAAGCAATTCCACTTAAATCAGGGACAAGACGAGGCTGCCCTTGCCCAGAGATACTCTCTCTGTATTTCTTCAATATAATACTTAAATTCCTAGCTAGAGCAATAAGACAATTAAGAGAGATCAAAGGGATACACATTGGAAAGGAAGAAGTCAAAGCATTGCTATTTGCATATAATATAAGGGACCCCCCAAATTCTACCTAGGAACTACAACAGCTGATAAACCCCTTCAGCAAAGTGGCTGGATACAAAGTTAACTAAAAGAAAGAAAGAAAGAAAGAAAGAAAGAAAGAAAGAAAGAAAGAAAGAAAGAAAGAAAGAAAGAAAGAAAGAAAGAAAGAAAGAAATCACCCCCCCAAAAGAATTTCAGATCTATCTCTCTTATGAACATTGATACAAAAATTTTCAATAAAATACTTGCAAAACGAATCCAAGAACACATAAAAGATATCATCCACCATGACCAAGTAGGATTCATCCCAGGCATGCAGGGGTGGTTCAATACACAGAAATCCACCAATGTAATCCACCGTATAAACAAACTGAAGGAGAAAAACCACATGATCATCTCCTTAGATGCTGAAAAGGCATTTGACAAATTTCAACACCCATTCATGTTTAAAGTCTTTGAGAGATCAGGGATAAGAGGCACACACCTAAACATAGTAAAGACAATATACACAGTAAAGACAAGCCTGTAGCCAACATCAAACTAAATGGAGAGAAACTTAAATCAATCCCACTGAAATCAGAGACTAGGCAAAGCTGCCCATTGTCTCCATATCTCTTCAACATAGTACTTGAAATCCTAGCTAGAG
>CM053763.1:43566596-43609719 GCA_028658305.1 Pachyuromys duprasi
ACCTTCAGTAAAGTGGCTGGATGCAAAATTAACTCAAAAAAATCAGAAGCCAAAAGGGCCAAGAAAGAAATCAGGGAAACAACACCCTTCACAATAGCCACTAATAACATAAAGTACCTTGGTGTGACTCTAACCAAGTAAATGAAAGATCTGTTAGAAAAACTTCAAGTCTCAGAAGAAAGAAATTGAAGAAGATATCAGAAGATGGAAAGATCTCCTGTGCTCATGGATCAGTAGGATTAACATAGTGAAAATGGCCATCCTGCCAAAAGCAATCTACAGATTAAATGCTATTTCCATCAAAATACCAACACAATTCTTCACAGACCTTGAAAGAACAATTCTCAATTTCATATAGAAAAACAGAAAAAAAAACCCAGAATTTCCAAAACAATCCTGTACAACAACAGATCATCTGGAGGTATCTCCATCCCTGATCTCAAACTATACCACAGAGCAATAGTAATAAAAACTCCACGGTACTGGCATAGAAACAGAATGGTGGATAGATAGAATCAAATAGAAGACCCAGAAATAAACCCACACATCTACAGATACTTGATTTTTGACAAAGAAGCCAAAACTGTTAAATGGAAAAAGACAGCATCTTCAACAAAAGGTGCTGGTCTAACTGGATAGCTACATGCAGAAAAATGTGAATAGATCCATATTTATCACCCTGCACAAAACTAAAGTCCAAGTGGATCAATGACCTCAACATAAAACCAGACACATTAAATCGGTTAGAAGAAAAAGTAGGGAAGAGTCTAGAACTTAGTGGCACAAGAGACAACTTGCTGAACAGAACACCAACAGCACAGGCTCTAAGGTCAACAATCGTGAAACTGAAAGTTTCTGTAAATTAAAGGACACTGTTGTCAGAACAAAATGACAGCCTCCAGAATGGGAAAGGATCTTCACCAATCAGACAGAGGGCTGATATCCAGAATATATAAAGAACTCAAGAAGTTAAACTGCAACAAATCAAGTAATCCAGTTTAAAAACGGGGTACAAAGCTAAACAGAGAATTCTCTGTAGAGGAATATAGAATGGTAGAGAAACACTTAAAGAAATGCTCAGCATCCTTAGTCATCAGGGAGATGCAAATCAAAACTACCCTGAGATTTCACCTTACACTCACCAGAGTGGCTAGGATCAAAACCTCAAGTGACAACACATGCTGCAGAGGATGTGGAGAAATACGAACTTGTACAACCACTTTGGAAATCAATACAGCACTTTCTCAGACAATTAGGAATAGCGCTTCCTCAAGATCCAACTATACCACTCTTAGGCATATATCCAAAATATGCTGAAGTACACAACAAGGACATTTGTTCAACCATGTTCATAGCAGCTTTATTTGTAATAGCCAGAACCTGGAAATAACCCAGATGCCTCTCAATGGAGGAATGGATACAGAAGTTGTGGTATATTTACACAATGGAATACTACTCAGCAATTAAAAACAAGGAAATCATGAAATTTGCAGGCAAATGGTGGGATCTAGAAAAGATCATCCTGAATGAGGTATCCCAGAAGCAGAAAGACACACATGGTATATACTCATTTATAAGTGGATATGTGACATATAATATAGGATAAACATACTAAAACCTGTACATCTAAAGAAGCTAATCAAGAAGGAGGACCCTGGGTAAGATGATTAATCTTCACTCAGAAAGACAAATGGGATGGACGTTGGAAGAAGGAGAAAACAGGAAACAGGACAGGAGCTTTCCACAGAGGGCCTCTGAAAGACCCTGCCCAGCAGTGTATCAAAGTAGATGATGAGACTCATAACCAAACTGTGGGTAGAGTGCAGGGAATCAGATGAAAGAAGGGGGAGATAGACCTGGAGAGTATAGGAGCTCACAAGGAGAGCAACAGAACCAAAAAATCTGGACCCAGGGGTCTTTTCTGAGACTGATACTCCAACCAAGGACCATTTATGGAGATAACCTAGAACCCCTGCTCAGATGTAGCCCACGGCAAATCAGTATCCAAGTGGGTTCCATAGTAATGGAAACAGGAACTGTCTCTGACATGAACTCAGTGGCTGGCTCTTTGATTACCTCCCCCTGAGGGGGGAGCAGCCTTACCAGGCCACAGAGGATGACAGTGCAGCCAGTCCTGATGACCTGATAAGCTAGGGTCAGATATAAGGGGAGGAGGTCTTCCCCATCAGTGGACTTGGAAAGGGGCATGGGAGGAGATGAGAGAGGGAGGGTGGAATTGGGAGGAATGAGGAAAAGGGCTACAGCTGGGATACAAAATTAATAAACTGCAATTTTATTACAAAAAATAAAACTTTAATAAAAAACAAAAAAAATCAGTCACCCTTCTTTAGACAAAAGGGTTTTTTAAAGCAACAATGGAGTAAAAATTAGAGCGTGAAAAACAAGCCTTATTAGTTAGACTATAAGGCTTATGGAAGGAATCGTGAAAACCAGCTATCTCAGTAGAAGCCATGCAGTGTCTTTAAGCCAGACAAGGATTTTGGACGGTTCTCTGTAGAGATAGGGCCTTAAAATATGCTATGAGCCAGTTGCAGGATCTCATGTCTCCTTGGTGTTTATGAACCTTGGCTTTGGTTCTCAAAACACTATAGGAAGAGGTAGAGTCCCTGGGAGGCTATCATCCTTAGCCAGACATGCTGGAGGCCCGATTGTGGACGCGGAAACTGTAAGAACATGGACAGAACTGATGATAGTGATTACATGTGATGTCACCCAGTAATAGCTACATCCCTTTTACTTTAACAGAAATTCCACTTGGCTATGTAATTTGTGAATCGCTTCTTCTCTCAAGAATAAATATAAAATCACTTAGCTAAATACAATTTATCTTCAATACAGTAGTCATATTATATGATAATTTGATATTAATTAATCAGATGGTTAATAGCTTGAAAATCAGGTGAGGATTTCTGTGAGAAGATGGCATTTGAATTGAGTGTTCAGTAGGTAGCTGTTTTCCCTCTCGGCCATATTCCTTTGAGAAAGAATCTGTCTCTTGACCTTGGAGCTAAGCTGGTGGCCAGCCGGTGGCCATCTCTGTGCCGCACAGTACTGACATGCCAGCTTTCTCTGCAGGTGACGGGGAGCTGAATGCTGGCAACTGTGCTTACACAACGAGTGCTTTGACCTGCTAAGCCATCTCCTCTGACCTGGAAGTTTGTTTTAAGACAAAATAATTATGAGTTACTTAATCTTCATGGGAGTACGGGAATTTGTTGACACAATCACAAGATGTTTTGCAAAATCCGAAAAGTCTGAAGGGTCAAAATAAAAAAGATAAATGTATAATCCCTGGTAATCAGCTCAGACTTCCTGAAGAAATTGGAAAATGCTAATTATATTGTACAGATTGTTAAATTTACAGAAGACTAATGGAATTAGATTTGGGTAGAATTTAGTTGTGTTCTTTTGGTGCATGTCTCACGGGTTCTGAACATGAGTGTAGGGATTTCCCCCCATCTCTTCACATTGTTCTGGAGGTCTATAGTCAAATGCTTGAACCCTAAGCCATGCTGTTATGTACCAGGGTTCTGAACCTCTGTGTGTAGCGATTAGCAGCAGCACTTGTCAAAATGCAGATTCTGACTCAGCAGGTGAAGCCTGGGCCCAGGTTTTGGAAGTTGCTGGCCTAGGAACTAATAATGCATGTTGAATAGGAAGCTTGTATAGTGACGTCTGTGCTCTGACCCTGTGGAGCCTGGAGACTTTCACAGAGCCTCCTACATCAATAATAAAGACCCCTCCCACCCCGTCCAGGCAGTGTTCCAGGAGATTCTACAAAATCATGGCCACTGCTGAGAGAGCAGGCTAGAATTTAGAGACAGACTCATGAAAAGGCGGCCAGAACATGTGCTGAGCTAGAGAGGTTCCACTTATGGGTCAGCATAGGATAATGAGTAAAAGAAAATTATGCATATTCAAATTAAGGACAGGGTTGACAAGAGGGCTCAGCAAGTGAAAGTGCTTTCTTCCAAGGCTGAAGATCTGAGTTCTACCCCTGAGATCAAATCAATGGAAAAAGAGAACTGACTCGTGCAAGTTAGCCACTGATTGCCATACAGGACACACATGTGCCATGGCCTCTCTCTCTCTCTACACACACACACACACACACACACACATGCATGCACACACACACACACACAGATAAATAAATTAAAATGCAATAAAAAATTAAAATAATAAAGATGGCTCTCAACCTTTCTATCTTCTATTCATTAAGGAAAGCAAGTCCTTCCAGAGAGCTTGTCTATGGTAGTCTTGTGATAATGGTGATGCATTCAAGGAGCAATGGAGAAGATAGGATGGGATTCCAGAGCTGTCTCATTTTAGCTATGCTTGAGTTATTCCACACGATCCATGCCTTTTCTTCCTATTACATCTGTGTGCTGTGTCTTCACCTTAGGGCTATAACACTATGTCTTCTTTGGTGAAAGCTAAATAATGCAAGAAACTATTTAGTATTTGCTAATGGATTCTGTAAAGAAAAAGTGCGGGTAAAAGCTCAACACACACAAAGCAATTACATTTCTATATATGTAACCAATGAAAACTGGAGCTCTAAGATTAAGAGATATACACTATGTATAATAGCTTCAAAAACTGAAATACCTGCCTATAAACCTAACAACGACAATGAACTGTGTAACTGCTACAAATAAAAAGCTATAATTGCTACTGCTTCAACTATAAAGTTGACAAGTTAAATGTAAGGCTTAAATTCATGGAAAGGTTTATGGTATTCATAGTATGAAAGACTCAGTACAATGAAGGTGTTATTGCCCTCAGAGTGAGTCATGGTTTCCGGTGTTACCAACAGAAATCCTGGAATTGCTTTTTGTAGGTATAGATGAGGTCATTATCAATTTTCATGGGAAGGAAAAGGACTGAACTAATTCAGAAGAAGGGGAGGAAGAGATGGGGGAGGAAAGGAAGGGGAAACTTAAAGGCTTGCAGCACCATGACACTCGGGAGGCAGAGGGAGGTGGATTTCTGTGAGTTTGAATCCAGCCTAGTCTACACAGTGAGTTCCGGACAGCCAGAGCTACATGTCTGGAAAAAACAAACACACAAACAGAAAAAAAAGTAAGAAAGAAGGAAAAAAGGATGGAAGGAAGGAAGAAAAAAGGGAGGAAGAAAGGGAGGAGGTAGGCAGAGGAGCGAGAAAGGGCTCACCTCATTCTCATCACCCATGTCAGAGTTGCAGATCACAAACACCTGCAACTCCAGCTCCAGGGGATCCAACCCCATCTATTGGCCTCTGTAGATAGCCCCGCCCATGTCACACACACACACACACAAATAAATCTTTTGAAAAAAGACTACCTGCTGCTTCCCTTCCTTTCCTGAAGTTCTTACTGAAGTTCTTATGTTGTCCACGTTGTTGGGTAAACCTGAGTGTTCTCCTGTACTTAATCCCATATTCCAAATAACTCATAGCAAACAAAATGCTGGAAGACACACCATAGGAAATGTTTGATTCTGGAATGGCTCAGTGTGTTACAATTGTGTGATTGTTACCATGGCAAAGCACCAAGGCTGTCTACAGGTTTACTTATTACTGGCAGAATTTCAGCAACTTGTGGACCAGCTGCAACTTACCAATCAGAAAGGAGTACCCAGAGAAGGACTTCCTCAGGGCACTTTATGGCCATGACACAGGTTACATGAGGCTGTTGACACAACTTGTTTGTTTTGCTTTTTGATACAGGGTCTTTCTATGTTGCCCTCACTCTCCTGGTACTTGCTGTGTACCCCAGGCCTGTCTTTCCTTCTCAATTTGTTTTGTTTGCTTGTTTTTAAAGTCACAATCCTTGGAGAGAGAAGTCTGCAAAAAGAGATTCTGAAATAAAGTTCATGGATTTGTGGTTATATCCATAAAAGCAATAAATAGGAAACAATAATGTCTATTCCAAATTCAAATATAGTTGTATAGCAGGAGGAAATATGTAATTCAGCTACATGGTATATGTAATTGTGTACTCCATAAACATCCTTTAGTTCACGTCTATCATCATTGTATTTAGCTTACATAACAGAAGAAAAAAGATAAATCCTCTCACATACAACTGGGATAACTTGGGCAATCTACTCAATTTACATATAGTTAAATTAGTAAATACACGACTATGTAGGGTTATTAGCTCCCTACAAAGGCTGGAACCTTTTATCGTTATGACATTAAATTTGTAATTGTGGCAATACCCTTTATTTGAAGTCAAAAAACAATCCAGTGGAATAATATATTGATGAAGGCAGAGCCTTCAAAAATCCAGTTTCATTCCTAAAGCCACTTTTATGAACATTATTTTCAATATAAACCACCCTTTTGGCTGTCACTTAGTACATAAATCACAATATCCACCCCTACATTCCATAATGCTCACACCCATTCCGTAAGGAAAAGTACATTTAGTCCAGTTTCAAGAATCCCCACAGTCTCAGTGTCCTGCACTGTTTAGAAGTTCCAGACCAAGGTATCTTCTGAGAAGCAAGTCAAATTCTTAGCTGTGAGCTGCTGTACACTAAAAAAGAGAACGACGTGTTTCCAATTCACGATGACACAGAAGGAAAATTCCCATTCTAAAGAGAGAAATAAGGTCACAAAAGGGAGGGACTGGACCAAAGCAAGAACAAAAGCCCGGAGGGCAAAGATTGACTCCTGTAGACCTATGTTTGACTTTCAGTTCCTGTGGTGCAGTGAGCTGCAAGAGACGTAGGCAGTTCGGTACCTGCGGCCTCGCTCTTTGAATCCCTCATGGGATCTCTTTTGGGATGGGCGTACACTGCATTCGGCTGTACTCCACAGAGGTTCCACATTCATGGTATCTCTAACTTCCTGGAGTTTCCGCTGAAGCTTTGGCATCACCTTGCTCAGCTGAACACATCACCTTTTCAGCAGGTGCCTGCAGGGATGCTGACCTTCCAACACATTATCTAGCCTTACAAGGCAGATGCAGGTTTTACTTTAAAATTCAGGTGAAAGCCTCTTGATCCTGCAACTCCTAACACTGCACATGCCTGCAAAAGCAGCATACAGAGGCAATACTAATGTCTCAATACTCATGCTGCTAGCCTGACCAGCAGCCAGCCCCGTAGGAGAACAGATGCTGTGGTCTCTGAAGGTGTATACAGCCAAACATGAAGAGATATCCCTAGGGGGTCTTATGTAAACAGGCTTATGTGAACAGGCACCTCTGGGCTTTCAAATCTTTTAGAACCTTTGAGTCTTCATGGGTAGGGTGCTCTAACAATGTCTCCCCATTCCCAAATGAAAATGTATTTATTTAATTTTTAGTGGCCCCGTCTTCTTCATTAGCCTCAATCTCCTTGTCCCCAAATTAATATTTGCTTCTCTTTTCTGGAAAAATTTCAAGTTTTTTTCAAATGCTGCTGCTCTTTTTATTTTGTGTCATAGTCTTGGTGAAAAGTAGTAAGGGATGACCATACAACAGGTTGCATGTTAGCCTGCTTTGAAATTTTACCTACCATGTTAGCTAGACTTTCATCTAAATTCACCCTCACACAAAGTCTCAGGCTGTGAACAAAATGCAAACACAATCTTTGCCAGAATATTGTATACAATGTATCTCTAAGTCCAATGCTCAACAGTCTTTATTCCCACCTGAGACTCCGTGATCATAGTCTTTACTGTCCACATTCCTGCTAACATCCTGACCTTCAGAGATGCCAGCAAAACTATCACTAAGTCCTGCTTACATTCTAAGGATTCTCTACCTCACACCACCAACATTTTCAAATTCTTCTCACAAACACTTCAAAGGTTTCTGAATCAAATCATTGGTGAAGTGACAGCCATGATCCTCTTCTATATTACCAATTTCATGGCTTAGTCACTTTCACCACTGTGATAGACACTTGAGAAAAAAAATTAACTTAAAGGAAAAAATATTGATTTTGACTCATCATTTCAGGGGTTTCAGACTGTTGTTGGCTAGTTTGCTGATGAGGAACTGAGGCAAGGCTGAACGTCATAGTTTGGAGCAAACAGTGAAGAAAAACTGTCCATCTAATGGTGGGTAGGAAGAATTCATGATTACATGTAATTCAGTCTTCATGGTGCTAGCAAAGAATAATGTTACTAAGACAAGTTTGTACCAAGGCTGGGGTGTTGCTGTAATAGACATTGATGTTGTTTGCAGAACCGTGGAAGACTTGACTAGAACTGTGTTTGGATACTTTAAGCACAGCTTAGTGGGCCATCCTAGTAGGAGCAGGGAAGGCATTGCTGAGGGTGATTTGAACTGTGGAGCTCGTCTCAACAAGTTTCCGAGGGAGAGAATATTAGTAAGTGACCCAGACACCATTCTGATGGTATTTTGGCAAAAAAATGTGGCTGCTTTTTGCCATAGTCCTAAAAATCTGCCTGGGGCTAACTAAATTAAAGAGTTTGGAGTAATGGCATAAGCACAGAAGATTCTAAGATAGCCTAGTATTGGATCTGTCCTGTGGTTATTAGTAATAACTCTATAGAGAGAACTGTAATAAAAAGAAGCAAACTGGACAAAGAGGAATATAAATTTTACAGCTTTAGGACAAAAAGAGTGCCAGGAAGGGTAACGGAACTAAGTCCAATGCTCAGGAAATAAAAAGCTTAAAGAAAATTCTGATGCTAAATGAACTAAAGGGAGTGGAGACCCCAGAACACAACCCACCCAGCTAGGACTCTTGTAAAAAGGAATTAAAGGAAAGCTT
Source organism: Pachyuromys duprasi (assembly GCA_028658305.1). Classification (NCBI taxonomy): domain Eukaryota; kingdom Metazoa; phylum Chordata; class Mammalia; order Rodentia; family Muridae; genus Pachyuromys; species Pachyuromys duprasi. The sequence continues at coordinate 43,575,333 of CM053763.1, forward strand.
AAGCAGTGAAAGACTCCATTGGCAACAGAAAGCTGATGCAAATATAGTTAACTGAGGAGGCCAAGTTACCACTCCATAAAGCAGCAGAACTTGCCAGCCTCAGCCGCATGGTCCTGGCCTTAGAGTCAAGGATTTAAGAAAGGGGTTGTGGGTTCTCTCTCCAAAGCTAAAACATGGCACCGATGCCAAGTATGCATCAAGAAGGTCCCTGAATGGGGACTAGGGAATGGGATGTGATGGTGTGAGTAGGAATGGCCGCTATAGGCTCATACATTTAAATACTTAGTCACCAGGAAAGTAGTGCTATTTGAGAAGGACTAGAAGCTCAGGATGCTGTGGCCTTCTTGGAGAAAGTGTGTCACTCAGGGTGGGTTTTAGGGTTTCAAAAGCCATGCCAGCCCAAAGAGGTCCTTCCTTTCACCACTTCCCGAGAGCTTATTAAAGTATTGTATCAACCAATGGACTAACACACTGATGATGGAAGAACTCTTAGGACTCGAGCCCTTTCCCACAGCCCCAACTATGAGCACCGCTTGCAGTAGAGACTAGGCTACTTGCGCTACTCTTTGAAAGATACCTCATACTTAAACCATAACAGATATTAATACAACTGATCCAGATTTCTTATACTTGACACGTGCATGATCTATCAGTTCTTTTCCCTTAACTGTCAATCTGTGCACTTACCTCCCCTGTAAAAACCATGTAGCTGTGTCTTTTCCAGTCTGACCATCTAGGGGTGTTGAGTCTGTAGAATAGAGTGAGTTAGTTCACATTTTATCTACTCGTTAGCATAGTTTACCTTAAGCCTGCCATTTATTTGTTTATTCTTTGTCCTCTCTACATATTGCTTCTTTCCTACTATATATTTAGTTTAGGTGTTGCATTTAGTTTTTCTTGCAGGCTTTTTATTTGTAGTTTTCTAGGAATTAGCATACATTGCTTAGACTATCCAAGTCTATGATCAATTCATGTTATGCTTCTCACGGATGCCACAATACAACCCCACTGACCTTTTCTTTATGCTGTTGTTGCTGCATATTTAGAAAATAAACACATTAAAGTTGTCTGCGATAAATTATTTTTATTACCAATTCACTTACAAATATCTTTTCAAAGATGGTATTTTATAACTTCACACATATGGTTATGAGCCATATAATGATGTTTTGATTAATAACAGACCTCAAGCATGCCCTGATCCTAGAAGATTGGAATGGAGCTCCAAAACTCCTATCACCTACAGATACTGTATCAACGATAACATTGTAGTGCAATGCATTACTCAAGAGCTTATGACGGGTTAATGCAAACAAACTCGCCATACCATACACTGTTATGAAAAGTTCAGACTTGATAATGACAAAGAATGACTGTGTTACTCATTAAAATAGTAACATCTTTTGCTGCTGTTTTAGAGTATACATCTTCCTCTTAAATATATTGACAGTTAATTGCAGATTGCAGGTTCTTTAGAAGATCTTTAAGGCAAAAGCACAGATATACTAGAAGATGACAGATGTGTTCTTTCTTTTAAAACAAGACATGGAGCGGGAGGCAGTGAGTTCAATGACCTGACTCTGTAGGCTTAGACTAGTGCGTGCATTTGTGTATTCACCTATTTGCCTTCAGTTTTTTTAAACACAAAGAAAGTTGAGCACAGAAAATAGTTTATGGTTATATTACCCTGAGTGCACCTGATCTTGACTGAATAGGGAAAAAAATATCTAAAACATAAAAAAAAAAACATAACAAAGTAAGGATGAAAAGAAAAATAATATTTTGAATAGCTAAGAAATGTTTGTGTTTTAAAATAAGTGTTATTACAATAGGATCAAAAACTCGAAAAAAAAGGGGGGAAGGTTTTATAAAGTTTAAAACATAATAAACTACACTTGATTTATTATTGAAGGAAGAAAAAATATTTTTATGCACTTATTGTAGCTAAGGTCCCAGTGTTCTTAAAGTCCCAGTGGCCCACACTCCTGCCAGAGGCCTCACACCCCCTCCCCAGTCACTCACTGAATCACCTAGAAAAACTTTCCAGGCACATTAGTGGCAAGTGCCCTAAACAGGCTTACTACTTTTATTCATATATTACCATGCCTTTTCTAGGCTTAGCTATAATCAAATGTATCAATACTTACCCCATGTTACAATTGCTTATAAATTTCAATATTGTGTTAGGTTGTAGAAGTTTGTAGGCTGGCTGCAATAGACTATTCCATATGGGCTACCACATAGTAGGTCATGCTGTTGGGGACTATGAGCAAAAGCCATGACGTTCCCTCAATAACACAACTTTGTACAGACAAGTTTCTAAGATGCCTGTCTGAGAAATGTCTATGGCTACGGGAGACATGGCCTCATTTACAGTCTCTACTGCTCCCCTTCTCTTCCTGGAGATCTGAATTTCTAGCTCATGTTTTTCTTCTCGGAGGATTTTTTAGTATTTAGCTGGCAGAAAGTCTTTAAAAATCAGGCATTTAGACGACTCCTTGGCATAGTCTGCATTTTTTTCTGTTGGTCTGAGTTAACTTTCAGTCTTTCACGTCATACTCAACTTCTAGAATGTATTGCTACCTTTGAGTTGCTGCAGCCCAAATACCCCCATTAGACACAATTTAATGGAAAAAAGTTTCCATTAAAGGTTCATTTTGGCTCATGGTTTTAGGAGTGTTCATCCTTAATGAGTAGAGAAGGCCTGGCAAGACCGCTCTGTCAATGGCAGGGGAAGCAGTCTCCTACAGCGGACTAGGAAGCAGACACCAGACTATATTTAAAAGCCCATACCTAGGACACTCACCAGGCCAGGTTCCACTTCCCAAGAACTTCAGTCTTCCAAACCTCTCTTTTCCCCAGCTGGAGAACAAACATTTAAAATATGAGACCCTGTGGGACATTTCAGATTCAAATCATAACAATGTTTGTTTGGTTTTGTTCTATTGGGTTCAGGCTTCCATTGCCTTCAAGGGTATTATTCTATTGCCCCTTGTGATTAAAATTCTTAAAATTCTTTTCATTTATCTTTGGCTTTCAGTAGTTTTTCTGTGGTGTGCCTAGATGTAGCTAGCCTCATTTTCATCCTTTTGGGGTCTGCTGAACATCCTTGATCAATAGGCTGTGGGGGCTATTTTTAATTTTCTTTTTAATATTCAGCCATTATTTAAAATTCTCCTCTATTCTCTCCTCTATGAAAAATCTATTTACATGTATGTGAGGTCGCTTAACACAGACCCACTTGTTACTGAGGCTGCTTATTTCTCCCCTGTATATTTTCCCTCCGTATTTTGATTTGAATAATCTGCCTTCAAGTTCATTAGGTTTTTTCCTATTTTTTTCAGTGTGTTTTAGGCACATCTGATAGTTTTGAAAGTTCAGACAGTTCATTTTTCTGCTTTAGGTTTTCACTAATTTCATTTCAATCTTTAAAACTCTCCTAAAGTTATGTGTGTGCATGTGTGTGCCTTTGTCACACATTCATACTTTCCTTTAGTGTCTTTGAGTTAAATATGATCCTAAATCAGACTATCTACAATAGATTTTTTTCTACTTTGCACCTTTATATTTTTGTATTCTTTATATTTTTGTATTATATTCTAGCAATTTTTAATCATACGCTGGGTTGTACCTATACACTGCAAATAATGTAACAGTGAATAGGTTGTAATCTGTCATCATACTCTGAACAGTGTCACATTTCATCCAAGCAAACAACCAAATGACTAAGAAATTACTACTAACTTTTAGGAGCTTGGCTTCATGCTAAGCTGGATCAATTTTCATTTTCTCAGCTTCCAGGTAAACTCATTAGTTTTGACATGTTCTTTATTCTTACAGACTCTTTGGTATTTTGATGGAAATTACAAAGTGTTTACCATAGTCTCTTAGCAATGACTCAGGCTCCTAATTTTATTTCTCATATGGTCAAGCATCTGCAAACTTACATCAGCCTCTCAGTCTCCTAGAGATCATTTTCCCCCTGGGATTCTAGTCATGTTTCTACTACTCACAAGTGCATTAAACAGCTTCACCTTTCTGAAAGAAAAATACTGTGGGCTCTTATAAGGAATGTTTGTTTTCAAAAGAACTCAAACACACAGAGTAGAGAATGAGCCTACAAATATGGATGAGTGGGTAAGTAGTAAGGAGATTAAAGGATTATAAATGCCAGATGAACAAGTTTACAGTCTCATGTATAACATAAGAACTGAAGTTAATTAAATCATGTCATACAATAGCTATGTGTTACATGGTTTTTTAACTGCCCTTGTCACTGAAAGTGTGGGAGACATGTGTGAGATGACATATATGCTGATTAGCTTCTATAGTAAATGTTTTGCTATCTATATCTACGTTAAAGCATAATGTTGGAAGCTTCAAGTATTCCAGATGTGGTGGTTGGATGATAATGGTCCCTCCAGGCTCATATACTTTAATGCTTGGTCATCAGCTGGTGGAACTGTTCGGGAAGAATTAGTAGGAGTGTGTTACTGGGAGTGGGCTTTGAGGTTGCAAAAACTCAGACCACTCCAAACTAGCTCCATCTCCCTCCTGCTTGTGAATAGGGTATAAGATGTCAGTCACTGTTCAGTGCAGTGCCTGCCTGTCTGCTGCTAGGATCCCTACCATGACGGTCATGGACTCACCCTGTGACACTGTAAGCCCACATTAAATGATTTCTGCTATAAGTTGCCTTAGTCATAGTGCTTTGTCACATCAGTAGAACAGCAACTAAGGCATCCAACAATATCTATCTTTTAAAACAGAGATCAAGTAAAGAGTTGAAAAAAATTGACATACAGAATTCAGCACTCTACATCAGTGCAATGCTTCCCTCTTTCTGAGATCCCATTCTTTCAGTTTCTAGTCTTTCTGTCTGTCCAGCCATTCAGCTATATTTCTTCAGTTCAGAAAGATTGTGGGGTTTTGCTTGAGTTCTTACATTCTGTGAAGCAAAGAATGTTCTTAAGAGTCTCTTCTGAGAATAAATTTATTCGTTCATGGGCCAAATACTCCTGTCTCTGCCTACCAATGATAACTCTCTAATTCCATCAACTCTTTTATTTTATTTGTAAATTCCATCCAGGATCATGGCTATCTGCAAGCACACTTCTCTAGGAAACCTACTTCCCTTATAGGAATTGTGGTTATCGAATATGTATGTTTGACATCAATTATTCCTATTCCTCTAGCATCTTTTGCCAGGTACCATTTCCTGCCATCCGTTTGGGGATTATTACCTAATGGTATTTAAACCACCTTAAACTCCTTATTTACTTTCAGACCAATGCTTTTGTGCAATAAGTAACCAATACAACTACGGTTCATCACCTTAATCATTTCCCCTTGTTATTTTAAAGGAAAGATGTCTTAAAGTAAAGTTCAGAGAGGAGGTCAGAAACAAATATCCACAAAACTCAGTACAACTCTTTTTGGACATAACAGGCCCTTTTCAGGCCCTAAGATTTTCAATGATAAGCTTGCACTTTAATTTCATCCTCAGAGCAGAATGGGAGGAACAGTGAGTCCAGTTCTCACAGGGCTCTTTGGAAGAGAGTAAATGACCTGTCTTTCTGACTGTGGGGGAAATGGTAACATGACTGCAGTTAACAGATTAATGTCTTCAGGTTGAGCCTGTGTCCAATGGAGAGAAGAATCTCCACAGAAAACAGTGAGTGCATGACTACAGCCACACTCCTTCCTGCAGCCTCTTGTCATGACTATAGAGAGAGCAGGAGGAAAGGGCAAGGTTGGGAAGCTCATGCCACTGCTAGCCTTGGCTCTTCTGTGACTGGAAGAGGTCTATGAGGTCTGGGGTGTCATCTGAAAATAATGGCTAATCTGAGTGATGACTTGGGCTGAGGTAGGATGGAGCTGTGGTAGAAGAGATAATAGAGTTGAAAGTCCATTAGTGATGATCTAGGTCCCTTAGCAGTGTGCAGGTATGACTTGAAAACTATAGAGAATATTTTTTATGAGATTCTTTACAGGGTGCAATTGAAAAATGGATGTGACAGAACTTTGAAAATTATTCAGCATTAACTGTATGTTTTTAACTGGCAACGTCTTCGTCATCCTAAAATCTTTTTTGCAGGCCAATTAGGGAACAAGTCAGTCTGATCGTTTATGGAGGTAACTTGGAGGTATGATGGTAGCATTGGGAATGGTTTGACTATATCCCTTGAAGTTTATAAGCTGGCAATGTTGTGTAGTGTATCTAATGTCTTTTTTATTGGGAAAGTTCCCAGTGAAATGCTCCCAATGAAATACTTTCAGAAATGGTAGATGTTTATGAGGTAGGGCTTCATGGAAGGATGCCATCTTTTGGAAATACTAAGGGGTACTCATAGGACCAGGCTAGTGGAAAGGGTTATTTTGAAGCAATGTTACCCCCTGATGTGCTTAGCCTTTTCTTAATGTAGCTATTTCCCTTTCTACTTCTTTACAATATCATGACATAGCTCTGAAAACCTCCTGACTAGACTCCAGAACCATGTTTTGATTTTCCAATCTTCATAATCATGAGTCATATAAAAATAATTCCTTGGTAAAGCACCCAGCTTCAGGCATTTTGTTGCTGGGACAAAAGACGAATTAAACCCCCATCTTGAATAAACAAGGTTATCAATACCTTGGTGAATGAGACCTTCTCGTTTGAATAATAGACTTTCAATTAGTTCTGGCAACTGCTCATTTGCACCCTTTCTGTAATGACCACCTCAGTTTCCCCCAAGAGTTTTGCACATTCTGTTACAGTCAGCTCACTCTGTCTGATCTTCCGCTGACTTGAGGGAAAACACAGCCAGTGTTCTGGTTCTGAAGTTTCTCAGTTATTTCCAGCACATTTCTGCTCCTTATGGAATTGTTACAGAAAGTCTATGATTAAGTTCCCCACAGCCACAGAACATTCCCAGTGAAAAACACTAGAAGCACTACACACAGCATGAAGAGCCTGTTGGCAATTCTATCAGCTGGTGGCTGATTAAATACTGGTCTGGCTTTTGGCAGGTTTTGTTTTGTTTTGTTTTGTTTTTTTCTAAAAGACTATTGAAAATAAACCTTGTTCATTCCCTTCCCATGCAGATTGGTTTTGGCCAATTGTTCTGTCTTTTGTAATGGATTGTCTCTATCGTATAGGAAACCAAATTGTGGGAAAAAATGGCTGTTACATTTTAGCTACTGCAGTGACTAAATGAAATAGTCAGCCTGGACTTTTTGTTTTGTTTTACTTTTTTCTTTTCTTTTCTTTTTAAAGATTTATTTATTTCTTATGTATACACAAGATCCCATTATGTACCAGATCTCCTTATAGGTGGCTATGAGCTACTATGTGATGCTGAGAATTGAACTCAGGACCTTTGGAAGAACAGCCCACTAGTGCTCTTAACCTCTGAGCCATCTCTCCAGCCCCAGTTTTGTTTTATTTTTAAGGTAAAACAAACCAATCGTTATTTGTCAGGATTTGCAAGTGCTTTAGTTTTTTTTAAAACTTTCTTTACATTTTTATAAGAAATTATAAAGTTTTATGTTTTTCCTCCTGGCTTCCCCTTATACGGTTGATTCAGGAGAGATGACCCTAAAAGAAAGACCTAACATTTCCAATAATCAGCGGCCCTGAACAGGAAGCAGAGGTGTAACATGCTGTGTCAGGATGACTTTGTAGACACAACCAACTGTCCATTATAAGATTGCATGGGCAGTCAAACTGAGCAAAAGAAATCTGTATACTGTTTAAGTGTTGGTTGCTGTAGAGTATTCTCTGAAACCAGTGGCTCCAGTTTAGAGGGTTTCACTCATTACACGTGTGACCTCAGGAAAGTCCCAGAGGGCCCAAATCTTTTTACTTACTTATTAAACAATGGGTCTTATTTCAGTTATGCTTTAGAGTCAGTTCTAAGGTGATTTCTTTTATGTGAAATGTGAACCCAGGAGAACTATCTGACACAAGTCTGTCAAACTGAACTGAATGTATGTATGTATGTATGTATGTATGTATGTCTCTTAGGTAGTCAATGAAACAGAAGTGCCTGCTCTTTGTTAGGTTGCCAAGACAAAGTGAAGTTAGCTTTTGGGGGATGGAGTCATATTCATCTTGATTGGCATTTTAAAGTATTGTCATAACTTTTCACTTGGCACGTACAATAACTACATAAGAGCTGTACAAATTTAGCAGTGATGTCAATAGGAAGTGTGAAAAGAAAACTAGCAATTATAGGAGAGTCATGACATAATCAGAAACGTATTTTCCGTGTTGATCCTGAGAAATGTGACCGAAACAACTGTGTGATATTTTGCTTTGAAATAGGACTTTTTAAATTGCAAATCTATGAAATGCTGGCATTACCTGTAGTGATTTCCACCAAGTTCTCATGGGCATTTTTCTTTAGTGTTTTTCCTCTACTTCTTTCTTCCTATCTTCTGTTAGCTGGCTTTGTTTTCTTACTTGTTTTGCTTTGGGGCGCTAGGAGAATGAGCCTTCAGGCCTTGTGTTTGTTGGGCAAGCATTCTACCATTGCATCAGGCCCCCAGTTCTCCCTAACTAGCTCTTGCTTCCCAGATGGACATGCCTCTTCCCACCGCCCCAACAATAACCTTTATATTGAAGTTACTGCATCATCCTAATGAATGCAAATTTAAAGCCATGCAGAAAGCTTTTATAGGTAGTGTTTTGCGGTCATTGAGTTCTAAATATTTCATAAGTTCCATTATCACTTATTCTCTGATTCATAAATATTAATAAGATTATTTTAGGTTCTGAACATAAAGAGTTCTCCTGGCTCTTTGGGTGTTGTCAGTGTCTAATATTGTATTGTGGAGGGAGAAGGGAGTCTGTGTTACCTATTTGCTATTCAGGTTACTTCCATGGTCTATGTGGAAGTGGTCAGTGTCTTGGTAATACTTGAAAGGAACTAATTCTCTATTTGAATATATGTCTTCCTTATATGTTTGCTTGTAGACTGATTATGTTACTCAAAATTCCTACACCCCTCCCCTCCCAGTATTTACTACTTGATCAGTTTCTAAAGGGAGAATGCAGAAATACCTTCCGTTTAGTTCATGAGGTCCCATTCCCTGATGGTCTCAGGAGGCTGCTCTGTTGTGAGACCTTGGAGTTAGTCTTGGTGTTTCTGACAGCTGCCTTTAATTTTGTTATGGTTCCCTTTGCTTCCCTGGCAGTTCGTCATCCTCTCAACAGCCAAACTTCACCAACTTGGGTTTTTTTTTTTTTTTCTCCCACAACAGCATGGAAATAGGTTTCTTGTCTAGAGATAATCTGAGGATCTCTACTTTGAGCAAGTTAATCTCAAATTTACTAACATTACTGATATACTGTGTCAATCTCTGTCCAGTGTCTTTTATTGCCTTGTTTTTTTTCTTTTTTCTTTTATTTTTCTCCCCTACTTCTGTTCCTCATTAGGTCGATACAGTGTTCTTTAGTCCTTTCTTTTCCTCATGTTCTTTTCAATTACTTTTAAGCTTTTAAACACTTTCCTGCCTAAAGTCCAAAGTGATACAGGTCTTTGTATTCATCCTAAATATTATAATGCAATGAATTTGTACTTTGTAATGTCAGTTTCTCCCATACTCTCTAACCACGCTATGTATTGTCTTCCAACATTTCAGTTTTACATTTGAAAGTCATTTAGTTATCTTTTTAAAAAATACTTCTGTGGAATCAGGAGCTGTCTCTGACTCTTCCCTCAGCTCTTGGAACCCTTTTCCTCCTACTGGGTTGCTGCTCCAACCTTGATAGGAGGGTTTGTGCTTGGTCTTTTTGTAACTTATTGTGGGTAGTCTTACTGTAAGCGTTATGCCATGATAAGTTGGTATTCCTTGGAGGCCTGCTCATTTCTGAAGGGAAGTGGAGGAAGGGTGGATTGGGGGAGAGGAGAGGTGGGGCGGGGGATCTCTAGGAGGAGTGGAGAGACAGAAAACTGTGGTCAGGGTGTAATGCGTGAGAAACTTAAAAGTAGTTCTTACATTAACTAATGTGTTTAGCAACTTCTTGGACATGGTCCCCTCTTGACCTCCATTTCTTTGGGGCTAAAATTCTCATTTCCCGAAGCTTGTCTCTGTTAGTTACTCTTCTATTGCTGTGACACTATGGCCAAGGAAACTTACAAAGGAAGCCTTTAATTAGGAGCTTGCTCAGAGATCCAGAGGGTTAAAGTCAAGGACGATCACATCAGGGAGCATGGCAGCAGTCAGGGATGCACGAGCTGGTGCAGTAGCTGAGCGTTTACACTCTACCCACAGACAGGAAGCAGAGAGAGCTAACAGGGAGAGGCATAGGCTTGTAAAACCTCAAACTCTACCCCCAGTGACAAGGCCATATCCCCTAATCCTTCCCAAATAGTTTCAACAACTGGAAATTAATCAATTATATAAGTCTGTGGGGGCCATTTTCATTCAAATCACAATATTTAATGAGTTTGGTAAGGAACTAAACTTGGTGAACTGTTTCTATCTTTTTTTTTCCCTCTGAAAATACCTATTTATTTTATATCTTAATAATCAAGCACAGCATATTATTTTAAGTTAATATTTGTTTTCTTCTAGACTTTGGAAAATATTATTCTTTCAGGCATCTCTTATTTTTAGACTACTGTGTATTTAGTTTGGAACTCCCTATTTGGTAGCTGCATATATTGTGTCAATGGTTATATTCTTTACTCAACATACCCCTATAGCAGTATGTCTTTTTGAACAGTCGGTTTTAACAGACTCACTTGAGAATATGATAGCAGAAGTAATATCATAGTCCGGGCATATGAAATCAGAAGAACCAGAGACCCCTTAAAGTCGGTCTGTGGATCTGATTAAGAATCTTTGCCTAAAACTAAAACTACCCTAAACAATAAAAACCAACTTAATCAATGAATGTATTGAAATCTGGCTATGTGATATAGGAGCCCCTGAGGCATGAGTGGACTGTCCTCTCACCTCATGCCTGACCTTCCTAAACATGATGGAGAACCATTTCTTAATCTGCTAATACAAATGTTCTAACTCAAGTGGGAAAACGGCAATTTACCTCTTAGAGTTACATCTCCACTTTAAAGGGACTGTTACCAATACCACTTTATCAGTAAGGCAAAAAAGGAAACCACTGTTTGTCTTTTAAGAGTTCTGAACACTTTACCCCAGAAATCTTCTTCCTCCCTCCCTCTCTTTCTCCCGCCCTCCTACCCTTCCCACCTTCTTCTCTTCCTCCCTTGCCCCTTTTCTTTTTTCTTCCCTCACCACTCTTGGCCATCCTAGGACCCCAAGCCATGAAGAAATTGGTGTGATTTTTTTTTTCTATTCCATGGTTGACTTTCCCACCTATACTTCCCTTCATCTTGGTGTGTTCACTTGAGAGGAGCACAAGAGAGTATGCTGCTCTTAGACACAGCAATACATGCCTCACAGTTCTAAAGGTTGAAAAAGCAAGATCAGGTTCTGGTGAGGACCTGCTTCCTGGCTTGTAGATACTGTCTTCTTAATATGTCATCATAGTGAGGGCAAGAGGTGTCTCTGTGATCTCTTTTAAGGGTATTGGTACCATCCATAAAGACTGCTTTCTTGAACCACTTACCTAACAAAAGTCACATCCCTTAGTAGCATCATGTAGTATGTTGGGATTTTTTTTCCCAAATAAATTTTCTGTTTATGTATTTCTGTATGAGATGAGAGTGCTCATGCCATGATGCATATGTGGAGGTCAGAGGACAACCTTTGGGTGTTGGTTCTCTCCTTCATGTGTGTCCTGGAGACTGAATTCAGGTTGTCATACTTTCTAGCAAGCTCTTTTACCAGGTTAGCCATCTCACCCACCTGGAGGTTAGGATTTTAATGTCTGGCACTTGGGGTACACAAACATTTAGTTTATGACAGATTAATCTCAGAAATCCCCTGCCTTAGTGTTAGGTAATTGTATACTCCAGCAAAGGCAGCCATGTGTTAAGAAAGGGGGCACCCCCAAGCCTCCTGAAGAATGGTTCTTCAGACCTAGGCAGCACTTCAGTATGCTTCATGTAGACTGGGGAGGAAAAAGAGAGTGGGGTTGGGTGGTTCTCTAGTATGCACACCGTGTGCCAGAGTACCTCGAATGCATTTCTTCCTTCATCAGGCTATGTTCTCACAGGATGCTTTCTTCACTAGGCCTTGCTTTTGCGATTCTTATCTTTAGAACAATTGCTTCTGCTTTTTTTTTTTTTAAACTGTTCTTTAAATTTTAGCATGAATCAGTTAGAATGCTTCAAACATTCTCCTGACCTTGTCTCCAGTGCTGACAAGAGTGTAAATTGGTGCAACCATTTGGGGAAACTGTATCTAATAAAGCTGAACACACACACACACACACACACACACACACACAGAGCACTCTTAGGCATAGACCTAAGTGAAATGTGAACATATGTTTACTAAGAGACATGAACACTGTCACCCAAAATATTGCTAAACCAGAAACCATGCAAAACCTCTGAACAGTAAAATAATTTGCAATATACAGTTCACTTGTACAATGGATATCATATTGCCAGTGAGAGAGAGCAAATTATAGTAGGATAAAACTTATAAACATCAAAGAAAGTAGAGACAGAAAAAAACCTATACACTCTGTAATCACATTCAAACTCTCTACAACACTGACGAAGTTAGTCTCCTGATAGAAATTAAGATAGTATCTGTCTCTGGAAGGAGCTGAAGCTTAAGGGGAGACCAGGGAATATTCTGAGGTGCTGGTAGCATTCTATTTCTTACTCCACTTATTGCCTTGAGCGAGTTCAGTTTGTCAACTGCCCAATTACATGCTTATTTCTCTGTATGTACATTATATAGATAACAGAGTAAAAATTTATCTCTGCCCTAACTTAATCTAAATATAACCACCTAACGACTTACATATGCCATACAAATGTACATAGACTTAAAGATAGTAATCCATTGCCTTAAAAAATATATCAAAGTGAGTCATGTTGTTATCTACCAGCTGGGGCCAGAGCTGTATCTTTAACTCCTTCATTTCATGGGATATTATGTAAATGCCTTCCTCCAAACTACACCAAGATCAGTAAAGGAATTATGTAAATACAGTAGCCAGCCCTGATGAAACAGCAATTATATATCTTAGCAGCTGTGTGCTTCTGTTCATGTTAGATAATTAGCCAGAAAATTGTTTGCATAATTATTTTATGGAGCATTTGGTGATTTAACCATTTACCTCTGAAGGCTTATCCAAAAGTCATTAAACTGTTTAAAGTGGCGGAGATCAGACTTGATGCTGTTTCAGCAGACTTAACAAAACCCAAATGGCATCGGAATTCCACAGTTCTCTTCTGTGTATCAAATCATTGCAGTTGGCAGGTCAGAAGCTGCCTTCTTTCGCTTTTTAAATTTTTATTTTCTAACGGACATATGTGTCAACTCTTTTAAAATGATATACAACTGAAATGAATTCTTGGGCTTGCCACTGCACTTTCTGATTAGCCGAGCACACACTCAAATCACTGCTGCGATTATTAAATCCATGTGCTATGTTCCATGCTTAGGATAGGACACACTGAGAAAGAGAAATGGAGAGAAGTTACAAACGGCAAAGGACAATAAGGGAAAACTGTCCTTGGAAATTGGCTTGAAAAATATGCATCCTCCCTCCAATATAATCACACTTGTTAACATTTAAGGGGCTTTTCTAGACAGTCCGAGTACCTTAAGATGTATTTGATGATATAAAGTTTTAGTCACGTTGTCCACAATGTGGGGAGGGGCATGAAATGTATAGACCTAGGTGAAGAACTCGGCTCTATAAGATCTTGGGGCAAGTGATCTGTGGAGACTGTTGACTGATAATAGCATGGGGCACTGGCTTTGAACACAGTGTGCACTCAAGTCCTAACTAGGCCTCTGTCACAATTTGCTTCTGAAACAGGAAAGTTGAGAGCAATGAGAGCAATGTTTGGAGGCCAGACTAGAAGCACACAGCATGGACCCCAGGTCTCTGCTCCGTCTTCCTAACTCGGTGGCCTTCAGGCTTGCCATCGCTGAACATCTCTGCCCTTCTGGCTGGTTTTAATCACACCTGTCTCATCTGATGGTGAGATTTTGCCTTTTGCTCCTACTACTCCTTGGGACTGGGTAACTTAAAATAACAGAAACTTCTTAGAGTTCTAGAAAGTCCAATATCAAAGCCCGCCTTCAGTGCCTGGTGAGAGTCTTCTTACGGAGTCCCCACCAGGTGGGAGATACGGAAAGGATAGATTTGCTGTGGAAGCCCATGTGTATGACAATAATCTCTCCAGTTTAATCACCTTCTAAAGGGTGTCTGCATTGTCACACTATCACATTGCTGTGTACGTTTTAGCATATTTAACTTGGAGACCCAATCTGACTGGAAGAGTATTAGACTAATTTTTGCAAACATGAGAAGCCCTAAGGACTGCTTAGCACAGGAAAGCACTTCATAGGCATTGCTATTTTTACATTTAACTGTTGTTCGGAAGGATGGGGTAGAATTGTGTGTATAAAAGTGTGATTTAAATTGTAAATTCTTGAAAAGATGATCCACAACAGCCTGCAATTTCCTCCCAACAAGCCATTCACAGGTCTCTAGGGAAAAGACAGGAGAAATTCAAAAATCAAATTTACTAAGAACAATATAAGGTTAGGGCTCCCTAGGGAAGAAAACCCAACTGCCATCAATTAATTAAGTCTTTACAGAGAGACCATTGTAAGCACAGCTCAGCTGGAAGATAGTGAATGAATAGTTAAGCCCAGGAAAGAACAAAAGACGGGCAGCTATTGCTCAAGAAACACATGGAGCCATTTTTTAGAACCTCCCTTGAGAGTTACTGCTAATGGGGTTGGGTTTCTTTTTAGTGATGAAAATGTAAAATTGATTGTGATGGTGGTTACATAAATGCAAATACACTAATTCTGCCGAACTGTGTGTTTTTAACTGGATGAACACCACTGCATGTGAAATATCATTCAATGAAGTTTTATTTTTTTACTTCCCCTGTTGCTTCAGTTCATATTACATTATTTCTTTTTAAATAGTAAGAAGGGAAAAGAGAATGCAACCGGAATCTTCTGGAGTAGAGCATGGCTGCTGCTTCGAAGACTGCAGTCAACGGCTTCAAAGCAGCTGTCTAAGAGATGATTTCAGGTCCTGCAGAGCCGGCTGCCTAAAAATCCCTAGACAGACAGGAAAATGAAGGACAGTTTCTTCCTTTCTGTCATTTGTTTCTAAAGAAGAGCAGAAGAGCTTGAAAATCAATGTCCTACCTGAACTGTGTGTCCCACTCTTGCTGTCAGATCCCAAGGGATTTTCTAACAGACACCAATTTGGGGCATGGGGAGATTGGTCATGGAACTGTGGTGTGCAGTTCCCAAAGAAGCAGGGATCTCTCCTGAGGAGAAGCGTATGTCCTTCTCATGAGGTCCTACTCATCTTTTCCCAAGTTGTCTACATTTCCACATAATCTCCCAAGCAGACACTAAACTCTACTGTGCTGCTGAAAAAAGGTGGGCCAGGGCTCTCAACATATGAGAGAAAAATGCAGTATTTTGTTTACACTCTTCTTTGTCTTCTCTTGGTTTCTCCATTTTCTCTTCCCTTAGTCTCCTTCTCCTCTCTCATAGTCCTCCATTTGCACATATAGGCACATATGTATGTATTTGTATATCTTCTACATATAAGATAAAAAGAAATTTCAGGGGCGTGTGAGTCCTGCTTATTTCACTTAACATGATGAGTTCTAGCTCCGTCAATTTTCCTACACACGACATAACTCTATTCTTTGTTATGGCTAAATAAGATGTGTGTGTGTATGTTGGTCTGTAAATTTTTCCCATATATGTTACATGAAAGCAGCAGAAGAAATATTTATATGTTGGAAGTTATCACTGAAAGTGGAATGGGAGAAGGCAGTTGGCGGTGTGAGCATAGACAAGCATAATGGTCTACATGTATAGAAATGTCCTAAGGGAATCTGTAATTTTGTATGCTAACAAAAAACATTAATTAAAGATATCTTGCAACACAAACTGCCAGAGTGGACCTTCAGGGTGCAGGGAGACTGGAAGCCCGCTGGGGTCCATTTGTCCCTCTTCCAGCCTAGAGAATGGCTGTGAGAGTTCCTTCTTAATGATAATGGAAGGAGCCTTTAGCGTTCAGGCTGCTGGAGAGAACAAAGCTGACGTCAAAGCTGGTGTCCGGCCTAGGCTATCTCCACTGCATCAATGTCACCCTTCTAGGTGGCTTTCTTGGTGGGGTGGAGGGGATGAGCTTCCATAAAAGCTTATCTCTCTTATTTTTAGTCAATAGTTACAGAAAAGGTCAAGTTCTCAAAGACTTTAGAAAACTAACCTACTAGAAGGAAGCTTGAGCAGAAACAGAATATTCACATAGTCTCGGGGTAGCTCCCTGCTAGAGTTGAGTTAATTGCCGAGAGAATAATAACATCAAGATTAAAAGGATCTACTGGGGGAGATGGGCATCGAGCATGGAAAAGAGCCTGCCATGCCTTCTGGGATATTTCTAACTAATATGCATGGTTTGAATACAGGAATGAGAAAACATCAGGCAAGATCAAATTAGGGTTACAAGTTCTTAAAGAAAAACTATGACAGGAGTGTAAAAAGAAGGAGTTTAAAGAAAAAAAAGTTTATTTTAGAGGAGCGAAGCCTGATCCTGGGTCTAATCTTCTTGTCATGGGGTTTATTGTTGGGACACTGTTCAATTATGTGAAGAACCTGTGATTAGAGCACAGCAGTGTTGACCACCTTATCATTTTGCTGTATTTATATCTCCCTCGTTAGTGTCCATACTCTAGTATTTAGGGGTAAAGGCAGAGAATGTCCACGACCTGCTTTCAAGTAGAAAATAGGTGATGTCACAGCTCTGTGATTAGTGAGAAAGAGATCAGAAAAGCAAACATGCTAAAAATACTAACATTTGAAATATGTGGGTGAAAGTTCTCAGAGATCCTCTGCACTGTTATTGTAATTCTTTTACAAGTTAGATATATTGTTCAATGAAACATTAAATGTCGCAGGAGAACACAGTCAGGTAGACCCTGGCCTGTTGCACTGAACTTCCTAGAGGAGACTCAGCCCTGGATAGAGTGCTCCTTTGGCGGCCTCACACACAGCCCCTGGAATTCCATGAAGTTCTGTGGGTTGCCAAACCCATCCCTTCCCCAAAAGGGAGCCAAATAGTTTAACAGTTAGGAGAATGGGAAACACTCCCTTGACATTCAACATTTGGAAATAATAACTAGTGTGATAGAGAGACCTGGTACTCTGTCCAGGGAAATTATTTTTTTCCTCTTCCTTGTGTATAAGGCATCAGAGAGCTGTTCGTTTGGATTGTTAAGATAATGAGATGCAGATGAGAGATTAAATTACAATGTTATAGTCTCCTGAAATGTTGTTTTATGTGTCTGTGTGCTATGTGTATAGGCATGCATGCTAGCTGGTGTGTATGCACACATGTGCCTATGGAGACCAGAGACTGATGTCAGTTATCTCCCTCAGCTGCTCCTCACTTGATTTTCTGAGGCAGGCAAGATGAGCCCACAGCTCCCTTAGTCAGCTAGTCTAGCTACGCAGACTGTCCCAAGGGTTTCTCAGTCTTGATGAGGTTACAGACAGGCTGCCACTCCCAACTGGTTTTTCCTTTGTTTCTGGGGATCTGGCTTTTAGTTCTCTTGCACCACCAAACATTTCTGTACTGAGCCATTGCCTCAGTCCCTTACCAGGTCCCACTGATTTTCCTCCCTCTCTATTTTATTTTACCTATTATATGTTTACAAGCTCATTAATCGCTGTCGCTAAGACCCTCTAAAGAGAACTTAGGACTTTGGAATTCATCATTTGGCAAATGCTTTTATGGAAATCAGATGAATATTCTGCCATCCTCTCTGTCCCCAGTCCAATGTGCACTTCTAACTGAAAGAAAGAGAAAATAAGGAAAGAGAAGGGAGGAAAAGGGAAAAACAGGGTAAAGAAAAGAAGGGAAAGAAAAGTAACAAAGAGAGTTATTCCAGTATTTCATTTAATTCTCACTCTTGCAGAAGAGAGGTAGAAATAGCCAGATGGAAAGTGGGGTTCAAAATGCCAAGGGGCCAGATCACTGGGAGCACAGTAGAGTCCAAGCCATGGTTTACTTGGGCCTGAAGTCTATGCTGGTTCCTCCCATGGTTTAATATTGACTGACTGATTGTCTGTTCCTTGAAAATAGAAACTTTTGTTTAACTGTGGGGAGATTATGTAGTTAAAAACAAAACAGAAAGCATCCAAAGGCACAGTAATAAACAAATTCTACCACCTCAGTTAACTATTGTATGTTCCTGATATGAGTGAATTTTATAAAAGGAAAGATAAAGGTTGATCAGTATGTACCAAGTTACCGTTTGGTGGAAACAAAGAGTTTGGGTGTCATGAAAAGTTGACAATGAGTGATGACAATACACAGTTTTTTCCAACAACTAGAAGGAGAGAGGAAATGATTTTACCATAAAAAAATATTGAATGAAGGTGAGTAGGGGAGATGGCTCAGTAGGTAAAGGCACTTGGCTCAAGCCTGAAACTTGATTTGATCTTCAGGATCTTACATGGTAGAAATTGTCCTCCAACCTGCATATGTACACCGTGGTGCGCGTGCGTGTGTGTGTGTGTGTGTGTGTGTATGTACATGCACACAATAAATCAACATGCAATAAAAATATTTTTTAAAAAGATGAATGTTTGAGGAGATACATATATACATACATACATACATTCAATTTGATGTAAATATCACACAATGTATACATGTATCAAAATATCACACCATGCCTCTAAGTGTGTGGTTTCTTTGTCTTCAGATACCAGTTAAATAGATTCACGTTGAAATTTAAACTGTCATGTAAATGGTCCTCACAAGATAGCTCAGTTGGAAAAGGAGAGTACGGAAGCACGCATCCGTAAATCCAGTGATGAGGAGGTGGTGATAGGAGGAGTCGTGGGCCTGCTGGCCAGCCAGTCTAGTTAGGTTGGCAAGTTCCAGGACCAGTGAAAGACCTTGTCTAAAAAGGTACAGTAAAGTGATTGATGAAGACACTACATACACACGTATGCCCCCATGCAACCACACACATGTGCCCCACACAAACATGAACTCATACACAAACATAAATACAATGTATAAATTAATTAATATTTGCAAAATTTTTCAAAAAAATGTAATGTGGATTCTTGTGGTTTGAAATTTTGACATTCAATTGTTTTACTGAATCTAGGTTCATAATAAGTAAAATTTTAGAAATGAAAAAAACAACCCTAAATTTTATTTCTATTTTCAGTAATAATGTATGCACTTTAATTTTCTTCAAAACATGGCCTTATGGATGTTAACTTCATGGAACAGTTTTAACATCTAACTTGTTGAAAATCTCTGCATGAAGGTGATACAGTACAATAAACGGTGGTAGTGGCTGCTTTTGAGCTTCGGGGCTCTATGTTTTATCAGATTTACTTGTCCCTTCTTTTAACTATCATCATAGATGGGATAAGGGTCATTGATGTATTTACTTCCCTAGAAAGCCTTGAGAGGGTTGTCAGGCTAAGGGATACAGATAAAGTTGTTCTATAATAGATAGAAGGGGCTTGAAAATGGAGACAGATGAGAACTGTGAATTAAGATCCATTCTTCTTTTCTTGTGCTAGTTAGCTTCCTTATCCATGTAAAACACATGAGAAAAAAAAACTTCATGGATGAAAGAGTTACTTTGGCTCAAGGTTTCGGAGGTTTCAGGCGATGGTCTGCTGGATCGATTGCCACAGGCCTATGATAAGAGAGGACATTGTGGTGGGGGAGCAGACGGTGAGGAGACTGCTCAGGTCATTGAGGCTGGTAAAGAAGCCCGTAATAAGATACACCCTTCAAGCACAGTGACCTGCTTCCTTCACCTGGTCAACCCCACATCCTCCAACCACCATTGAACTATGAACCCATCGATAGATTCCAATGATGAAGCAGAACTCTTACGATTCACCCATTTACTCAAACTCCATCAGTTTCCAACTAAGTCTTTAATACCTGCGTGTAGGGAGACATTGCAGACTCAAACTACAATATACACATAGCTCATCTACCTTCTCCTACCTTCCCTCAAATAAAGTCAAAAGCAAAGCACGCATCCCCCGGAAACGGTCCACAGAACCCTCCCATGTGCACTGCCTCATTCTCTTTTTCTTCTGACTCATTTGATGGCAGCCTCGGGCAGCTCTAAAGCTGCTGGTTAAGGATGGCAAAAACCTCTTCCATCATTTTGTGTCTCCATTGAGTTGTGGGACAGAAAAATGACTCTACCCACTTCTGCTAATCTGGAACTTCCCCTTAGGCTATGACATTGTTTCCATGGCTGCACGAATCCAAATCATAACAAAGATCTAGAGGTCTCTTCTAGCTGTCAAATCTTAAAATAAATAAACACTGAAGTTATTCAAGTACCCTTACTTGTGTGAAAGAAAGGAACACTTTACACTGCTGGTGGGAATGTATTTTGCTGTAGCTGTTATGAAAAACAATAAGACCATTTTTCAAAAAAAATAAAAATAGAATCATCATATGGCCGAGACATTTTACTTCTTAGTATATATTCAAAGGAAAAAAAGAACACTTCTATGATCATTGCATCATTGCTCAAAATAGCCAAGCTTTAAGTTACTTACGGGTTCATATAGATAACATATTCATACATAGTATATATAATAATATGACATTGCTATATATATGAACATATGTATTCATACATGTTATATTCAATATAAAATATTCAGATTATATATTCATATATACTAATATATCATGCATTTAATTACAATGTATCCATATATGCATATTTTATGATGTAAATTAATATGTTGCATATGCTTATTTATTTTAGCCATAAAAAAGTAATAGGGTTAAGAAGATGGCTCCCATGGTAAAGTGTCTGATGAGCATGCACAGGCTCTGAGTTCGCATCCTCGGCTCCCGTGTAAATGCCGTTCAGCATAGCTGCTGCAAATTTAGCGCTAGGTGCTGGCAGGAGGAGCCTTACAGCTCCCTGGCTTGCCAGTCTAGCCAACTGGTGGGTTCCGGGTTCAGTCGGAGATTCTATCTAAAACGTTAAAGTGGAGAGCAATCAAGAAAGAGATAGAACATTCATCTCTAGCTTACATACAGGAAAGTGCACAATCCCTCCCTCCCACATGCACATGCACACCTGTACGTCACACACATGCATATACAAAGGAAATTCTGTCACTTGTGACAGCATGGATGAACCTTGAAGACATTGTGCTAAGACCCAGAAAGACCAGTAATAGTGATATACTATATCATTCACTCAAATACATGTATCTTTGAATTACATATAATTTAAACATATATATTTATACATCCTTTATTTATTTGATTATCTAAATCCTATGTAATTTTGCAGGGATATATATCATAGGTGTATATCCCTGAAAATTCATAACTCAGAAAACCAGAGAATAGTTGATACGGGAACAAAGAGAAATCGTTATCTGGATATCTGTGAAAGGTTAAACATTCAGCTATCTGCTAAATAAGGTCTATGGATCCAATGTACATACAGTGACTGTAGTTAATAATCCTGTACTGTATATTGAAACTTGCTAAAAGGGCCGAGTGAACACGTTTTCTCCATATACATAGACACAGCTATACGAGGTGACAGATGTTAGTCAACTTGATTGTGAGGATTATTTCACTGTGTATGTTCAATGAGTCTTTGTTTTATACTTAAATATATAGTTTCTACTTGTCAAGCATACCTCAGTACAACTCAAAAAATAAAATAAAAAGTTTGAAAGACGACCTTAATGTTTTTTTCGGTTGCATTCTGTGCTTCTCCCAATCCCATGTTGAATTTCTGATAACCACCATTGAAAGGCAAACTGTATTTGAAAACAGGGCCCTTTGCACACCTTTAATCCCAATACTGGGAGGAAGAAGCAGGTAGATCTCTGAGTTTGAGGCTAGTCTGGTCTACAGAGCGAGTTCCAGGGCATGCAGGGCTACACAGAAAAACCATATCTAAAAACAACAACAGCAAAAAAAAAAAAAAAGCAAAAAAAGAAAGGAAGGAAGAAAGAAAGACAAACAGAAACAAACAAAGAAACAAAGAAAGAAAGAAGATGTAAGGAAAGGAAGAAAACAGGGCTTTTTACAGAGGAAAGCAGCTTAAAACACTGTCCCTGGGGTAGGCTCACACTAGCTGGCTCACATTCTTATGATAAGATAAAGACACCAGGAATTTGCATAAAAAGGGACTATGTAAATTCTGTAGGCTTTGTCTTTTTAAAACCTATTTTATTTGGGGTTCTTTATGTCTCTTTCTCCCTTTTCCACATCAATCTCTTCTATCACCCCAACAGCAGGTAGGAGAGAAAGAAAGTTAATAGGGACAGGGGGATGTGGACCTTTTTTAGAAGTAGTTTCTTGGGGTGATGCCACTCTGTGTCATCAGGAAACCAGCACTCCAGTCAAACAGCAAACCAGCAATCCAGCGAGAGCAAAAGCAGCAACAAGGTCCAGCAACAGCAGCAACAAGATTCAGCAGAGCAAAGGGAAGTGATGCAGAGCATTCTCTCTCTGTCTGTGGGCTCCTATTTATACCTTCCTAAAGTCCACACAAGGATGTTTTTCAGCTGACTAAACCCACACTCCCCACACAAGACGGTTTTCTGTTGACAAGGATCACATGCTCTCTCACAAGGTCGCTATCAGCTATGGACAAAGCATTCCCACATCCTGCACTTGGAACATATCCACATAGCACAACCAAAACTTCCACTACAAAGTTCAGTGCTCTAAGACAGCAAAGCCAGGAAGAGAGTCCCCGTTAGAGGGTGAACCTGAAGTTGATCTTGCTCTTAACAGCTGCTGGAACTGTGGATACAATGGACGAAAAGCTCCATTGTTTGGACATCATGTCTTAGGTATTTTATTATGTCAGCCCAATAGACTAAACATCTATTGTTACACGGTTTTCTATTCATATTTTTAAAACTACCATTACCAAAAGTTTCAGAGTCATATTGACCTAATTTTGAAATGTGGACCAATTAGTACTTCATAGTTTCGCAAACCCAGGTGAGTTAACTAATGTCTTTGTGCCTCAGCTCCTTTATCTATAAAATGGAAGTGATAATTCATACCCACACCCCTGTATCTCATATGCCCAGGACAGTATTTTTTTTTAAGTAAAACAACATGATTTAAGTTAGTTGTTACAGAGTCCTAAGTCTTCTTATGTTATAATTCACTGTTCATACACAGAAACTTCAACCTTCCAGAAAGCATGAAGTCAGAAGGAAATTCCCTTCAGGTGATAAAAACCAAATATTTTATGTTTTTTCTTGCTTTAACCTCAAATACTTCAAACATCAGTGAAGAAAAAAAAATCTCTTAATTTCCCTTTAATTTTGTAGTGAAAAACCTTTAGAACTCAATTTAATGCCTGTTGAATGCTAAAGAAATGACAGGTGGGTGGGGCAGGGATAAGTTCCCTGTTTCTGTTAGCAAACAACTGCTTTCAGATAAACAAGATGTACAGAATGAAGGCTGCTTTCCAGCCCTCTCACTGTGAAAGCCTTGAGGCACCTCAAAGGAGAGACTCTTTGTAGGTAGAAGATGCTAGGGGTGGTGTCTCCATGCTGGTAGGATTGGAGGAAACCGGCTTGCAAAGTCTGAAAAATAGCACAAGGAGTCAGCACCTTTGAATTCTTTTTATGGCAGAGCCTGCTCAGTTCCATCACAGGTGCTCACCAGAGCAGAATATTATACCTAGGAGAGGTCTTAGTATGGCCAGGTGGCAAAGCTCAGCCGCCTTCAGTGATTCCTCATCCCATCTACTAGCCAGGCCCTGGGGATGATGATTAATGAACGTGTGGCCTGAGGTTCTATGTTTGCAGTTCACATCCTGTCTTCTACTTTGCTCCACATCATCATTGCTCATTGTCTTTAGGGAGAGCCCATCTACTGGGCCCTTAGCTGTCGGTGTACCTCAGCAAGCAGATGTTCTAACAGAAGAAATTGTTCTTCCCCTGCTCTGCGTCCTACATGTCTTCACCATTGGTTTTGCCTAGTTCTTGACACCTTCTGTACCTCTCTTACACATGTGTGCACACATACACCTTTTCATTCACAGTTTACTATTTCTATGTAATTAACAAATGAGAGTTACTAGGCATAGAGAATGCTTTCAGCTGACTCAGGTTTGATCGTTTACTAATTCTTTGGGGGAAGAGGATTCAAAGCAGGGATTTGGACTATGTTTGGGTCTGAGGTACAGATTGGAAGGAAGAAGAAAATGCACAGATCCAAGAACAAGGACCAGGTGGAGAGTACAACACTCGGGGAACCAGAGCAGGGTATCTTCAAAGTCTCCCTTCTTCACTCCAACCCAGTCTTACCTCTGCCTTCCAAATAGCAGCAATAGGAACCAGGCATTCACATGCCCCCAGATGAGTACAGACAGAAAAGTCATTGCAAATGACAGTCCAGACAGGACAGCAACTGTCTCTGTTTACTAAAGCCATGAAGTTCTGGTGACCTTGTGGTGCTAATGCCTTGTGCAGCCATAGAGAGAGCCAACCTGGAGTTCTGAACCCTACTGGCTGCCTACCCTTTCTAGTGCCTTTACAACGAAGGAAGCTAAGTCTAAAGGAGGTACCCAGGCCGGATTCCAGGCTTCTGAAGCATTGCAGCTGGGCACAGAGGGAAGTAAAGATCACAGAGATGGCTCGGTGGGCAGTGCACTTGTCACTCAAGTCTGCAAATCAGAGGTCGAATCCCTAGAGCTAACAGGAAGGCAGATACCTAAGCCTACCTGTAATCCCACAGCAGGAAGCAGAGACAGAGCTTCCCCTATTTAAACTGACTAGCTAGACTAGCTGAAAAGGGGGTGGGGTTCCAGAAACAGAGAGGAAAAGAGAGACACCCTGCCTTGATGTACAAGGTTGTGAGCCACGTAAGAGGTGTCTGATGTCAATCTTGGGCATCCACACATGTGCGCACACATGCAAATGCATTCAGTCAAAGCAAGAGGACAAACAAGAAATGAGAAAATATTTTTTCATCAGAAAAATAAAAAAGATTTTCTGTTGAGCCGTCCTTGGTCTTGACAGGGGCAAAGCTTCAGGTCACGATGCTTTTGTTTCAAATGCTGCCCCACAGTCCCCTCACAACACCTAAGCTCAGGTAGATGGCCATTTGAACCCGATTTCTTAAAGACATGCTTCCTGCTCTTGTCATTGTATGAAATGGCAGATCTTCTTGGCTCGCCTTCCAAGGAGCCGGAAATGTTGCTGTCTGGCTTCTTGAAGGACTGAGTTCATTATCAGGACAGAACACATAAAGCCTGGCGCTGGGGACATCTTGACGGATTTTGCAGAGGGTGTTGTTTATGAGAGACCTTAAACAGCGATCAGAGCAGAGCAGGAGGGAGCTATAAAAAGAACTCCATGTGGTCCTCTGGGGTAGAGAGATGAGGAAAATTTGAGATGGCCCTGCACAGCGTAGCTAAGCTTCATAAGCACAAAGACCCTTAAATAAGTTGGCGCTTTGAAGTCAAAGGGAAACCAAACAGAGATTAATATGGAGCACGTTTGAATGATGTAACACCAGACACAGAAATGACTTTGAAGACCCCAAAGATGGGGAGAGTGGGAATTGCTTGTTAAGGGTTTAGGCATTTTTATCTTGCTGTTCTTGTAAGGTGAAAGTGAGCCTGTCCTTGAGAGAACTTGTAAGTCTCCCCTAAAAAAAAAAAAAAAAAGGACTGAAAACAATTAAGTGCCACAAAACTTTGAAAGAACTAAGATCAACTTTGTGTTTGACAAAGCTAATATAAGAATGGTAATCAATCCCTTGGCAGTGGAAATTTTAAATTTAAAATAAGCTTCGACAAAGCCTTTGAACCTTCAAACACTTGATGCCTAAGAAATTAATGGGTCCCTGAAGAAGTCACATTTCCTTCTCTGTTTCTGTAATATGTACTTCAATTACATTAATCAACAATGCAGCAGCATAAGTGACACCACAACTTCCAAGTCGCATTTTCACATGTGCCTTCTCTGCCGCAGAGAGCGGGCTTCCTCAGATCACTAATTGGGGTTTATAGAAGCCTGAATAAATATTTGGTGAAGCTGGATTTTCCCATCCTGTTCTCACCCTCAGCTCACCCCAGAGTACTTTCCCATCCTTTTTTCCCCCTTTCTTCTGTCATTTCTGTTGTCTGTGATAAACTATCTGGCTGACAGAGATATTAAGTTAAAGCCCTCCTTCTGCCATATCTAGGAAGAGCCTAAAAATACCCATCAACTGAGTTCCCTTCTACAGAAACACGGACTTCTGTTTCTAGTCATGGAAGAAGAATCCTCTAGTCATGAGAAGAATCCTCAGTTTTCTTCATTGTCTCTGCTCAGGATAGCTAAATACCCAACTTTTAATACCCAACCTGTCCTCTTAGCTATGATGTAAAGTCTCGGCTGGCTTTGAGTTCATTCCACCTTAGCAAAATTCCCACTACAGATTTGGTTTTGCTGATTTTCTTTTTTCATTAAAGTACCTGCAAGGTTCCTAATGTATGGGTTTTCTACCTCTGTCTTTCTTCCTTTCTCTTTCTCTCTCTCTGAGTCTCTCCATATCCCCTTATTTAATAATCATTTTAGCAACCAGATAAATTTATGTTCCCTACAGTAAATTATCTCTTTTAGGCATCTCTGAGGTTAATTAGGAAGATCCTCAGAAGAAAATCAATATTTTGTAAGTGGAAGTATCTACCCATGGCAGAGTAAGAACACTGAATTAGGTTTTGCTGTAAGGGAGACCTGTGAGTCATTTAACCTAATTAAATCTTTTTAAGCTTTTTCATTTTTGTTTTTTATGATCATTTATTACCTGAACAAAGTAATGGGTTACATTATGGCATCTAATGCAGGTATACAGTATACTTTGATCATCTTCAATCCTCAGTATTCATATCTTGTTCCCTACCCAGCCTCCTCTTCTTTATTTCCTAGCCTTCCTCAAGTTTTCATGTATTATCTCCATTGTTTTCTTTTCTGTTTTTCCCTTTTCTTAAATTATTGCACATACATATGCATATAAATGTATAACTACAATCTGATGGTTTAATTTAGTGTTGCTCATTTGTATATGTCCTTAGGATTGACTACTCGGTATTGGATAAACAATCAGTGCCGAATCCCTTTAACCATTAACCAGATCCAATCTTTTACAAAGTTTATCTGATATCCTACAGATTAACAACCACAAGGGCACTGCTGTCAACAGGCCAAATGATATATTGTCAGAGAATTTGATTTCATATGAGATGTCATACATGGATGATACTCTACTTTAGATTTTAAGTGTCCATCTCCATAGCTAAACTGTTAAAAGGCTCCTCTCTAGTTTGTACTAGAGATGTGGTAAAGGCTTTAGGAAGTAGAGCCTTACGGGAGAACTTTAGTGCATTGGACGCTTGACCTGAAAAGAAATTAAAGGACTCAGGTCTCTTCTTCTTTCTTGCCTTATCCAGGATAGGTCAGTGTTTTGGCCATGCCCTCCCTCTGTAATGTGCCACCACAGGTCTAAAACAGCAAGGACCACTCAGCAGAGACCAAAATTTCTAAAATTTTGAGCCAAAAGAAACCTATTCTCTTTAGAAATTGATCACCTTGGGTGTTGTGATAATGATGGAAAACTGAGTAACATCCACTGTGCTTTCAAATCTGTTTGCCTCGGGAAGGAGAATTGGGACATGGGAACCACACAGAAAAGACATTTATACCTATGGCTGGCCTTTTCACCCTCCATATGCATGTTTTATAATCAAGCTGCTAGTCTTAGAAATCTGCAGTGCAGTTGCCTAAGCTGATGGAGCTCTCCCTGCCTTGCTGAGCTTTGCTTTTCTGCAACCAAGAGATTTTTATTTCTTCCCTGTAGCTCTGAACGTGGGAGAAGCATTCCCTTCTTTCTTGTGCATCCAGTGTGACTTTAGTTGTTATAGTCTTGAGTTCATGTGTCTTTCTTCTACTTAAAAAGATAATTAGAAAAGTTGGGATCTGCACAATTGTACAGAAAGAGAAACTGTCTGGGGCCAGATATTCATTAGAACAGGAAAGGAACAATATAAGACCTCGATGTACAGAGCACTGGTTTAGCCTGTCCCAGCATCTGCATGTGAAGGAGGGAAACTACACACATTCAGTTACTCAAACCCACCATGAGCAAAGCTCAACACTTCCCCAGTCTCCAGCAAAATGAGTTGTTACAGGTTCTTAGCAGGAGTTGACAGTTAAGCTGAGTGAACAATCATATGAGACAGGGAAGTGGGGGTCCCCGCTGCTCAGCCACATGCCTCAGGTGCTCTGGTGAGTGTGAGGCCGAGGGCCAAAAGCTTTCCACCACCCAAGAAGCCCCATCCTGAATCCAGTACCCCTATGGCGTGTTACTCTGTTTATGATCATGGAGACGCCCTCATCTCTTCCAATGATTTCCTCTGGCACGATAAGGATTTTGTGAGGTGCCAGGGGAGATATAATTCATTAGAATCAAGTAACGATTTGTAATATTTAAACTATTCCATTAAACCAGGAAGCAGGTCAGAAAGTAACCTTTAAATACAGCCGAGGGAAAAAAGTCAGCCCAGCAGCTTAAAATATATATCTTTTGCAGGAAGCATGAAGCATATAATTAGCTGTAATTTTTGCAACTGCAGTCAGGAAGCTTTATTTTCTGGCTGATAGGCCATGTTACCTCCTGATGGTCTGGGAAACCAACACTAGGGTTACGTTCTTGTTTCCCACGTTGATCCTGATGGGTGGCTTTGCAGAGGGAGGCCTGGGAGAAAAAGCCAAGAAAAGGGCCGAGCAGGGCCGAGCTGGGAGCCCGAGGAGTGGCAGAAAGAGACCACAGTGAGTGCCTCTTCATTCTTTAATAAGGAGACTCTGGATTTGGAGAATTATATTCAAACATATTCTGATTTCCAGCACACTGATTTCCCAGAGACATTTTTAGTGCTTAATATATTGGCAAAAGCTATATTCCTTGGTTCCTACTGGCAGTCCGGGAGGAAGCTAAATGTGCTACTGTTAAAGGATCACTTTTATTTGGGGCTGTTTCAACAAGCAAAGGTTTTTTTTTTTTCCAGTGGGCAAGTCTCAGTCTGGCGGAGGCATTAAAAATTAGTAAAGGTGGAAATGCTTTGAAACATTTGATCTCCTCTCAGGAAGCTGAGCAGAGGGGAGGGGAGGCTCTGCAGAAGCCCTGCTGGGTGGAAGCATATACACCAACAATGAGATTTTTCTTCTGCCTCCTGTGGCCTTGAATTCTCCCCTCCAGTCTGGCAAGGAAGGAGGGCAGGGATCTCTCTTCTCTGACATCTGATCTAATTCTCTTGGAGTCTTTGCCCCACCCCCCACCCCCAAAGAGGCCAAGAAAGCTCAGGTGGGGGCAACAGAGCAAAAGTAAAGAAATCGGATTTTTGTTGTTGTTGTTTGCAGCCAAGGCTGCTTTAGTTTGCTGGGAAGTGAGTGTTCCTTGCCTTTGTTTTTCCGAAGATTGTCAGATCCTAGTTCCTCTTGCCCTCCATGCCATATCAACCAGCTAACGGTTGAATAAATGTAGGAACAGATACCTGTCCTTAACAAGGATAGCAATCGACATTTAAAAAAAAAATCTACCTCTTTCCTGTTATTTATCAGGATTCTGCAGTGTACTAAACCTATTTTCTAACTCTAAAATTTCTACAGTTCATTTGGTAAGTGAGACATATGATTTTAAAGGATTCAATCTTTGAAAATATTGTATGCTCAGCTGAGCGCCGGAAAAGCCTGAATGTGCTGTCTTCTGTTTCCTCCGGTGATCTCGCTTTGATGGGGACCGCGTTCAGATGTGTATTATACTGATATTCCCCAGATAACACATCTTGAATTATAAACTCAGGCATCTTCCACGTCCTGAGGACGAGAGGATGAAGAAGGTGAACAAACACTCATTAGATGAGAAATGAAAAGGCAAGGGGTATCCTTCCGGGGACCTCCTCCGCCAGAGTTTACCCCACCACATCCACAATATACAAATAATTGCTGTGAGCTCTGACTTGGTCAGATAAATCTGCGCTCTGCCTCATAGAATTAGCCCGAGACCATTTCTCCAAAGCTCTCATCTCTTCCTCCGCATCTGTTCATCTCTAATGTAACAGTCCTGTGCTGTCCTCTGGAGCAGAGCCGCATTGTCCCAGCTATGAATAAATCATCAACCCTATTTTATTAATAAGGCTAAGCTAACAGTACTCCCACCTTGGCCCCGCTCTTCCCTTCCCGCAGAGCCTCAGAAATGAGCACCACACTGCTCTTCCTGTGCTAAGCCTCAAGGATGCACCCTGAAGGATCCGGGGCTCTGAGCCGCAGGCTGCCTGTCAGTAGAGTAACCTTGATTCTGAAGCCTTGGAGACTGGCGGATGGGTGAGTCATCTTTCAAGAGCGGCAGTTGCCTGGGACATCCGCTGCCTCCTTGCCACCCAGTGAGGTGAGACAGCTGTATTGTCCTGTGGGGAGGGCTGGCTGAAGAGAAAGAGCTCAGGAGCTGTTCACCATGATCTCATCTTTTAATAAACAACAATAAAAAAGATTGAAAAAATTCTTTTGGTTAAGAATATTTTAATATGGTATCTCTCTTCTGCTGACCTCTAAGCCTTACTATCTCCTTGGAAACAGGGAAATAAATTGCAAGCATTTCTTTCGAAAACTTTATCAGTGTAGAAAGCCTCTTCTTATAGCTTATGCCCTGTTATATGTTAAGATTTTTGTTTCCTATTGTATCCAGGCTTCTTTTTAGAGGCAAATGACTGGTCAAGTTAAACTGAGCGATAAGGGGGTGCAGGAGCTGGTGGCATGTGTCGACTGAACATCAGAATTAAGGATGCCGTAGCTTGTCTTTACTTCCAGGCAGACTGTTTCACAGAGTGAACTCCCCTAGGAATTTCTTGCAAGTCTTGGGTACCCAGTTGTCCTCTGAACTGTCTGAGACATTGGACTTGAAAGAACTAGAAACCATTTGTCATTTCCCTGGGATATTGGATAAATTCCAACCCAGGAGCCCTGCAACTTCCCAGACTTGCTTATTTCCAGGTCTCTCTACTCAGTATATGTCAACCAACATCCACCCTGCATAGCAACCCAGGGCCTTCTCTGTCCCCTCGCCTGTTCCAGTCCACCTACCAGTCTCGCCAGCCCTGTCTTCAAAGCGTATTTGAATCCATCAGCTGATTAGTTCTGTCACTATAACGCTCATTCTCAGCTACCGGCACCTCTTACCTGGACCAACACAAAAGCCCTCTGACTTCCTCCTTTATTGGCGTTGTTGTCCCCCACGTCCCTCTTCCATGTTTAACTACTTGAACCTTTTCAAATGATCATAATTAACGTCTATATCTGCCAATGCCATCCAAAATAATTTTTCTTCCCACTGTGAAGATTGGCTTCTCAGTTACTCTCCTTATTGCTTGACAGACTACTAGACAAAGGCAAGTTAAGGAAGGGAGGGTTCATTTTGCCTCTTGGTTCATATTGGTGGAGAAAGTCATGGTGTCAAGAGTGTAAGGCTGGTCACATGGTATCTGTACTCAGGAAGCAGATCTCAGACAGAAGTAGAACAGGGCTGAAGACTCGGTCCTAAGTGACACATTTCCCCTAGCGAATCTCTACCCTCAAAGATTCTAGTGCCTTTCAAAACAAGGCCACCAACCAGGAACCAAACGCTTGAACACATGTGGCCAGGAATGACATTTCACATTCAAGCCACAGAAGCTGGGATTCTGAAATCAAGGTGTGGGCAGCATTGGCTCCTTCCAGCACTTTCATGGGGCATTGTATCCTGTGTTTTCAGGGTTGCAAAGGAAGCTCAGCAATCCTGTGTTTCTTGGTTATGGCTGTGTCCCTCGGGTTCTACTTCTGCCATACCATGGATCACATCCCTCTGTGTATCTATGTCTAAATTTTTATACAAGTTCACATTCACAAGCACCATGGCTTAATTTTAATTAACTAAGTAAGAAATGTGATAACCCATAACACCCATGAATGTGAGTTTATATGAAAACGGAGTTTTGCAGGTTTATATAAGCTCCTGCTGTCTTAACACAATAACTGATAGTCTTATGATATGAGGGAAATTTAGACACAGAGACAAGAACACGGAATGTACCATTCACCTATCCAACATGGAATAATCTGTGGTCTTACCCAAATTCATATCCAATCCATGTGGAAAATGTATTTCTTCTTATCTCAAATCCTTAGAATTCATGACCTATTGAATTAATTCTAAATCTAAATGTCATCTAACATAATCAAGTCAAGGCTGGGTGTGGCAACCCATGTCTATAATCCCAGAGCAGGAAGGCTGGATGAGTTCCACGGCTCCTTGGGATATGTATATAATGAGACTCTGTCAAAAAATAAGTAAATAATACAATATAATGAATCCCAAAAGTCCAAAATTTAAGCTCTGGAATTATCTTGATCATGTGTTTGGAACATCTCTGGGTTTCCCTATATGAAAGCAAAACTCCTCTCCATTTGTGGACCCAGGGGACATATATAACAGGTTATCTGCTTCATATATATGTGTATATGTATTGAAATTATACACACACACACACACACACACACACACACACACACACACATATATATATATATATATATATGAAATGTATGTGTGTGTGTGCGTGTGTATGTGTGTGATTGGCAGATTGGCACAAGATGATAATTCTAAAAGGTAGAAAAAAAGAACTCATGTGTTCCAAACAAGTCCCAGATCTACTGGGGCAAATTTATGTTTCTAGTCATAAGATAACTTTGTATGGTCTTATACTTAGTCTTCTGGGCCAGTCCCCAGTATGTTATGGGTGGCAACCCAAGCTTCTGAGAATTATGAAAAAGCATGGATTTTTTAAGGTGTGGCTGAAAGGGAGCAGCAGGCATCTAAGAAAAGAGTTGAAAGTTTCTGAAAGCAATTTCTCTTTTGTGCCAAGAGCATTGCTCCTTGGACTGGCTTTAGCCCTGTCTGCAGCTCTCACCATTCTGGTAGTCCTTGAGAGTGAGAGAAGGAAAAGAAGAAAGTTTTATGCTGTAAACTGTTTAAGATTGAGGTTCTAAAGTAAACAAGACCAGCTCCAAGAGTGTATGCCTTGAGCATTTGAGC
Organism: Pachyuromys duprasi; assembly: GCA_028658305.1. Taxonomy (NCBI): domain Eukaryota; kingdom Metazoa; phylum Chordata; class Mammalia; order Rodentia; family Muridae; genus Pachyuromys; species Pachyuromys duprasi. The sequence continues at coordinate 43,608,598 of CM053763.1, forward strand.
AAATGACCTCATTAGGAAGATTCAGAAACACTGCAAAGGTCTATGCTGCCATTTTGAAAGGTATAATGTTTGAATGAAAGATATACATTTTAATTTTGCTTTGGTGTCCTAATTATTTAACTAATCCCAAATATAAAATACTGTTATATTCATCAATTTTGTAATTGTGTAATAAAAATGTAAAATATATCTGGCATTGTTGACAGTTTCATTTTCAGACAGGGTTAGGATAATTTTAACTGTTTTCTGTTCTTCGTACTTTCTTAGTTTTTGTTTTTGTTTTTTTGAGATTTATTTATACAACATTCTGCCTGCATGTGTGGCTGTACTGCAGAAGAGGGTACCAGGTCTCACCATAGATGGTTGTGTGGTTGCTGGGAATTGAACTCAGGACCTTTGGAAGGATATCCAGTGCTCTTAACCTCTAAGCCATCTCTCCAGCCCCTCTGTATTTTCTAATTTTGTAACACTCCCATATATTATTTATGTAAAAAATATATATCTTTAAATTTTTGACTTCATTGCCTGCCCTATTTTTCACTTCCCCCTGGTGGAGCAACCTTGCCAGCCTACAGAGGAAGAGGACCCAGCAGTCCTAATAAGACTAGGCTAGGGTCATACAGTAGGGGAGGAGGACTTCCCTTTCACTGAACTAGGGGAAGGACAGGGGAGGAAGGAGAGAGGGTGGGACTGGAAGGAGATGAGGGAGGGGGCTACCATCAGGATATAAAGTGAATAAATTATAAAAAATATACATAAATAAAATAAAAAGGTAAAAAGTAAAAAAAATAACATTTTGGAATTTGTTTATGGAAATGTCAGAGAAATAAATTACTGAAAAGGTCTGATTTCTAGCTTGAAGTCAGTCCTTAACTCTTCTTTTACATGTAGAGTTTATTGGGCAGTAGTTATCTGGAGAGAGGAAATGGGGTGCTCCTTGTGGTCAGGGGTAGACTCAGGCTTCCAAAGGGAGCTGCTTCCAAGGTCTTTAAGCTATCTCTATATCATCACCCATAAAGAACAGAATGGGGACTATGCCTGTGATACTCATAATGCATTTCATTCTGAGAACCTAACTCCCGGTTCCTATTTCTCTCCAAGTTGCCAGCGTCCTCAAGAAGA
>CM053763.1:43609819-43653103 GCA_028658305.1 Pachyuromys duprasi
TCCCTCCTCCCCGCCCCCTCCAAGTCCACCAACAGGGGAGGACCTCCTCCCCTTCTGTCTAACCCCCACTCATCCTGTCTCCTCAGGGCTGGCTGCAATGTCCTCCCCTGGGATCTAGCCAGTCTGTCACTCCCTGGCTTGTATGGGGGAGGGTCAAAGAGTCAGCCATATGATGAGCAATTTAATGTCACCTGTATCCAATCTTGGTCATTCAATATGTCTTCTGGGATGTAAAAAGCGAAACATCATAACTATTAATTCATGAGTATACCCTTCTGAAGCATCTGATGCTTAATATGACTTATTTTTGTCTATTTGTCTGAGGTCAGAGCACTGTTTCCCTATCTTCTGTTACTGGTTAATTAGCTTGACTATTTCCAGGGATGGCCTTCAATGGATTCTGACTTTTCATTACATGACAGCTCTTGTTTTGGATTCTTGGAACTCAGAATCTAGAGCTCCAAATAAGAAATTTCAAACTAGTCCAGTAATAATGGCATGCAGAGAGAGAAAGATATGCTGTAGGTTTTGGCTTAACCCTGTTACCACAGAGTGGAGACATCATGGGTGACCTAGATCAAGCTACCATCATACAAAAGACTCTGCGTGGGAAACAGAAAAACTATCTGGTTGAGTCAAGTCAACCTCAGGAAACTAAAAAGATGTGAGTTATAGTAAGAGGTAGTGCTCAGCTTCAAAGCTTTGGGGGGTGGGTTTGCTCAGCAGGAACAGCAAACCGAGACACTAACTTTCTTTCCCAGCTTCATCTTGTTAGCTTGGAAGCACTTCCATTACCAAGTCTAGGGTGCAGTACACACAGGTAGTCAAGAGAGTGACTGGATGAATTTCTAGTGGTTAAATTCTAAACTTCCCTTGCACCATACGAATTTCTTTAAGGGATCCTTTTCCAACTTTTTCAGACCTAACTCTGGGCTGCCATTCAGACATTTGGCCCATAATCTTCTGATTTCAGCAGTAATGCTTTGCCTGGCATTTCTGTAGAGCTAATTTATATTTAAACTACTTCAATATGGATAAAGTACTTGTGGTCTAAAACACAGCGTGTCATTTGAAGTTAATGTGTTTTGATTGCTGTGAATGCCTTGTCTGATAGAGAGGTATTTCATAAATGACAGGATGAGCTCTTTCTTCCAGACTGCTCTGTAACTATATTGTTTTTAGAAGTGCACTGTAGGATTTTTGAAAGCCATAGTCTACAATGCACGCCAGGAGAAGGGATGAATTTGATGGGTTGAAAGGAGAGTGTGACAAACTGCTGTATTTATTAGCATCATGAGGAATCAACATCTTTATGAGATTTCAAGTGCCAATCATATTTTTAAGCCAGCACATGTGAGTGGGGTCTCACTCCAAATCAGAATTCAGAGACTTTGGCCTGAAAAATACTTCTAAAGAATGTCTTGTGAGTCCCAATGAAGCAATCCTGTTTGTTCTTAGGCCTGAGCATTTCCTTCTCCCGCATTTCCCCAGACACTCGCTACTCCCCTGTGACCTCACAGGGCAACTGTTTTCTCTTCTACGGTGACCTCTGACTCTTCCACATTTCCCATGCCAAACTATTCACTGTTACATTCTGATTCCTGCCATTGTCTAAATACATAGTTGTGCTTCTTGGGCACAAGGTTTTGCAAACTCTTCCTGAAGCAGAATTACTTCCAAACATACGTTCTGCTCCCCTGCTTAGTGTGGGGCTTGGATAAATGAGTAGGTACAGAGAAGGCTCATCTTCACGGACCCTGACAGGAACTGGTCTGCACTCAAGGCAGTCCCCTACATGATATCCTGAAGCTCTGGAAGGTCACACTTCCATTGGCCTTCATGAAAGGTACCGGGGAGCAGAAGCATAGAAGATGTCCAGCATGTCTGCATCACAGTCACCTACCTAGGACACACTAAAGGGGACTTTGTCTTGGTCCACTTTTATGTTTGTTTTGTTTCATTTTTGTAGCAACAGAATGCCTGAGACTGACTAATTTATAGAGGACATATGTGGGAGTTGTGTTGTAGGAGTACTAATTGCGGATGGTCACCTCAAAGTCAGTTTTTACCTGCATTCTGACCAGTTGTGGTCTTCTTTAATAGTCTCCAACTGTTGCAAAGAGAAGTTTCTTTGATGAGGGATAAGGCTCAATGAAGATCACTGAAGATGGGGTGGAAAGATTGTGAGAGCTGGAGGGTCAGGAAATCTACTGTGAGATTGTATCTTTTAAAACGTCAGGGAAGCTTTACCCATGGTACCTAAATGTTATGGCCGCCTAAACAAGAACTGAACAAGTACACCACCAAAGGACATGCTAGCATGGAGAGAGAAAACTCTCATGGGGTCCTACCCACAGACAAAGGACTCCAGGCAACAAAGCATTACTGGGAGCTGGAGAAATAGTCTCCATGGAAGAGTTCCCAAACTGGTTATCTAGTACCAAGTGGTCATCCTGAAATCAGATTCATACAATCAACACTAAACAGATCGAGATTGTATTTATACATTTATGCATATGTAACAAAAGCAATTAATTAAAAACAATCTATGGGTTTGAGGGGTAGTGGGGGTGCGGGGTAGGAGGGAGGAAAAAGAAAGAGAAACTATGCAATTTTATTTTAATTAAAAAAAACAATTATTTCTTGTGATTCTGAGGATACTAAGATTAATATCAGTGTTCCAGTAGCATTTGAAGAGGTCTGTCTTACTATACAATGTCAAAAAGCACCACATGATGAGAGAGAACATATGTGAACCTGTGAACATGTGAAAGACTCTCTTTTCTTATAAAGCCACCAATAGTATTATTGGGACCTCATTCTCATGAATGACCACTTATTCCCAATTATTCCCAAAGACCTCATTTTCAAGTACCATCAACCTATGAATTCAGAGATTAAGTTTTAATCCAGCACGTGGATTGTTGGAGGGCACATTCAAACCATACAAGGTTCGTACCATGAAAACACAGCCAATAATTACGTGAAATTCTGAATACCTGTGATAAATGTGTAAAGAGTTCGTTGACTTTTATCTAGCAAAGAACATGGGAGTGGGAAGCATAGTAGTACCGTCATTCATGCTTGAACCTACATTATTACTGCTTTTATTTTAAAGATAGGAACACCGGAATAGAAAGAGGTTAAGCAATTTTCTCAAAAGCCACAGCAAGTAAGTTTACAGAAGTAGAATTTGAGTACAGCCTGCCTGATCAAGAATACTCACATCATGTAGTATCTGTGGATCTTGATCTCTATACTAACGACTGTTGGAGGATGGATAACTCCTGCATGGCCAATTGATCTGTGCATCATACAATGTTTGGAAGTATTCTGTCCTTACCTCTAGACACCAGGAGTATGACCCCCAGCTGAGACCATGGAAAATGTCTCTAACATTCCGCACCTGTTGCCTACTGAGAGCTATTGTTTGGTACTAAATGTTTCCACAGCATGAAAATGTCCCATGTCGTCACTCTGACTAGGAAGTAGTCCTTGTCCTCAGGAGGGTAGCAGAAGAAGCTGAGGATAGACATCAAACGAGTTAAGATAAACATGATACTTAGGCAAGGTCTGCACTGAGAATGGACACCGGAGCAGATAATTCTCATTGCTGCTGCCTCTGTTGTCATACTGATGGGAAAAACAAGGAGTAGGACAGAGGAAAGTTTCTGAAGAGCACAACAGCAGAATTGAAGCATGATCATTTCATACACTAGAGGCTCAAGTGTAGATGGTCCAGCTATCTGAACCAACTTCAGCTGCCATGGCAAGTGATAGGAACCATGAAAACACAGTTAAAACAGTTCGGTGCAGACAAAAAGGAAAATCGCCAGGAAAAAAAATTAATCGCATGAGTTATTATTTAAAGGTTATTCTGAAAACACTTTCCCTTTCTTGCAACAATCCTTTTTTATTGGAATTTTCAAGTTTCCCATATCTTTTTTTTTTTGATGGGAGAAAAAAATACATCTTTAAAATTTTAATAATAGTAATAATAATAATAAGCCCTACAAATTTTAAAACTCAAAATACTTCTCAGGGTTTATGAGATGGCTAAACCAGTAAGGGTACTTGCCTCCAAGCCTGATGGACTGTGTTTTATACCTGGGACCATATGACGGAAGAAGAGATTTGAATCCTAAAAGATTTCCTCTGATTGTTACTGTAAAAGTGTGTTTCTATCTAAGTATCCCTAGACCTAGAAGCTTCTAGGCTCTGTACAATTTAATTTTCTATAAGCCTGGACCTTGAAGGCTTCAGATCATTTGGCTGCTAACCTAGCCCTAGAATATTTTCAGCCCTCAAGACTTACTGATGAAGAATCTCACTCACCCTTTCTAATTCTTTCTGAACTCTGGCTGGCTGGTTCAACGCAACTTTTCTGGCTCAACCTTCTCTGTAAGCTGACTGATACAAGTTTGCTTCTCTCAGATTCTGACTGAATTTGCTCTGCTTGAAAAAAACTTCCTCTGAACTCCATGAGCCTACAGCACTGACTGCACTGACTACCAAAACTGAGTTTCCATTTCTTGAGGCAATCAACCTCTGCCGCTAATTAGGACACCGCTCATGTCAAACAGGCAACGGCTTAAGGAAGATAGAGAGTAGAGACACAGAAGAAGGCTAGTTAATGTGTGCAAGGGCAGCACAGAAAGGGAAATCCTCACAAACTCTTACCCAATTGTTTAGTAGAGAATGGAGCCAAAGTAGGCAGCCATCTCTGGCTAGTAACTACAAGCGAAGTACTAAGTCAGAGGAAGTGGGTGTGACATCATGCCTATGTGAGGCTGTTTCTGCAATCCATTCCAGTTCAGGATGGAGCCTGATCTTGGATCACAGTTGGCTCTGCGTTTGTGTGCTGACCCTTGGAATGCACTTCCCTAGGCAACTGTTTTTAATGAGCCAGGAACCCCTTCAGTGACACTTTCAGTTTAAGCTTTCTCCTTTCAAATGAGTTTGTATTTTCACCAGTTGGGGCCTTTAATGGGTGGTGTCTTGTCCATCTATTCTATTGTCACACTGCAGACAAAAGAAGAGGATTCTTCTTAACAATCCTAGGATGCTCTTCAGCATACTTCTTGAATGCAACTGTAAACCTGCTTGAGCTCTTTTCCTACAAACTGCACTTGCCCCTGCTGTTCCTTTTCACAGTGGACCTGGATAATATAGCCTGATGCAAGCCTGACTTGAAATTTCTTCCATCAAATGTTAGCTCATCACTTTTAAAGTCAGCCTCACTTAGGTTCCCTAGACAAAGGAATAATGCAGTTAGACTCTTTACCTAAATATAATCTGAATGGCCTTTAGTCAAAACTCTTGGTATAGTTCATGCTCTACCCTCTCAAATCTTATGAGCAAGTACTCCGCTGTCTACTTTTTTCTCAGCTTTCTGCTCTTCCTATCTCCCATCAGAATAACTCCTAAGCTCTATTTATAGTATTCAAGGGATTTTCTAGCCCAAAGCTCCAAATCATTCTACAGTCCTCCAACAAACAAATTACGATGACTCAAGACCCATATGCTTAGGTTCAACACAGCCACAGCCCACTTCTTGGTACCAATTTTCTGTTTTAGCTACCTTTTCCTACCTTTTCCATTACTGTGGCAAAGCACCCAACAAGAAGCAACCTAAGCAAAGAAGTGTTTAATTTGACTTACAGCTCAAAGACATAGTCCATCAAGTCAGAGAAATTATGGTTGCAGGCCAGGAGCTTGAGGCAGCTGGGCACATTGCATGCATACCTAGGAAGCAGAAAGCCAGAGAGTGGTAAATATTTTTACTTGGCTATCATTTTCCTTTTGATGCAGTCTAAGACCCCAGCTCATGGAATAGTGCTACCCACCCTCATGGTGGATCTTCCAATCTTAATCTAACCCAGGTAACTCCTCACAGGCATCCCCAGATGTTTGTCTCTTAGGTGATTCTAGATTTTTATCAAGTTGACAAGCAATATAATCCATGATAGGGACATACACATATTCATGCCTAATTTAAATGTACAGTTGGCTAGCTTTCTACAGTGGGTTCTTTATCCACAGACTCCATAGATTTTTGCATTGACAATGTTCAGGAAAATTCATCCATACTGAATATTTACATGTTGTTTCTTGTCATTATTTCCTAGACAACATACCATATTTATATAGCATTTATATTTTATTAGGGATTTGACATACTCCAGGGATGTTTTGAAGAATATGAATGAAGAGGATATGCATAGAATAGTTGCAAAGACCACATCACTTTATGTAAGGGATCTGAGCATCTTCAGATTTTGGTATCCTTAGGTGAGGTTTGTCCTGGAATTAATCCTCCATTAATGCTATGGGACAACTGGTGGTCAACCATCAAAATTTATAGCATAGTAATCTGGGACCCTGTGCTCATCGAAGTGAGATAGTGAAGGGAGAGGAAAACCATGAGTTCAGAACAGACCTGGAATATTTCCAACACTGTCATTCCATACATCACTTCGTCCAATTTGCTGGTCTTTGCCCTCACTTTCCCCAGTATATGCTGAGGCTGGATATTGGTGGTCTCTCCAATTCCAGTAAGAGATGTAGAGATGTTAAGGGAATGCAGGTGAAAGGAGTGAAGGGCATGTTTCATTAGGCAGATGAATGCATTTGCCTGCTATATCCAGAATCACATTTACTAGCTAGAAAACAGCAAGGCGAAACAGCCAGTACAAGCCACTTAACATTCCTTTGCACAGAATTTTAACAGGCACAGAGACAAAATCCAAGTTTGCTTTATTCTTCCTTCTCTCCCTGCCCCACCCTCAACTAAAATGCACGATACTTTGCCATATGGACCAAGCAATCCCTGGAGAGAAAAGTGAGCAGAGCTTTTTGAACATGCCAGGCTGCCATGTTTCAATTGAAATGTCCCCTTCCCCCTCCCACCTCCAATGTGCTGCAAGCATCTGCTGGCTGATGTGCTGCCTCATTTCAAGCCTGCCTTGGATTCACTCCACCAGGCGTATAATGGGCCAGTTAAAGCTGCACAACAGAGACAGCATGTGTGAATTTTATTTTAGAGGAGACATGGCTAGTCACTCGAGAGGAAATGTTGTTATCTTGTGTAGGCCTGGATCCAGTCTTTGTTAGAGAACATGAAAGTACCCTTGGCTGCAACATTGAGCTGATATAACCAAGTCAGGTACTCCGTTATTTCTTGCCATTTTCTCTTTCCTTGTGTAGAGGTTGTCATCATTTCCCACACATTTTGCAATGATATAGGTAATTCTGTTACTGCCTTCCTTGTAGGGATGGGGGGAAAGGGATTTTATAGCTGAGTTTCCATAATTTCTAATTTACTTCTTTAGATCTCCTTCTATCCTGCCTTCTACATGCCTTTCTTTTCTATTATTCTACAATGTATCTTTTCTGTGATGCGCAAAAACACAACATTGGGAAAAACAGCTGTGAGGCAAGTCTTTGCTCTATTTGAATTTTGAAAATGGAATTAATAAACCCAATCTATGCCACTTCCAAAGCAATGTGGAGGTGAAGGTAACTTATCAGACTAAGCAGGGAGGGGAGGCAAAGCAATAATTAACAATTAAATTAACAATTTAACTTTCACTATTTAAAATAAACAAACAAACAGCAATTACAACAACAAAATTCACACTGAGAAGAGAAACTGCTGTTGGCAGTTTTGGAAACCCAGCCATCCAGTCCTTACCATTTCAGTCACGAGAAACAAGGGCCAGAGAGGGGAGTGGCCTCAGCTTTTGGTACCATTTGTTGCTGCAGCCGTTCATGTATTTTAAACAATATGGCTACTGATGAAATTATTTTTATGAAATATTTACGTCCTTCCATGGATACTCAATGTGGTACAGAAGAAAAAATTCAAAGGCACAATAACTAAACAGACCGTTGAGTCTAATGACTACTTTTCAGAAGGGATATCCTACGACTCTAAGCCTTTCAGTTTGGCCTTGACTTTAGCCTGTCAAGTGTGCCTAAGAAATAAAAGGAGGGAAATACCTCCCCCCCCCCAAAAAAACAAAAACAACAAATACCATGCACCAGCCATTAACAAAGAGAGCAGAAACAGCTGGCCACAGCACCACCAGATATAAGTCACAGTGTGGAGCACCCAGAAACAGGTGAGATCGCTGGGCATGATAGCCATGGGAGGCAGACCCACGTGTTTGTATCTTAGTGGGAATGGGACAAATCACAGAGGAAGCCTAGATTTAACACTCAGAAAGGGATGCCACCCTCCTCCTTAAAATCAAGATGAAATAATTATTAGTGGCGACCTGTACTTGTGTTCCCAGAGCTAGGAGAGAAACAGTGTATTTCCTCACCTGAGTGAAATTCAAGGAGGGCTTCCCCTGGGTCCTTGTTGCTACTTAGCTTCTTTCCGTCTGTGAATTGAAGTGTGGTTATCCTGTAATATACGGCTAATACCTACTTATAAGTAAGTATATACCATGTGTGTCTTTCTGGGTCTGGGTTACCACACAAAGGATAATCCTTTCTAGGGTCTAGCCTGCAAATTTCATGATTTGCTTGTTTTTAATAGCTGAGTGGTATTCCATTGCTTAAATGTATCACGTTTTCTTTATCCATTCTTCGGTTGAGGGACATCTAGATTGTTTCCAGTTTTTGGCAGTTAGGAATAAGGTTGCTGTGAATAAACATCCTTGCAGTATGAAGGAGTATCCCTTGGGTCTATGCCCAGAAGTGATAAGTCTGGGTCTTGAGGTAGCACTATTTCCAATTTTCTGAGAAAGTGCCAGAATGGTTTCCAAAGTGGTTGCACATGCCCACCAGCAATGGAGGAGTGTTCTCCTTGCTCCACGTCCTCTTCAGCATGTGCTATTACTTGAGTTTTTTATCTTAGCCATTCTGACTGGTGTAAAATAAAATCTCAGAGTTGCTTTGATTTGCGTTTCCGTGATAACTGAGGACATCGAGCATTTCTTTAGGTACTTCTTGGCCATTCCAGATTTCTCTGTTGAGAATTCTCTGTTTAGCTCAATACCCCATTTTAAATTAGATTATTTGTTTTGTTGTTCCTTAATTTTTTGAGTTCTTTATATATTTTGAATTATAGTTCTCTGTCAAATGTAGGGTTGTAGGGTTGGAGCGCAAATGTGGGGAGAGGGGGATTGGGAAGACAGGGCTTGCAGAGAGAAGTGAAACTGTGGGCAGAGATATCTCTGTGACAATATGGAGGCCTATGACAGGGTGGGCTCATGGGAGGATATGGGGTGACTCTAGCTGAGACTCCCAGTAACAGGGTCATGGAGACTGAAAAGATCACACTCTAACTAGACAGGACCCTTAGTGGAGGGAGGAGAACACCAACCCACCCACAAAAACTTCAACCCAAAATTTACCCTGCCTACAATATGTGCATTGATAAATATAGAGCAAAGATTGAGGTAATGTCCATCCAATGCCTGGCCCAACCTGAGACCCACACCGTGGGAGAGAGCCAACCCCTGACACTATTAATGATACTTTGTTATGCTTGGAGAAAGGAGCCTAGCATAGCTGTCCTATGAGAGGTTCCACCCAACAGTGGATCGAAACATATACTGAGACTCATAGCCAAACACTGGGCAGAGTGCCGGGAGTCTGTAGAAGAACAGGGGAAGAATAGGACCCAGAGGGGACTGGAGCTCCACAAGAAGACCAAGAGAGCCAACTAACCTGGTCTGAGAGAGGCTTACAGAGCATCAACCAAGAAGCGTGCATGGACTGGGCCTGGGCCCCTTACACATGTGTAGCCAATGGGCAGTGTAATCTTCCCCAGTGACTTGAGTTGATGCTGTCTATGACATGGACTCTGTTGCCTGATTTCAGTCACATCCCCCAAATGGGGCTACCTTGCCTGGGCTCCGTGGATGAGGATGAGCTCAGACCTGATGGGACTTGATGTGCTGAGGTGGCTTGCTAGGATGGGATGGGAGAGGGACTCTTCTTTTCTAAGGAGAAGGGGAGAGGGTATAGGGGAAAAGGGTGGGAGGGAGGTTTGGGAGAAAAGGAGGGAGGGGCCTATGATCAGGCTGTAAAGTGAATATATAAATTAAAAATAAATTTAAAAAATGGCTAGTCTTGAAGGAAACAATTCTGTCTCCAATGGTGATGAGTATAGTTAAAGGCTTTTAAATCAGTTCTCTACAAATGAGTCTGGAAATAAAGAACTCATAGACTTTTCTAGTTCTACACTAGACAACAAAAATCAATACTGGAGAGTTTTTCAAAAACTTTTTGTATCTTTCTGCAAGTGAGAAACATAAGATGTCTGATCACTTGCATTTGATTTGAGAAGTTGAGATCTGCCTTTGCCTACCTCTCCCAAGTTAATCTCACTCCTTACCCCTCTATCCTGGGTCTTTTATGCAGAAGTAAACTGTGAAAAGCTGTTTAAGCTTCCTTAATGTCCTGAGAAAGGAAGCAATCCAGCCTTTTTTTTTTTGTATTCCATGATATTAAAGCAATTCATCTGAATTTGTGCTAATGACAGTAAATCTCTCATGCTGACAAGCTGTGGTCAATTATTCTTTCTACAGCCTTTTAAATCTGAAGCACTAGGAAGTGCGTCAGTGTGGGATCTTGTGGCTTGCTTATTCAAATAAAACAGCCAAAGGGCTTGAGCGGCTCTCTCAAGGCTTCACCACTGAGTGCTGAGCCCTCCCAGGGGCCAGAATACACTGGGATACTTCCACTGGAATTTACACGGGTGGAGGAAATGGTTTAAATAAAGTGGGGTATTATTTATCCCTATAATGAGTAGTTTAACAGCAACAATTAGGAAGGAAATTCTGCAAGCTTGAACTCCGGTTACTTATTAGTGCCACTGAAAATCAATTAAAGTATCTTAACTAATGACAGGGATCCGCATCATCTGTCAACTGACAGATCCTGTTAGAGGGAGTTGGTTTGTTTTGGAAAGACTGTGATGTGGAGTCCATTATGTCGGTTTAGCTCTCAGACTAGGGAATGTGTGAAGGGTTTGCCTCTACACAGCTGCAGATCTGCTCACCTGGGAGGGCAGAACTGTTAACTGAATTTCCAGCTTATCTTGGATGTGGTTCATTAAGAAAGAGTTTCCCAAGAGCTGGGTGGGGAGATATTCTCTTTGCTAGACTAGCCACCTAGAATATCATTCTTTAGCCTCTAGGGTGCCATATTGCCTTGCACATCAAATCCTTATTTCTTGTCCACTCCAAGGCCACCAACCCCCCACTTCTCTGCCACTCCCAGGGCTGTTTTCAGTGGTCTTGGGCAGTTTCACAAACATCATCAGAATTCAAACTATGTCTGTGCCTTCTCTTAGCCTGTTATTAAAGATCAGTCCATCTCTTGTCGTCAGCCTACCCAAACATTCTTCTCCCTTAGTGTCAGCTTAGTCCTAGATCTTCTTTCTTGCAGAATCTAATACCAGACCACTCCTTCTCTGAGTGCCTGTGTGGGTCAGAATTTACTGCCTGGTAAACAGACTGTGAAAACCCGGCAGGGGCTGTGTCTGAAGAATTTGCTTCTTGCCAGACATCTGGGAAACATCATTTACAGTTCCAGAGTGGTATTCTTCGAATCCTTGTTTACTCTCATGTTTGGTAAGATGTGGCACCTAACCGGTATTCTCTCTTTTACACCTAGCTGGCACTCCACCCCATGCACACAGCCGTATGTTTAGAACGGTGACTCAGAAAATCACATGTGGGCTGAGACTGCTGGGTATCCATCTCCTATTACATTGAGTCGTTGCTCCCCCCACCACACACAACCCATGTAGTCTCTCAGCCAACACTGGTAGGGGAAATGATCACGAAAGTACTCACCAGTAGGAGATAATGAGCTCTCTCCCTTGCCTTGTATTCTCAGAGCAGCCTCGGCAAGCCAGGAAACCAAGAGAGGAGAATATTCTCAAATAATCCTCCAAGTGACTTCAAAGCTTGCATAAGGTTCAAGTTTGGGTCAAGGGGTGGGCAAAATGTGGGTCAGCCAGCTTTGTTAGGGCAGCCAGACACTGTGGTCAGCTCACCTTGTTTGGGATGAACCAAGAATTTCTGTTCTTCCTATCAGCAGTGCAGATATTGGAAGTTTCATCTCCCCTCTCGAAGTTTTCTTTATGGATTAAAGCTCTCGTTTCACCTTGGAGTGACACTCGCCCAGGGATCCACTTTCTCATCTTTCCTTTTCATGACGTAGCCGGTGTCATTAGTTGCTCTGTACCTGTAGTAATTAGAGAACTCTCTATTGTCTCTGTTTCTCTCTCTCCTCTCTCTCCACTAGCATTTACTTCCAATAAGGAAAATGAACACACACTTCCTATAGTCGAGAACTTTGGCTATAAAGAAGCAAGAAATCTGACTGGTGGGAAAATCCACAGACTCTTTCATTAAAGCCTCATGCTATTTTCAGCAAGAAACATCTCCTATAACAAAGCATTGAAAGCAGAATGTTCTCAGGCATCAAACAAAAAGGCAAGACAAACATCAGACCGTATCAAAGGCCTGCTCAAATCCCTTCAATGGCTAGCCTCTACGACAGTATCCCGCACATTGCAGTGAAATCATTATGCCTACATTCTAACAGCCACTCAGACTGTGGTGTGGGGCACCTCCCTGGAGGTTAATTCAGTGTACAGTGGGGCCTTAGGGAATACATATAGAATGAATATCTGGCCACTTGCTCATTATGTACATATCAGGTGGTAGATGTAGAGGTTTCAAAGTGCTAAGGTAAACAGCAGCTGTCTCCCGTGATTTCTAGGGCCTGGCAGCTCATCAGAATTCCCAGAAACCTATAGAAATATAGGTATATGGGCCTGACTTCCAGAGATGTAAGCTTAGTAGTTTCACTTAGGGTCCATAATCTGTGTTTTCAGTAAGCTTCCTAGACACTGCTAATGATAGGTCAAACTGGATGGATTGTGCTGGCGGATGATAATAAGACCATGTGTTTTAATATTTCTTTTCCTGAATATAAATGATCTCACTTGATTACTATTTTCCAAGAAGGGCAGTATGCCTGTTAAGTTCCAGAGAAGCATGTGAAGCCTACAGAGTTCACAAAATTGGTGAAGTCATAGCCAGGATTTGAGCCCAGGGTTTTAATCTAAAACCTCAGCATTGTTTCTGTATACCCCCCCCCCCCCCGAGTGATGGCCAAGGCTAACTCTACTGTCAATAAGCATAGGTCATCATGAAGTAGAAACCAGCATTATCGGGTTCCCGTCCCAGGTGCCACACATTTCTGAGAAGGACGCAAAGGGGGAATGGACCAGTTGTTGCCTTATAATAGAGAGATGAACTGCAAATTTGGTCTGAATTTGGATGGGTTTAGTTCAGACTGCGCATGGTCTCTCTGTAGAGGGACATGCTAAACGAGACCGCAGATGCAATCTTTTTCCTGAACATGGTTCATGGGTTTAATCCCCCTGATTCTTTCTGCCTTACTTACTCCACCCTCTGCAGCGTGGTGGGCATAGCTCATCAATGGGTTTATCCCCATATTATCATATAAGCCAATATGACATTAACAGGGCAGTTGACAGAGACAGATAAAAATTTTAGCTGCCACTCTGGATTAGGAGCACAGCGAGTTTCATTTTGTAATTACAAGCTTCAAGAACGCAATGTCAGCAGAATGCATCTCCATTTACTATTCAGGTACCTGACCTGAGGCTATTCCCTGTCACAACATTGATGAGAAAAGCCCAGAGCTTTAAGAGTGTGGACAAAGGACTATCCTGCCATTCAAGGACCTACAGAGTCTGCCCCGCTCAGCCTGGAAGAGACAGAAGCAGGGCTCTGTGAAACATGCTGATGTTTATGCTGCTATACATACACACACACTCTCTCTCTCACATACACACAGGATGGAGGGGGCAAAGAAAGGAATTGAAAAATAAGCTGAAACAAATGAGACCTTTTAATCACAGTCACTTTTCTTCTTTTGCTATGTGGTGACACTAAGTGTGACCAACAGAAGCTATAGAACAGGCCTGAGAAAGGGAAGAAGCAGTAGGAAATGTGCCTAGCCATTTCTCAAAACACAGCCATTCAGGAAACAGGTCTGTTTCCTCATATCCATAATGTAAAGTTTGGCGAATTCTGGTGAAGGCAGCAGCCTATGACATCTCTCTTTTTTTTTTTTCTTGTCTCCTAGTTTGGGACCTTGAGGGCCCAAAGATTATAAAATCAATTCTGTGGGTCTATTGAATTATACATGCACTATCAGGCTGAAGTTTAGATATGCACTTTGGGAAGCTGCTTGCTTGATCTATAAAGGAGCTTGATCTTAAAAATGAGCTTCACCACCAATGTCATATGCATTCAACCATAAAATACTCATTTACTAACATCAAATACTAATGAAGTGTTGCTGGTGGTATTACTGTAACAGCAAATGTGGCCAGGTACAGTCCCAAGGAAGGGGAGCTTGGAGACAGGCTCAGGCACAACACTGGTTCTATTCACGCCGCTGGCTGTAGGTGAGGGCGAGGGAGAGAGGAGGCAGCTAGCTGTGATCTCACCAAAACCTACATGGAGATGATCAGACACATGAGGTCTGAATCCCACCAATTCCAGTTTCTGTGTTTCCGTCTTCAGTGTGATTCACAGAAGACTCATTAGTAGTAAATGCCACATCGGGAGGCACAGACTTTTATGTTGGTATGGTATTGTCTATGAACTGTAGCATTTTTATTGGGGATTGCTACATTTTGAAATAAAAGAAAAGCATAGTAAAATTACTACAATAGGATCCACAAGAACAGATCAGATCAGAGTGACCATGCATTATCTTAAGGAATGAGTGTAGAGCACTGAAATGGGGCTGATGAACTTGCCAAGTTTGCTACATATTTATCTAGGCCAGTTGCCTTAATGTGATCCATAAGGAGCTTTCATTGTCTTTTCAATACCATAAAGTATGGTAGCAAAGGACTAGAGCTATAGCTTGTTTGACAGGCTGTTTGTCTAGCATGCATGAAGTCCTGTGTTTGATCCCCAGTGCCGCATAAAACTGAGTATAATGGCAAAAGTTTGTAATCCCACTACTTGGAGGTAGAACCTGCAGTATCCATCAGAAGTTCAAGGCTGTTTTCCGCTACAAAGCAAGTATGAGGACAGCCTAGTCTATATGAGCCCTTGTCAGAAAGAAAGAAAACATGAAGGAGAGAAAGAGAAAGAAAGAAAGAAAGAAAAGGAAAGAAAGAGTAAGAAAAGTAAAGAGGGAGGGAGAGAGGGAGGGAGGAAGGAAGTGGGGAGGATGAAAGAAGTGAACGTATAGGTGACATGACATAAACATCTTTAGACGGTAGTCTGCCTAGTGTGGCGGTTGCAAACCCAGTGGACTCTGTAGTCTTGATCCTAATGTTTTTGTTCAGCTCTTACCATGAAAAGGGATGTTCTTGTTGTGTAACACACAGGATGGAGGAGGGTAAAGAAAGGGATTGAAAAATAAGCTGAAACAAATGAGACCTTTTAGATCCTGATCGCCCTAAAAATACACTTGAAATTGTTTCAGGACAGAGGAGTATCTACCGTGTACAAAGTGCATTTTCAGTCTAAAGCCTCCTGCTGTTAGCTGTGTGCAGTGGTGCATACCTGTAATCCTCTCCTCAAGAAGAGGTAGGCAGATTTCTGAGTTCAAGGTTTGCCTGGCATATAAACTGAGTCTAGGACATCCAAGGCTACACAGAGAAACCACGTCTTGAAAAACCAAAACAAATAAACAAGCAAATAGAAAAAAAGAAAAAAAAATCTGCTGTGAAGTTTTAGCTGAGAAACATCTTGACCTGGATTATGCTGCTAAAACTCACAGTCTGAAAGCACAGATTAATCATCTAAGCAGGACCTAAGACACACTGAACCCTTCCATGTCAGACCTTTAATGTATTGGCTCTCAATTTTTAACTTGTTCCCTATTTATGTTTCTATATGTGCTTGCTCGCTCTTTCTTTTTTATTTTTTATTAAATTCTTTATTAATTATACTTTATTCACCTTATATACCCCTGTAGTTCCTTCCCTCCTCCTGTCCCAATCCCTCCCTTCCTCCCCCTTCTGCACCCATATCCCTCCCCAAGACCACTGATAGGGGAGGTCTTCTTTTCCTTCCTTCTGATCCTAGTCTATTAGGTCTCATCAGGAATAGCTGCATTGTCTTCCTCTGTGGCCTGGTAAGGCTGCTCCCCCCTCAGGGCAAGATGATCAAAGAGCAGGCCAATCATTTCATGTCAGAGACAGTCCCTGTTCCCATTACTGTAGAACCCACTTGGACACTGAACTGCCATGGGCTACATCTGTGCAGGGGTCCTAGGTTATCTCCATGCACGGTACTTGCTTGGACTATCAGTCTCAGGAAAGACCCCTGTGCTCAGATTATTTGGTTCTGTTACTCTCCTTGTGGAGTTCCTGTCCTCTCCAGATCTTACTATTTCACACTTCTTTCATAAGATTCTCTGCACTCTGCCCAAGGGTTGGCGATAAGTCTCAACATCTGCTTTGATATTGTGCAGGGCAGAGCCTTTCCGAGGCCCTCTGTGGCCGGCTCCTGACTTGTTCCCTGTTTTCTCTTTCTTCTGATGTCCATCCTCTTTGCCCTTCTGGATAGGGATTGGGCATTTTAGCAAGAGTCTTCCCTCTTGATTAGTTTCTTTAGGTGTATAGATTTTAGTAGGTTTATCCTGTACTATATGTCTATATGAGTGAGTATATACTGTGTATGTCTTTCTGCTTCTAGGATAGCTCACTCAGGATGATCCTTTCCAGTTCCCACCATTTATCTGCAAATTTCATGATTTCATTGTTTTTTATTGCTGAGTAATACTCCATTGTGTAGATATGCCACAATTTCTGTATCCATTCCTCAGTTGAGGGGCATCACTCTATCTTTCTATCTGTCTTTCTTTTCTTTCCTTTTCTTTTCTTTCTTTTGTTCTATCATCTATCTACCTGTGTCTCATCTATCTAGCTATTTATCATCTATCTATCTATCTATCTATCTATCTACCTATCATCTTATCTATTATCTATCATCTTACTATCTGTTATCTATCTCTTGATCATCTATCTATTATCTATATACTACCTATTATCTATCTATCTATCTATCTATCTATCTATCTATCTATCTATCTATCTATCTATCATTTATAAGACTCAAACCCAGGGCCTCACCCATGCTATGCAAGAGCTCTACCACTGAGATACATTTCCAGGCCTCAACTCTTTTGAAAGGGCAGGAAGACAGAAACATATGTTTGTTGATCATTTTGAATGGTTTCTAAAAATTGTGTTAAGGATAAAATTATTGTGCACCTGCTGATGAAACTGCTTATGTTTTTAGAGGAGATGAAAAAGCAATGACAACAGTCTCTGGTGTTCTTAACATCTATAGTATTCTTGTAATGAAGTTTAACCCGTGGAAATAAACTACAAATAGGTGAGAGGTATTCCCCCAAAAAGATGACAACCAGTTAGGTTTTCGAGAACACATTTAGTTGAAATGTTATTCTGCAATCGTATTCCAAAATGAGTTTGAACATTAGAGCATGTCTGAAAATAAATTTATTTCTTAAACGAACATTGTTCTCAATAATGCTTGCAGAAAATTTTTTAAATTTTCATTCAATTAGATCAAGAAAAATCAATTTTCTCATATTTAAACTACACAGATAAGTAATCCTAAGATTACATCTGGATTTTATTTCTATTAACAATGTATTACAGAACTGTGCAGATGTTTTATTTTTCATTACTCTATAAAGAGTTACTGTACTGATTACAAATTAATTTGTCTTAGTGTGTGTTCACTGTACAAATGATATGTTTCATTTGGATATTTTCATCCATGTGTGTCTACATACTTTGCTCATATTCATCCCCCATTGCTGTCTCTTGTACCTCTTCCTCGCTGCTACTGGTACCCTTCCATATAGTCCCCCTCCCACTTTTATGTCATTCATATATATATGAACATTATATATAATCTTATTAGCATATATTCATTTTACAAGGTGAGGATTTTATAAAGATACTTTCATTCATGTGTGTCAAGCACTCTGACAACTTTGTTAGTTTTATTCCTTCTTCTACTCCTGTGTCACTCACACACACACACAAGGTTCTATGTACATATATATATATATATATATATATATATATAAAATCCATAACGAACATATGAGAGAAATGTGGCATTTGTCTTGCTGAGCCAGACTCTTTTTGTTTAGTATGGTTTGTGAATTTTCCTGCAAATGGCATTATTTTATTCTTCACTGCCAAATAAAATTCAGTTCCATGTGTACATAACACTCCTTTATTCCTTTCGGTAGACTATAGAAATTGCCTATTGTGAATAACGCACAATAAAAACAAACTGCAGAAAACTTTGTAATGATGTTGCTTTATATTCCTTTGGGGATATTCCCAGGAGTGATGTCACTGGATCATATGGTAGTTCTATTTTTGATTTTTGAAGGAACCTTCATACCTATTTCCGCAGTGGCATGACAGACATATACTCCCACCGGCCATGTATAAGAATTCCCTTTGCTGTGTTTCCTCACCAGCACTTGACATTTGTTTCCTTGATGACATCCGGACTCGGTGAGATGGGCTCTTGGTGTAGTTTTAATTTACATTTCCCTGATGTTTAGAATGTTGGACAGTTTTTTCCATATAGTTATAGGCCATTTGCATTTTGTTTGGGGGAATTATCTGTTCTTTCACTTGCTTATTAAGTAATCAGAATTTTATTTTGTGTAGATTTTTGATGCTTAGTTTTTTGAGTTCTCATATGCTCTAGACCCCGGTACCCTGCCATATGCACAGCTGTGAAAGGTGACTTTTCCCTGTTCTGTAGGTGCCTCTTCCCTTGCTTAACTTCTTACTTGCCTATGTGTCAGCTTTTGAATTTTACACAGCTTCTTTCATCTGGTGGTCCTATGATTTCCAAGTAATTGGTGTCTTTCTAAAGAAATTCCTTGTCTATGTCTTTCTGTTGAACAGTTCCCCCAGGTCATTTTAGAGTTTCGGGTATATGGTCTGTGTTGCATCTGGAACTGAGACAGGGACGCACGTTCCTCCTGTGCATGGAAATCTAGATTTTGTGTTATCATTTGCTGAAAAGACTGCCTGTTCTCCAATGCATGTTTTGACTGCTTTGTCTAACTGGGTAGATGTAGCTGTGTGGGTAAGAGTCTGACTCTGCTCACATTCCATGGGTCCACATGCCCCTTTGTAACTACAGCTCAGTGGGTGGTATAGCCTGAAATCAGGTCTTGTGATAGGTGTAGCATTGCCCTGTTCGCTAGGGCTGCTTTGGTTCTTCAACACCTTTAGGCCTCCATCTTTTGTTTCTTTAGTGTTTTTCTTCTGTACTCAGGATCAAATACAGGTCCTCACAGATTCCAGTAATGACTTGACAAACCCTTGCTCTTTTCTGAAGCTTTTAACATGGTTATATAGATAATTACATTTCTTATAACCATAGTTATATAGAATTTTATTTACACATAAATTGTATTTATATATAAAATATCTATATAACCATGGTGCATATATAGAAGTTTTCTCATAATATACATCTTTTGTACTGAGTTGATTTTATTAATCCCAGAATAATCTATATCACATAAAATGTGAGAAATTAGTCTCAGGCTTAAAGCCTATATACTTCTTTGAAGCCATTATAAATGATACTATTTTATGAGTTTTTTCCTAGAGTGTTCATTATTAATATGTATTGAATGATCATATGTATTCTTCACATGTAAAAAATGCAGTGTTTTTATGATTGTTTTAAATGTAATAAAATGCTTTATTTAGGAAAATTTAAAAATGTAGCTTTGTACACAATTGGTCAGAGAACTTACCAGTAAAATGAGATTATTCCCCCAGAATATTGCTGCCAATTTTGAGAGTATAAACTTAGGAGAATTTAGAAATAATCTGAAATGGTATAGAGTCTAGTCTAGGGGACAAAATGGTTTATCAAGCTTGACAATAACATTCAGGGTATTTGTAACTATGATAAAGAGAGTAAAGCTTATTCTCGTACTGAAGTGGCTCCACCAAGGTGAGAATTTGGAAATATTTAGAAAGGGCTAGTGAAAAGGCTGAGCAGGCGAAAGTGCCCGCCATCAACCTGAACAACCTGCATTTGATGCCCAGGACCCTCGAGGCTGAAGGAGAGAACTGACTCCTGCAAATTGTCCTCTGACCTCCACACACATGTGCTGTGGCAGGCTGTCCACATAATAGATACCTTAAGTATGATTTTTTAAATCATACTTTTTAAAAAAGAAAATGTTTAGAGAAAGGTTACCACCAGAACAAGACACAGCACTCACGTCCTCACATTGATTGCCTTGTGAACGTAAGGATAATGAGACAGTTACTTACCAATTCTCAGCTCAAGAGCACAGTAGGAAGAATCTGCATTCAAATTATCTGACTACTACAAATTTAGAAGCTTTACTTTCTTATTCTTTTAAAAACATTTTCATAGGATCTTTATTCAAAAAACTTCGCACTTCAATTTAAAACTTACACAAACTTGACTTTCTATAATATAAAAGAGGTAATAATTTTCATTAATTTTAATGATAATATCTGATTGACCCAGTGATATTAAATTGATAGTTAAATATTATCTTACATAATCTATAATGTCAAGTTATTTCTGGGTGGGCTTTTTAAAAATTTTTATTAATTACAATGTATTCATTTTGTATCCCAGCTGTAGCCCCCTCCCTCATCCCCTTCTAATCTCACCCTCCGTCATCTCCCATGCCCCTCCCCCCGTCCACTGATAAGGGTGGTGCTCTTCCTCTTCCATCTGATCCTAGCCTATCAGGTCTCATCAGGACTGGCTGCATTGTCTTCCTCTGTGGCCTGGTAAGACTGCTCCCCCATTAGGAGGAGGTGATCAAAGAATCAGCCACTGAGTTCATGTCAGAGACAGTCCCTGTTCCCCTTACTAGAAAACCCACTTGAACACTGAACTGCCATGGTCTACATCTGTCCAAGGGGTCTAGGTTATATCCATGAATGGTCCTTGGTTGGAGTATCAGTTTCAGAAAAGACCCCTGGGCCCAGATATTTTTGGTTCTGTTGGTCTTCTTCTAGAGCTCTTGTCCTCTCCAGGTCTTTCTATCTCCCCCTTCTTTCATAAGATTCCCTGCACTCTGCCCTAAGTTTGGCTCAGCTTCTGCTAGAGGCTTTATTATATTTTTTTAAGAAAATGTTTTCCCCCTGAACATTATTAGAATGAAATTATTCTAAGATCACATCTGGGCAATGACTCTCCAGTGCTTTTGTTCATAGATTAAAAGAGAATTGCCCCCACCAACCTTCCTCTCTATGACTAAGAAATCAGCACTTCACTTCCTCATAATACCGATGAGGTCATTCAGAGGTTAATTGAAATAATGTGAATAATGTGCATTAAGGGAAAACTGATATATATGTATGCATATAAAATGATTAAGTGCTTTCTTTATATGTAGTAATTCACAAAAAAAGCTTCCAAAGGGTGGTATTAGAGGTGTGGTTTGGGATTAGCACACTTGCCTAGCACATGAAAAACAGTGGATCTTATTCTGGGAACAAGAAGGGGAAAAGATTAAAAATTTGGCAAAGTTTGAGTCCTAGTTGTTTCTCTCGGTTACACATATTTGTATATTAAGGTAAATCAAAACAAACTCTGGGTGTATTTTATATAATATTTTATTTTTCTAACCTTCTGGTGGTTATAATAGACTTTAAATAAGCTGAAAATATGTACATGTGTCATTAATGCTTTGTCAAGCTAAATATCTGTGAAACCATCACCATAATCACTATACCTAGTGAAACCATCAACTCCAAAATGCCCTCATCCCCTTTACAACCTTCCTTTTCCACTATAGAGTCTGTTAATATAGAGCTTCATGGAAATGTAGTCATATAATACTCTCGTTTGCTCTGCCTTCCTTTACCCCAAATACTTAATTTGAGATTCATCCATGTCATTGTGTGTGCATCAGTCCTTTATGGCTTTTCTATCAATTTTTTTTTTGTTCACTTCAAAGCTCCACTTTTTCTTCATCTTATTTCCTACTCACCTAAATGGGAAGTATGACAAGTCCTCTTTAACAAGCTAACCCTCACCAATCTGTTTTAATCAAGGATATCATATAACATGAAACATTCTAGATGCTGAAGTTTTGGCATCAAACAAGACAGAGGAGGGCTCCTGACCTCATGGAAAGTACCTTACAAAAGAAATCTCAGTATCGAAATGGGTTCCATATTAAGGGGAACGGGGACTGTCTCTGACATGAACTCAGTGGCTGGGTCTTTGACCTTCCCACCCCCTGTGGGAGGAGCAGCCGAGGTAGGCCACAGAGGAGGACATTGCAGACAGTCCTGATGAGACCTGATAAGCTAGGGTCAGATGGAGGAGAAGGAGGACCTCCTCTATCAGTGGACTTAGAGAGGGGCAGGGAGGAGATAAGGGAGGGAGAGATTGGAAGGAATGAAAGAGGGGGCTACAGCTGGGATACTAAGTAAATAACCTGTAATTAATAGAAAAATATAAAAATTTAAAAAAGAAATCTATTTCTATGCTCTGAAAGACTACCAACATGGCTCGCCCTTCACTAGAATACACTGTTAATCACAGCCGCTTTGCAAAACCTTCCTTGGCCCATTAACACTGCATCAGTGTGAAAGTTCTACTTTCCATAGCTTCCCCACAGTTTCATTTCTATCCCTTTCTTCTTCTCTCTCTCTTTTTAGACTCTTATATTAGAAATATTCCCCATGGGAATTCCTCGAACAAAGGTAGCAGCTGCAATCAGGCAAGGTGAGCTGTTGAGAGAGAGTTGGGGGAGGGGAATGGCAACTTGTGTCTGGGTCAGGAGGATATCATGGATTCAGTTTATGTGAGATCAGCCAACGCAGTTTTCAAATTCCTTAATGAGGACTTGGAGAAAAGGTTCAGAGCAGACACGGCCCTTGCAGCAGACCTACCAGAACTCAGTTCCCAGCACCTACGTCAGGTAGCTCATACCTGCCTGTGTAACTCCAGCTCCAGGGGATCTGACACATTTTTGTGATCTCCATGGACACCTGCTCTAACAAGAATATACAGCTCATGCATGTACACACACACACCTTAAAATGATAAAAACAGGTGTTTAACACTTCTAAGTGATTGTCTAAGTAAGTGAACAGCTTCCACCATAGGCCAGTTTTATCAGCTACACAGAGATGACCTATATCCCTTGCCAGTGAGATAGCTGGACACCTTGATGTCTGTGAGAGAAATCCTAGAGCCCAGGGTCACTGTGTATCCAAACAGTCAAATGCTGTGCGACAGCTTAGTAATGAGGATAGCGTTCCCTGCTCTCTCCCTCAGAGAAACTGGGCTCTATGCTGTGTGTTTTGGAGTACAGATGTGTTCATACTTGTTCTGGCTATGGAACAAATGAGGCCAACCCCTCATTCTCTCCTATGTGGATTCTCAATCCCTCTTCAGATTCTCCCACACCTATGCCTCAAGCCTGAAAATGCATCTGGAAACCTCAAGAGAATATTTGTGGTCCCCAAAGTAGTTGTTGTAGTTAGTATGCAATGACACATCTCCTACTGAGCATCATTTTCTCACCCTGGGCTCTGTACTGGTCCTTCCCTTGATCCGCTAGAGTCCCCAGAGTGTCAGAATGGTTCAGTGATCACAAGTGGTTCTTAAATGAGGAGGAAGCTAGTAGTATTTTTTTTCATACACTGCTCTACCTCTGTCAGTCTTATAAAACCCTTGTCTGAAGCATAGTCACTTCCTATTTGAATCACAGTAAGCTTCTCTTTATAGGATCAGTCATCTACTGTCCCATAACAAATCATCTCCTACTTAGTAGCATAAGACAACAACAGTAATTTTTTATTCTTCACCGTTTCTAAGCACTAAGACTTCACACACAGGGCAGCATAAGCGGCCCATCTTCTGGTTTACGCTGAGAGACTCAGCGGTAATGGCTAGTGTCATCTGAGGGCTCATTTGCCTGCTCATGCAATTGTGGATCCTAGGACTGTAACCTGGGACTCTGTCTCCATGTTGCCCTTAGAGTTCCTCCTAACAGGATAACTTGTGTGTTGAGCAGAGATATACAAAACAAGTGCAGGCTGTTGCTTTGTAGACCAGGCTGGCCTCGAATTCACAGAGATCCACCTGCCTCTGCCTCCCAAGTGCTGAAAGTAAAGGCATGTACCACCACTGCCTGGAATGCTTTTCGATTTTTAAGTCTTAGGAATAGTTTAAATAGTTTAAAATGTTTAAGACAACAATTATAAGGTTCAGTTTATGAACAAAAATAACTAAGGAAGATAATCCTCCTGTACTCCTATCAAATGGTCACGAAGATTGCTTACTGTCCCAGATTACTCCATCCTAAAGTATAATCCTTGAAAGGTTACTAAACCTCACAAAACACCTTCTGAAAACGGCTTTACAAAAGTTTATATTTTTTTTTGTAGAAACCAAATAAATTATACATATACACACATACACACATACAGAGTCTGGAATCTATAGAAACTTAGTAATGTTGTTCCCACCTAACATCATTGCTACCCAAAAATTTACATTCTCTGTGAAATATAAAATGACATGTCATTGAGTATGGGATTTAAATGAATTAATATATGATCAAGGAATGCAAAGGCTCTGGAAAGTTTGGCATTGGAAGAGTTCCCAGAGCTTATTGCATCCAGTGCTTTTGCTGAACTGGAGTAAAGACACATCAGGAGCAGCTCTGATTCACCCAAGACCATACAAACAGATGAGGCAAGAGGTAGTCTTCCATGGTATTGCCTCAACAGCTGCCAACCACTATTCACTTGGGTTGCCAACATTTGTGCAGAGTCAAAAATCACTCCGTGATTTCTGTGCTTAAGAGAGCACAGAACTAGAAGACAATAGTAGATTTCTTTGCAAAATTGTTGTTAATTGCTTCTAGTACCAACCTAAGGGGGTTAACATCCAATCTTTGACCCAGAAAAGCTGACTTATCTGTATGTTTGAGATATGGTCACACAAAGTCCAGGCTGGACTCTGACTGACTATGTAATAAGACTGACCTTGAACTCCCAATATTCCTGCCTTTGATTCCCAGACACTGGAGCCATAAGTCTACCCAAATTAAACTTTCAACATGACAAAAAATGTATCATAAATAATGATTTGAAATGTTTCAAAATAATTAACAGTTGATCCACATGACTAGCCATACTAAATATATTTGTTTTTAACTCTTGTCATCATCTTTAAGAAACAAAATATTTTGTAATGGGTATGCAACAGGGCATACAGATACAGAAAACACACAACAAAATAGTATCAGGACAGCGACGTTTTAAAGTTCTTTCGGTTAGGCACTGTCTGCAGATACTTTCTAACCATCCCTGCTATCCTACAGTCTTGTCAGGAACAGGAAAGGATGGAGCAGACCCTCGAGGAAAAGCCCCATCTCTTATAATATATTCTATCAGTACGAAATCTGTGTTCATCTGGATCTGAAGCTTTATAATCTGAAAGGACATCTTCTGGAATTAGTTTATATCATTTTTCAGTACTGTTTCAGTCATCACTGGAAAGACTCTTTAAATCCAACATCTGTAGCAGGTTCTTCAGCCTTTGCATTCAGAGTGCACAGTCTTGCTTTACGTGGCTGCATCCAAATGCCTACCCGTTGCTGCCAACTCCTCGTGTTCACTGTGGTGCCTGACTCATGGCAGATACTTCAAGTTATTTTTTTTATTTTGTAAATTTCTTCCATTCTCTTCTCCTTGCCATCCACTAACTTTCTGTATGTATACTGACAGATGTATCTATTTATCTGAATATAGGTTGATATATCTATCTCTATGTAGATGTAGGTATCTATAAGCTCATATCTTAAAACAATGAAGAATGCATTTGCCTCTTATATTATAAAGACTAAAAGTCAGCAGTTAGGATGCAGAAGGAGCCTTTTCTTGCACACAGCTGCTATGGTCTTGGCACTGACACTGCTCACCCTGGAGGCCAATTTGTCAGTTTCTATAAAATGTCTATGAAGAATTCCATGAAATGGTTGACCCAGAAATGACATTGCTATACATTTATCTTCTAAAAGTCACTTTCCCAAATGCCTAAAGATTTTTTTTACAAGGTGTATACTTCAAATAGAAAACCCAACAGGTTGTCCACTCAACTATTTGGTATATTCAAAATAAGCAGAGGAATGGTGCCCTCTCATTCAGCATGATCTGCTCTTCCTAAAAGAGAATGAGGTTGCTTCACAAATACTACCTGGAAAAGTGGTGATGACATTCAACAGAGAGCAAGTCACAAAGCAGTGTGTACACAATGAGAAGGAGGATAGAGGTGTTTGGAATATGCATAGATGGGCCCCTTACTAAGAAGCGTCACTTAAAAGTGAAGGAACCCACAGAAACTGGATTCAGCTAAAAGGGATGGTTTGCCTCATGTGGCTGGAACCCATAGGTGGAGCTGGTCTAAGAGTAGCAGGATCCCGAAGCTTCCAATGCTGTGTGCAGCACCATCTCTCTGCTGATTCTGCTTCCCCCTGGGTTTTGTCCTCATTCTTTTTCATTCCAGACAGCTGCCTCCTTCCTATAGCTAAAAAAAATGTGGCCACTGGCAAGCTAACTTTGGCTGTTCCAAATAGAATGACCTTTACAGGCGAGAGGAACTTTCCTGTAGTTCTGGATGGAACCCCAGGGAGGACCTTGAACTTCTCACGCTCTCTGGAGGTCAGCATCTCTCCCTCTGGCCAGTGATGCTCCTGTTTGCATTTTGGCAAATGGGGAACAGTCAGGACACAGACTAGGCATGGGCCCTTTTCAAAAGAAAGGCTTCTAATGTGGACCAATGTTTGCTGCCTACTGTACAACTTGGAAAGCAACTATTTTGGGCAGTGAATTTCCATTGCAATTTAAAACCCAGATGTATGACTATAAGACTGGGGTTTCAAACAAACAAGTCCTACACCTCCCTTGTGCAAATCCCTCCTAAGACTTGCAGGAACTTGCCTCTCCCTTAGCCTCTCCCTCTCCATATATCTCTCCCTTTTCATCTCTTTCCTTCTCTCCCTCTTCTCCCTGTCTCTCTCCCTCCTATTATTATTTGTAAACCATTCATACATATATACATTTCTTGGCAATAAAGTGGTTAATTGTACATTTCTTCTAGATCTTTTTTAACTGACCCAACCTTTTCTGTGAGAATTGGGGTTGTCGAAGACCCATTAAGAAAGGAACAAGTCTTGGGTGAGTGCTACAGTGTTTCTCAGTGAGTTTGTTCTGGGGAAGCACTCAGGAGGGATTCCAAGGCAGGGCCAGCCTGGTGGCTATGCTGCAGACCTCAGCCCTTAGGGCATGTGACAGCTTCTGAAAAGGCTGAAACTACCCTTAGAATGTTTTTCTCCCCGGAAGGCAGAAGCGGCTCTGCCTGCTGCCCTTGGCCTGATGGCCTTCCTTGGGAAAAGCTTGCCAGAGACAAACCAAGAATGTAAGAGCCGGTGGTTAATCTCATCATCTGGATTACACGAATTGATATTAATCAAATAGGAACTATGCAAAGCTTTCATTCAAGTTACAGAATAAATAAGATCTCAGTGGGGTGGCTTTCCCAAACATCATTCACTATTTTGGTTATCAGCTGGTAGACCTATGAGGAATAACAAAGCAGTGATGTCTAATTAACCAAGCAACAACAAAACACACCTTTTCTACTAGACCTTCTCTGTTTCTGTGGTCCAGGAAGGGCTGGCTACTGCTTGAGTGAGGCAAAAGATCATATGTCATTCACATGTTGTTGGTCTTGCAGGCATTCATACTGCAAAAGATGCAGGGTCAGGGAGATTCCACATAGCTGTCTAAGGCAAGCACAGAAAGACAAGCGACATGTAACAAGATTGGAGTGCATTCAGGCCATCTCTGGAAGGACAATACATGAAGCTGCAATGGCAGATCCTCAGTTATAATGGAGATCCAAGGGTGCTGGACATTTAAAACAATGTGCCAAGGACCCCAACTGGGGAGTGCTCAAGAGAGAGGTGATTTGGACTTAAATTGCAAGAGCATAGGGGCAGGACAGCCCAAGCTTGTTGGACCTTCTGTATTAACACTTCGTGACCTAGATTGCAGACCTGAACCTTGAGGAGCGAATGTTTGCCTTGCTGCCTTTGGTCTTGCTTTAGCCAGGTGTTTCCTTTTTTGTTTTTGTTTGTTTATTTGTTTGGGGTTTTTTGTTTTGCTTTGAAAACTGAGTTTTTCCTATCTAGTGAATTCTTGTTGTGAATGCTCTCTCTGCTATTTTATATTGGACTATGTAGCTTTTCTTTTTACTTATATGGGCTCACAGCTAAGAGTTTACCTTCCATCTCAGAAAAAACTGTGAACTTGGGCCTTTGACCAACATTGAAACTGCTAAGACTCTAAGGCCCTTCTGGAGATGTACTGAATGAATTTTGTAGTGTGAACATTTGGGGGCCAAGGAGAAATGTTATGGTGTGATTATAGGATGTCCCAACTGATTTGTGTGTTGAATGCTTCATCTCCATCTGAAGGCACTTGTTTGGGAGGTCCTAGAAACTTTAAGGGCTGGACTTAGTTGGAGGAAGCAGGCTTCTGGGAGATGCTCTGAAGAGAACATCTGTCTCCCCTCCAGACTCTTCTTCAGACTTTTTCCTTGCTGACTGCTATAAGTGAAGAGCACCCTCTTTCACTTTTTCCCACTACCATGAAATTCTGTCTTACCATGATCCAGAATCAGTAGAGTCAATTACTTTGAACCAAAGTCTTTGAAACTAAGGACCAAAGTAAATCCTTCCTCCCTTTAAGTTGTTGCTGTTACTTTGTAACAGCAATGACTAAAATATTATATGGCATTTGTGTATTTGTGTATATATAAATATAATTATCTATTTAAATATACTAAGTATGCTTATATATGAATGTTATCTGTATTTTTATAGAGAGCTGCAATGTATAAAATTTTACAAAGGAATGCAAAAAGACATGAACATAGTTATGAGACTTGAGGTATGCAATTTTTTCCTTCATGGTATTAGTTAAATACTATGCAAAACTGAAGTGTTAGACACAGGGATTCCAAATTTCATTCTAAATTTAAATAATTTTTGATTGTCTACATGCTTTCCTGCTCATTAAATTGTATGACTCAATTTGAAGCCAGATCCTATTTTCTCTGCAGGGATCCCAGGGCACCCCTGGCATTCGGGTAAATCGGCACACTTTTCTGAACAATCAGTCCATTGCAACAGCGGAAAGGTTTACAAGTAGCTCAGTCATCAACCTAGTAATCTCACATCTAGAAATGTATTCCCAGAAACTTATATGAAGCACTCTAAATGTCCAAGAAGAAGAAAAAAAGTTTAATAGATCACTCTTTATATGTAGGGGGCATTATTATACAGTCACTTAAAAATTACAAAAAACTATTAGTAAAATAAGGAAATAAACAGCTAACTATTGAGTTTAAAGTTAGAAAAATATACTTGTTTCCTGTCTTCTGTATAGGTTTCCTGCATGTGAGCCTAAAGACTGGAAAGCAGGGCTGGGCATGGCAGCGCATACTCATGATCTAGTACTTGGTGAAGAAAGGAAGATCAAGAGCAAAGTCGTGCAGTATTTAAAGGACTCCTAACAATGTCTCTGACTCTGTAGGTCAGAGCATCTCTAAGTCCTTACAAAAGAAGTTTCTTCTTGTAGTTGATGGCAGTCAACACAGAGATCCTCAGCTGCTCAATGGGCAGAAAAAAAGGACTGTGGATAGCTTAGCCCTAAGTGGGACATACATATCGCAAGCCCTGACCCCAAGGCTCGGGGATCTTCTAGAAAAAGAGAAAGAAATATTGTAAGAGCCAGAAGTGGTGAATAAACTGAGGAAATGATGTTTCTAGACACAGGAGGAAGGGTGCACAAAGGAATGAACAGTAACTGTGGCATGCAGCAGACCTACTCTAGCTCAGGACAGATGAAACACCAGCATAGAGGGAAGGTGGACCTACAACTAGCTGAGGAACGATTGAGGGCAAGGCAAACTGGGTTCAGTGAGACAGGGGAGGAAGAAAACTCAAAGTTGAATGGGGAAGGAAGATTAGAGAGCATGGTTATAGGAGGATTTAGGAAGGGAAAAAGTGAAAATGTTCATAGTACATAATATGGCATTCTAAAAGAATTAATAAAAATACTATTTTAAAAAGTTCAAAGTTATCTTTGCTTTTAATTTGGGATACATGAGACAATGTCTCAAGCTTCTCATCTATCTCCGTATATATATATATATATATATATATATAGGGTTTAGATACACATTGTCCTTCTTTTGTAAAGATGGAAATTTCACTGTTGATTTTGAAGCTTTTGACTTAGTTCTTTAGTGCTATGTGCCCTTTAAGGGCCAATCCAGCTATCATAATTTTGATATGGTGAGTGCTTAGAGCAAGTTCTGATTTCCGCTGAAACTTTCTGTTTTGAGCTATTTGTTATTTTGAATAATATGCCTTAAATGTCCAATTATTTGTGAATTCTCAAAATTCTTTTCTGTTTTTTTTTCCAGTTTAATTCCATTGTTGTAGAATACACTTTGTATAGTTGGAGTCCATTTAAACATGTTGGGAATTGTTTTATAGCTAACATGTCTATCTTGCAGACTGTCCCATGTAAATTTGAGGAGAATGCCTATTTTGTTATTGCTGATTAGAATGTTCAACAGATGAAATTACATTTATAGTATGGATCAAGATGGTTTTCATTTTGATCACGTGTATCCTTTATTGACTGTAGGCTATTGAAATCTTCATTTTTTATTGAATTTCCTATATTTTCTTCAATTCTGTAGGGTTTTGCTGTATTGATTTTAGAATTCTATTATCAAGTGTGTATAGGTTTATACACAAGGGTCATTATTAAAGGGGTAGATTAATTCCCCTTTGCAGTATAAAATTACCATCTCTGTTAACCATTTTGCCTGAAAGTTTGTGTTTATGTAATGTTAGTACCATTCCAACATTCCTCTAGTTATAATTTTCATTTTTTTGCAGAGTATATTTCTTTAATTCTTTATTAGTTATCTTTGCACTGCTCTGAGCAAATACCTGAGAAAAGCAATTTAGTGACAATTTGCGGAGATCATGATTTCAGAAATTTTAGTTCATAGTCCTTTGATACATTGATTCTGGGCCTACGGCATCAGGCAATACCTTGGTAGCAGGGCATGTGGGAAGAAGAGTTTATTCACCAAATGGCCAACAAGAAGGAGGTGAAAAGAGATGAGAGAACCACTTACAATCATCAAATGAAAGACCCTTGTGACTTATTTCTTTTAGCTGGGCCATGCCTCCAAAGTTTCCAGAACCTGTCAGAAGAGCACCACCAAGTAGGCCCCAACCATTTAACACATAAGTTGATGGGAGATATTTTATATTCAAATAATGTGTAATTTTTAACTTTTCAGCATTTTGAAAAAGTATATCTTTAGTAGACAGCAAGTAATCGGATAGTTTTTTAGAAGAATAGCCTAACTTGTGTTTATTTTATTTTTGAGATTATAATTAAACATTTCTCTTTTTCTTTTCCACCCTCTAAGCCTTTCCATAATCCCTCCTTATTCTCCTTCATCTTCAAATTCTTTTTTACTAATTGTTATTTCATGCATATGTGTATATGCATATATGTATATTCCTAAATACAATATGCACGCTCTATATAATGTTGCTTGTGTATATGTTTTCAGGGCTGATCATCTGGCACTGGATATCCAGTTGGTGTTCTGTTTCCTGAAGAATATCTCCTCTCCTATCCCAGCTTTCCTTGGTTGTCTGTAATTCTGTGTGTTGTGTTAAGTTCTTGTGGGCTTTTCCTCATCCACTTTGGCATGTCCATTGATGCCATCCTTGTTCAGCATCCCTCATCAGGGAAACTTTTCTTTCCAACAGGCAGAGACCACTACAGAAAACCACAACCAATCAAATTGCAGAGTTATGGAGCTCAGTCCCAGCAGATTATAAAATCCTTCTTTAGCTAAAGGCGCAAGGAACTTGGTGGAAGAGACCTTGGAAAGATTACAAGACACAGAGATCGAGGAATTTGCCATGAGATTGTGTCTTCTAGTAGTAGCAAAAGCTACATTCATAAAGTCTCACTAACATGACTTCCCAAACATGAGCTAATCTGAGATTTTTAACTGAAATGTTTAATCTGTTTACATTTAATATAATGACTGAAAGGGTAGAATTTATATAGCTACCATTGTCTATGTTTGTTCTATGTTTTATGCTTTTTTATTCTTTATTTTGCTATTTATTTTCTTTCTGTTAACAAATTTGCTTATATTGCCCATTTTGAATTAATGCTAACTCATTTTCAGTATCACATTAGACTGTCTAATGTGGCTTCTTTCCAGGCTTCACACCTTTCCATGTGAAGGCAGCAATTGTACATATTTTCAGTGCTTCCATTTGACTAGGAACATTTGTATTTCACTTCAGGCAGAAATCTCAATTTCCATTTGAGAAATAAGTGAAGGAATCCAGTAATTGGGTTAACTCTTCAGGCACAGGCTGCGGCAGCTTTATTTGCTAGAAGAACTGTCCTGTTTACTGAGCCTTTCGAGCTCTCATGTGGACACTCTTATGCTGACTTTATGTGTTTCTGGGAAAACATAAAACTGTTTCTCACAACAAATTAAACAAGGCACAGTACATTCTCAGGTGCCGTGAACTGTGGTGAAATTTCTTGACAAGCTTATATATAGAATATAGATAAGAATTTCAATTTTTATGAGATTCTTGAGGTGTTTTGACTTTTAGGTAGCATCCATTGGCTCACTCTCCCTGAGAACAAGCATATTAAGGAGAGGCAAAAAGGTCAGCGAGAGTTCTGGGAAAAGCAAATGTGTGGTTGGTGTCTCACAAAAACAATCATTCTTCCAACTTTGCCCCTGAGAAGTGAGACACGCACCTTGCTCAGTATACTGACATTTGCACCCAGGTTCACGTAATGTAGAGCACATCACTTTGCATCTCAGTGATTATCCTGCCATGGGCTGAAGTAGAAAATATGACGGGAATACTGATGTTTGCATGTGGTCTTCTTAAATGTTCCATTGAAAATAGCAGGTGGTGGTGTGAAGCAGATCTGAACTTGAATCATGAGGCTGCCACTCATAATCTCTTAATCATTTAATCTCCTTAAGCCTCAGTTTCCTCGACAACAAAAAAAATTTGACAAATTCCATGCCAATTTCAACAGTTCAAGTGAGATAATTCACCAGTATGACTAACTATTCCTCACACAGTTACTGCTAACAAGAAACCTACTAATTAAAAGCAGTGACAACAGCAACTATCTGTGTCATGTCAATGAGGCAGGCTTAGAGACGAATTTAATGACTACTCTGAGCCCATTTGATTCAACTGAGCCTCAGGGGCAAATCTAAGAAGCAAGGAATAATGACGGAGATTGAGGCAAATCTCTAAGGTATTTGGGGGTAACAGGAAGCAACAGGCTTAAGGTAGGAACATAATTTCAGTTATGCTCCTACCTTATCAAAACCTGAAATTATCAAAATTTTCAAAATTCCAAAGAAGGGGAAATACCTGGGTTTTATATTTGTTTTGTTTGCAAAGTTGCACTTCACTACCTTGAAGAAACACTATAACCATTCATTGGCCTTTGCTTTCACCACAGATGTCTTCACTTCCTGTAACAGATGATCTATTTTCTATTTAACACTATTTGTAAAATGAGCCACCTTTAGGAGGAGGACTGGCGATTTGGCTCAATGTTAAGCACTGGCCTAGCAGGCACAGAGCTCCAGGTTCAATCCTGGTGCTGTGAACACACAATTGCCTTCTGAGCGACTTTCATGCTTTTGCTTAGCAGTCATCACAGTTTGTTTTGTTCCTTAAACTATATCCCCCATCTCTCCTCTGACAGCTCAGACCCTGTGAGTCCTTCAGGACCATCATTTATACCACATCTCTGAACCTTTCCTAAGGTCATTCTGGTCCTTGGGTTTTTCTTATTCATGTGAGTTGTTATAGGAGCTACTTTTAGTTATAAAAGAAGTCAGTGATCATAACAAGCTAGGCACAGGAATTCCTACGAGAGACATACAGCGGAAGCAGATGTATTCCTACTCTAAGGAAACACACGGTTGGATGGCAGAAACCTGACATACTGTAATTGTAATTCCAAGGGGCATTTCATGAAGGAAAGAATATTTGTGGAGAAATACCTCATCAGAAACAAACTTGTTCAGTTTTTTAAAAATCTATGTTTTTGTGTAAAACACTCAGCAAGACTTTAATATCTTTTACAGTAATAGAATTACGGGCATTTGCATACAGTTCTTTGTTTTATGTGTCCATGGACAGGGCCAATATTCACTTTTCTATGGAGACTCCTCTAACTGCACAACAGCGTTCTAACATGCATTTTTATTGTGCAACAATAGAGCCAAAATGCTACTCTGAGAATAAAGACATTGACACAGCAGGTAGCTATAAAATAAACTACTTTGCATAGATGCAAAAATTTTAGTATTCTATGGAAAAAGTTGCATCTTGTATCATTTAGCTTTGGCCACAATAATGATGTATATATAAGAAACAAACTCAAAACTCGGTGACTGGGGAAACAAAAAGTATTTTTTTCCAGATCTGTGAGTCAGCTGGCCTGGTTTCAATTTATGCTGCAAGTCTGGAGGTCAGGTCTCCTGGAAGGCTTTTCATCCTCCTTGGTCCCACTAGGCTATTCAAGGCACATTCTTCTCAAGGTGATGGCCAACGCATATCCAGGGGTGAACCCAGCCTCCCACACAGTTCAAGCTCCTTTGTGCATCACATCTGCTAACATTCCATCAGGCAAAGCAAAAATACATAGTCAAGGCCAAATTTCAGCAATTGGAAAGGAGACACTGAGTTCAACAAGAGAGCACACGAACCTGTAAGGCAAAAGATATGATGGATAGAGGAAGCCACGGAGAGTTGGTACAATAATTCAGCCCACTGAACTCCAGAAAGGCCGTCATTGAAATATATTTGAAACTGAGGAAGGATTTGAGGTGTGCAGTTCCTCTTGGTAGACCACAAAGGAAACATTTGAGAGATGGGAAGAAGGTGTGCCTATAGGGGAGAGTAAACAGTTATCCCAATGTAGCAAGGGGTGGGGTGAATGAGGAAGAGGCTGTGGTCATTCTGTTATTGCCATGGCATTCACTAACAATAGCAGTTGAGTTTGTGAATGTTAAGAGAAGCTTACAAGCAAAGGAAAATCAGGAACACTAAATACCACAGACAGTTTGAGGATGATGTTAGGAGTCATCTGTAATAACACACTGTCCAGAAATGCAAGCTACAGTAAGGGTGGACATGGAACATTTGAGTGTCCTCCTGAAGTTTCTAGGAGCATTTAAGTTGACACTAGTTAATACTGGTTCTCTGCTAGGCAAGTAGGGCCTTCACTTTGAGCTATCACATTTGAATAACATCTATTTTCTATCCTGGTGAAGCAAGCTATAATTGGTGTTTGTTTAATTCAAGCAGCTTTCCCACCAGTAATAATAATTATAATTTCTCTGTTAGAAATTAGATTAAATTTAGTTGTTTCCTGGGCCTCTGAGCCCAAAGGCATTTGTTTGAATGCAGGATTAGCATTGCCTAGAAGCTTAACTCAAATCATTCATGGTCACTTGTATATCTTATCACTCCAGTCATAAAATGTAGGACCTAAACCATATAAACACCAGACAAATAGCTATACAAGATAGTTTCTAACTTAAGTTATCTAATCCAAGTACAGTAAAGCCTATAAATGCTTTGAAGCAGCAGATCCAATGAAACTCTTGACCTACTAAAGTCTGAAACAAATCTAATCATAGAAATGTTTTCAAACGAACCCTGACAATGAAGACGGTGCTAACTCAGCAATGGCAACGTAAAGAGCCAAACATCCTGAACTACAGCATAGCACAGGACGGAAAGCAGTTAAGCACAACTAGACACTTTTATGTTCGTTTAAAGATGAAGGGGAGGATCTTACTAAGTGACAGCCATACACGAAAGAGCAGAGAATAAAGGCACATTCAGGATGGACTGCAAAGTAGTAGGCTAAGCAGACAGACAAAAGTCACATAGGTCTCTCATATGCACATATGAGCTCATGATTTGTATGTATGTCTATTTAAGAGTGAATGAGTGTGAACATAGGCTATAAAACCAGACATAAGAAGATAAAGGTATTGAGGAAGCAAGTGAGAGCAATAAGACTCATGAGACCTCAAAGCATGAAAGTTTATGGCCAGTATGAGGGGAATATGGGCTGAGAGGGGATAGGGGGGAAAGAAGAATGAGAGAATTAACACAAGCAAATTTTGTTTGAGGATGTCATGATACTACCTAATAATGTTCATGCTAATTTGAAACTAACTAAATACATAAATAAATAACATTTTTATAAAAAACTCTGTTTTCTTGTCCCTTGGCTAAGAAAGAAGAAACAAAATCAGAAGGCAAACAAAAGGAACAAATGAATCTGGGAAACCATCAGTACTACAGAGCAGCTAAGGAAGGGTGTTATAGTGCAGATGCTGAGGAAGAGAATGGGGACAGAAACCACCTCCCCCGAGAACCAGCAGCTCCTCACTTGGCATATTTACCCCATACTTAGTAATAAATCCAGCTTTTAATTGCTTGTCTGGGAGAGAGGTAACAAGTTAGCTCAAGAGTCGTAGTTTCTGGTATTTTTATATTCTAGATTACGTAGACATTTGGAAAAATATTGTATCTCTAAATTCGGAAATAATATAGTTTTGAAAAAAAATAAAAGCAAAACAAATGAAATTGCAGTATCCAGGGTCAAGTTGCAACCAATAGAGAATGTACCCTGCTACTACACTTGACACTTGTGCTATGCAGAACCACCTTTTTCATGAAGGAAGAAGAGCCCACAGCATCCTTCCCCCTTTCCCTTGTTCTCTATCTAAGCCTCCTTCTCAGAGTTCTTTCTTGAAGCCCTTCAGACCTAGGAAGGTGTTGACAAAAAGGAGGTGAAAGGATTCTTCACAAACACTGAGTTCCAGCCTGCAGTAAGGTTCAGGCCGCATTTCCCTTTCTTGCAGCTCCTGCAAGATGATGGGCTGCTACTCAAGCTTCAGCCAGACAAGCGGGTATCCATCATTTCTAGAAAGCATGATACAGGAGACAGGAGCGGTGATGCACACAGAATCACGGCAGCACTCAGAAAGCCATCAGGAGGATAGTGGCTTTAAAGGCCAGCTTGGCCTGGTCTCAAAAGCCCACACCGAAACCTATCTTTAAAAAGAAGAAGCTATGATTAATGACCTCTGTTGTGGGCTTTTGTTTTTTCTTGTCCTGGATCTATTGCTGAGAGAAAAAAAAAGATGTGCAGCCTTTTGCTGCTCAGTAGATGTTCTGGCTTCAAACTGGTTTTGGATCTGTGGCACTACATCATCTTGGCTCTCTACAGATCTTTGTTACAGTAATGGAGTTCCGATTAATCAAATGGATAATTCTATGTAGAGGCCAGTGAAGAAATGTTAAAGGAAAACATACAGTGATAGTGAATAGCCTCGGTGCCTTCACTTTTTGAGGCTGAGGTTTTCAAGCACAAGGTATGGCCATGGTAACATCTGTCACCTCCCGAACTTTCTGGATCCATCCCACTCCATTTAGGGACAGCGCCCCTAAGCTGAGATGGGAGGTTTAAACTATGAGAGCATGTTCAAAGGGAGGCTCTGCCAATTAAAAAAAAAGAAATGAGAGGGAAAAAACACCAATAGCTCTCCCTGCAGCAGTCAAAACTGTAAGAATGTTAATTGGAACCAATTTTGTATTGTAGTCTTTGTCAGATTGTAATGTGATCCCCAGCCAACTGATATTTGTGTTCCTCAGAAAGCATTATTGGTAAAATGTAGAGCAAGGAGGATAATAGTTGTGCATGCTCATTTAAAAGAATTGTTATATACCCTTATATATGCTAATGTGCCAAGAAAACATTGTGTGCAGGTCTACATGCTTGATTCCCCAACCAGTATTGATAAAAATGGTGGCCAAGACACTCATCTATGATTCTCTTTGGCATTGACACAATGTTGATTACATAAAGAAAGCATAAATCCTAGACTAGATCCTAATGAGGTTTTGTTGTTGTTTTTGATTGGGTTATGGTGTGTGTGTGTGTGTGTGTGTGTGTAGTCTCAAGTATTTGAGGCTGGCTCTGAACTCCCTAGGTAGCTAAAGAGTATCTTGAATTTCTGAATCTCCTGCTTCTGCCTACTAAGTACTGGTACCATTCTCAGTTTATGTCATGCTGGGGACCCAACCTGGGGCTTCTCATATGCCATATAAGTGTTCTGCCAATGGAGCCACATCCCAGCACCCCCCCCCCGGCAAGTTTTTGAGACTTGATATCACATCATGCCCTCTGATCACAATGTGCTTATTAGAATGTTATAGCTATTTTGGTCTGATTCTTCAAAGGTGATTGTTGAATTACAGAAAATTTGTGAATGGATTATAAAAGCAGTTATTATGATACAGAAATAATATGAATTTATAATTAAATTGAAAATAGGAAGAACTTAATATAAAACCTCACTTCCCAACTATTTTAGTATTCTTTGTTTCCTGAAGTTGTTTGTATCGATCCCATTAGTGTGGAGGAAATGCCACACACTGGGATGCTGTTGAGTGGTCCTCCTCACTTCCATATTCAGTGATGTCACATTGGTAGCTTGTAATGGACCACGGTGTTAGGTCTTACCCCATTAAAATAGAGAACACAACAGATCAGAGCTCTGTTCTTGGTTTGTTTGTCAAGAGGAGAAGCATAAAGGACAACAAACTAACAATGTGGAATAAGCTTAAGTGCGTTCAATAAGTGTATTGGATTCAAAACATTTAGG
Source organism: Pachyuromys duprasi (assembly GCA_028658305.1). Lineage (NCBI taxonomy): Eukaryota > Metazoa > Chordata > Mammalia > Rodentia > Muridae > Pachyuromys > Pachyuromys duprasi. Next base: position 43,648,810 of record CM053763.1, read on the forward strand.
AGACTATTACTGTATTTAGCTATAGGAAAACTTAAATTATAATTTGTTTTTAATTAAAATATAATCACATCATTTCTCTTCCTCTTCCTCCAATACCCCCGAGCCCCCAAGCCCTTTTTCTCTTTCATTATTATTGTTACACACATATTTAGCATATGCATACATATTACAGTCTGTTGAGTCCATTTAGTGCTGCTTGTATGTATATGTGTCTTTAGGTTTGCCACTTGGTATTGGAGAACCAGTTAAGGGACTCATCCCTTAGGAATAACCATCGAAAACTTTAAAGAAGCCTCCAACCTGTGTCAAGGTTTGTTCCTCAGTTTTATGTGCCCTTTCCTGGACAGAAATAGGAAGCCCTTCACATGTCCCCAGGGAGACCCCTGGGCTTCTAGTCTTGATTTTAAGTGTGGAGTAATCACTCTAAAACCCTAGTTGGGCATATTCTCTCAGGTCCATTCCTGACATCGTCAGTGTATCTGTTGGAAACAGATTTAGAGACAAGGAAAGATTAAAAAGTACTCTGAAAATCAGTATTTATGGAAGGAGTGGAAGACAATGAACCAGAAGGAAAAGCTGAACCCCATAGTTTTCCAGTGAATGGTTCAGCTGAGCACATGGGAAGCTATGAACTCAGGTGGTCCTTCGGAATTCTAAGTTGGGGCCGTAGCACCCTGGCTTTCACACTCTTGCCTGATCAGTCTTCAAAAATGAGACAAGGAGTGACATTGTGCAGTTTTTTTCTCTCACTGTAGTCTCCAGTGAGCGTTATAGGTGAGACCAGTCTTTTGGCAGCACTGGAAGGAGTATTCATTGTGGGGGATGGAGGAAGTCCTGAGCGAATAATGTATGCTGTTGACCTGGGGATGATCATATCGAACACCACAGTTATATCAAAGACCCATAGGATGACAGTCAAGCTTACCCACAGGGTGCAGCTCAGAAGGATGCCAAGTCCTCTCTCTGGCTCATGTATGGATGTTGATAGTGTGATAGTGTGCACAGAAAATGTCCACCATAGTTCCTCCCTTCCCCAGCTACAGAGATTACCTAAACCTGCCTCCCTGATCTAGCTCTGTACCATAAACCTTGCCTCCTCATTTATCTGTATGTAATAGCCCCATCTCATTGTTCAGCTCTAAGCAATAACCCCGCCTCTCTGTTCAATTGCATATAACATACTAAGAGGCGCTGCAGTTTCTCCATCCAGGATCCCAGTCCGCCTGCTGTCCTTTTCTGTGTATCTATTTGTGTGTGTGTGTGTGTGTGTGTGTGTGTGTTATTGCTTTGCTTCCTCAGTCAAGCCAAGTTCCTGGAGCCATGCACGGATGTAGTATTTCGTATCTGAAGAGCGACAAAGCACCACAGTGCATAGTTCCCACAACATGGCAGGCACTGTCCCGGCAGCTGGAGCTGCAGACCATAAGCATATTGTTCAGGAAATGCTGAACACTATAAAACAAAACAATCAGGGTCCCTCTACTACTATATAACAATCTTCAAAACTGCCATGATCTTGCCAGCCCAGAGTCTGTGCTGCTCACCACTTATTCATTCTCCTTAGGTCTTGGCTCAAATAGTCCTTTTCAGTCAAATATTCTTGGACTATTCTGTTAGAAATAACAAGGGTAACCCACTAACACCTCCCATCTTCGATCCTCTTCCTTCGGCTGCCTGTTTTCTCTGCTCTCCCAAGGAGTGTATACCCTTTCCTTTTGTCCACTCATTCCCGTGAGTGTCCTTGCTGGGACTGAGGTGATATACTGCTCTTTCCTCTTACTTCTCTCAAATTGGTAAAATGTGGCACTAGTAAGGAGACTTACTCTGCTTAATTTCCTCCTCATTCACCACCCTCACCATTAAACGATTTTTGTTCAAATACAGGAAGGCAGATGGGGAAAATTTCTGGAAACACTGAGGAAAGCAGAAAACACAAAATGACTGAACTGGTTACAAAATGGTGTGCGCATGTGTGACTGGCTTCCTGAAGGCAGTTTTGTTTCCTCTGCTCCTGGATCAGCTTTTCTTAGCAAAAGCTTCTGCCACCAGTGGGAGTGGTACTCACACACGTGTGCACAAGACACACACACACATGCAGCTAATTAAATTAAAGAATATTAAACAAATCAACCTTGACTCATTGGAGTAAATGAGCATATCAGGAATGAGTTGCATGATCCCAGCCTCTGGCTTGCAGAGAGGTTGAAGGAATTTTTTCTTGGTGTTTAGTTTTCAGAGTGACTAAAAAATAGATGAACTTAGTGTCAGAACCAGATTTCAGACTTGAGTAAAGAATAACTCAGCTTTCCTGTGCTGGGTAGTAAACACTCACCATTCTTTTCTTAGCAAAATGTCACAGGGGATTCTGCTGCACTATGGATAAGAGTTGGCATTTGTTGGCTTTCTAGCATTTTCCTATCATTTTACTATCTACTTCCATCTCACTGCCCATCCCAGATGGTGCTCAGCCCAGCCCACCTCCAGCCATCCACAAACTGAAGAATTTCTGCTGGGTTGCCACTCCCTTCAGGACACAGGAATTCACCACGACAGCTCTGGCCTCACTACAATGTTTGTCGGATTCTTTGTTCTCAGTGTGCTTGGCTATCCCATCTCACTTTACATCATCAACACAATTTTGAACATCATCTCCTCCAAAGGATGAAAGGTAAAGTTTCAAGATGACAGAAGCCAAACTTATACCTCATACTTGAATTCAGAAAGCAGGGTTTCCAAAACAAATGCTCACTGAAATAACATTAATGTAATTTTAAAATATTTGTCTTTCCCTTTGAAGAAGCTTATTTATTAAATTGTTTAAACTAATATCTGTTTAGCACCCACCACATGCTAGAAATTGTTTTCAGCACTTGAGGATAAACCATTAATGCCTATACCTTAGGAAGGAATGAGGATAATAGGTATAATAATATTAGCTTCTGTGCTTGGTAGAAGCTCCCACATGGGAGCAGAAGGTCTCCCATCAAGAGGAGAGAATTGTTGGGGTGCCATTTCCTATAGGGTGGCCAGGTCAGTTTGATGACATTTCCATTAAAACTAGAAGCGTCTTTAAGCTAGAGAAACATCTAGTGCAAAGGCCTGGAGAGGAGTTTACCTAGCATAATTCAGGGTCTAGAAAAAAAGCACACCTGCAGTGGGGTGACTCAGGAAGCAAGGGAAGGACCAAAGCCACGCTGGCCTAATGGGTCGCTGTAGGCCAATGTCGCTGCGCATTGAATTTATGCTGAGTAAGCTAGAGTCCGAAGAAGAATCTTGAGAGAGAAGTAACCTGATAAAATTTATGTTTAAAAGTAACCTGATAAAAGTTAAACATTTGGGAGAGTTCTCGTGGCTCTTTCACTTTCATTAATTGTTTGGATCTATTTAAGTTGTTTATATCTTGATTTAATTCTGCTAGGTTATATGTGTCGATGAATGTATTAATTTCTTCTGGGTTTTCCAGGTGTGTGTGTGAGTGTGTGTGTGTGCGTGTGCGCGCGCGCGCGTGTTTGAATGCAAGCTTTCAAGTATTCTCTATGGAGTCTCCAAATCTCACTGGGATCTTGTGTGGCATCTCTTCCTACAACTACAAAAAGTCCCCTGCAGGATTCCTGGCTGAATTCTAAGACCTTTGAAGAGGCAACACTAGTGCTCCTCAAGGTTCCATAAAACAGAGGAGCAAAGAACACTTCCAAACTCAGTGTATGAGTTTCTCTTGTTGCTAAAACCAGCTAAGGACACACACAGATAGAAGCTAGTGGGAAATCTCATTTAAAGTAGCTTAAGACACTCATCGGCACAGGAGACTACTTCCTGAACAGAACACCAACAGCACAGGCTCTAAGAGCAGCAATCAATGAATGGGACCTCATGAAACTGAAAAGCTTCTGTAAAGCGAAAGACACCGTCATCAAAACAAAACGACAGTTTACAGACTGCGAAAGGATCTTTACCAATCCTATATCTGACAGAGGGCTAATATCCAGAATATATAAAGAACTCAAGAAGTTAAAAAGCAACAAATCAAGTAATTTAATTAAAAAATGGGGTATGGAGCTAAACAGAGAACTCTCTGTGGAGGATTGTAGAATAGTCAGCAGGGAGATGCAAATCAAAATGACCCTGAGATTTCACCTTACACCTGTCAGAATGGCTAAGATCAAAAACTCAAGTGACAACACATGCTGGAGAGGATGTGGAGAAAGAGGAACCCTCCTCCATTGCTGGTAGGAATGTAAACTTGTACAACCACTCTGGAAATCAATTTGGTGCTTTCTTAGACAATTAAGAATAG
>CM053763.1:43653603-43755485 GCA_028658305.1 Pachyuromys duprasi
GGATAAACATACTGAAATCTATACACCTAAAGAAGATAAACAAGAAAGAGGACCTGGGGTAAGAGGATTAATCCTCACTTAGACAAATGGGATGGACATTGGATGTAGGAGAAAACAAGTAGCAGGACAAGAGTCTACCACAGAGGGCCTCGGAAAGACTCTACCTAGCAGTGTATCAAAGCAAATATTAAGACACATAACCAACCCTTTGGCAGAGTGCAGGGAATCATATGAAAGAAGGGGAGTTAGTATGACCTGGAGAGGACAGAAGCTCTGCAAGGACCAAGTATATCAGGGGACAGGGGTCTTTTTTGAGACTGTCTCTCCAACCAAGGACCATGTATGGATATAACCTAGAACCCCTGCTTGAATGTAGCAAATGGTAGCTCAATATCCAAGTGGGTACCCTAGTAAGGGGAACAGGGACTATTTCGACATGAACTCAATGGCTGGCTCTTTGACACCCCCTCCCCCCCCAAGGGAGGAGCAGCCTTGCTAGGCCACAGAAGAGGACATTGCAGCCAGTCCTGAAGAGTCCTCATAAGCTAGAGTTAGAAGGAAGGGGAGGAGGTCCTCCCCTGTCAGTGGACTTGGAAAGTGGCAGGGAGGAGATGAGGGAGAGATGGGAGGGATAGGGAGGGAAAGCGGGAGGGGGCTACGGCTGGGATACAAAGTACATAACCTGTGATTAATATAAAAATAAAAATGTAAAAAAATAAAATCACACACACTTCAAAAAAAAGAAAAAAAAGTAGCTTAAAACATCTGGGAATGAATGATTCTAGTTAAGAAAATGAAAGATGTCTGCAACGGAAATATTAAAACACTGAAGAAATAAAACAAAGATGGGACTAGAAGATGGCCCTGCTCTTTCCTCCTGCAGCTGCATCAGGTGCTCAGTTCGGAGGGAGTTGGCGGAGTTGGCTCAAGGTAGCATTGGGTTTTCATTAGACAGACTTAATAAAGGAGGAGAGGGACAAAGCAATGGAAGGTGTGAGGTGAGTATGGCTACAAGGGATGGAATCCAGCTGAGAGGAGAGAGGAGGCAGAACGCGCAGAGCGGTGAGGGCAGTGAAAGAGTGATAGGCGAGCTGAGGTCCTAAGAGTCAGAGCATCGCCATGAAGGGGCTGGGAAGGGCTCGGGGGTATCAGGGAATGGTTGGAGTGGGATGCAGGACTCTGAGAGGGACATGAAGGAATGGTGAAAGAATGAAAAGAGGGAAAACCCAAGACATATAATTTTATATGCAGTACCAATCTTGTTACCTTAAAAATACCTTACACACAAAGAAAAGCCTAGAAAACACTAGAGTACGGGAGGAGTTCAGGGGAGAGCATCTGGGAGGGGCTGGAGGGAGGGAAAGAAGAGAAGTGACATAATTCTATTTCAATGAGAAACTTTTAAAAAAGGAATTGACTAGCATCATTCTCTTTAAACTTACCTGGTCAGAATGTGGCTCCGGATAGGCAAAGGTCTCACAATGAAGTCTTGCTCTTCTAAACTAACCCTGAATAGCAGCCACCTTTACTGCAGAAGAAAGTCAGGATGTGGGTTCTCCACAGCTAATCCAGATGTGCCAGCCCTTACCTCAGAGCTGCTGTTCTACTGCACCATTCTTCTGGAAAGGGCATGTGACCTCTCTAGAAAGAAGGGGCCTTCAAACTAGAATAGATAAAAAGTGCAAGTTCCTGGGGTCCTACCCTATTGACTAAAAAGTGAAACACAAAGACCTCATGGGTTATATAAAAATATGTTTGAAGACAAAAGACAGTTCAAAATTTAGCCACAAATTGCACCACATTTTGTTCACTTTAAGTAACATATCATGCAGAAGACAATGGAAACTGACTCTGAAAACAGTATGTCGTAAATATATATTTGTGTGTATATTGTATATAAAATATTATCACAAATGCATGCTGTCTCACTTTCTGTGAGTTCATATGAGTTCATATTGATTTAGAGGGCCTTGTTTTCTTGTTGTCCTCTGGCTCTTATACCCTTTCTGCCTCTTCCACAGGGGTCCCTGAGCTCAGACAGGAGAGATTTGATGTAGACATTCCCTTTAGGCCTCAGAGTTCCAAGGTCTCTCACTCTCTGTGTAAAGTCTGGCTGTGGGTCTCTATTTTTGTTCCCTTTCACTGCAGGATGATTCAAGTAAAAGCACGTGTGCGCACACACATTGGCGACCACATGCTTACATGCACACACACATACATGCACACTCTCTTTTGCCCCTAGAACAAAGTACACATCTGTGTTGGTCAACCTGATCTTATGTTGCTTTATTTTTCCTTCCATATTTTCCTAAAGAAAAAATTTCTGTTATTTTTAGGGATATTGTAATGGGAGACAAAGTCAAAAGACCCCTCCCCTTGACTCTCAGCCCAGTGGGCTCTCTAAAACCCTCTGTCCATAGATTAGGTTAGAGAAGATAGAATAAAAGATTTCAGACTGAGTCACATGCTATTCCATTCAATATTATCATTGTAGAAACATTATAAAAGCATTAACCTTGTGTTGACCTACTCCAAGGACAAAGTCCCCGGGCCACTTGTCATTTTTATCATGTTAAGGTTAGAAAGGAAAACTTATTTTTGTTTGAAAGCCATTTATATACAATACATTTGAAAGCTAAAAAAGACAGTAGAGTATGATTTAACTTGAACTATGGAAAGCTCGTATGTCTAATCTCTGTAGAAAAGTCTCTGGAGTGATTCTGCAAAGAAAAAAAAAACATGTTTTCTAAAAGCGAGGAAAAAAGCCACTTTTAAGCATAAAATTCCATAAGTCTTGAGGATTGCACTCTTACTGCTGCTTCCTTGAGTACTTCTTGCTCGTCTCCAGCATCCTTGTCTGACAACACGTCACCTCCCGCCTGGCCAGAGTGCGGTGTGGATGCTCACCTAAAAAAGGTTGACCGTGTCTCCTGTATTGCCCCCCTCTCTAACCATAAGGCCAGGATGAGCTAATAGAAAAAGCAAAACACCTAACCTGTGATTGATATAAAAATAAATAAATAAAATTTAAAAAAGAAAAAAAATAATAAATAGAAAAAGAAAAAAACAAAACAAAAACAAAACAAAACAAAAAAAGAAAAGAAAAAGCAATGCCTACCTCTACTGAGTTGCACATAGAAACTGTGACATGTCTAGGCAACTTCTAGCCTTGTGAAAATAAAGGAATCCATTCTGCTCTTATGGTAGCAAACTCATCTCCCAAAGTGATGGGAAAGTCAGCGAGGTAGGTAGTCTAGAGCTCAGCATTGCAGACTAGGAAGGCACCCAGATCAACCAAGTACTGGAGCCATGCAGGAGCACTCAAGTGACCTCACTTAACTTCTTGTACACATATGTATACAGGAGTGAGTCTCTCTTTTATATACATACACATCTACACAGGTGTACACACCTTCAAAGCTTCAGGTAGACTCATGAACACACACACTATATGCCTCAATAAAGAAGGAAAATTTAACTTTTGGCTATAGTTATTGGCTCAATTGTTTGATTTATACACTGGAATTCTTTATTTATTGTAATATTTTAATTGTGGAAATATAGGTACATTGTATCCCAAATAATACCAAATGTACAAATATTTACACATTAAATAAAAAAACAGTTTTAATGCCATTTGCTATGAATTTTCAATTTCCTTTTATAAGAATTCTTGATGTCTCTATTGAGTCTAAATAAAATAAGAACTTAGTGATGTAGTTTAAAATGCTTAAGTCCTGTAGTCTGCATAATTTGTCCAATTAGCATGACTTAGATGAAATAAAAACACATTAAAAATTAGTTGTACAGTTATGTAAAAAAGCTACTGATACTAAAACTAAAGTCAATAGTTATAGAAACAAAAACTAACCAGGTAATTAATATGTGACAAAGACCACCTGCTAGTTTATAATATTATATTCTTTTTTTTAAGTTTTAGATTTATTTTGTTATATGCATGAGTGTTTTTCATTGGAGGTCATCAGAGGTCATCAGATCCTCCGGAATTAGAGATTCTGGAATTGTGAGCCAACATGCAGGTGCTGGGAACTAAACCCAGGTCCTCTGCAAGAATAGCAAGTGTTTTTAACAGCTGAGCCATTTTTCTGTTCCTCAACGTCATCTGCTTTAACTCATCAGCCCCATGAGGACAGTTGCTGACAGCAGGCTCTGACTGTATAAATGAAAGAGCTGAGCACTGGAAAAATGATACACTTTTCAAGATAAAAAGCTATTGAATAGCCAAGTTAAGACTAGAACCCAGACAAGTTTAATCGGGCGGCATATCACAGTCACTAGTGCATTAGAGAAGTATGCTTCCATGTGAATTCAGTTCTCGGCTAAATGGTCTATGTACTCAGCTGATGGCTAATGTGATTACCACCTTACAAACCTTGGAAATGTAACTTGTCAAGCGTGGAGAATGGGAATATTTGTGCTTACTCTTCTGTTTCCAGGACTAATTTTTTAAATTCCATGTACATATTAAGATAGTGATGATGGGGGAAAAGTTAATTGAATAAACAAGTCATTAGATTCAAAGTCTCCATAAGCATGGCTTACCAATTTTGCAAACTGATGGAAGAAATTAGCAGGTTGATGGACTTTAGCCATTCCACAAAAGCAACCAACGTACCCCTGTCAATCATTGCTGAACTTATTACTCATTACAGTCTGGGCTTCTCATTACCATGCCACACGTAAAATCTGGACAAGATTTGCCTGGCACCCAAACCACATCTTCTGACTCAAGCAGCATGCCTCTGTGGTGTGTCAGCTCGTTGCAGGTGTTTCTCCATCACAGTGAATAATTACATCAAACAAAGACAAGAAATAGTCGAAAGCTGACAAAACCGTACATCTGAAATCTGTATTTTCTATCTCTTGGGAAATTAAAATCCACAAGTGGATGGGCTTCAGTGCCCATGTCTTGGGGCCATCCCAGGATTTTAAAGATGTTCTTTCCTTTACACACCCAAAGACTGCAACAATACCGGAAATTAAAATGCATTTGCAGACTGGTCAGCAGCGCGTTGGCACATATTCCTAGCTCTCTGAATCTCCCAGCAAAAATAAAAAAATACTAGCAATCAAACGAATGAGCCAGAATTGACAAGTGTTTTGACAGCTCTAGAATACTTTGAGGTATTTTTAGCATATTTCTGAGTCGTATTAGCTTAACCTGTAATAGAATATAAATGAGCCCATATGGCACAGATGTAATTATGTTCCACGTGAGAAATCCCTGTGGTAGATTGGGGAGGGGGGCGAGGGAGAAGAATACACCAGCTTTCACCCCCTTTCCTCCCCTCCCCCTCACCACATGCGCCTTCTGGAGGGCATGATTTACACATCATTTGCATCAGGAAGAATAGAAAGAAACACAATGCTAACAACACAGCCCTGAAAAGGGCAAGCTGAAGATTGGGGATCCCTAAGGGCGCCACTGGCTCTCTGTGACTACCATCCAGCGAGGAATGGGGGCAGTTTCCCCTCGGGATTGCATTGATGAAGTGATCTGTGATTATGTGGGCACAGCAATCATAAGGCATAATTATTATTACTGCCAGAGAATGGGCAACAAGCCTCTAGGGAAAGACTCTGTCACAGACACTTTGCCGGCATATGCTGGAAGCAAATGATCTCCCAAAGATCATTTTCATTCCAATCTGATATTTAGCTCAAGCGTCTTTGACTACCAGTCACGAAACATTAAATATAGATTAGAGCCAGAGAGATATTGAAAGTTAAAATTCACCGGAGATGCACGCTTGTGTCCTTGAGAAACAACCTGGAATGCTGGCCAGATGTTGTAGCAGCAAGGAAGAGCAGCGACTACAAAGAGGCTGAGACAGAGGACAGAGACGATGGTTAGCATTCCACCCACCTTCTGTCTGGTTTATTTGTACTTCACTCATTTAGCAGAGAAGCCCAACAGGCTGTTAGCAGTAGATGTTGCAAAGTGTTCACTATCCGGCAAGCATGAAGAAGGGTTTTGTGTGTGTGTGTGTGTGTGTGTGTGTGTGTGTGTGTGTGTGTGTGTGTGTATGCCAGGAAGGGGAGTGATTCAAAGCATGCAGTTGATTTTCTACAGTTTCTATCTGTGATAAGGCCAAGGTGTAGCAACAGAAACACATCCTACTCGTTTTGTCCCTTTTGCAGTGGGTTCAATGGAAAGCACACTCTAACTAGTAGATGGCTAACTGGCTTTGAACCTCTCCCTAGATATTAACAAACAGTGGTGGTGGTGCTTGGAATGCCTTGGCCTGCTCTGCAGCAATTTGGAGAGAACAGCTGTACTGTAGAGAGCAAACTTCACTCTCCAGGTGAATGTAGGGACTGCCCCTTCCTTTTCCGTAATAAATGAGAGTGCAGAGTGGACACTGACCACTCCTCCCTCTCCTCCACCTCACCCATGTTTGTACAGCAGCACCTAGAGAGAAGCTCTTCTGCTACCTATTAGACACCTAGGACACTCTTTATTTAGAGAAATAAATGTGTGCTCTCTAGAATCTCAGCACACCAGAGCCATTAAAGCGGTCACCCTGAAGGCAGCTGACCAGCTTTCCCCCCCAGTCGCTGAACTTGAACCTAGACAAGACAAGAGATGAGCAGCAAGCAGGCTAGGAAGTGAGACCTAGGGAGTGTGTTGCTGACAAGTGCTGCCTTCAGTGAACAAAAGAGTTTCATTCCCATAGACACATAGACTGGTTAGTTCCTCAGATCTTCCTGGATGCTAAGAGCTGGATTAGGTGATGGACTGACACCCTCTTCCCAGCTTCCTAAGATTTTTGCTTTTCTATCAAACTACCTAACAGATTTGCTGAATCTCTTACACACACACACACACACACACACACACACACACACACGTGAAAAGAACGAGAAGTAGAAACCAAAAGCTCTGTCTGAAGTTGAGACAGTCACTGGGGGTCTCGAATCAGTGTGCTTCAGGGCCTAAGGTGATCATTAACAGTCAATAACAGTCAAGCAGGCAAGCGCCTGAGGCAGGAGAGTGAGAAAGAAGCAGACTTGACTCTTAGCTTTTAAACATCCCTGGAGCTAGAGACCCCTTCTGCAATGCCGAGTTTTTGTTTATCCTGCCGATGGAAAGAGATTTGTAGGGATAACCTTTAAGTCACATTAAGCAAATCCAGTTTACCAAAACTTGGAGAATGCCAGTCTGCTCCACTTATATTAGAACCTTAGCAACGGAATGTAAAAATAACTTCCAGAGTAGTCTCATACTCCAGTGTGCAGCTGTGCTTTGAGAGACATGGGTGGGGATGAGGACGCACTGGGGTCTGTTTCACCAAGAAGATGGTCCTTGAGTTGGTTCTTGAAGGGAAAAAAATGAATTTTGCAAGTGCATGGAGCTGAGGAATTCTAGTCGCTAAGAAGACTGCCCCTGTAGTTGTGTGGTACATGTGAAAACAGTATAGATGTGACAAACCTCCAAGTTGCCAGGGCGCAGAAAAGTGATCTCCAGGGGCTGGGGTGGGGAAAGGAAGAAGCTGGGTGGAGAGGCAGATGGTGGCTTTTCTGGTCTTCTAAGCATTAAAGTGTTCTGGGTAGCAAGAGCGATGGGGTCGAGGCTATAAGACCAATGAGTTGTCACTAGCATGGTGTGAGGGGGAGAGAGGGCAGACTGAAGGTCCTGAACTAGGGAGCAACAGTGGGGACCCACACTAAAGAATCAATGGCAGTCCAGGCAGTAGAAATGGCTGGCCTCCGTGGCTTTCAGGATGTGGAGAATGAGAGATAGAAGCTCAGGAGGACGACTAGGCAGAGTAGGCAACGACAGCAGCAGTGGCAATGCCCTTGAATTTCATCTCTGAACTGACCACCAGGCGGCTTTGGAGGCGCACTTAATTCTCCTACACCAGATGTGATTTTTCAAAGAAGCGTTCACTGCAGTGTTACTAAAGCGGCGAGGAGCCTTAAATGATCTGGAGTTGAGGTACAATTAATGACTAGTTATAATTAAAAGCCTAGTTAATAGTTATGTAAAAGAGTAACATAATAAGCATAAAAATTGGGAAGAACTGACTTTATCATCATTCACAGACGAGACAGGCGCATCTGGGGAAGTGAGTCAACTAACAGCTTGGCTATGAACAAGAGAATTCGAGAAGATGACTGATTATGTGACCTGAAAAAAAAAATAATCAAAGTCGCCTTAGATATAATGTGCAACCAGAAAACAATAGAATTCAAAAAAACAAAAACTCCTTTGTTAAGGGAACATAAATGATTAAGTGGAAAGATATCAAAATTGAGAGGGCAGATGATTCAGCACAAAAAAATCAATTCTTCCTAAATCAATTTATATTTTTATAAGTTTTGCAATAAGGGCATTAATCTTCATGGTTTTCGTTGTTGGTGGTAGTTTGATGGACTTTGATCTTCTTTGCTTTTGAATGGGCAAAATAACTCTAAAGTTCAGTGAGATTTAATTTTTCAATATTTGAAAGGAATATAATCTTAATTGCAAAATTTTAGTAAAACTTTAAACACTGGAAATTAAACATTTGGCTAAATCAGTGGAAGATAAGAATTTTGTCCAGAAATAAATTGGAATGTTTGCTACAATTTAGCAAATGACATATAGCCCAGTGCTGGTCTGTTGTGAATATAAACATGTTTTTGTTTTGGTTCCAGGTGTGGGATGTGGGACTGATTCAGATGGTCCACAACAACAGTCTATTTGCCTCATGTGGGCTCTGAGAGGAGCAGTTTGCCAGCTGTGGGTAATTTAAATCTGAGGACTCTGGGGAGAGAGTAAATGCCAGAGCCCAGAGAGTGAAGAGGTTGGAGAAAGAGCAAAGCTGCTCCTGCTTCCTCTCGCTGCTCCTGGTTGCTGTTATGAGACAAGAAATTGGAGATCTCATGAAATGAGGATTGGGCTGGCTCCAAGGAACCTGAAGACCCTAACCAGCAGGAAGCAGCCAAGAGAACTGCACCCCTCTCCCACTAACCCTTTCTCTCCTCTACCTGGTGTTGGGCATTGAAAGAGACTGGGGAGTAGGGAGAAAAAGATAAAAGAAATGTAAATAAAAGAGTTTTTTTTTTAAGTATGCCAAAACCAGCCTGATCTTAAATTCTGATATGAAAATCCTATGTGGAGAAAAGTTTCAGTATTTCAAGATTTAGGGGTGGAGTGGAGAGATGGTTCATCAGCTGAGGGTCTTCTGTTCTTCTTGAACACCACAGTTCGGTTTCCAGAACCCTTATCAGCTGGCTCACAACTGCCTGTAACTCCTGCTCCAGGGGATTCATCTTTGCCTTTTGTTCTCTGCAGGCACCTACGTGTACATGGCAAGCATTCACACATGCATAAATAAATAAGTAGAGAAATAAATCAATTTAAATACTCTTTGCCTATCAGAAAATATGTTTTTTCCATTTTCATAAGCAGGAGTATAGAAGGTACACTTGCTGAAATCTACCTGTTTGGGCCAATTAATGTATATTGTTAAGAGCTATGTGTATCACCCACATTTATATTGCTACCAGGTTCTCAGGCTGCCCCATATGTGACATTTTTGCTCAATGCTGACATTCTTGGGTGCCCAGAGCAATAAAGTCAGTACATTGTCATCTTAAGCAAAAGGTTTGATAGGTAAGGCATTTAAAACTTCTGGCTAAAATAAGGTTTGGGGATTATTAACGGATTTAATTTCTGCGAGCCAGCCCCATGACACATTACCATGGCTAGCTAAGCATTAACTGGATTTTCCGTTCGTTTCCCATCTTGTTGAGCTCAACCTTAACCTGTCAGCTTGGGTAAATCCCTTAACCCCTATAAGCCTCAGTTTCTTCCCCTGTCAAGTGAAGGAGTTAGGAGAATTGATCCCCGCAGGCCCTTGGTCAAAGCTTCTGTTATTCTGGGTACAGCAGCCTGCTGCCACGCTCTTGCGGTAGGATAAGGTGAAACAAAGGAAGTGTGGTTGGCTGTAAATGACATCTGAGGGAAGGTAGCTCCTAGTTAGGAACAATGGTCTCTAGGCATTTTTGGAGCCTGTAGCCCTATGTTTAAAATAAACAACACTTTAAAAATTGGAGCTCAGTATTTATAAGAGACGATAGTTACAAATTACACATCTGTTGCTATACACATAAGTATTAAGGTCCACTGCAGTGATATATTATTTTCATTTAAGTACACATTCACACAAACATAAAATGGAAAGCACTAATATTTTCTTCTCACATCCCAGCAGATTATGTGTAGCCTCTAGAACCATTGGCTTATAGATAAAGCTAGTTTGGCTCTAGTTACTATATTTAATAGAGGAGGAAATGGTAGAAGATTTCAATTAATTTCTGTTGGTGAACCAGAAAAACAAAAGAAGTCCTTTAAATCTGAAATGAGAACACCAGCATTTGCATTGTTGCCCTGACAATTGATAAAATCATTGTTTTATCACTTCCAGGGACTTTTTTTGTTTTCGCTTTTTGTTTGTTTGAAACAGGGTCTTACTTCAGAGCCCAGATTGGCTTGAAACTCACTGTGTGTACATGCTGTTCTTGAACTCATGGCTATCTTCCTGCCTCATTTTCCCAAGTGCTAGGTTTGTAGGCTTTTACCACCTTGCCACCATATTCAGCTTCCCTAAGGACTTCTTTCATTAACCTCATAAAAATTTATTTTCTTCATATATTAACTGTAATTAATACTATCTGCCCTATACACCTTGAATAATTATTGTGCCTAAATAGATTGCACAGAAACAAATTGTAAGTGTATATTCCAGGCAGATTATATGTTTATGTGTTGTATATACAAATGTTATATTTATATAGCTATATATTTAAAATGATCTGTTTGTATCATATTACATATTATGCACTTTGCAGATTTGAAGTATGAGTTGTTACTAATGAACAAAAGTATAAATCATAACCCTGTAGAGAATGTTAATTCAGAACATGGCTGTTCTGGAAAGAGATCACATCCAAAGACCTTCAAGGTCTGTGTGATCCAGCTGCAAGAGATGTCATCCAAAGACCTTCTATGACTGTGTGATCTGGTCAGAATACAAACATGCCATTAATCCAGGAGACAGAGGCAAGCAGGTCTGAGTTCAAGACTAGCCTGATATAGTACAAGTTTCAGGTAAAGAAAAGCTTACATCCAGGCATGGTGGTACACACCTTTAATCCCAAACAATGAAAGTGAAGTTAGTTTGTAGAAGGAAGCAGCCATGTTTGAAAGTGATATCTAATTGAGTGGCAGAAACAGTGACGAATCAGAGAAAGACTTGACACACTCCCAACTCTCATGAGAAGAGAAGCGAGGAAAAAGAAGCCACTTACGAGGCAATGCAGAGGGAAAGAAAGAAGTTTTACCAGGACAGTAATAGAGAGACAGGCTACAGATAGAGAACTCAGGTGAAGACCAAATGAGCCAGAGCATGAGAAGGAACCAGGAGTTTATAGCATTTGCTGGTGTTAGTTTGAGGCCAAGCGGAGCAACTCAGAGGCTGAGAGAGAAAAATCAGATTGAAGAAGTCCGCCTGGAGAGGAGTTTGAGCCAGAATAGCTGAGTTGAACCAGCCAGCATAGAGCTCAGAAAGAACAAGAAAGGGAGAGCTTATTAAGCAGTGAGTCTCAGAGGCTGAAAACCTTCTAGGCCTAGGTTAGATTGTAGGGAGGTGAGAAGCTTCCAGGACAAGAACCTAGATTAACAGACAAGCACTGAGCCTCTGAGACAACGACTGAAGCAGGTGAATAAAGGTTCCGTTTACACAGGCCCAACTTTTAGATACTGGTAAACCTTAACAAAGACTACCAGGTACTGGGTGTCTTAAATTGATAAAGGTTCTCATTAGGGGGAAAAGCGGGGCAATTCCATTAAAAGAAATCTTCTCACAACAAAATTGAGCTTCTCGTGTTTCTAATACAGTTTATCCGTAGGTGACAGGTCCCTTGGTCACATTGTACTCTTGTGCTGCCCCTCAGCTACCTGAGCTCCTTGGCAGCGTTCAGCTATTCACTGTCCCGTGCGTGATGATCTTGCCACTTTATTACAACTTAGCAGACCCATGACATAGCCGTTCGCACTTTCTATTTCCTTGTCTTTGAGGCACCGTCCCTGCTCCCCATGGGAGCTGTTGTCTACTGTCCAAAGAATAACCAACTAGTTCAGTTGTAAACAAGCCCCAAAGTGGGGAGGGAAACTGGCGTTAACCTTGGCTTTACTGTGGCTCCTTTCATCAGTTCTCAGCCCACCCCTTAGTCAAGTTCAAGACTGGGTCCAGAAACCAAGGATTGAGGCATTCTTGGCAAGTTGTTCAAAAGGGGATTAAGTACCAACCACTGTTCATTACTTCTCAGATTCAGAAGGGATAGCAACTGACAACTGTTAACCATTTACTAGGTGTCAGGGTCCACCCAAAAGGCTTTCATGTTTTATGCAATCCTCATTCACAACAACTCTGTGACACGGAACGACATGTCAGAGAGGCTTGAAGGGGCAGCTGTGACCGCCCCACATGGGTGCTGGCATCCAAGCTCTGACCCTCTTAACTGGTGAGCTATCTCTCTAGCCCCTATTAGAGCTTTCTTTTTATCGTTTTAAGGGCTTTTGTTTTGTTAAACAAATATTTTTGAGTTACAACTTTATGCCCTTAATTTGAATTTTAATGTGAAATAGCTCCCGCAGGCTTATGTGTCTGAATTTTTGGTTCCTAGATGTTTTTGTTGCCATTGTAATTGGTTTTAGGCATGAATCTTACTAGATAGTTTATAGCCAACCCTGCTTTCATGTTTTCTCTCTCCCCTGCCTACCCAGTGTACAAGTCACTAAAAGCTTCTACCACCAGGATTTCCCCACTATTAAACACTGAAATACAATAAATTCTTCCTTCTGTTTCTTACTCATCCTCCCCTAAACAACAGATCATGGGTGAGCCCAGTTCCAATATATATTATATATATGTCTACATTACATAGTCTATGGCTCAGGGAACAACATAAAAGAGGGAGCAGAAAGCTTTCAGGATTCAGCTATCCAGAGGTCTGCAGTGAATGTCTATCCTAGAAATGACTGTATAAATAAGAGCAGAATAATGGCAATATCAATAGACGTAACATGGAAGGGGGCAATTTTACTGGGTCCCACCAAGTAAACTAAGAACTATAGACAACCAATGACTTCTGAGGGAGAATTAGCCTCTCCCAGGAGAGTTAGCTCATATAAAGTGATCAGTTCTGAAACCATAGACACAAAAGCAACAAAAGTGGACTCAGCAGGCTGCATTAATATATCTATGGTTGTGTGTGTGTG
This sequence comes from Pachyuromys duprasi, assembly GCA_028658305.1. Classification (NCBI taxonomy): domain Eukaryota; kingdom Metazoa; phylum Chordata; class Mammalia; order Rodentia; family Muridae; genus Pachyuromys; species Pachyuromys duprasi. The sequence continues at coordinate 43,666,895 of CM053763.1, forward strand.
TTGGTAACAATAATAATTGAAGAAAAAAAGGCCATCAATTTGAGAGTGCAGAACATGGGGGATTGGACAGGGGGAGGGACTGGAAGGAGAAAAAGGAATGGGGAACGTAATGTAATTCTATATTAAACACAAAGGTATTTTAAATTTCTTTTTCTTCAGATATTCTGTCACTGCAACAAGGAAAATAACACACCTGTTCTGGCCTCTGAGAATAAACCCATAAACAGAATCTCCATCATCACAGAGCTTAGACAGCTACAATACAGGAAGTGTGTAGGCAGAGTTCTTAAATAAGACCAAGTCATCAACTACTTCTGCTAGACCATCAAAGCTGCAGTCATCGAAATGGTGCCTGTCTACTCTCAGGGGGCACATATTCCACTGTATTCTCTGGGGTACCACTAAAAGCTGAATGCTGTAGCCAGATTTTTTGATACTTTGTGGGATCTGCTTTCTCTTGTCCATTCTCCTCTACCTCTTTAGTTCTTCCCTTTGAACTCCCTAACGCTGGATTGGAGAGAAAACAGAAGAGAGGAGAAAGTGGGCCTTATTGTCGTTAGACTACTTCCTGTTGATTGGTTAGGAGTGTCAAGTTTCTGAGGGAAGTTTGATCTTCACCATCATGATATCTAATTTCTTCTTCTTTCTTTGCAAAGGAATACTTGACAAACCACAACCCAACTGCAAATAACCACAACCAACATCATCCAACCTCTAACCAGCCAGCCCCACCAATTGGGGATCTAGCATTTATATATCCTCTGAAAAGTTCCCAAAATTCCAAATGTCACACACTCACAAAAACTGTCTGCAGCTGGCAAAATCATGCCTCTGCTAGAGCACGAGGCAAATCACAGTCATCTGCTGGGAAGCAGCCTCATGTCCCCACACCTGGGATTAAAACGAAAACATATTCCTACAATATTTGTGTTTTTTAAAAGAAACCAAAATATTCACTACAGAATGTGGTGTGTCACAAAGGCTCAAAGAACAGGACTAGGACTAGATTAACACATGAAGAATTCGTATGCTCGCTGAACCCACCCAGTAGACAAGAGAAGTAATCCAAAGCTGAACCTTTAATACCTTAGGAACCACACCCAATGCTCATAATGACACAATGTAAGTTTCTAGGTGAATTACAATTCACCAAACACAAAAATGCAACTCTCTTTCAGAAAAGGAGCAACTTCTTTTTGAGAAGTAAGAGAGCTTTAAAGTAATATCTCTTTCTCTTTGGGTACCCTACTTAAAAAGAAATATCCTAATATCAGCATTTGGCAGGACTAATGTAGTCAGCTGTGATGAGGAAGCCTCATGTTTCTAATCTTCACCCCAGGCTTTTAGGAGCAAAATGCTTCTCTAGACCTTGAAAGACGAATATCTTGGAGAAACGACAAGGCAGATAGTAAAACCAAATGACTGCAATAGGCCGCCACAGAACAGAGCATTGGTTTAACCATGCTAATCAAGATGGGGCCACTCTGGCTTTCCAGTGGACAGTGGGTAGTGTGAAGACCCACAGTTCTAGAGTGTGGTATAGGGTTAGGGAGGCTCACCAATCAATGTAAACATCACCCTTTTATTTTTGTCTTGCCATTCTTCTAGCATCTCAGTTCCCTTTTCTCCAGGTAAGACACATAGTTGCATGTATTATCCTATGTGAAACAACACATGCTTAGGATAAAAATCCAAAGGCTGTAAAAAAAGAGTTGAAAGTGATAGTTCTTTTGTGGTGTCCCTATTCATTGCAGTTTGTCTAGGAAAGTAGTTTATGTGTGCTATCTCGGCATAATTATTCATATCAAAATCTTCATTCTTTATTTGGACAGCCAAATACATTTTGCCCTGCTCATAACTTAAACCTTGTGTTAACTCTTCCAATATATTTTAAAAATTCAGTCTCTCTCTCACTCTCTCTCTGACACACACACTGGTTCAAAGGGCTCTGCCAAGATAACATGCCTAATAAACACGCAAGAACAGGTTTTTCCCTTCCTCACAGCCCTTATATGGCATATACCACTTTTCCCTTCCTGGGCAAGCATGAAGCATCTATCGTCTTTCTAGAAAGGCACTCAAGGCTTGCATTTACACCCAGCTACCTCCATTTATGCCCCCAAGCCAGTCCACCCAGCCTACTGGTTGTCTACAGAGAAGTTTGAGAGAAGCCCATCTAGGGTTCATCCTCTGATTGCCTTCACTGTGCTTCAGAGCACTTTGTGGGGATGAATCCAAGGGTACATTCAGATGCACCCAACATCTGATTTCAGATCTTCCACCAAGCTGGAAGTTGTGTGGTATCTACTCTAGCCTAAAGAGAGCTATTTAATGAGAGACATCTTGTTCCTCACCAAAATAGGAGCATGGCAGTGCTCTGGAGTCCAAGACAGTTGAGGTGTGACGTGGTCTTATGTATCACATGTAAACGTCTTTACTACAGGTATTCTGAAATTGATGTGTGTACTCGCTCTCCTGTCTCTTCACCTTCTGTTTTCTTTTTTTTCTCTACTCTCATCCACATTTTCTTGACAGCTTTCTAGTCTTTGTGTTGTTGTTTTTTTTTAATTGCACTCTGTGGTGATTTATGTTCATTATTCTTAATTCATCTGGTTTTAAAATTATTTTTATGATGGTAGAAGAAAAGAGGAAAGAAACTTTCTTGCCAAATGGTATCTCTTTCCAACTGTCAATTTCTAAAGAAAGAACTAGGATTTGTCACAGCCCAGAATCAACGTCATGTCATAGGAATCTTTAACTGTTATGTTTAGGACTTATCAGACATCCTTCATGTTATTAACATCTTGGCAGAACAGACAAAGATTGTTTTAAAATGTGGAATCAACTCAGGAAATGGAAATGCAATTTTATGGCATTTACTACCTAAACCTCAGGGAGGGAGCCAACAGGGAGGGCATTTTTGACTCTTCAGGTTCTGCTAATAGAAAACCAAATTTTTCTTAGTGTTGCTACTTGTAAATGTGTGCTAAGCAGAAAATCTTCAGTTTTGATACTTTTCTAGTGCTTTCAATTTTATGCCTATGTAGTCCAGAAGTTCGTCTTGCTAATAAGCAGGCCAATGCCTCCTGTATCCTGACAGTACAGTTAGATATGAGATTTGGTGTCAGGTCAACAACAAGGCTCTCAAGGGCCAGAGGGAGCTCCTAAACCTACCAGCATTCCTGCAGACAAAAGTCTCCCACCCCACCACCCCCAGCTCTTAAGACCCTGGCTTAGCTCGCCAAATGGGACAAGTTAAGATAATTTTAAGCAGCCTTAAATTTCACGGCAGCATTTTGTATAAGGAAACCGAAAGTCTCTGCTAATTAGGGATATTTATACCATGGGAATGTCTTGCACAGTAGAGTTTTAAAAAACCAAATTATACTGGATTCGCACCGTAAAGCTCTCCTTAGGCTTCCTGCTGTGGGCCCCCTTCGGGTTTGAGTGGCTTCTAATAAGACCCTTTTAGTGTTTCAGGAAACAGCTTGAAGTCTCTACCAGGCCCCCAACTGATTCAGCTTTGCAAACCAGGTAGTTGGGAAATAACAATAATAACAACTTAGAATGATTTGATTGATACTGTGTTTAGTGACAGATTATTATACATTGCTGTACATTTTGAGAGATGTAAATTTTTGGCTGTCAGTCATTATTTAATTACAGTGAAGATGATCCTATCCAAGAAATAATTTGTTTTATTGGCTCTCATGTCTTTCCTTGAAATGACGTTCTTTCTGCCTGAGATATCAGAAATTTCTCTTTTTGGTTATTGATCTAATGTTAACCACACAAATGAATAGAGTATCTGTAGATATTGGATGATTCTCCCAAGATGGGTACACCCCCAGCTAGACAAGGTACTGAGCTCTTAAGACATGAGTACCGTAGAAATTGAAGGATGTGGAAAAGAGAGACAATTACAAACATGATCACACAGAGTCTAAGTGGGCCACAGTGCCACATGGGACAGTGGCTATGACGGTGGGGAGAGAGGACACCAGAGGAACAAATATCAAGAACACATAGCGGTGTCGTGGGGGGGGTACATCAGGCAGAGGAAACACAAATAATGACATATTTTCCTTGAGTCTAAGTAGGACCTTCAAGCATCTTTGGAAAATTGGGTGATGTGTAGGAGAAGGAAAGTGACATTTTAGAATCTTGAATTAGAAGAACAATAGAGATCCCACTTTCGTCACTATGTGCACTGGCTGTTTCTTTAGAGAGAGAATAACACCAAAAGGGCAACGATTCACATTTCACTTTATCCCTGATGGGGACAATTTAAATAATGACGGTTAGGCACACAGCAGACTTGATATGAAAGAGCTTTATTACATGGAGATGAAGAGAGGGAGAGAAGGCAGAGCATGACATGATGGGGGGAAAAACGGGGGCGCCCAGACAGAGAAAGGGGAGGGGGCCAGAAGGCAAGAGGCCAAGAGCAAGAGCAAGACCACATGGCAGATTGTTCCCTTTTAAGGAGCAAGGTACCCAACCTTCCAGGTGTGGCCACCTGGCCTTTGACACACAATGACATCATAGGTTGCTAGGCAACCCAGAAGCAGGTTCAGTTCCTAAATACTAACAATCCCCCTTCCCCCTCAAACAGATGACATAGAGCTGGAAGACAGAGTGGCTGTGACAGAGGACACAACTTAAAGTGAGCTTTATCATTTTAGTTTGCAGAGGTGAGGTTATCTTTCCTGGGATACATAAGAAGGTTTGCATTTAAATGAGAAAGTGAGAGCTGATGAAAGCTTGGTCTGGCAGCAGTGCCTTAAAAAAATCAGTGTTCAGTAGTCTTGAGTAATAGAGTGAACATGTTTGTGAAGGAAAGCTATGCACAGTGAGAGCATATTCATAAAATATGATTTCTGGAGCAGGGAGGTTAGGATGAGGCAAATGTTTTTCCATTCTGGGGTTTGCTTGTAAAGAGGGACAGGGGCAAACTCATGGGTGCTTACAGGGGGTCGTATGAGAGCAGGACATGCACCTATGCTTTTGGACAGCAGCTTTGCACAGGACACTGATGATATAAAACAAATGAGAACAGTACTGTTGTGTCAGCCACAGTCCCCCAGGGAGGACAGACACAAACAAGTCTCTATGATAACGCATACAAACAGCAGTAACACAGAAAGGGAAATTTGATTCTGTTGGAAGTATTAATTCTACCAAATGGATGGAATCTGAGTTTGTCCTTGAAGAATAGAGCTCGCAAGTTCTTGGCAGTAAGGTGAAAGAAATAGAAGAGGGCAGACAAGGCTTTGTGAGCAAAATGAACACTGAAGCCAGCCTGCCAGAATCATACCATGGACTGAGAGGGACTCCGGACTAGAGAGCTAGCCCTGGGCTAGCTAGTTTAGCCTTAATTCTCCTGAGCATGGGGAGTCATGTGAGATTTAGTGGGTGCTTGGATTTGAACCGCACTGAGCTTTATATGTGCTTTAAGCAGCTGCGCTACTGCCAAGTGAAAAATTCTAAATACGGTAAAAAGAGATAGAAGTGAGGGTTTGCTTAGTGCTTCTATTGTCTGGAATTGTTAGCTACCTGAAGAAATGCTTCAAGGTTTGGGATCCCCTTGATACTGGTGGGATCATGCAGAGAAGAAACACCTTCTGATACTCTGTAAAGAGCTCCAATTGTGGTTCATCTTACACACATTGTGCATTTTTCACTGGGCCACTTTGTCTCCTAGGAAATTCAACAACAAAAAGTCAACCCACTAAACTGTCTTAACCTGCGTTTTACTCACCCCATCTTATATTTTCCACATTTATGTTGCATTATAGGTTTTTTGATAAGCCATATGAATTCCTTTTATTAACAGAGTAGCATATGGGTAGGTAAATAAGCTTTTAATCTTATTCTAAAACCACTCTCCTGGAGTGTGTGTGTGTGCGTGTGCATGTGTCTATTCACGTGTGTGAGTACAGGTGCACATGTGCCACGTGCTGGTGGAAAGATCAGAGGACCACAGCCTGGCCTTTCACCTTGATTGAACACTAGACTCCCTAGTGCTCCCGATTCTGTGGCTCCTCCCATTCCATCTCTGCTCTCACCACAGGAGCACTGGGATCCTTACAGATGCTCCTTACTCCTTGTAGCTTCACGTGTGCTCTGAGGGTTCTGATGGCGGGTGCTCACGCGCATGAGGCAAGCTTTGCTCACTGAGCCATCTCCCCACCCCTGACCTTTCTTTTTCAGTTTATTCACAGGTGTGAAGGCCACCAGGAGTTTCCTTCCCTTTCTGCTAGAGAATGAATTCAAAATAGTGAAAATAAGTGAATAAATGTAAGGCAACAGTGATAGCCTATTTCACGTGTGTTAAAATGCCTGCAGTCAAGAGACAGGCAATGACAAGTTTTTGCATGGATGTGGAGAAAATGGAACCATCAGATGTTGTTACTGGAAATGCAAACAATTAGTCAATTAAATAGAGTCACTATATGGACCAACCCCACTCCAAAAATACATGCAAAAGAACCAGGAGCACATGTCCACAAATTTTAAATGCGAATGTTCAAAAGCAACATGATTAACAATAGCTCTGAAGGGAAGCTCATTTTTCCATTAACCGATGAGCAGAGAAGCAAAATGTGGCCATAAACACAATGGAATGTTACTTAATCATAAAGTTATTCTTTAAATTTTGTTTTATTTATTACAATTTTCTCACTTTGCATCCCATCTGTGGCTCCCTTCCTCATCTCCTCCCAATCCTTCCCTCTCCCCCTCTTCTCCTCCTATTCTCCTCCCCTAGTCCACTGATAGGGGAGGAAAGGGACATGTAGAAGTCATGTAAGTGCGTGGTCACAGCATGGGTGTATCTACGCGGCTGCGGCACAGATGTGGCCTAACACCACATCGTAAACTGTCTTACAGCAATTGAGTTCTCTGGTGTGAACTATGCCCCCGTGAGCCAAGGCTGGACAAGCCTGAAGGAGATGCCCAGAGCAGGCACATGCACACTAACAGAAAGGAAATGAATAAACACTAGAGTCTGGAAGACAAGGAAGGGGAAGCATTTGTTAGTGGGCCAGGGCTTCTTTTTTGTGTAATAAAATCATCTGGAATTTACGAAGTGGCGAGAGTCATATAACTTTATGAAAATACTAAAGTATGCTGAATCTTAATATTTAAAAGACTGAATTTTGCGGAATATGAATTATAACTCACCAAGACTGATGTACATCAATAAAAAAAAAATCACTGAAAGAATTAATTGATCAGGTGGAATCTGCAGAGGACAGATAAAATTTTCTTTTCCTGAAAGAAATTTTTACCAAGTTATCACTTCAATCATCTGTACTTAATTCAGACTTTTTCTGTCACAACTTTCATTACAAGTTTCATTTTTAAAAAATGTGTTTAAACAGCCTATGAACTTGCAGTTTGTTATTTAGAAGTATAGCAGAAATATACCAGAAATAACGGCGACGTGACAATCTAGGAACTGAACTGTCCTGTGTATTAAGACTATGTAAAAGCAATTATAAATTTATACTAATATTCATACTAAATATTAATAAATTCTTATCTTTGAAATTTGCTATTCATCTTTACCTAGAATATCTGGTTTACATATTATTGGCTCATTTGTGTAAATAATATGCAAATAATGTTTACTCATTTAATATTTTCAAGGGTCAAGAGCACTCTCCATATTCTCTAGCTAGATGGGTATTATACACTCTATTAGGCCCAGAGGCAGTATACCCTTCCAGAATATTCTTGACTACAAATAGTCTGTTCCTATGAAGTAAAATTGCATTTTAAAAAGACTCAGTGGTCTTTTCCTTTCTATTGCAATTCCTGCAAACAACTGACATTCTTAAGATTCCTAAGACAACATGAGTTTAAATATCTTAGGCTTGCATTTGATTTTTTTATCTGGTGAAGTCTGCTGGGATATATCTTGGTCTGTCTCACTCACAGTTCCCACTTACCTGGATTAATTGATGTGAGCAACAACGGAGGTGCTTTGAAGTTCCTGGCACAACAGTGGAAATGATCACATTTCGTAGTTAATGAATGAATTGCTCCTTCATAAGGATTTGTTTATGTAAATAAATAGACTAGTACCTTGATTAGCGAGTCCCCTGGGAAGGAAAGTCCTTCTAAGAAGCCCTGCTGTAATTAAAAGCTAAACAAAACAAATGCTCTGAAAAGGTGGGAAGCTGAGGTTCCTGGGAAGTCTTCATGACTCTTTCTGCCCAAGGCAGTCCCACCTCAAGGGAAGCCAGGAGCCCTCTGGGTGCCTGCTCTGCACTCTCATCCCGCCCACACCTGCCTAGAGCGGAAACCCCTCCAAGCATGACAGCATCTGCATCCTGCATATTTCTACCGGCGATGCGTTAGACTGATTCTATTCTGGAGGTCTTTGTATTCAAGGAAGAATACTAAGCTACCCTTTACCTGCAGAATTAATCAGCCCACTAAAAAAAATAAATGAAATCAAAGGAATTTTAGAAGCAGAGAAACTACACAGTAATGGAGTGGAGTCTATTAGGCCAGAGCCTGGCTGTTTTTGAATTAATCCTCTAGAGACAAGGAGGCAAAGAAGGCGTACCTAGGATAGTATGCCCCATCCGCAGGGGTCTAAACAGGAGTCCTTATGGTTCTGACTACAGTGAGAACTGGTTTGCAAGTGGGAGGTATTGCAAAGATTTGTCTTAAAGTTTGTTTTATTCCTATTTTTTTCAGAACAGCTCAAAACCTTGATCTCCTTTTCTGATCAACACAATCAGAATCTCTGAAGATAAGTCCAGAAATTCTCATAGTTAATCATCCCTTGGGTATGTTTTACAGATGCCCAGCTTTAAGAATTCCTACTGACCCATTGCCATCTCTGGTGAATACTCCTTGTTTTGACAGTCATCTGGCTTTATCTTCACAAGCGTTCGATGGAGATCCATCACAGCTTGACTTATCCGAGATCTCCAAGCATACCCTGTACCTCTGTGTTAATTCAAGTTGTCCCTACTCAGGCTGTGCATTATGAAAACAAGCATTCTTCACAGCTGGAAAACTCCATTCAGGCAGCCTCTAGTCTGTTCCTGATTAGTCCCTCACTCAAGATGGAGCCAGTCTACAATGAAGACAAACTCCAGCAGTACTAAAGATAACTTTTAACTTGGCTCTTGTTAACTGATGGTTATTACTAGAGAGTTTGCTCGATCTCTGTAATCCTTTCAAGTTCACCCTTGGTAGGGGGGTGGGGGGGAGTGTATTGGGGAGGAGTAAGAACATTGGAGGTCCTTCTTAAATAGCTGCTGACTGATTTTTTTTCTTTTTCTCAGACTGATTTAAATGTGCACAGGAAGGAAGAATATACTCCTGGCCACAGCAGTGTAGATAGAAAGAAAAAAAGTTTTAAGTTGATTTCTAGTACAGAAGACTATTTTAAGGATGGGTTTGTAAGAAAGAGAAAAATTTCTTCTCCAAAAATGTCAACATAACATTTTAAAGTAGGGCAGGGAAATTCACTATCTGAATTTGTATTAAATGCACAGGCCATTGGAATTCTTTGTTGACAAACTGTTTAAATAGGAGAACAATTTTCCTCTATAAAAAACATGCAAAGTTCATACAGTTTTAGAATCTGGAGTCAATACAAGAAGTACATATTACGTTAATAAGCAATGAGATGAAACATGTCCATTATCTTTCACATTCAGCCCCAGATCAAAGGTCAAACCACAACTTGACAGGTGTACTTTTGAAAATGTGTTTTGAAGACATGTATTTTGAAGAATATCATCTACAGCTATGCCAGAGCAATGGGGTCACCATGGGGGAAGACAGTTGACAGTGCATCGGCATCTTTTTTCTGGCCTATTTCTCAGATACACAGAGAATATGAATCCAGAGAAGTAAGTATTGCTCTGAGCCATTGGAGTAGAAGCCTAGAAGCTGGAAAATGAAATGAATTCTTCCTTGGATTATCCAAGAAGATTTGGGACAACACACCACCTTGATTTTAGCTCAAGGAGACAAGTGTCAGTCTTCTAATGTATGGGGGTATAACATGGTAAATTTAGGCATTTCAAGTTTAGAGTGATTTGATAAAGCAACAATAGAGAACTAATACACCCGACCCTGGAGGTCACCAAGACACCCATATGCTTAGCTGCTCTTTCTTTATGAAACAACAACAAACAACAACAAAAACATAAGGAAATCATTCCATTGTCTTTATGTAAGCCCTCAATTCTGGTCAACTTTCCAGCCTCAGCATGAAGTTCAAGGGCATCAAAAGAATACTTCTCCTGACTTCGGTTGAATGACTTTTATTTGGCAATATAGTCAACAAGAACAAGTAGAGAGCCCTTGAAATTGATTTGATCAATTGAGTAGAGAGCTGCATTTTTAAGAGGAAGTTACCGTTCTTATCCTGATTGGGACTTCGAGTGGCCTGAAAGAGCTGTCACCATGTTATGCTAGTGTGCAACCTACCAATTAGGTCAGAACTGACTGTAGCCATAGAGAAATTGTGTTGACATGCATACCCTAAATCATGCATAAACATGTGGGAAATGCCTGTTTATTTTAAGAGCAATTTCTTAGTTGATTGATATGGTGCGTTATTTGTGCCATTTAACTTTAAGATGGCCCATTAACTTAATCTTTGTGTGGCCAAGCCTTAGGAAACATGCTTAGATTACAAGAGAAAAAAAAAAGATGTGGGAAAAAGAAATGGCATTAAGTTCCATCGGGCCTTTTCAATTTCCATCAGTGCATCAGTGAGATAAGAGTGGGCTGTAGAAGTGGCCTGGGGGGAGAAGAGAAAGGAAATTGAAAAGAAAGGAGATACAAGGAGGAAAGGTATGTGGGTGGAAGGAATAGCAGGATAGGGTGAAGGAGAGAGAAAAGAAAAATGCAGGGTGGAGAAGTCTAAAATTGTGCTGACTCAAAGCATCATTTATAGTTTATTTTGTGATCTCCTCAAGAACTATGTGAATTAGAAAAAAATTGCTCTTATTAACATTTTAGATAAATGGATCTGAGGCTAAGAGCTGGTTGGGATACAGTCCAGGTCTTACAAACCAAACATTCTTTCCAAGATAACATTCAGTTCCTCTCTGTAATTCCTTATTATCTTGAAATTGAATTGCTTTAAGTGAGAAGGCAGAGGAAGAGGAGGAGGAGGAAAGTTGTGTTTCAGTCAAGGGTCATGACCCTATTGCAGAGATGTTTCCATTTCACTCCCATCAGGAGGACCAGCTCAAGAAAATTATTATTGATACTGATTTTCACAATCCCTCTTCCAGTGCCAAATGATTACAGCTGCGTGTCTTCAGGCCATAACCGTCCACAAACTCACACACAAACAAATAGACAACACTAGTTTTGAGTGGACTCACCACATTGTGAGAGTGGATTAGTCGATGTTTTTGTCTGAATGTTCAGACTATTTCTTCTTCCGAAATCGTGATATTGCATATTCCTATCTAGATTTAAATAATGAAGCGGCTTTTCTTTATTGACTGTGACCAAATGGGTTTGTTTTGCCTTTTTGTTGTCCCTTCTTCCACGTATGCACATATTGAAGCCCTAATCTGCAGCAGGGTGGTGTTTGCAGATGAGGCTTTCCGGGAGGCAACTAGAGCTATGTGAGGTCATCACAGGGGTCCCTATCGTGGCCTTAGTCTATCCTAAGAAAAGAAGGAAGCTCCTGTCTACCTGACTGCACTGAGAGAACTACAGAGTAAGCTTCACCAGGAGCCTGATGCCTGGAACCTCAGTGGTGGGTTCCTTAGCCTCCAGGAGTGTGAAAAAATAAAAGGGTATGGTTTACAGCACCAAGGTGGCAATGCTTTATTATGGCAGCTTGAAAGACATTGGCCAGGATGCAATGTTAGCTAGTTTTTCATCAACCTAGAACAAACTTTACATGCCAAAAGCGAGGTCCAGGCTGTGACACACTGACACCATCCATGTTTTCCTCATTTAAAATATTTCCCTATTTTTAAAATGTTCCTTTCACAATCGTGATGATTCATCAGAAGCAAGGAGTCTCTGCTTCAGAACTTTGAATTAGATACCTGTGGCTGCGGAGAACTGTTCTGTGCACGCACATCTCTGGTGTCCACACACTAGATGCTCTGCCACTTCCCTGCCCACGGTCATGATAATTAAACGCGTGTCTAGATCCTGTCCAGTATCTCCTGGCATCAGAGTCTCTCCTGCAAGAATCAGCTACATAATCGACTGATGTAGAAACGCTACACCAATTTGCATGCTTTTAACTTCATTTGAGTTATATTAAGGGACGATGATAGTGCTGTGATTTTTTTATGTGCCTTTACATGAAGGATGGCATTGAAATAAAAAATGGTGGCGGGTGGACCAATTCTGATTGAAGAGCTTCATGTGAAAGTGTGAAGTCTCTAGATTGCATGTGTTACAATAGGCCCTACATTGTGCTCTCCAGCTGTCAATAGTGACAGTAGACTCCTAAGATCTAGTTGACATTGTTTTCTTCCTTGTAGAACGGTTTTTAGTTTTGGAAAAGAATGTGAATAAAGTTTGATGGTTAAATTGGTGTAAGTATATGTAACCATTTGTAGTGATTTCCATTGGAGAGTGTAATCTTTCTCCAATGGACTGCTTTTATAATAAAGAAAAAGAAAAGAAATATAAACATGCAAAAGCTTCGTAGTTCCCCGCACTCTGATAACTGTTAATGCCAATTTAAAACAAACAAACAAAACAAAAACAGGCCAAGGGAATATATATCAGAGTGTTTTCTAAAAACTAGATGTTTAACCAGGTTTCTCGAATAGCAAAAACAAAGTTCAGTGTCTGGTTAGACTCCTGTATCCATGCCCATTTCTTCATTGTCTAGTGTGTCTATCATGGCTTGACTGACTTGACTTTTGTTGACTGGTACTTACTATGAAGACAGTTCACAAAGGCCTGAGTTTACTGGCTTTCTATCCAGTCATAGCAAGAACGTTACAGCCACAGCGGCACCCTTTGAATGTTGTGACCAACTTATGAGCTTTTAAGAAAATATAAAAATTTGTTTTTATTATACTTTGTCATTGTACTTTGCTCACATTTATCCAGCATATACATTTTTACTTTATTTTATGGGAGTGCAGTTTAATCCATGACACAAGTTTCAACTACCCGTTTATTCAGAACTCTAAAAATTTTTTTGCTACTACAACTTCTCTATCCTGAAGAAACTTGGATGGTTGATTACCCTATGGAAGCAACTACAAGTTTTGACAAGGTACTTATTAAAATTGGCATTGAAAAATATTCATCAAGAGTTGGAAATATAAGGTGGAGAATAGTCTCTAGACCTGCTGTTTAATTATTTATATAGACGGGGTCTCTCTCTGTAACCCAGGCTGATCTGGAATTCTTAATACTCCTAAAACTGCCTTCCTAGTGCTAGGATTGTAGGTACGAACCACCATGCCCCAGCTTAAATCTGCTTCTAAAGAGAAAGAAATCTCACCGCTCAAGGAGCACATGGCATGGCTTCTGGGTTCTGCGGCTACCATTGTGAAGACAAGCCAGTTCCAAGGACGAGAGCCCAGAGTGTCTCGGTGAAGCACGGCATGTAATATGCTGCCACCTTGAAAGGCAATGAAGGCCACATTTTTGTAGATGGGGAAATGCTGTAGATATTCCCCTGCAAATCTAATGCAAGCAAGCACTGAGGCCTGAAACATGGAGATAGCTACAAATTAGATGGATTACTTGGGTTTTTGTCTTTTTTTTTTAGAGGAAAGGAAAGAAATCCATGCCACAAAGAACTATCTCAAAGCAGCACCAACAGTTGTTTTGATGTCACTGCGTTGCTATGAGCATGCTTTGAAAGTCCACACTGTGGACGAAATTCCCTGGGAGCATTAAATGAAATACGCATATTATAAATATTAAAACTTAAAAAAATTGTTTTCAAGCATCAATTTCACCTCTCAAAAAAGGTGGTGTAAAATATGCAGATAAATTCTATTTGAATACTCTATATTCCTTTCTATTAGTATGCCAATGTTAAATGAAGAAAACTCAACATTACTTGAGTTCTGTCCTTTGACTGTATCTCTTTAGGATATGAACATCTCAAAGAAATTAATCTGTACTGGAAGTGGCACCTTATTTTTTTTCAAGGAACTTTACAATCTAAAACTAATTATGATGCAAAAAACATTGTCCACATAGTTACAGAGTATACTTGAGTTTATCACATGAGAAAGATTTCTGTGAGAAACGCTTCATTTAACTGGTTATTAAGATTCCCATAAGGATCTGTAAACAAAATTCTCCAAAGGAATTATTATCAGGCAACTTGACTCTACAGTGGCATAAGACACTTCCCACCATGGTAAAATTAAAGGAAAATTAATCTGGAAAATATACTTTAATTGCCAGGTTCTAAACACACTGCTTTGTCACAGTGATTGCTATAGCTTCACATGTCCCTTAAAGAAAGGTTAAGATCTGAGTGAACAGAAATGCCCAGTTCCCTCAATCATAAATCTGAAGGGAATTTTGAGCCACAGTGAAGCTCAAATACTGTTTTTCCTTCCTGAAGAGTTGACACCTGCTTGGCAGGCTCTTCTGAGACATTATTGCAAATGTAAGGGCCTCAGCATACAGACTGTGAATGTCGGTCACATTACAGTTCCTTTCTAGTTACCCACGTGTTGCAGATGATGCCCTGTTTGTGTCCCCACAGGTCAATCCTGCCAGACTTTGAGACTGGTGTGTTTTAAGAAGTAGTCAGTGAGAATAATACGAGGGTCACATGTAGACATATGTAATGACCACATTTTGTTTATAATTTCTTGGACTCCAGTTACACAGGAACTCACTATCTGAAATGTGTCAAGGTTATTCAATGTCATACAACTCTGGTGCTCTCTTTTCCTAGTTAAACGCTGCATCTTTACTAATAATGTATGTATGGCAGAAGGCTTCGGTGCTCACAGAGGAGAGACAAAAGGACCAGGACTCTAAACTCACACTAACAAGAGACCACTGCAGAACAGCCAAAATATCCCCTCTGGTTCTTTTGCATATACATGCTTGGCACTGCCTGCCTCTGAGATGAAAAATATTTTTTTTGTCTCCATAAAATTTAGGTGAAAAAATTATGATCATCAGAAGGTTTTCATGTTACCTTCACATATACTGTAAAAGCTAAATCAAGTACACTGTGTGTTTTGGGGTCATGGAGGAGGTGGGAGATTGACTCCAGAAGATGGCTGGTTTAAAAAAAAATCCAGGCATATCAAACCATCTGAAAATAAGGTTTGTCATGGAAACAGCATCTTAATGGGATCATATCGTCAGTGGCCTTATGGTTTTCCAGGTAAGTTCTATTTTGCCATCAATACTGAAGGAAGCAAAGCCAAACCAAATCAAACAAAAACCTCCCTGGCTTTATGTATCTCACATACCTTAAAATAAATTGCTTTCTGAAAAGAAAGCCTGGCAGTGAGTTAAAATACTGTTTGAGCATTTGAATACAGAATATAAAACCTTTCTGTGTAAAAGTCACATCTGTATCATTTTAAGGACACTCACAATAAAACTGTTTTTGACATTTCTTCCTGGGACAGAATTTAATTGTCTTCAAATATTTTCCCAGAGTTACATAATTACCTATTGAGGCGTTCTAATTTGGCTAAAGAATTACTGTTTTTTCATGTGTATCTCTATATAAAAGCTTTTCAAATACCGTCTTTTCTATTAATGTAGCAAAAAAGGGAAGAGGTTTTTCTTTGCTATTTAAAATGGTATATTTCCATTAAATTAAAATTTTAAATGTCTTAAAATGAATTAAGATTTATGACTCAATATCCTGATAATGAAAGTCACTCTAGTGTATTAATGGTCTTCTTTTTTAGGCCTTTGTCCTTTTATTTTAAAAAGTAGTGAAAAAATATAATAAAGACAATGTTAATTTCCAGATATTTGACGTTTTCCAGTACTGTTCCATTTCTCATATTATTTCCATGTTATAAAATGTAAATTGTTATTTGTTTTAGAATTTAGAGTATATATAGTCACATGCATGTGTGCAGGTATATGTACATACATGCATAGAAATTCTGAGGAAGAATATGTCAACTAGCAAATTCCTAAGTGAAAGGTTCTTTGAACAACATGAAAATGGAATCTTCAGAAGTAAATAAAAAAGACTTCCACAGCCTGATGCTGTCTTAAGATGCTTACAAACTGAGTCATTAGCCACTTACTCATTGCCTGCTTACAGGGCTTATGGGTTTTGGAATGTGCAAGGTAATGAATAGAAAAGATAAGACAATACCTTAAAGGCCATCACAAAGGCAACAACTGAAGGATAAACCTCCACATAACAAAAGTCATGTAAATGTGTCTCTTGAAAGAAAAAAAAAGTTTCAGTGTTAAAATTAGAGTTACAGTTTAATAATGATATTGTTTGGTTTTTTTAGAAAATGGAAACCTCTATTTTCTGCTGTCACAAACACAGCCTTTGTGCTGGACTTTGCAAATATCACTCAGAAGGCAGGCTGGCTGTTCTTTGGAAGGACAGACTTTCTCACTGAATCTTTAGGTTTGTGGGTTGATTGTGAGGCATTATAAAATGTAAAGACATTTCAGATAGGTCTATTTTTTTTCAGGCACAAAACAACATAATTTCGTACAAAACTTTCATTTTTTTATTTGCGAAATTAAAAATATGGCATTTAATATATATAAACTTCTATTCCTCTATAAATATAGATGATCTCATGGTGGTGAGAATAATAATAATAATAATAATAATGCACACCAAATTAAAAAACCATTGTCATTTTAGGGTATGACAGATATAGATAAATTTAGGTCTGATGTACCGGCATTTTTGATAAACTCTTATTAAAGTTTAAACGCTACAATCAGGAGGATTGCTTTTCTCCTCTTCTTCATAGAGAACTAAAGTGAATATTTTCAAATGGCTTTGAGAGATTTACACTTGACACACTGCTGTAAATCCAAACAGGAGCACAAAAGATGGGATGCAGCAGGACTGTACATTCTTCCCCTTTGGCATGCACACCAGATCACGTCTCCTTCCCTCACCCAGCAGTCTGCCTCCTGTGTCTTCACAAGTCTTACCAGGCTATGCGTGGGGGTGTGGATTGTTCCTTCCTCAGAATGTGTTGCTGGGTAACCATAATATGTTGACAGTGTACAACTTTTAGGTTGTAAAGTTTGATATGTATCTAATAACAATTTGATTAAAACCAGAAAAAAAAAACACAGCATTTCATTTTGAGGAACTCCACTCCACTGAAAGCTCCTTCCATTTTCATATTCTGGGTATGTTATGGAAGGCAGGGATCAACTCCTTCACCAGGCTTTCCAGGTGACCTCAAGGTCTCCATTTCATGGAAGGGTAAAATCTAAAAGCAGGCAGCATTGCAGGGGAAAAAGCAAGTTGCCAGCCATCAGAATGCGATTAGAACTAACATTTTCTAGCCTCTCTTGCCAGTGTCTTCCAACCCACACAAAAGCTCGCTGCATTTCAGCAATCTCACTAGCCCTGTCTTTCTGTAATGATGGCCAAACTCAGAGCAGGTTCCAGACACTAGCGAGTAAAATGAGCTCATGCACAAAAGGTCAGACTTTCCAAAGTTTGGCGTTGATTACTGTACTCACTCTCTGACTAGTTTAGGTGGAAGGAAGGAGAATCTGGACGAGGGACACCAGACTAGAGGGAAGCTGGATCAGTAATGAAGTTGGAAGGTGGTTCTCAAATAATAGGCATCAGGGAGTCACAGGGACAGCCCTTCTCAATCTACCGCAGAAAAGAGGAACTGGAATGGGCGGGGCCCACCTCGGGATCTGGAAACTTTGTGGTGATCCCAATGCAAGGAGGGAGGGAGCTCCAGGAGGGGAGAAGCTGAAGAAAGCGATGGGCAAGGACCCTAGAGAAGCAGCCCCAGTCACAGCCCGCAGAGTGAAAGGCAGACCCACGCTCCTAAACACGGCTGAGGGCACAAGGCAGAGCACCCAGCAAGTGTGCCCCGTTTTACCGCCTCTGTTGTCCTCAGAAAAGGAAAAGCGAGAAAAGCTTCAAACGCTTAAACCGCCCTAAATAATTAAACTTTTTTTGTAAAGAAAAGAAAATGGCGTGTCCGGTAGTCTTTAAATACAAATATACTTACAAAAATCATACACGGGTTATTTACAATCATAAAAGCGTACAGTCCTGGTATCAGAGCAAGGGCTAGAGAGATGGTCCACTCCCACCCCCCACACACATCCACACACACCCACACACTCATACACACCCCTCTGGCAGTTGGGCCCTCTAGTTCCTTTACCCCAGGGACGGAAGCTTTTGCACGAGCTGTGCTGTTTGTTGAAAGGAGCCTGCAAAAGTGCATGTCTAGCGAGAAAGCCTGGAGTGGCCAGCCTTGGCAGGAATTCCTTGGGGCCAGCTTTCAGGCGGTGGCTGGGATCCTGCCAAGAACTGGGGTAGGTAAGAGCCGAGGTCTCAGACGGTGGTCTCCCCCTGTTTGCTGTTGGTAAGCCTCGTGTAGAACTTCCTCCAGGAGTTCAGGGTCTTGCCGGACCAGATCCAGAAGCCCGATGTGATGCCCACAATCAGCGTCATGAGATACTTGATCATGAAGACTGTAAAGTCGGGGCTCATGGGTGGGTGCGGTGGGGCGCCCCCACCCCCCTGGAGGTGAGGGCAGGGGATGGCATAGCTCTTGCAGCTCTGGGCCACCCAGCTGCGCTCCCACTGGTCCCGGAAGGCCTGCTCGTAGAAGTAGCAGGCGATGACGATGGTGGCAGGCACGGTGTAGAGCACGCTGAAGACCCCGATGCGCACCATGAGCTTCTCCAGCTTCTCGGTCTTGGTGCCGTCGTGCTTCATGATGGTGCGGATGCGGAAGAGGGACACGAAGCCGGCCAGCAGGAAGGACGTGCCGATGAACAGGTACACGAAGAGCGGCGCCAGCACGAAGCCGCGCAGCGCATCCACGTTGTTGAGCCCTACGAAACACACGCCGCTCAGCACATCGCCGTCCACCTGGCCCAGCGCCAGGATGGTTATAGTTTTGATGGCGGGCACAGCCCAGGCGGCCAGATGAAAATACTGCGAATTGGCCTCGATGGCCTCGTGGCCCCACTTCATGCCGGCCGCCAGGAACCAGGTGAGGGACAGGATCACCCACCAGATGGAGCTGGCCATGCTGAAGAAGTAGAGCATCATGAAGAGGATGGTGCAGCCCTCCTTCTTGGTGCCCTGCGCCACCGTGCGCGCCCCGTCTTCGGCAAACTTGTCGTTACACACCACCCGGTCCTCCAGCAGAAAGCCGGCGATGTAGGCCACGGCCACGGCGGTGTAACAGCCGGAGAGGAAGATGATGGGCCGTTCGGGGTAGCTGAAGCGCCGCATGTCCACGAGGTACGTGAGCACCGTGAAGAGCGTTGAGGCGCAACACAGCACGGACCAGATGCCTATCCAAGTGCGAGAGAAGCGCAGCTCCTCGGGCCCGAAGTACATGAGCCCGTACACCTTGGTGGGCTCGCAGGGCGCGCCGCAGTCCTTCTCCCCGAGAAAGTGGTAGTTGAGGTACGAGGGCACACGGAGGGCGCGGGGGCAGGAGAACTTGCCCCGCTCCAGGGGGCCGGCACCCCCCGGGTAGCCGCCGCGGTAGCCGCCGCCGTGTTGCGGGTTGCTGGTCCAGAACTCCGGCAGCAGGGATGGGGTCGGGGTGCCTTTGTCGGACGTGTTCTGGCCCACGCACAACTCCCCAGCGCCGTGCACCGGGAACTTCTCGCACTTGAGCGTGTCCGGCCACTGGAAGCCGAACTTGTTCATGAGCGCCTCGCAGCCCTGGCGCGCGCGCTCGCACAGGGAGCGGCAGGGCGGCAGCGCCTGCTCCAGCACGGTGCACACGGGCGCGTACATGGAGCACAGGAAGAACTTGAGCTCGGCCGAGCACTGCACCTTCACCAGCGGATAGAACTGGTGCACCTCCAGGCCCGCGTCCTCCTGGTTCGTGTGGCCCAGCAGGTTGGGCATGATGGTCTGGTTGTACGCGATGTCCGTGCACAGCGGGATGGAGATGGGCTGGCAGTAGCCGTGGTCCGGGATGGAGATGCCCCGCTCGCCGTTGTACTGTTGCCCGCTCTGCTGCGGCTGGGGCGGCGGCGGCGGCGGCGGCGGGGCTTGCTGGCCCGGCCCGGGTACCTGGCCCGCCGCCTGCGCTCGGACCCCCAGCAGCAGCGGGGCCTCCAGCAGCCAGAGCAGCAGCAGCAGCGGCGGCAGCGGCCCTCCAGCCCGGGGGCGGCGGCGGCCGGCCGGGTCCCGGCGCCCCACCTCCTCCCGCCGGCCCGGGGGCGCCCCGGCGCAAAGTTCCCAGCTCGGCCGGCCGGCGGCCCGGGGCTGGCGAGGCGCCGCCTCCTCAGCCATACTTTTTGGGCTCCCTCCTCCTCGGCGCCGGTCGGCTGGGGCTGGCGGCCGAGGCTCGTCCGGCGTTCGGGGCGGCCGGGTCCCCACCCGTGCCCTCCGTCGGGCTGCGGCCGCGCTCCGCCCGCTCCCCGGGATTCCGCTCTGCGCCCCGCAGCCGCCGCCGCCGCCGCGGAAACTTGGGGTTCATGAAGCGCGGGGCGGCGAGGGGAGCGCGAGCGGTCCGGGCGCGCCGGGGTCGCGTCCCTCCTCCTCCTCCTCGTCGTCCCCGGCCCGCGGCGGGCTGTGGCTCTCGGCCCGGCGGCGCCGCGCTTACTGGCCGCGGCCGGGAAGAGGAGCGCACAACTCTCGGCAGCCCAGCCGCCTCGGGTCCCCCCTGCGCCTCCGCCTCCTCCTCCTCCGCCGCCGCCTGACCATTTGTGTCAATCCCTCAACTCGCAGCCTCTCCTCTCCCTCGCGCGCCCTTCGACCGGTTTCTAGGCGCCCCGCTGTCTGTCTTTCACCGGGAGGGAGGAGCCTTGAAACCGACGCCGAGCTGGAGGCTCAGGGACCGTCGCCCAATCGCAGCGCTCGCTTCGCAGCGCAAAGGGAGCCCTATCCCTCCTAGCCCCGGCTGGAGGCGACAGCAGGCGGGAGGAGGAGGAGGAAGTGCTGGTGGTAGTGGCAGAGGCGCCACTCTGGCACAAAGAGTAGCTGCGGAGCGGGACAGGCTTGGTTGCTTTTGCTTTGGGGGAAGAGAGGGCGAGGACAAGCAAGAGAATGGTCCCATATGCTGCTGGAGAGAAAGACTAGGGATCGGCGGGCCCCGGGATTTAGCTCTGCCCTGCTTTTCATCTGTCTTCACATTTTTAAAATCCCACCCTTGACTCTGGTCACAAACAGCTACTTTGAGCGCTGCGTTCTGAATGAATGCCTCTGACGTGAGAGTCGGGTTTCCCTTGAGTTCAAGTCTGTCGAGGTTTTGTTTAAAATATGACTCCAATAAACCTTGGAGCTCACAGGCTGGGCTTGGCGGGCTTCGGACGCGCCATTTCCCGGATCGCTGTCAATGAAAACAACAAAACACGAAGTTTGGTGGGATGTAAATCGTAAACCCAGATGCGCCTTCTACGACCAGTATGCTTCGTGTAGTCAAACTTTCCCCCTTTTCTTTAATGGAGTCAAGAGACAGAAGTAAAGGCAAGCCAGCTATCCATTAAATGTTAGAGCAAAAAGCTTGAGAAGCGAAGCTTTGGGTGCCCCAGCGTGAGGCACAGGAGCTGCCCTGCCAGACCCGGAGGAGCAATCCCGGACCCTTAGGGCGTCCTTTCTGAACTTGGGGACAGCACTGTAGGGACTAGTGGGAACTCCAGAGACCTGGGCCATTTAAGTTTCTTCTCAGCGGGGAAGTACTCATAGCTGAAGGTATTAGCTTGAAAGACAAAACACACTGAAAGCAAAGTCTGAAAGCAAAGGGCCAACCACACACATACCTTCAACTTAAAACAGGACAATCTGTCTCAGCAGATAAGCTGGCTAGTTTTTCTTGGAAGATTTATCAGGATTCTCCCCTTTGATTAGACTTATGTCAGGAGACTGTTCCCCAATAATATATATATATATATATATATATATATATATATATATATATATATATATATATATTCATTTGTTTATTAGATACCACGCATCCATTATACAGTGAGCATTGTCTCAGGAGGCAGGAGACACAGGTGAAGCCCTGGTACATATTTAAAGGAGGGCATAGTACAGTGGGCACAGGAATGTAAACCAGTGATGACAATGTCCATGATCAAAGGGCACAAGGGGGACAAATGGCCGACTAACACAGGAGACACTTCGTGGGAAGGGTTCTAAGGAGTGACAGATGCAAAATGCAAAAGAAAGAAGCCCCCCACCCCTCCAAAGGATTAAGTTTCTGTGGGGCAGGAAAGGAGAGTGTGCAGGCCCTGGGCATGAAGGTACAGAAAGGGTGCTTCAGCTCGTACAAAGTAGCAGGAGCCAAAAGCTTCAAACAGTAGAGAGCTATTGCAGGTGGCTTTCCGCCATAGAAGCAGGAAGTGGTTCCAGGGTGACTGAAAGCAGGAACAGGGTTCAAGCTGTCACGGAGATGGGGTTTGTCTGCATCCTAACAGGAACTGTGGAGTCTGTCGCCATGTTGGTGTCTGAGGGAACCTGCAGTCATACCGTTACATATCAAAGCAGAATGACATCCATTTGTCTCATAGATACATTCTCTCTCTCTCTTTGGGGCAGGAGGGGTATTGTTGAGAGACAGGTTTTCTCTGTGCAACAGCCCTGGCTGTCCTGGAACTCACTTTGTAGACCAGCCGGCCTCGAACTCACAGAGATCCACCTGCCTCTGCCTCCCAGATGCTGGGATTAAAGGTGTGCACCACCGCAGCCCGGCTCATTTTATAAATGTTAATAGAAGCCTTAATATTTGCTTTAAACCTTGGGTCTTTGCACGGAAGCTGGCATAAAACTATCCTCCTGCCTCAGCTTTCTGAGTAGCTGGGACCACAGGTACACACCATCCTGTCTGGCTTATTTTAAATTTCTGAAGGAAGAAAAAAATATTTGTTTAATTGCTACAGGTACTAAATATATGAAAGAGCAACAGGTACTAAATATATGAAAGGATAACGGGTTATATGGGGCATGTTGAATGTAACTCACCACACATTTTGATAGTGAAAAGGAGGTGGGGGACGCTCAGGTCCTCTCTGGGGTCTTCTGAACACTCATTTTAATTGTTCGTTTTATCTTCCTAATAGCATCCCGTGGTCCATAAGCTCCCAGAGACTACTTCTCTCACCGTCCACTCTGATACTTATTCATCTCTGCTAACAGTACCCCTACCCTCGGGCTCTTTCCTAAGCCATCTCTATCTTCTTAGACATCTCTTTTAAAGACTTCTCTGTCTGTGCTTTGTTCTCTCAAGGGCATTTGGCTGACTGTGCTGGGTGAGAAGCGAGTTTATTCAAATGTATTAACTACCAAGAGGCATCATATAAATTAAGCTCTTACCGGTGCTGCCATCCCACAGCCTCACTTTAGCCCCACAGGGAGAGGGCAAAGCACACACAGGATAGTGTAGAAGGCTTGGTTCTGTTCTAACGAAATCCCGAACTTTTATCTCCCACCTAGTGATGACAATTTGCTGAGAATGGCAACCATGGTTTGTCCCTACAAGGATACCAGGCCATTCTTACCATATCCAGAACCCGAAGCCGCCATCAAACCAATTATATCATCCTGGAACTAGGTTCTTCCATGGTTTACAATTAAGGGCACCAGGTCTAGATACATTAAGGGATCTCACGCTTCAGGTTAATGGCTTCTTTGGCTTGAATTTCATCAACTGAAATAGTCTTTCAAGTAACTATAATTCTTGGTATTGTTTTTAAAGCCAGTTTTCTATAGATTATTTTCCTTAAATTGATCACAACAAAAAGACTGTAAAATTTGGAAAGAAATCATTTTCAGACAGTTGTCTTTCAGGGCTACACCCACTAAAGTAGATTTCATATTTATTTGTTGTGCCAATAAAACATTTCACGTAGCAGAAAGACACACATGGTATATACTCACTTATATAGACCTATAAGATAGGATAAACATACTGAAATCTATACACCAAAGAAGATAAACAAGAAAGAGGACCTGGGGTAAGAGGATTAATCCTCACTTAGAAAGACAAATGGGATGGACATTGGATGTAGGAGAAAACAAGTAGCAAGACAAGAGCCTACCACAGAGGGCCTAGGAAAGACTCTACCTAGCAGTGTATCAAAGCAGATGCTGAGACTCATAACCAACCCTTTGGCAGAGTGCAGGGAATCATATGAAAGAGGGGGGAGATAGTATGACCTGAAGAGGACAGGTGCTCCACAGGACCAAATATATCAGGGCACAGGCGTCTTTTATGAGAATGTCTCTCCAACCAAGGATCATGTATGGAGATATCCTAGAATCTCTGCTTGAACGTAGCAAATGGTAGCTCAATATCCAAGTGGGTACACTAGTAAGGGAAACAGGGACTATTTTGGAAATGAACTCAATGGGTGGCTCTTCAACCCTCCCCCCGCCCCCCCCCCCGGAGGGAGGAGCACCCTTGCCAGGCCACAGAAGAGGACATTGCAGCCAGTCCTGAAGAGACCTGATAAGCTAGAGTTAGATGGAAGGGGAGGAGGTCCTCCCCTATCAGTGGACTTGGAAAGGTGCAGAGAGGAGATGAGGGAGGGAAGGGTGGGGGAAGGGAGGGAATGACGGAGGGGGCTACTGCTGGGATACAAAGTACATAACCTGTGATTAATATAAAATAAAAATGTTAAAAAAAATAAAATAAAAAATAAAAAAATACATTTCACGTATTAAGCAGATGTGACACAGAAAAAGCTACTAAAGTAAAAAAAAAAATAATAAAATAAGTTTTAAAAAAGCAAAGAGTCAATAAGTGTGGTCCCATGGCTACCAGCACCAACTCAAATTATGGAAGAAATCTGCTGAGATGGTGGCACAGACAGTGGGGAAGACAAAAATAGCAAAGAAACTTGAGCACTGTACTGAAAATATCATTTTCTGGGGGATGTGAAAGCTTTGAGATCCACAGATTAAAAATCGCTACATCAGTATGAACTGTTATGGACTTGGTAATAAAACATCTCAATGACTCCAGCATGACCTAACAAACGTAATCTGATTTCTCCTTGGCACTGATTTGGCAGCCATCATAATCAGCTACAATGTTCTGTATTTCAAAGATCTCATTTTAGCAGACCTTTCTTAAATAGTTTGAAGACTCTCAAACTGATTATGCTGATTGGATGTGGACTGTAAGTTACTAGTGGTAGCTTAGGGTCAGCTGCATACACTTTCCTGTAGAGGGACTCAAGCAGTTAGGTAGATGCTTCCAGAGCAACCCAGGGGACTCAATTTTAAGGGCTTTGTTTTGTTGTTGCTTTTGGGTGACAGGCATGGATGGCCACCGTTGAAAATCAGAAACTATGTTATGCATTAAGACTATATTTATGCGGCTCTCTTTTGGATGCTTTTTTGACATTGCTCTACCTGCATTGTGTTGCCTGAACTGTATTTTGTTGTGACAATTAATCATTAGCCATCTTTAGCAGATGAATCTGTATGTATCTCACTATTCTAAATTCCCAAAGACAGAAAGTACCTGGGTAGGCCTTGAATCTGACCAAGGTCATAGAGTGCAATCTGTGAACATGCCTACTCTAAAACTTACAGAGGAAAACTCAGTTTCTAGGGGCAGATCATGGTGACTCTTTAGTCTTTAACATAGTTTTCTATACCAGGATATGCCTGTCAGTGAAATACTTAGATTCACTGTTGAGTTAGACCAGCATTTTCCAAATTGTCTTCTGTGCAATACATGATCTTCCCTAAGGGTGTTCTATAAAATAAGTTTGTTCAAAAAAAATTGAAAAAAAAAACAAAAAACAAAACACCATACACTATGTCCTCATTGGAGATTTATGGTAGTCTAAAGTTTGTAGGAAGTGCTGAAGTAAAGGGAGAAAAAAAATCTCATTTTAAACTTTGTAGCCAAATCCGGTGGCTGTAATCTCAGGGAGGCAGAGGCAGGTGGAGCTCGGCCAGCTGGAGGCCAGCCTGGTGTCCAGAGTGAGTTTAGACAGCCAGGACTACACAGAGAAACCCTATCTTGGAAAAAAAATGTCCTATCCAACATTACACATGCACGTGCACACACACACACACACACACACATACATATGTGGGGGAGAGAGAGAGAAAGAAAGAGAGAGAGCATATCAATATTGTGCCTGTCATTAATGTTCTGTAGACTACAGTTTGAGAAAAGCTGAAGTAAGAAAGTCACATCAGCTTAGGCTCCTGCTTCTGGATCACGTAGGTGTGTCAGGAGGAGAAAGAGAAAAAGTGCCCCATTGTGCTCTGATCCCTACTAAGCATGTTGAAGTTAAGGATTCCGGTAAATAAGCTCACTGTATACTCCTCTCTCTTTTTGCAGCAGCAACATTTAGGATTCCTGTCTACCGTCTTTCAAGGGATACACTAGGTTTCAATGTACTTAACCTTTTACTATAGATTTCCATCTCATTTCTTGGATTTCCAGCCACAGAAATTTCCCCTTTGCCTTTTGCTATTGTTTTATTTTGAGACAAGATTTTCTATATAGCCCAGGCTGATGTGTTCCAGCCTTCTAAGTACTAGGATAACAGGCATGTGCCATTATACCCAGCTGCAAAAGCTAATTGTTATCTACTTAAACATCTCTATTCTTCCTTGTGAGCAGAGAGAGAGTATGTGTATGTGTTTAAAGTGTTGTGTATATGTACATGTGGGGATGTGTACAAGTGTGTGCACATGCAAGTGGAGGTCAGATGTTCATGCTGACAATCTTTTTCATAACTATCCACCTTTCTTTCCTTTTTGGGGCAGAATATCTCACACTACCTGGAACACCATGATTCAGCTAGAGTGGCTGGAGAGTGAGCTCCAGAGAACCTCATGTCTCTGCTTCTCCAGCCCTGCGGTTATAGACACGTGGCATCAAGCTTTTGGTGTGGGTGTCAAAGATCCAAGTTCTGGATACCATGCCTACAGGACAAGCATCTTACTAGCTGGGCCAGCTCCCCAACCCCCTAAACATCTGTACACTTCCAGAGTAATTCTAAAAATAAATGTCTATTTTTATTCATCTTTACACATATATTTTAACATTGATAAGATCCTTCTTTCAATCACTTATACAGAACTTCAATTGATAACTCTTTTTCAAAAGGCCCTTCTTTAAACATAAACACACACACATACAGTTTTCCCCAAAACAACTTAGCGAAAAAGATTTTCAGGTACAATACGCTCTTTCTTATATGTGGAAGTTAAAAATAACTATCTAAAGAAACAAACAACCAAGCAAGCAAGCAAGCAAGCAAACAAACAAACAAACTTGATCTAAATGTAGAATAGTGATTATAGAGATTATTGGGTGATTATTGAGGGAGAAGGCAGAAAAAAAATGTTTAGATTCAGTCACTACAGGCTACATACAGGCATTGAAATATCATGAAACCCATTAATAAAATCAAGATAAAACAAAGGAGATTATCACAACTTTTACCTTCTAGAGTTCTCATAGTTGATTCATGGTAAGATCTCAAACCAACTTTTCATCTAAGTCAGCCATAATTTATTAGCATTTACATTTTAAATATGGTAAACTAGATTCCATGTAGATGTATATATCTGTTAGGTCTAAGTGTGAGTTGTGCTACACACATATCATAGGACATTTTATGTAAGGACAGAATAACACTAAATTTTCACCAACAAAGTAAGCCAACAGTCACTTCAAACTTTCTTGGCATTCAGAGATGAATCTATCAAGTAAGATTTTGCAGAGTGAGCATCTCCATTCTGAAAAGGACCAGCTCTGGAACCCTTCCCACATCTCTCCCCCAATGAATTCTGTTGTCATCGTGCAACTGGAAATTGTATCTACTAAATGACAGAATTTCTCTCCACAGCATCCACGTATTCCTATTGGATTTATAATGTAGTCCTTGGGGAGGCTCCAGCCAAGAAAGATAGATGAGACCCTGTAAATTAAAACCTCATGCCTAGTGTGCTTGAAGAAGCCTGCCTGGTGGGTAAGGTGCTAAGATGGGGGGGGGTGCTGGGTGTCCCATCATTTAGCACAGAAAGAAACTAAGAGAACAAGGAAGACATGTGCTTCTGTGAGGGAACATTCTGCTCTCCCCCTGGACCACTTGGCTTCTTTGAGTAGTTTATTGGGTAAATAATTTTATACATATTTTTAAAAATTGCCATCTGAGAGATTGTTTACTGTCTCTTTGCTTGTGGTTTCTTCATTTGTCCTGGATAGGTAAGCAGAACGTTAATCCATATCCTAAAATGTTGGTACAAATTCTTGGAATCTTGAAATTGTAATTAAAAGTGAAGGTATGTGTAGCTATATATTTGCAGTATGAGGAAAGCAAAAGCCTTACTGTGTCTTACATTTTAGAGTAAAGATTTCCTGATACTTAAAAAGGGCAGAAGTAGAAAATGAAAAGGAAATTTTCCCCATAAAAATTATTCTACAATAGAGGGTCAACTTAATCCTCCAAAGCCTGTTGTATTGTAGGGTGGCCACCCTCACTCAGGATAAAGAACTGGAGCTTAAGAGGTTGAGCCACCTGTGGGTGGCAGAACAAGGGTTCAAATACTGTTACCACACGCACTGTCCCCAGCTGCATACCAGGGAAAACTAAGACAACCCATAGCCTTTGAAGCCTAATTAAAGAAAGCTTATTAGAAAATAGAAAATTCATCCAAGAGCATAGCTCTGGGACAGCCACTTGAATCTTTAGTAGAATGATAGCAAACACCATAAGAGCAATGTCAAAGGAGCGTTACCCTTGACCATAATAACCGGGCTACCATAGTGGTCGGTCTTAGCTTGAGAAAACATGTCTGCCTGTAAAGGCCTAAGACAGTAAGTTCAATATAGGCTTTTCCTGTGAAGCAATATTTTTTTTCAGGGTACACCTTTAGATGCTCTGCTCTCTAGCTGCACATTTAATTCTACATTGAAAGAAAGGACTGCACAGTAGAGCATTCTCAATGCTGGGTAAAAGGCCTACAGTCTTCCATCACGGTGAGCCTGTCATGTTTTATTCAGCTCAGTTCCTTCATGTGCAAGTCAATGGGCATGGCTTATCCTCTGGCTTTCATGGCAAAAAGGTATGTGTGTTTACTTTCGGAAGTCAGAATATTAATCAACAGGCAAGTGAATTTGTTAGAACTCTCATAGCTGTCTGACTTCAGGAATTTCCCTTCATCGTTGATCTGATAAGATGGCATGCACTAAAAGTCTACTTAAACCAAGGACTTCATTCCCACTCCGTTCCCGGCAACAGAAGTAAGAGAAATCTGACTGCATGGACTGGTGTGCTTTTCCCTAAGGGCCTCCCAGGTCATTCGGCGCTGTGTGCTGCAGCCGTTCAGATTAACACAGACCATTTAGCTCAGACAGAACATAAGCTGCAACTATTACCAAACACGCATGGATTGAAAGGTGTGCGCACAGATAAAGATTTGTTATGGCGTTCTGATATGGGGAAATTCCTCCTTTAATCTCATTATTGCCTCACATTCATTAGTTTCCAAATGTTCTCCACTGTTGTACAGAAGAATGTTCCGAGTTTAGTAGTATAACAGTACACCCACTCATGTGTCTCAGAATTGGTGACGTCAGTGGTGTAGACAGAGACACAGAAAGTACTGGAAACGTAACCGAGAGGGTCTTAGGCACTTGTGAGTTCAAGCAAGGAAGAACATGGAGGGATCTTCAGGATCCACTTCCAAAAGGAACTCTGGTGGACTGCCATCCAGAGAGATTCTGAGTGGCTTCACCGGCATGGCCATCTCAGTAATCTGTACACAGCAGCTGGGGGTTCAGCAGACAGCGGGGGCTGTGTGCTCCTTCCTGGCTGAGGCTTGGAAATTGCGTGCTGTTGCTGCAAAAGTATTCTCATGACCATCCCTGAGCAGGGACACACACCCTGTCAGTGGGAGCACTGTATATGTAGAATATACAGCAATGGTGAAAATCTGCAGTACCAAGAAATCTGAATTTACAGTATAAAATTACACTATGTTATGGTGTTAAAGATAGTTGTGGTGGTGACATACCAATTGCTTACTGTGTTGTCAGTTTCTCAGTCAAAAGTTTGTTATCAAACTTTGTTATCACAGTTTGTTCCTATTTCACAGAATAGGAAAGAGAAGTATGAAAACTCCAGGGAACTGGCCACACCTTGATGAACAGGACAATGGAGAACAGGGCTGGTTGGTTAGAGAATAAATGAGCTGAACCAGTAGGCTAAAAATCGTCTGCTCAGACAACTAGATTAAAGAGTTGCTAGAAGAAGAAGAAGAAGAAGAAGAAGAAGAAGAAGAAGAAGAAGAAGAAGAAGAAGTATGGATTTCCTTATTAAGAGAAATCTTGAATAAAATTGTTCCTGAAACAGATTTTGTGGCCTTGGGCCCACAGCAACTAAACAAAAATAACCTCACCTCTACATAGACACCTGTACCTCAGCAGAGTATTTTCCTGACAAGACTGGGCAAGCTCAGGCTGACAGAGCTGAAACCTTCTCCAAGAAGAATGAGATGAGTCACCAGGCCTAGGGCTTGCTGGCCTGTGACTGCTGGGAAATCAGGCTTTTGTCCTTGACTCTTAGTTGAATATCATTCCATAGCTCAGAAATGGCTTACATCCAGAATTAGGCTCTTGTCAAGATATACTTGGGAGGCAAAGTTGTTTTGTCTTTCAGGGCATTTAGGAGACAGATTGCTAACAGAGTTATAAAGCCCCAGTTCTTAAACTCAAAGTTCATACATTAGACTGAGTTATCTAGCAAGTTCATGTTCTACCAAAAACGTAAAATTATAAACAAAAGGGTTTATTGAAAAATTAAAAGTTTGTGCTAGCAGTAGCCTGCAGTTTACTACAGCTTGCAGGCAGAAGGGCATACTATAACAACCTTTGTGATGCCAGCCGTGGAAACGCTAGCACAGGGCAATAAGGGCATTCTCAGGGTTCTGAGATTTTAGAACCAATGTGGATGCAGAAATTTGAACCTGACAGCCTTTTTTTCTCATTTCCCTAGTATATGGGAATTGGTATAGACAAGAAATGGTATTCCTTTTATCTCCCTCACTTTCACACACCCCTAACCATCTCTCCCTGCCACAAGGAGCTGTCGTGGTTGTTTTGGCCACTGCACATTAGGACTGTTAGAGGCCATAGACTGTTCTGGCTGCCCTTTCACTGCTTCTGTGCTCAGTCACAACTTGTCCTGGTTATTATTATTTATGTAATTTTTGTCAACTTGACACAAGCTAGAGTTATCTGGGAAGAGGAAGCTCAGCTGTGGAGTTGCCTCCATCAGTTTGCCTGTAAGCAAGTCTGTAGGGCATTTGGTTGAGGTGGCACTGTGGAGCTTCCTGGAAGTAATGCAGGAAGTAATGCAGCTTCCTTCCACCTCCTACAAGGGGTCCTTGGTTATATAAGACATCAGGAACAAGCTGGTATTCCTCCAAGGTCTCTGCATCAATTCCTGCCCTGAGATTCCTGTCTTGAGGTCCTTCCCTGACTTCCCTTGTCAATGACCTCTGACCTGAAAGTTGTGAGCTGAAATAAGCCCTCTCCTCACAGGTTTCTTTTGGTCACAGTGTTTATCACAACAGCAGAAACCAAACTAAGACACAACCCTTCAACATCCACTGCTTCCCAGAGCTGCTATCTCCTGCCTCTGTCCTGCCCAAAATTTAGGGACCTTTCCTGACTCTGATAAGCAAGCTCCTTCAGCCAGATTTATTATGCAAAGGCCTACAGGGTTTACTTCACTTTCTGCCTTTCAGACGTTCCCTAGATAATGAATTAAATGACTAACTGATCAATAGAGTTAATGAAAAATTTCAGTTCAGAGTGTTACTCATCATCATCAAATTCAAGTCCACAGGGCTTTTTTTTAAACTCTTCTATTCAGAATAAATGAAGACTCATTCCTTCCCAGGAACTTCCAAAAAGCTATTTCAGTTCTGTATTTCTATATACTCATTCATTCATTCATCATTCATTTAGTGCTTCAGAAACAATGCCAGATAATATATGTTCCTTCCCTGTCTTCACAGAGCTTTCCATTGTATCAAATGACCCAGGGAATCAAACAAACAACAAAATATCTATACTAGTTGTCCACGCACACATAAGTCCATTTCCATTTATATAACTTGTATTAAGTATTTTGGCTGGGAATTATACCTAGATCTGGATAATTTCATCAAAAAAAAAAAGGCATGCAGGGGAATGACATAGCAATGTCTAACAGGATCTAGGGAAGAGATAAATAAGTGCAAGAATCAAATTGGCTGAACCTCTTTGACAGTCATTTATGAATCTTCCTTTTGATATGCTTCATTAACATGACTTTGTTATCAACAACTCCAAATCTTACCACTAATAAGGGCCTTCACCTGTCTCACTTGAATGTAATGTCTGCCCTTGGACTAATTAATGTAAGCGATGGATAATAGTTTTAGAGGACAATCATGGTTGTCTGGGTCTGCCTCTGGGTTGAGGAGTCAAGCAGCCTCTGTAAAATTATTTATAATTTTATAGAAAAGGAAGAATTGTCCCAAGAGCATCTGGCCTAGTTTTGGGAAGGGCGTGGTATCAAAAGAAAGTTTCACTATGTGTGAGAAAGGTAGTTTTGCAGCCCAAAGGAAGAAGAGGAATGAGCTGTGTTAAAAGGAAACTTCCCAGAAGGAGACAGATGAAGGCGCCATGATAAACGGAAATGATGTCTGTGAAACTAGAGGCAAGAAGGAGTAAGGTGAACACAAGGGCTCATGAGAAGGCTGATCACAGCCAATGGCTAATCTTCATCTAGAAGTTGGCAGTGTCACCCCAAACCTCACTTCAATTCCTTGTCACCAGTTCTCTCTGGAGGCCTGTGGGAACCCTGTTGGCCATAAGGGCAGTCCTGGGTTCCTGGGCTGCGTACCTCTGCTTTATCGGTAGTGAAAAAGTAAGTTGACAACTTTGATTCATAGTCTGTTTTTATTTTCCAGAAACACACAAACACACAATTTCTTGTAGAAATATATCCCCCCCCCTTTTTTTCTAGTTAGAAGAAAAGAAGTTTGGTTAAAATTTCTTTCACCTTCTTTCTCCAGAATTCACCTGATCCATCTGTAAAACAGACCTACATAAATCTGAACTGAAGTTTAGATGGTTGTCAAGCAGCTTTTCAATTCCTGATACTAATTTGCTACTAACCTAAGACCAGAAATTGAGCTGTTTGTTCTTTTGGGAAAATGATAGTTATTTGGAGTCACATGAGGTGAGATTTCAACCCATAACTGCTAATGCTGTAAGGAATAATTCCAAATAGGTATGGTGATAGCTCAGTGATTTCGACTGAGAAAACCGGGAAGTCTGAGGTGACGTAAATAGGGTCAAAGAATTCCTGTTGTTCCCTCAAATGAAGTGGTTCATTTCCCATCCTCCTGAACCCAAGTTGGGGTTGAGGTCTGAGTTGTGCATTGTTAGAATGAGAAAGAGGTGCCGTTGACCTGGATCCATGCCTAAGTCTCCATAAGGAAGGCAGAGTCCATACTTGTGCTCCTGGAAGACAGCTGTCATACTGTCAAGAAGCTCTGAGGGACTACTGACCCAGAAGGGAGGTACAGGGAAAGGAGGTCCCAGTGCAAGCCAAGCTCTTCCAGCTGAGTGCAGCTCCTGTATGAACTCAGACAGAACTGCCCACATGGGTCCAGGCCACCCACAGAATAGGCAGACATGATGGTGTTTTCTTAACGTAGGCTGTTTAACTTGGAGTGGCTTGTTACGAAACAGTAACTGTGTCAGCAAGTTCCAGTGTGGATTTCTTTCCCATTTCTTTAGGAAGAATCACTCTCTCGTTGATATTTTCTATATTTTGTGCTTTTAAAAAAAGCTGTAAGCATTTGCTACTGATAATTCTTACCAGAGAGTATATAGAAAAATATGTTCTTGTTACCCCCTTAGTCAGTCAGTCTACTTCTAGGGATGGTCACTCTTGGTAGTTGCTTTAGTTTCATTGTTTTGAAAGAGAGTTTTACTGTGTAGCCCAAGCTGGCCTCAAACACCTGATCTCTTGCCTAAATGATGGCATTACAGGAGTGTGCCCCCACGCCTGACTACGTACTTGAGTGTAAGCACAAATATAGGCATCATCTTTTTATCATCTGGATATATATATACCTTCATTATTCACTAATATACTTTGGAGGTAGTTCCATACTTGATTTACATAAATCTGTCTCACTTTTAAAAATGATTGCATCATATTCTGTGGCACAGCCACTCCTGGTTTATCTAGCAAGTCTCCTGTTCATCGCGGTTTGCTTCTGATCACAGTGTAATACATGAGCCTGTAGCAGTGCAGTGATGCATGCCTGCAATGAGAACACGCAGGAAACAAGGGAAGGACCATCAGGGTTTGAGGCTAGCTTGGATTTCACAGTTGAGACTCCATCTCAACTAAACAGAACAACTAATAAGCAAATCTGTACCAAATAGATTTTATATTTACATCATTTTGCACGTGAGCATATTACAAATAAAACTGTTGGTCCAAAGGGAATGTCCATTCTCAATTTGATAGCGAGAAACCAAATCTTTCAACTAAAGTGTACCAAAGTATACACCTTCTAGCAAGAGGAGAGAGTGCTTTCATCAATGTACCGTGGTCAAAATATTCAGAAAAAAATCCCTCTGCAATATGCTGCACTTTTTTACTCTTAAGATTTTCATTGTTATTTCATTTTTCAAACCATACATTCTTCTTCTTGTATTTGCTAGCACTTTCTGAGGAATAGTTACAAATGCTGGCGATGTGGAACATAGTTATCCTGTATTTTTTCTAATGAGAAGAAGGTTACTGTTTTCTCACTAAAAATAAAGCTGAAACACAAAAGAATAAAGCTGACATTTGAAATGAGACACATTAATTTTGTCATGTTAAAAGCAGTATCCATTTATGTCCTCACCAGTGAGAAATGTTACTTGGGAAGGATCCGCCTTTAGAATGAATCTACTGAAGGGTCAGGCCATTGTTAAGTATCTTTCGGTCTATGAATATACACAATTAATACATGTCTTCATTAAGTAAGCAGTATATTCTTGCTCAGAATGTATTAGCCTTCTGAATTTATTTATTTATTTATTGGCTCCTATGTGTAGGTTATTTTTTTTTAATTTAGATATGTTAAATTTTACTCAAGCATTCTAAAAAAGGAGCTGGCCTGTTGTTTCATAAGAAACTATTTCCCAAGACACTCAAGTATAATAGTATGAATAGATAAATCACCAAGGGAGAAACTGGTGAATACAAAAAATGCTGAGGATGAGGGAGACTACCTCTCCACTGAAAGGGAGCCTGGAGGGGAAAATCCAGGGCATCCTAAGTGAGCTGGGTAGAGAGTAAAGACATTTACATCAGACTGTTGAATTTCAGTCAAGTAGAGAGAGGGAAGAAAACCAGTGCTTCTAATAACAACTCATGTAGAATAATGCCAGTTTGCATTACGAAGTGGGAAGATTATGTACAAAAAATATCTTGAAATTATATCTTAATTCACTGCAATTGTCCTGCTCCTAGAAGAGAATAAGAACCAATTTTCTTACGGAAAAAACGTTTAGTGGAAGAAGTGAAAGTGGTTGGCTCTGACCTGTAGGGGTCATTGTCTAGCTCATACATTATTCATCGCTCAGAAGTGCCTTTTCATTCCTTCTTTAGTGGAATAAATTCTCCAGCACAAGGTTTATAACCCAGATAGAAGGGACACACTTCTGGCACAGGCAAGATTTTTTGTTGTTGTTCTTGGAAGTTAGGGCTTCCCTGCATTTAGACAGTGTGTGAGCAAGCAGGCAAGTTCAAGTCTTAGGTACAAGAGAAGCAGCCTTCTTCTTTATGGCCCCGTATGGTCTGTTTTCTGTTTTCTCACGGGAAAAGAAAGCTGAACCTGAAAATCATTGGATGCTCTCAAATGTCCTGGGTGTCAAGAGACTTGAGCAGGACTTGTTCTGACTTTTATTTGTTTAAAGTGTTTGAGCTTAGCAATGATATCACCAGAAGCTATTAAGCTTAATATGAGATGAGATAATTTACAGGCTTTATTAACACATGACAGTGAACACGCTCTGCTTCTGCATCTCATTATGTGGATGACTTTGGAAAAGCTTACTTAGTGATGCCAAGCCTCAGTTTTCTCATCTGTGAAATGATTGTTAGGAAAATAGCTTCCCCAGTGACCTCATTGGACAGTTGTGTAAGGATCAAATGAGATAATGAATATATGCTACAGTGAAACTACTCTCCAGATTCCAAGTACATTGCATAAGTCACTGTGAAAGATACCTCTGCTCACTATGATAGCTCATTCCAATTCTAGGGCAAATTGTGAGAATTTGAGAATTTTTTTTTCAAAGACAGAATTGGGCAATAATTTCCTTTCTTGAGTTGTCTTGTTAGAGTCTGAGTGGAAAAGGCTGCACAGTTACTGAGCTTTTGCTGGCCTCTGAAAACCTCCCAGTCATGCTGAATCCTAGCTAGCCATCAACTCAAATGTAAGACTCATCAACCTGGGCAAGACTGTTAGCTGAATACAAAGTTTCTACCCAGAATAGAAGCAGGAGCCGCTACAACCATGAGTATAGGGAAAAGCCCTTGACTAAAGCGAGGAAGAAAGAATGAGTACATTTTAAACATGTATTCAGAACGTTGTGGCTGCAAAATGTTTGTCAAAGGCATGAACTCAGAATCAGAGTGTAGGGACTTGATTCTCAGCATCTGCCACATAACTGCAGGACTTTACACATACTCCTTAGTTTCTTTGCCTGCGTGCTGCGGAGGGATGTAATAGTGCCTTCTCCCTAGGATCTTTATGGGGATTTAATTGGTTAATATTTACAAAACACTTGGAACTGTGCACATGCAAGTTCTGCATAAGTATTTATTCACAAATTATTTGTCAGATGCTAGCTAGAGTGCCCGACTCTAGAGTGGGGCATTCATGCTCGCTTATTAGAGAAGGTAGACACCACAGATTTTTATGCTGGATACAACGTTTAGGGGTCTTTGAATTTATAGACCGAATTGTAACACTTTCAGAAACATTGTTAGCATTTGGTGTAAATGCTACACCTACGTTTTCCACAAATGCTTTCTTTAGACAACACCAAGCCAATTTGGAAATCTGGGGTCTCAGTCTACACAAACCATTTAACTCTTCATGCCTCGGCTGCTTTCTGAAGAAATGCAATAAAAGATGCTGGCTTGAGGAGGATGTCGTAAGATGAAAACGAGATAACGTTTGTGAATTCTGAGCGTTTGCCAGGAGAGGCGCCGCCTAATGCAGATTGTAATTATTAACATCATCTCATACCCCACTGGAGGATGCTCACACTATTATCTCATTAAATGACTAAAGCTAATCTTAGAAATTACAATGTTGGGGGTTGGATCATTACGACCATGGTGCCAGACAGCCTCTTGCGGGAAAGTGGTTGGGAAGGCGCCACAGGACTGCTGGGTTTAAACTCGCACAGAGCAGTACCGATGCATTCCGCTTGGGTCCAGATTGAGAGACAAGTCTAAGTGCTTTGCCAAATATGGCTCCCTTGGGTTCCTGTCTGTGATGCAATCCACAGGAACATAAGCAGAAGATTTTGATAGTGAATTTCCTACATGGAGTCCATTAGCCATTTACAGCACTCCACACGTAGTGGAACTCCATGACTTTAATATTCTGACTATTACATGTTTTCTGGGGTGGATGGTATCTGACAAATGCTTGAGGAAATTAATAAGCTGAGATATGTATCTTCCTAAGAATTCTACCGCTTCTGGGATACAGAATCTCAAAAAAGAAAAAAAAATGCTACACACAGAACAATACAGTAAGCCAGGTGATTTTGGGTGATGCACAGATAAATATTTTATCCACAAACATGGATGAGTGTGTGTATATACATAAGCTAAATATAGTACACAAAACAGTATGTAATCGTAGATAAAATTGCCTAGCTTCAAGTTTGTACTTGAAGAAGATGGTTGCTAGTGAAAATGGTTTGGGCTTAAGAAATCAGGTATTAAAAATAAAAGAATTTACAGCTAAAGTTCAGGGCACAGCATCTTGGAATAATGAGAGCATCCGTTTTGTGTTTTCACATTTCTGAGTGAAGGACTTAGACCATAGAGCAGAAGTTAGAGGAAAAAAAAATGATTCTTTCCATCTGGACCAATCGCCACTGTTTGGGAAAGACTTTTACATGCTTCCAGTTATTTTCAGGTCAAGCGTAGCTGTTGCTGTTTAATAGATGGGGAAACAGATTTACTGTCTTTGAAATATTGTGCAACAGCAAGCTGGCAAGGAAGCTCAGTCTGCATATGCTGGAATGCTGTTTAGGGAGAGGAATCATACGCTGAGTGGTTTCCACAGAGCAAGGAACTGTTTGCAGAAACCAACAGAGACCCTCAAGTCTTCGTGCACGCATCTATTCATGGACCCATGTTTCCAGGCAGTAGAAGGCAGGGAGAGAAGATGGTCCCAGGAAAGTCCAGCCTTGGCCTGAATCCTGGAGGGGGCTGTGAAGCATTAACTATACCACAGAATTGCCATTTGTTGATGCCAGGAGTCCAGGCTTGTCTACATGTATCAGTTTGTCGTAAGCTGTGGCTGCCCCTACTAGCTTCCAGGGCGAGGTGGCTGCTGTAATTGCCCAGGGCAGGT
The DNA here is from genome assembly GCA_028658305.1 of Pachyuromys duprasi. Classification (NCBI taxonomy): domain Eukaryota; kingdom Metazoa; phylum Chordata; class Mammalia; order Rodentia; family Muridae; genus Pachyuromys; species Pachyuromys duprasi. The sequence continues at coordinate 43,705,683 of CM053763.1, forward strand.
TTCCCAGAAGCTGGGACACTTGTTAAGTCTTTGGCAGGCTACATTCAAAACAGCTGGGAGAGGATCCACTAGCCCAGTGAATGGGATTTGGGAGGGGCCATCACAGCAGCGTCAGCTCAATCCTGAGCATAGTTACAGTGACATTCAACTAAAATCATGTGCATGTGCACACACACACACACACGATGACATGACCTATTTCAAGGAGTAGCAATTTGAGAAATTACATAAGGGCCCCTTCTCAAATAACTGAAAATTAAAAGCTAATATTTTTAGATCAAAGTTCACAGATAAAATATGAATAGAGACATACATAGACTTATGTAAATATGCAAAACATGACGTATTTAAACATTGGTATGATTATGAACATTTGGAAAAAATATTTTGTCCCCCCCCCCAAATGAAAATGCTTCCTGTTCAAAGGGTTCAGAAAACAAATTCTCTTTCTGCAGAGCCTATTCCCTTGGGCTTTGTCATAAATAGGAAGAAAGAATTTTCAAGAAATATCAGGTCGCCCTCTTGTCATATTCCTACTTTTTCTGTGCAACAATCTGAGCTAAGAAGCGCATTTCACCAAAGCTGGAAGTATAGGTTTTGCTAAATATGAATAGAACAGGGAAATGGACAGGAAACCTACGGCAGTATGAAATAAGGGTCTATGTTTAACCTCTAGAAAAAATGTAGATGGGTAACCTACTTATTTTCATTATTGAAGGATGTTGATTGTATACATACTCATTATGAGGGGAGACATTAATATCAATATTTGAGGCAAGTTAAGAGAGAGGAAGCAGAAATCCAAGGTAGATGTACTTTTATTTCTTCTCATTACATCTTAGAGATATCATTCCAAAGCTGAGCACTTTATATAACAGAAAGTGCAGACACCTCAGATCTCCCTCTGCATGACAAATATTTAATTGGAAAAATAATAGGATGGAAATGAAATTGATATTTACTATGGCTGGAACAGAGACTTGTCCTGGAGAGGAAAATTCAGTTTTTACTTACCAAAGGCCAAATACAAGAGAGAATCCTAAATTAAAGTTGGAAAGATCTGAACTCTATAGCTCGTGCCTACAACTGAGGTTGAATCAATCTCTCTCTCACACACACATAACACCACCCTAAATCTCAACAAATAATAGAAAACAATGTGAGGAATGTGCTACATAATCTTAAAGTTCTTAGGTTAAGGAATTCCATATTAATTGCTTATTTTTAAAGAGATGGCTCTCTAAATATTGCATGTCAGTCCTATTAGATAAAATATATGCAAATTAACATGCAGTCCTATTCTGCATCGCATTAACAACCTAATTATAGCTGCAAAATAATTCGGTGTGGAACCATATGCTAAAATATGATAATTGAAATTGTATGGTTTTGGAAAAACAAGTTGTGTTTCCCAGTGTCTCTTGCAGTCACTGTTGATCTGCTGCCTTTGGGCGTTGAGTCAGAGGCATAAGTCTCACCCTCATCAGAGACTATGACAACTATAGTAATTCCTCCTGCTGGCATTTGCTTGTAGACTTTCGTTTCTTCAACAGAAAATCTTGTCATGAAAAAAGTAAATAAAGTTTCCCAGAAGTTGGGACCGTGGATGGTTTTGTTCATTTCAGTTTTGTTTAGCTCTGGGTGCTGGATTCCAAGCTTCCGGGATTCTTTTACATGATATACAGCAATTGCTAAAGAGCCCCGAGCTAAATGACAGGGCCCAGTTGTCGGGGAGCTAGTGCCCTTGGTTGTGAGTAGTTGCCTTTCTGGTTGGATAGTCCCAATTTGGTGCTCCGGGGTAAATCCAGGGGCTGGTTCAGGAAAGGTAATGGAGCCAGGAAAAGAGCGCGGGTGGATGGTTCATCGACTCAAGAGCCACAGCCCTCCATCGCTTCTCACCGGCGGCACCGCCTGCCTTCAGTGCTTACAGTGGAATGGCTCCACTCTGCCATAGACTGAACGCGGATATGACAGGAAGCATATTACACAAAGCAAACACCGACCTTTGGCAAGGGCTTCAGTCTCTATATATGTGTAACATGGAGATACAGATAGCATCGGGTAATGTAGTCTGTGGTAAAGATTCAATAAGGAGATAGATAACTGTGCACCCAGGACACCCAAGCACTCTGTTAACTCATTTATCCACTTGCTCATCTCAGGATGGACTCTATTTCAAGAGTTATAACCCTAAATCTTGCACGAATTATTTCAGATTTAAAAACATATCACATAGAATAAGGTCTGTTTTTTTCTTCAAATCATGTTAGTCACTCTAGCCATAATCCAGTCGATACTAAAAAGTTTAATTCTTTTCTACTTCTAATCAACAAAATTAACCTCATTTGTATTTTTATGAAAAAATTGAACTATTTCAGAAAAAAATGACATGTAAATATTTTTAAGCAGGTCTGGTAGTAGTTGGACATCTCTGCCAGTTTGTTAACGATTTAACTGTGTATCTAAAACAGGCAACAGACATAACTGACTAGAATCTAAAGGAAGCATACTTAAGTTTTCCCATTTAAAAAAACATAGAAATTGTTCTGTGAGAGTGTGTAGAAAAAGTAGGAAGCCTTGGGTCACCTGTGACATGAACTTCATTGCACCACGGTTGATATTAATGAGTTTGCTGCTTCTGCTTGTTCATCTTCTCAACATTTCTGGAGCTTCAAGGACAAGGGCAAATGAAGATCATCATCTGGAAGAAGGTAGTAAAATTATCATCTGTGAACTTTTTGCCTTCAAACTGACACTGAGGTCCTCATATGATAGGAGGGTATGTAATTCTTGATAGATCTGAAAATCTGTGAACCTGGGAAGAAGAGAAGTGTCCTCTGGCTCTTAGACCTGAGCTACAGATCTACTTACTGACACAATTGTCTTATAGTTGGGAGAAGATCCTAAGAAGACCCTTTCTTTCTTTCCTTATTGATTTTGCCCTGAATCAAAACAAAATTTTCTCATAACAGAATTACTGACAGAAATGGACTTCTAACTGGCTTCTTCCCTTTTAGTTCCATCCTCTCAAATTCATTCTCAGAACAGCTCACTCAGCTAGTGTGAAAAATACAAATCAGCCAATTTCCACATTTTGCCCCTTTTGCATTGAGAAGCACAGATCTGTAAAGAATTGTGCTGGGATTTTTGGTGGGAATTGCATTGAATCTATACATCATTTTTAGTAGGATAGCCATTTTCACTCTATTAATCATAGCAATCCATGAGCATGGGACATCTTTCCATCTTCTGATATCTTCTTTAATTTATTTCTTCAGAGACTTGAAGTTTTTGTCATACAGGTCTTTCACTTGCTTCGTTAGAGTTACACTAAGATATTCTGTGTTATTTGAAGCTATTGTGAAGGGCGTTATTTCCCTAATTTCTTTCTTGGCCCATTTATTGTTTGTATAAAAGAGGGCTACTGATTTTTTTAAGTTAATTTTGTACCCAGCCACTTTGCAGAAGGTGTTTACCAGATGTAGGAGTTCTCTGGTTGAATTTTTGGGGTCACTCATGTATACTATCATATCATCTGCTAATAGTGATACTTTGACTTTTTCCTTTCCGATTTGTATCCCCTTGATCTCCTTAGTTGCCTTACTGCTCTAACTAGGACTTCAAGTACTATGTTGAAGAGATATGGAGAGTGGGCAGCCTTGTCTTGCTCGTGAATTTAGTGGAATTGCTTTAAGTTTCTCTTCAGTTAATTTGAAGTTGGCAATAGCCTTGCTATATATAGCCTTTATTATGTTTAGGTATGGGACTTGTGGCCCTGATCTCTCTAAGACTTTGAACATGAATGGATGTTGGATTTTGTTAAAGGCTTTTTCAGCATCTAATGAGATGATCGTGTGTTTTTTTTCTTTCAGTTTGTTCATATGGTGGAAGATATTGATTGATTTTCATATACTGAAGCATCCCTGCATTCTTAGGAATGAAGCCTACTTGATTATGGTGGATGACATTTTTGATGTGTTCTTGGATTCTGTTTGCAAGTATTTTAGAAATGTTTATTTTATTTAAGTTTATTTACATCCCAAGGGTGCCCCCTATCTCTTCTCATCCCATTCCCCCTCCAATTCTCCCTTCTCCTCTCCTTTCCCCCAGAAAAGGGGAGAGCCCTCCCCCATATGAATACTCTCAGCACATCAAGTCACATCAGGCCTGAGCATATCCTTATCCCCTGAGGCCAGGCAAGGCAGCCCTGCTTGGGGGAAGTGATCTAAAAGTGCCCCCCCCGCAGCCCCTTGTGCCCACTCCACTCTCCAGGTGACCCACATTTGTGCAGATCCAGACCATGCATGCTCCTTAGTTGATGTCTCAGTGTCTAAAAGCCCCTGTGGGTCTGGGTTAGTTTTCTCTGTTGGTCTTTTTGTGAGGTCCCTGTCCCCTCCAGGTCCTTCCATCTTTCCCCACCACTTCCACAGGACCCCCAGAGCTCTGCCCCATGCTTGGCTGCAAGTCCCAGCGTCTGCCTTTATGACTTGCTGGGTGGAACCTCCCAGATAACAGTCATGTTAGGCTTTGGTCTGCTGCTCTCTGATCTGTGCTTGGTCTCAGGGCCCAAAGATTGGGGTGGGTCCCGGGAAATGCTGCAAGCCTGGGAAATGGGGTGTGGGGTTCACAGGAAAAGTGGAGCACAGAGGGTCCTGCGTAGACCTCACCACTGTTGCTGGTGGGCTGTGGCAGTCCAATAGATGGAAAGGAGTCTCACCTGTTGCTCCCTGATCTTTGCTGGTCTCCCAGGCCACCCTGCCTGCGAGTATTCTACTGTCCATAAAGGAAATTGCATCAATGTCCATAAAGGAAATTGGTCTGAAATTCTCTCTCTCTCTCTCTCTCTTTCTCTCTCTCTCTCTCTCTCTCTCGTTGAATGCTTGCATGGTTTAGGTATCAGGATGACTGTGGCCTCAGAGAATGAATTTTCTGATGTTGCTTCCGTTACTATTTTATGGAATGGTTTGAGAAATACTGATGTAGAGAAGCTCATGCAGAAGGCCCCTGGAGGCTAGCTCTGCCTTCTTCTTTGAACACTTTGCCCACACTTCACACTTGGCAAAGCACACTTCTTCCCTGAGCATCGTCACAGCACAGCGCTCTGTTCTTCCCTCAGCAGTCTGTCGGTTAAGTTTGCCTCAGTTCATGAAAGCAGATGATCCAGCACAGTGGAATCTTGGGGGGTGGAGGGAGGAGTAAGCAATGAATATATAAAACATGTAGTTCCCCCTATATATAGGTAGCCTCCAACATACTCAACTCTTCTATCATTATTATTTACTTCTAGGACATTATCAGGCATAACTTCAAGAAACTTTCCTGCTCCTGCCTCCAACTTTACAAGCCATATTAAACATTCCTCAATCTGGATGTGAGGCCTAGCACATATGAGCTCCACTCAGAAACATTGCTTCAGACTGTGACCCTTCTAACAACAGAGGCTGCGTTGTTAGTCATTCCTGAGCCCCAGGCATTTGGTGTTGTGCACAGCACCAATGGAGTGTTGTGCTTGGTTTTGTATAATAAGTGGACAGTTTTGAAAATATGATGGAGACAAGCAGGAGCACGCTTGCACATGGCGTATGGCAGGGCTGCTTCTGAAGTGACCACTGAGAATCCCAGTGATGTGACAGACTCCCAGAGGGTCAGGGACAACCATGTGGTCAGAGCACAGAATTCTATCAAAAGAGCCTGAACAACATTGACTTATGCACTAGGCAGTAAGCCTCTGATTCTCAAGATGGAGAATCAAGGACCTGCCTCTGGTCCCTGGATACATCCTCTGTAGAATTGAGACAAGAGGGGGAAAAACAGGATAATTTATCATAAAAAGCCTTGAAATCAGCAGATCATTTTCTACTCCATTAACATTCCTTTTCTGATTTGAAATACTGTGGGAAGGATGTATTCACTTTTGGAAAATTCTACCTTGCTAGCCCATATTGAAAATATCATCTTGTTGGCGTGTCCTGGATCATACAAATTTTTAACTGTGATGAAAGAAAGTTACGAAATATCCTCCCAGAACTCTGAAGGCACCAGCCTTAGCCCTCACCACGTAGAACAGAGCATATTGAGAAATGAAATATAAAAATCAATGGACACAGACTCCTTTCTGTTTATGAGCTGTAAGATCTACAGGAATGTTTGATGGGCAAGCTTGGTTGGGGGCCTTTTCCATGTGATCAATAGAAAGAAAGCAAAGTCCAAGACAGAAAGGCAGGAAGTTTGGATCCTGCTTCATGGTTATTGTTACTCGGGAAACCGGTTCTTTAGTATTCATATGTTCAGCTGCTGGCATTGTGGAATCTCTGAGGCCAAGGATGCATCTGAGCTGGCACAGGGAAAAGATGGAATAAAAAAAAACCATGTAGACACCTGGACAAGGTATTTAAGAGGGCATCAGAGATGTAGCCCTCAACTGTGTTTCCCAGTGGCTTTCACAGCAAGATCATGGCCAGCATCAAATGATTCACTGTGTGATCAGGTCTTGCCTTCTTCACTGCTTTATGTTGTCATATTCACACTGTACAAAATGGACAAAGGTTTTTTTTTGAAATCTACTTACATTTTTAAAACAAGCATTGCTTAATGCAAAGAGCCTCCCATATTTAGGACAACTTATTCCAAAATGCCTTTCCCTTAGTATTTAAAGAAGGTGGTAGATTCAGATGCATCCTCAAAGACCTCATGAGCAACATTTTTCTCTGCCAGACAATAGATGCGTCTATCACTTCCTAAACATTACCCCTAATATAGGAAAGCAAGCAATTCCATAGAGATTGGGAGACCAAGAGGACAACTTGTAGTTCCACTCGATGACCTGTAGTTGATAATCAAATAATGAGTGACAGAAGTGCCAGAATGTGAAAGAGTCAAGCAAGGGACCTAGAGGCCCAAGTCAGAGACCAAAGATTATCTGAGTAAAATAAAAGAAGCATAAGAAATCAGGCAAACAAGACAATCTGTTTTTCACTCCCATATTAGATACTTGTACTATAATAAAACACCAACCAACCAAACAAACAAACAGAATTAAAGGAGAAGACTTAGTTTGGCAGAATCCATTAGAATCCAACAGTGACTTGGTCCCATTGCTTCTGAGCCCATATATGGTGGAGCAGGGCATTACCCACAGAGCGTATGACTCACTGTGTATCAGACAGATGTTAGGAAAGTAGTCTGGGAAAAGGGATAGTGACAAGATATATCCTTCAAAGGAAGGCATACCTCCAGTAACCCATTTCTTTCTATTAGGCTCCACCTCTTAATACCTTGATCATTATAAAGTTATCTATGGGTTGTATTCATTGACAAAATTAAGTATCCCCAGTATCCAATTGCTTCTGAATAACGTCAGTAGCTTTTGGAGGGAGACATCAATACGTCAATAACATACACAACTTTTGGAGGGAGACATCATTTGCAAACCATAACACCACCCCTGCTTCCCTCCAATCATTAGAAAAATGCTCAGTGATATTTATAATCGAGTCAGGTACAAGGGGATGGTTAAGAACTTTGTATCTTCTACAAAATTATCTAGACTAAAAGATAATTTTTGCTTGGTGAGTGAAAATGATTGTGCCCTTCTTGTCCCTTCATCTGGGGTCTGCACGACCAGGAAGAAATCACTTTGGTATTCTAGGGATCACCTTTTAGTTTTGGGTTACTAATGTCCACTTAGCCAAATACATCACTCTTAGCACCCTGTTGCATGGCCATGTCACTGCAGCAGGATGCGGCACAGAGCATAAAACTTAGTGTGATACAGCCTCAGAATTCAACAATTTGGTGGCTGGGACACAGCATTAAAGTATAAATCTGAGTTAATGACATCCCCATTTAACACTTCAACTATCATAACATAAACCAAATTTCCCTGGCTCCTGCCCAACTGTTAGGCTTCATCAATTTGGGTCTCTGGTCCATTCCACTTCAGTACTGGCTTCATCGATTTTCCTGCCACCTCCTCTCAGCAGTGTGAGCTCAGTGAAAGGCTCCCTCATAAGGAAGTTTATCCAAATCCCCAGAGCAGACTCCCTGCGAGGTCTTCTCACTGTAATCTCCTGTGTTCTCAGTGGCAGTAATTGTAGTTTGGTTACGCACTTTGGGGCCTCTTTCACACTTTGTGAATTTGCTGTCAAAGCCCAACTTTCATGCTGGCCAAGGCTGAGTGAATGCATGTTCATGGCTGAGTCTTCAGTACCCCTCATAGGTCTCAGCACAGAGTTGACACTCTATAACTATTTCTTAAATTAATGAATAGATGTCCATAAGGACCTAAGTTAGAAGGTGAGAAAAACAAGATCCATATGCAAGAGAGTTCTTAAGTTATGTGACCGTATTACAGTTGTTTGTTCCCCATACATTTCCTGTATACATATGCCTTGCATAAAACATCTTTCTAGAGTGAATAAAATAAAAGAATGAATGATGAAACTTTTATCAGTGCAAAACCATCTCTCATCTACCTTTGCTTGTTTATATAAATCTGTATTAACAGCAATGTTTACAATGTATTTGTGTGTGTGTGTGTGTGCATACGACAGCTGTGTGAAAGGTGTATTTAAAAATGCACGCAGAAAACAAACACAAAAACACCCAAAACCCCAAAATACTGGGTGGATGGCTGGATGGATGGCTTGGTGGTTCAAATATTTGTTATGCAAGTATGAGGACCAGAACTCATTTCTGGGTAGACAGGATGATAATAGACCTGTAATTCCAACCATGGAAGGTGGAGATAGGTGATCCCCAGGGCAATCCAGACTAGTCACATAGGCAAGCTCTACATTTGGTTGAGAGCCTGTGTCAGTGAAAAGGTGCAGGAGTGATTGAGGATTCTGACATCAACCTTGAGCCTCTACATGCAAATGTACATGCATTTATACACAGTGTGCCCACACAGATTCAAAACATGCAACACACACACACCACACAGGAAAAACGGAGAGAGAAAAACAAAAACCCAAGATGTAGCTGAGAGACAGATATCTCTGTCCTGTTTTAGAAAAAACAAACAAACAAACAAAAAACTGGACCACAAGAATGTAGAGTGAATAAAATAAGTAAATGAGGAAAAAAAACCCTGGTCCTGAATATAGAAGAAACCAGTTGGGCCTGAGAGGGTTTCCGGAGGTTCCGTGGAGCAGGATTTGAGGATAGAGGTGAAACTTGTGTCTCACAGACCTGATGGATATAGTCTGTGTTCTGTGAGACACAGGTGTTTTGATTTAACTGGTTTCATTTCTAGCAAGCTTCAATCACCTTTCCACACAGCAGCATATTGCGTGAAGGTCCTAAAGCAACTTCTTTCAAATCCTGGAAGACTTGTGTGCTAGCCTTGATGGCAGCCCATGCAAGGCTGTGGGCTCCATACCAGCACCACAAAATTAAAACAAAACACAATAACAATAACTGCTTTGGATACGTTTAGAGTCAAGTGGAGCTCCTTGGCAGTAAGAAAATAGCTGTTCCATCACTTAGATCCTGAGGAAGAGACTTGAGCAAAGATTATGGAACTCCATTTTGTCTCCCAAACCTCTGTCTCTACCCCCTCCCCCCCCAACCTCACATCCTTCAAGTGTCAGAAGCCTATTCTGGCTCTCTCAAATTCCCTCTATTCTCTCTCCCATGTCAGATGTGGGTAGATTTGGTCCCTGTTGTCTTTCATCACAATTACACTGTTAACATTCTGGAAACAGAGATAATATGGAGCTCCTTTACACTAGTGATGGCATTAGACTCTCTCGTGACAGGCTGAGTGAGGTAGACTCATTAATGATTAGCGAAGGCAGGAAAACTTGTTTTTCTTAAATCAGCCCCCAAATGTCTTTAAATCAAAAAGGACTATGTTGTGGGTGTGTCTAACAATATCACATCATATCATTTTACTATCCTAATGTATTGACTAAAGACCAATCAACCTGAGAACAATTATCATAGAATAGGAACACGGGACATTATAGAAGTAAGACAACTCAGAAAAAGATTGTATTTTGTTAAGCCTGCGACCATGGATTCAAAACATTCTCTAAAATTTCCTGATCATAGATAAGCTTGGTTATTGGTCTTCCTCTTGTGATAGGTAACACATCAGCTTGTTCAAATTGTGTCATCATGAATTAATCTTTGGGGTCAGCACTTGTGACATGCCCAGGTGTTACTGACAGATGAGTCAAAAGGAAGTGGTGAGGTCATTAACTGTGACTTTTGTACAAGTATGAGTTTTCCCTGGATGTTCCAATTCCAATAATTTTATCTAGCAGCAGCAAAAACAACAAAATCCTAAGTGTTTTACTTTCCAGAAGGTGGGGGAAAACCAAAATAACAACAATAACAAAAAACCCAACCACCTTTTTGGGAAGCTGCCTCTAATACCTCATTCACTATGTAACAGCAGCAAAAGAAAGACATGTTGCCATTGGTGCTACTGTTAGCTATAGGGTTTTAACAGTAATTTGTTGATACCCAAGAAGGAAAAAAAATGTCAAGAAACTGAGAATCAGAAGTTGATCTGACTCAACACGAGGGGTTGTCACTATAGCCCACTGTCCTGCTCCCTCATTTCATGCTGGTTCTTTGGTTCTTCTAAAGAAATGACCTCTGGAATCTACCATGTCCGAGCGTTTATCAAGCCTCATGGACTCCATACTACACATCCCCAGTAGGGGAGAGTAACCGGAACAGTGGAGCTGAAAGACTCCCCTGGTAAAGGAGGACAGGTACTCAGCATCGGAAAAAACAAGGACAAGGTTAACCAAGTAACTCTGAACACGCATTGCCCTCACAGTTCTCTCCAAAGCTTCCTCACTTTAATTATTTCCCTTCTGGTCCAAAATACAGTATCTTTGGATTACTCAAAAATTGCTCATGTTTTCTACACAGTTTTTTTTTTTTCATACTACGGGTCAAATGTATATAAAATCTCTACATTTGTCCCCCGGAGTAACTTAATCTCCCCAAGGAGTCAAACAATGGGATTTGTGTTTGAGCAAGTTATGAGAAATAAGTCTTAGGTTTGAGGAATGAATCAGATGCGGCTCTTATTTTTAAGCATAAATAAGGTTGTAGAGAAAAGGGGACAGAAAATGGTTTAAGGGGGAGAAGAACAAGTAATGCATTTTAATGAACTCTAACTCATAGTCTAAATATAGAAATGGAGATGCCAGTCATCTTCTGTGTTTGAATATTTTTTCCTCTTGCCTCACCCTTATGCTCAAAGGCACACTGTTATTTTTCAGTCAGCAAATAAATATCTCTGTGTGGTTCCTTCACACAGGGAGGATTTATTCCTTACTATCCCAGTATTCACTACAAAACTTACACTCCCTAGTATCAACACCTGATAGATATGGGATTTCATTGCCTTGGATGGGGTGGGATTGAGCATTTGATTGTCTGTCTAAAAAGATGCTATATTATTTCCTTGTGAAACATCTAAAGCTAGTTAATGCCTCATTTAATTCTCTGGTAAACAGTATTGTTAAGAATTAGTATTGAGGGCTGGAGAGATGGTTCAGAGGTTGGGAGCACTGGCTGCTCTTCCAGAGGTCATGAGTTCAATTCCCAGCAACCACATGGTGGCTCACAACCATCTATACTAAAATCTGGTGCCCTCTTCTGACATGCTGATGTATATGCAAACACAACATTGTATACATAATAAATAAATCTTTAAAAAAATTAAAAAAAAAAGAATTAGTATTGAAAGGGCCTTGCCTAGTGTAAGGCAAATCCAAGCATTATTAGCAAGTCTCAGATGCTAGAAATGGAGAGAGCTGGATTTGATTTTCTGTTGGGACACTGGCTACTTGGCTTTTGGAATCAGGAGGCCAATGAAGGACAGAGGGTAGAAGTCCCCTGTGTAATACTTCTCTTCATGCGAGGCAAGTGGGATACCAGGCATTTAGCCTATCAGGATTCAAAAGCAGTGAGATAAGCAAAGGTTTCGAAGATGATTATGAGGGATAATATATCCAATTGCAGATTAGTTCAAAGACATAACGCCTAAAAGTACAAGAAAATCTCTGTTTCTTTTTTTCTCATCAGTCTGGCATGTTCTTCTTGATGGGTAATCACATACATTGTTGTTCAGTAGGCTGTGTGGTGCTGCTGCAAATTAACTTATCTACAAATTCTTCAAAATTCTGCTCAGTAAGGAGCTGAGTCTATTTCCCCTCTCATCTCTCATTAAACATTAGGCTGGTCATGGTAATTCAATTTTTAAGCATAAATTAGCAGATCTTGGAAAAAGAGGGAAGGAACAAAAATAATTCTATGTTGCTTTCAAGGCTAGTTATTAAAGACATCGAAGCTATCATCTCTTTTTCTCTCCCTCTTTCTCTCTCTCCCTCTCTCTTTCTCCCTCTCTTATTCTCATGTTCCTTTGGAGAATGAAAATAATATAATATAAAAACCACAGATCAAGAGACCACATAGACAGAGAGATGCCTGAAAGGACCCAGAAATTCCAGTCCCAGCTGTACTACTCATTGCTACCCATATGCCAGAAATGAGTAAAGAAGGTTGGTATTGGCTCAAATCCTAGCAGTATCAGACAGCAACAGATGCTGAGCCAGAACCACGCAAATAAGACAATTCAGAATGTTGGCTTGCTAGGAATCATGGCATATTAAACGAACAGTTGAATATTAGCTTCTACAGGCTATTACTTTTGTTGGTGTTGTTTTACAATAAGTAACTTTCATTACCTAGAAGTGAGCTATTGCCATGAGAAAAAGTAAAGCATCTGTCAGTGATTTGAGGTCTAGGTAGAGGGTCAAGATTGAAAGGGCTTTGGAGAGGCTGTGGATGAGAGAGTAGAGGAAAATGAAATCTATCTGAAGCTAGAGGAAAGGAGACCTTGATGGAGAAGAGGTACAAAATGTAGCATCAATGTCTTCTGTGGAGGCATAGAAATAAAAAAAAGCACAGCATGAAATACTCAAGATTTAGGAAGAAGACTTACAGATAAGATGATGAAGGTGTTTTCTGATTCTTCTACCTAACTTACTAAATTGGGAGATGAAAGAAACAGACCAAAATAAACCTTAATTAATACGAAAGAGCAAAGGCTTTGAGAATTAAAAAAGTAGACTATTTCTTAATGTCATTCTCTCCTGGGTGGCCAATGAGACTAAAACAAAGATGAATATAATGGTGTGACCCTAGAATCCGTTCGCTACCCCAGGTGGGATGAAAATGGTGCCTCAGGGTTTTCAAGGAGCCCAAAGCTCCTCTTAATCATCTAAAGACATGGCTGTCAGATGGGTCTACCAAGCAAAAATGTTTCTGAGAATCTAAATTAAGGACACAATCCCAAAGCAGCCTTTGGGAGACCTAAGACAGAGAAAATAATATCCGAAGAAGGATTTGACTATGGTTTTTATGGGATAGAGAGGCTCCCAATAAGATCATCTAGAAACAGAGTTTTAAAGTGGTGTTACTTCCCCAAGTGTTGCCAATTAACACTAATTATAACAGAGATTGTATCAAGTGAAGATGAGCATCAGACCCTGAGAAGTCATTCAGTCATAATATGGGGGTACACTGATAAGAAAGGAAGGATAATTCAGAGAAAGAAACCAAGACCCTAGGAAATGGAGCTAAAAGCCATGGGATTATTGCTCTTTAGTTAATAGAGAGACTAGGGAATAGGGAATATCCCGATATGGACTTCAGAATGGTCATAGACTGCTGATTTTACGGTGTGTGCTCAGTTTTTAAAATATCTGTCTGGGTTGCTTTATACTGACTCTACCAAAGGATGTCCATTTTGGACCAAATACAAAGACCTGTATGCAAGGAGCCTCGGATGGAGCACTCTCCCTAAATTTAAATTAGATTCCAGACCCTAAGCCAGAGACAGATACATACCAGGTGATATATTGGGAACTTTGTATGTTGACTGATGACTGATGTGGGAGGGTCCAGCCTGCTGTGGGCTGCATCAGCTCTAGACAGGTGTGCCTGCATCATATAAGAAAGCTATCTGAGTAAGCCAATGAGTGGACCAATGAGTAGCATGCCCCTGTGGTTTCTGCCTCTATTTCTGCATGAGTTCTTGCTCTGACCTCCCTCAAGCATGGATAGTTCCCTGGAAGTGTAAGCTGAAATAGACCTTTTTCTTCTCAGATTGCTTTTGGTCAGTGTTTTATCTCAGCAACAGAAAACAAAGAATAGTACCGGGTAAGGGTATCTTGTATAAGGGGTCAAGGTACATGACTTGTAATCGACAGTGGCTTGTCCATCTCTGTAATGTGGCCACAATGTCTATTAAAAGATCAGGTCTAATTATCTTTCCCTTAAAGACAGACTGGCCATGGTGATTTCTGACAAGCTGAGTGTGACATCATAAAAATTATTCAGCTAACCTGAAGCCATCAAGCTTCTCAGGGACCATGTTAAATTAGGGGAATCTGCTGTAGCTGTTCACCACTCAGTTCACTGACCTTCTAAGATCAGGTGCCAACAGCACAGCCTCAGCTGAGCCAACATCAGATTGGAGCCTGATTTCATTAAATGTTGGAAGTCACAATCATCTGAATAAACTCCCTCGGAACCCATTGAAAGCACGGGATAATACATATCCATTTTAAGATACTAAATGCGTAAGGTGATCTATTACGTAGAAATGGATTGCCAGAACAACAATTCAAACATACTTTGTTCTGTGTGAACGGAGAATGCTGGAGCTCAGAGATGCTTGGTGTGAATTCTATGTAATAGCTGCTGGCTTCTGTAGGCAACCCTGCTTCTCACTCACCTTCTTGTCCCTAGTTTTTGATTTCCACTGGACTCCAAACAGTACTTCCTCTCACACGGACGCAGGCTTCAGTGATGAGGACCTTTACATTTGTTAATCTCTCTTGAGATTCTAATTCATCCTGGAATTCCTCTTACGTCTATACCAGCACCTGTTGGCCTCACAAGACCACATCGCTCCAGCCTCAGATCTTCTGAGCCTGCCAGTCCCTACATCCGGGCTTCATCAATTGATGCCAACAGCATGCTTCCCAGCTGCTCTTCAGAGTTCAGGCTGCACCTAGTGGGAGCAGATTCAGAGTATTTAAAAACAAACTAACTAACAAACAAAAAACAGGGCAGAGGCTTATATAGACCCAATCACAGACTGGCAGAGGATTCTTAACTTTGACTTTCAGAATCCACAAGGTGCTCAAGAGGAGATCCCAGGAAAGCAATGCTGCCTTGATGCAACCCACCAAGACTAGGGTAATTTCTGTGTCTGGTGCTCACTGAAATCCTTAAGACATCTTAGCTGGAGGCACACTACTGTCCCCATCCAGAAGGAGGGGTGTGACAGTGAATCTTCGGCTTCACAGCTTGTCTTTGCTGCATCTCCGAGAAACTGCTGCTTGATTTTTCACTGTTGTTAAATTTGGAAGGATTCCATTATCATTTATGAAAAAACATCACTGTTCTAAGAACGCCTCCTGGGGTCTCAAAGCAACCTTCAGAGAGCAGATAATTTCCCGAGTTAAGCCACCAACACAAAGGTGCCCATTCATAGTCTCTGTCCCAGAGTTTAAATATGAAGCTGACATCATTGTCATTAGTAGCTCTGGGGTTTATTTTGTGGCTTCAGTAGCATCATTTGCATTACACTTGTGTGGTGCAGCCAAACCCCCAAAGGACCAGGCTGAAATGCCAGCTGCAACACATACTAACACCGTGACCTTGGACTTAACTAATTCACTGTTCAGGCCATCATTGTAGGCTTACATTGTGGGCTTGCACCAGGCTTCCCAGTTGAGGCCTCTCTCCCAACAAAACTGCAGCTGCTGGTCAGAGTCTCAAAGGAGAGAGAGCACCGCTTTAGTTCACATGACAACATGGGCTGGATATCATAATAAACATATGACTAAAACTCCAGCATTAACTGACATAGCATTGGCAGTAATGGGAATTCTTAAATGACCCTTTATAGAACACGGCATTGGTTCACCATTTCGGTAGTGATTGAAAGCATGTAGCCTCACCTGGATATGGACACAGACACTGAAGCAGGATTCAGTCCTCCTCCCCGGGCTCAGCTTTGTTCCAGCGCTCCAGTAAGCTAAATCAAAACACACATGTAACTTTGACATTCATAGTAAAGGCCTCAGGGGTGAATAGTGCCCTCATTACCTTATAGAAAATGAGAAAGAATTGGGAGCTATATGTATTTTTTGTTTGGCTTTATGAAGCTCCAGGGAAGGCCTTTGCGAACAGGATCTTCTCCGTGTGTTTTCTATGTGCCTAAAGCAACATTCTCTGTATTGTAAAAAATCTGGGGAGCACAGAATTATGCTAGGTATAGGCTACAGAAATTAGATGAAAAAGTCCAGGTGAACTCCCTTGGGAGCTCAGTGTCCTGAGGAATATCAGAAAAGCACTGGCCTAGAGGACAAAAGGGTACGTGCTTGCGTGCGTGGGTTCGTGCGTGCGTGTGGTAGAGGGTGGCTCTGGGAAAGGCAGCCCTGGGCAGATTCGTTATTTTAGAAATCGAGAGTCACACTGAATTATGACACTTAGCTTTGGTGGAGAAAATTCAGAAACCTTACTATTTCTTCTACAGAATCCCAGAGCTGGGGCTGAACTGACAGGCGAGGAGGGCGTGGCATCCCAGGCTACTGTGTTTACTTTTGCTCTCTGCTGGAAAACTCTGCCCCTGGTGTGTCCTAGTTGACTCTCCTGTGTCTTTCCCAAGAGAGCCTCCCTTTTCCCAAGCCCAAACCCCGCCTGGAACCTAGGGACGGTTTCAGAGCGTCCCTAGTGATTCCGTTTTATTCACGTCCTAATTGCATGAGCACAGTATCTACGCAGTCGTTTCTCCCATGGAGGCTGAAGGAAGAACAGCGTTTCTCCAGTTCACTGCCCGCAGAGCCCAGTTCGGTGTCTGACTCCCAGGAGGCACGTGAGAGATGTTTGCGGAAGGTTGTGGAGGCACCCTATGCCAACGTGATGGTTTTCAAAGCAGAGTATGACCATGTCATTTCTTTGGCGGGCACTCTTTTCTATGACCTTTCTGTGACTCCCTGCACTCTGCCCAAAGCATCAGCTTCCATCTCCTGCTGGGTAGAGTCTTTCAGAGGACATCTACGGGAGAGTTCCATCCTGTTCCCTCTCTTCAACTGCTTTCAGTGTCTTTTTTTTAATTTTTTACAACTTAATTCATTTTGTATCCTGACTGTAGCCACCTCCCTCATCTCCTCCCAGGCCCACTCTTCCTCTTCCTCCTCTTACCCCCTTTCCCTAGCCCACTAAAAAGGGGAGACCTCCTCCCTTGCCACCTGACCCTAGCCTATCAAATTTCATCAGGACTGCTTGGATCCTCTTGCTCTGTGTCCTGGCAAGGCTGAACTGCCAGGGGGAAAGTGAACAAAGAACAGGAAACCGAGTTCATGGCAGAGAAGACAGCCCCTGCTCCCCTTACTAGGGCACCCACATTGAGACTGAGTTGCCGCTGGGCTACATCTGAGCAGGGGGTTTAGGTCCTCTCCAGGCATGGTTCTGGTTGGTGCGTCCGTCTCTGTAGGCCACTCTGGGCCTAGATTTTTGTTGTTGTTGTTGTTGGTCTTCTTGTGGAGCTCCTGTCCCCTCCAGCTCCTTCTGTCCCTCACTTTTCCATAAGACACCCTGTGCTCCGTTTGGCTGTGAGTCTCTGCATCTGCTTTGTTGGGTTGAACCTTTCAGAGGACATCTATGGTAGGCTCTCATCCTGTTCCTAGTCTTCTACTGTATCTGGTGTGTATCCTGTTTGCCATTCTGAATGAGAATTAAGCATCCTCCCTAGTATCCTTGTCATTTAGCTTCTTTAGGTCTGTGGATTGTAATACGGTTATCCTGTATTATACGGCTAATATCTGCTTATAAATGAGTATATGCCATGTGTGTCTTTCTGCTTCTGGGTTACATCACTCAGAACGATCTTTTCTAGTTCCATCCACTTACCTGAAAATTCCATGATTTCCTTGTTTTTAATAGCTGCATAGTATTCCATTGTGTAAACGTACCACAATTTCTGTATCCATTCTTCGGTTCAGGGACAGCTAGGTTTTTCCAGATTCTGGATATTATGATAGGCACAGATACTCTTATAAAGGAAACCATTTAATTGGGGTGGCTTACAGTTTTGGAGGTTTAGTACATTATCATCATGGTGGCAGAGTGCAGGCAAGCATGGTGTTGGAGAAGGACCAGAGAGTTCTATATCATGTTACAGTATACTCCTTTACTCTTTCCAGTTAGTGCATATTTATGTCTTGCTCAGACAAAGTCCCTAAAAGATCTTTTGATTATCTTATGATTTTAATCCAAGCAGAAATCCTTCCATACCCTTTCTCTGTCTTCCATGTGGCTTCTAACATGGTCATGTTGCGTGAAGATGGTGAGACAGAAAAGAATACAGAAATCTTTTTAGTCTGCTATGGTGCCACCACGCATGTTCATGTTTAGATTCTACTGGTTAAATACTCAGCCACTCAGCAACGCCTGGCCTCTACAAGGATGTATGTGTGAAGTATGGTCCATATGTTCAGTCCTAGAGGAAAACAAAATACTTTTGTGGTCCTGCCATACCCTATGAATCAAGGGAGGGAAGAATAAAGAGAAAATAGAAATAAAGAGAAAAGGATGATAAAGGTGAATCTATTAGGTATTTTTCCGTGTTAAAACACTATGGTCAGGGAACCTTAGAGAAGGGACGGTTTCATTGGACTTACAGTTCCGAAAGGTGGCAGCTAGCATCAGGAAAAGGAGTGCTGAGCGTTCACATCTTGAACCATAAGCATGAAGCAAAGAAACCAAACTGGGACAAGGCCTTAAGCTCTCAAAGCACATACCAGCGACATCTTCCTCCAGCAAGGCCATACCTTCTAATCCCAGATAGCACCGCCTCCTGGGGATCAAGTATTCAGATGCTAGAACCTACTGGGGACAATTTTCATTCAAACCACTAGAGTGACCTAAACAGTAGAAAAAGACGGGCTTGTCTGTATTCATAAAGGAAATGGTAGAAAAGATGAGACTTAAAGAATGATTAGGATGGAGTCACAGGAGGAGGTGAGAAGCAAAGAAGAGAAACAGGGCAAAATATTTAGTATTCATTCCCTAGGGCCGAAAGACTAGCTAAATAAGAGGCAATGAGGAAAAAAAATGTAAATACAGAAGAAATGCAGGTTGGGGGTGGGAGCGTCTATTGGGAACATGATGCCATTTACACATAGCTTGAAGTGCAGCCTGAGAAGGATTATGGAAAAGTTTGGAGTTTGTGTGCATCGCAGTTGATTTGCAGGCTGAACATAGTCTGAGAGGGAAGCAAGCAAACCCACTGGAAAGTGTATTGGAAGCATGCATACACGGCTGTTCCTTGCAATCACCAGGAGAGATTTCAGAAAGCACCTGGGCTCCCGTTCCTACCGCTGCGTTGCAGTCAGGCTATTTTGCAAGCCCTCCAAGTGACTGCGGCAGCCAGCCTTGGAGGAGTCAAGGTCTCCATGCACAAAGATCAGTTCTCATGGTCAGAAAGTACCTCACATATAACCCTGTATCACTGCATAAATTATCCATATACCAACAGTCTTTGAAGTCTCTTTTTTCTTAGAAAGGAAAAAGATTTTCCCATTTGTCTTATTTAAGCAGCAGCATCTTTTAAAACCTGCCTTGGGTACCATTTTCAGTCACAAAAGGACATAGAGATTAAAAAGAAAGCCGAATGTTATTATTTTTGAAATGATTTTGGACATGAGAGGGGGCAGTGAATGTTTTGGTGAGAAACTCCAAGACAACAATTCTAAGAGCAATTCTAAGATCTGGTCTTGGTCATTATGAAGGCATATTTCAAAGTGACAGTCTGGAATGCATTAAGATTTTATTAGCTGGGTTTGTATCTTAAGGACTTAAAAACATGGATCTTCGTTTTCACTCTGATCCTAGGTCCTGCAAATGTTACAGCTGGTCCTTATCTTCCTTCTTACCAGGGCTGGCTTCTAAACCCCAGCTTCTTTAACTGTAGTCTGTGACCCCCCATTTGGGACCTTGAAAATAAACACAGGGTTCCTCGAACTTGGCAGTAGTATTAGTTTTCTGAGTGTTGTCCAAAAGTTATGTCAAAAACATTGAGGAAATCTAAGATGTCTCTGGCAGTGCTATACATCTCCACTACAGCCTCAGTTCCAGATGGGTGTGTACTTTGTACAGCACATGCCACCATGTCCTCCAGTGCCAATGAGTGATGTCTTGAGACAAATGCATTTGATGAACTGTACTGTTTTTTGTTTTGTTTTGTTTTTAATATACCCAGAAGACTTTCTGCTATTTTAGAGCCACATGGTTTCATTACAGAAAAGACACCTTTAAAGGTCTGGAGAGATGGCTTAGGGAGTAAGAGTACAGTGCATAAGAGCACACAGTGTTTTTCCAGTGAACAGGTTTGGGTCTCAGCATCTACATGATGGCTAACAATTCCAGCTCCAGAGGACCTGTCAACCTCTTCTATCTTCCTGTGACCTGCATGCACATGGTACACAGATTCATGCAAAGCAGACATACATGTAAAATTTTAAAAAAGTTTAAAGAACTTTTCATAATTTCCTGCCATCATTCTTTAAGTATAAAATGTAAGTATAAAATGAGCATGTTTAGAATGTGTTGTGTTAAGAATATTTGATTTTGGCAATTGCTTCCATGTTACTAATTTGAATTTCATGAAAAATTGTGAAATTTTGCCTTGGGATTAGGACAGACTTCTAATTTCTGAGGTGGCGCTGTCCTTAGCATTGGCAATAGTAAAATCAAAATACTGGGATATGAAAGTCATTGAGGATGCTCTTTGTACTTCAGCATCAGTTATTCTACTAAAGTGTAATTCTCTCTGTAAAAATAAACTTACATATCCAGGGCACTGTAGAAAATTTTTTCACATAAAAAGGGGTGGCAAATGAAAAAAAGTTTAGGAAAGCTGTTTAAATGATAAGTTCTACATGAAGTACAAATAAGGAGACTCATTGCCATTCCCAGGAATGAGAAAATTCACTTCATCCTAAACCAACATGAACAAACTATAGCCCATAGGGCAGTTCTTACCCAAAGTATTTTCTCTATGATCTGTCTATTAAACATTGTTTAATATAAATTTAATATATTTACTTAAGGATTTATTTTAATTTTTTTCATGAGTACTTTACTTGGATGTATATATGTGTACTGTGTGAATACTTAGTACCCACAGAGGCCAGAAAAGAGTCACATGCCCTGGAACTGGAGTTGCAGAGGACTGTCAGGCTCCATGTGGGTGTTCTGGGGACCAACCTCTGCAAGAACAGCATGTGAAAAATTACATAAAACCCAAGTCTGAGTGTGTAAAACGCACACGCGTTTTCTTCATGGCCACTGTCTCACTACATTGGCCAAGTGGGTAGCTGTGGCATATTTGAATAGGCTGGGAAGTCAAAAGTTCTTTCTCTCTGGCCCATGCAAGCGCCACCTGTCCCTACAGTGGACCACAGGCAGGAAGAAAAAGAAGTCTACCAGTTCCCACGCTGGCTTCACAATACAGTCACCTGTTGAGTTCCCAAAACAAATCAGTGCCAGGTCCGCACCCTCAATAGTTCCAGAATGAGTCGGTCTGAGGTGGAGGAGCTTTTACAACTTCCTGCTCATCTCAACAACAGTCAGGACTGAAAGCCACTGCATTAACGATGGACTGCATGAAGTTCTGAGTTTCTCAAGGAAGCTAGTCCCAGATGTGTGTCTGCTGTGGACTGCAGCCTCTCGTCTAAGGAAGCAAGGCAGTTACTGAGCCTAGAGGGGTCGGGGAGAGAGAGACGTTATTGTTTTTCACCATAGTACTATTTCTAAAGCTCAGTTCTGAGCTCTCTGCCCATGCACTGGTAGCTCAGACACATTCCTCCACTTCTCAGAACTGTGTGCGTGTGTCCAGCAAGCCCCCTAGGGCTGCAGAGCATATACCTTTGCAGGAAGCCATGCTGGTTCACTTCTCAGGATACACCCCAACAGGCAACCTTTACTTTGTCTTTGTAGTATGTCTTCTATAATTATTGGTGGTCTCACAGGGAAGCGGGGAAAAGACAACTTTATCAGAATCCCAGTCTCAGCTAGTTCTGTCAGCACCATTGGCACAGGGTGGCTTCGGGGCTACAAGGCTGCTCTGAGCTATTATTGTGCCTGGCTCCTTCTCAGCAGGACTCAACGCAGACAATACAGCGTACAGCGAGCGTGGGGGATGAACAGTAAATACAAGGCCTTGGATTTTTTTTTAATCTTGTCAGTTTTTCCCTGATTTGTGTCCTTTATCCTAGCCCCTCTGCTATATAAGCTGCTCAAAGCTAATGCCCATAACGCCACCACCCACTGGTAGCAGCAGGCTGCTGGGCCACTGTGGGGTTCTCATTGCAGTCATTTAGAATGCCTGCCATTATTCAGCAACTGTACATGTTAACCCAGTGGCATAAGGTTGCTCAAATACCTTCTCCTTTGGTTTCTCTGCATTCTAGAGGCTGACAGCAATGGCGACAGTGCTGTCCCCCAGACTCTAACTGCCTGGTTCAGACAGCATGTATCACATCTTGCCACACATCCCGTGGAATAGCCTTCTGCTAAAAAAAGAAGGAATGCTGGGTAATTATAGAACTCAGATGGCGCTTGACATCTCTGCCACCACATTAGAAAGTTTAAAATATTTCTCAGATGTGTTCTTTTACTTCTGTAAGAGTCCAGTAATTCACACCCCCCCCACACACACACTTTGCTTGTTTACAACTCCTGTGACTAAACCAATGCTGGCGTACAGTCAAGCTCTACAATGTATGCTACCTGCTGAGGCTGTTGGGAATGAATCCCAACAGAGGCCACACAGCTGTTTGGAAAGGAAAGATGGCCTACCCTAGGTCTTGCTTTTTTGAAACACCTCCGTAGAACAACTTCTTCCTTTAACACTTATATGACTTTAGTTGTTCTTCACAGTAGCTTATGAATACCCAAATTTACAAACTATTGCTACTTTGGTTATTGTGAAGGCCACCTGTATACAACACCACATCTCAACATACAGAAGTAATGGTAACAAAATGAATTTGCCCTTAGCACAGGTACTTCTGTGTCTCACAGATAACCACAGAAGCAGCAGGGCACTGAGAAGTAGTGGTTCACTCGAGCTGTTCTTGTGTGGAATACGCATAGGCTGAGAAACAGCATTATTTAACCATGGAAATGTGACTTTGTGGAGGACTGAATACCAGGAAACCCAATGGCTATAGAAGAGCAAAGGAAGGAGAGCCAGCTGCTTTTGGTGGGGACGGGTCTGCACACAGGAAGCCAGGTTGTCTGCTGGTCTTGCTAAGTGGAAGGTAGGCTTGCAAACACTTTCAAATCACCAAATGCCCGCCGTGTGCTGCCACCTGCATTCGTCATGACCCTTACTGAGGACTTGTCAGAGTGTGGGGGTGTGCTTGAGGCTGTGACAGATTCAACAAGGTGACAAAAGGAAAGGGATTCACCTTCCAGCACTGTCCGCGGTAGCACGGTACCCTCTGGGTAGTGATCACAGATGTATACTAGCTCATTCTGTGACAACAGCATTGTCCCTCCAGAAAGTCTGCCGAGTCTTACAGAATGTCTTACAGGCTGTTAGGGGAGGGTCACCTACTCCCATCTTCCAGGGATATGTGTAAGGTCAGAGAAAAGGGGGTAACAGATGAATATGACTGCAATTAACAACGAGATAGGATCCAAATGCATTCAGTAGAACAGGTGGGTAACCTGGGCACGGGGCCACAAGACGTCTGGCAGCTTACAGCTTTGCCTAACAGGGACCCCGAGTTTCTACCAAATTTTGGCACAGCAAAGAAAGAAAGAGGATGGCTTACAAGATTTCTGGAACCCTCCAGGAACACACTTGTTCCCAAATATTGAGCATCTGCTCCCCTGTTTTAGTTTTTCAGAAGGGCTTGTGGAGTCTTGCGCTATCACTTCTTTGATATGGCACATGGCTTCATTGCACACATATGAATATGTACAGAAGATGATATGCAGATTCGGCTATACTTTATTCCATATCATGTTACAGAAAACAACAATGACAGCTGACAAACCATTACATCCTCCATAATACAGACAAATAACAATTGGCAACACATATGCAACATGTAATGTTCCATTCTCCTTGCTATGTGCCATGTGAAGCATAATGAGTATCTGAGGTCCTAACCTCATTAGAAAGTACACATCTCAGTGCATCATATAAACAAAGGGGTGCGGGAGAAAGAAAATGAAATGAGAAAAAAGTGGAAAGCCCACTCACAAAGAATGTAGATTTTTGTTTGTGCCTCTAATATATGCTGCTGTGAAAGGGGGCAGTGAGGACAGGAAATTGCTTGTTTCATTTGAGATTTACAAATTTTTCAGTTTGGTATATGAGGAAACTAAAAACTAACATACAGTTTCCGCTGTCTACAAGCCAAGAATGGAGAAGGAAGTTATGCACAATTATGCAGCATATTTCTATGTATAGGGGCAGGCAATGATCTACCCCAGTATGTACAGCCTAAACATCCTCTTATATAACAAAAGATTACAAACCCAGGAATATTCACAGATGGGTGTCGGCTATGAACGCATACATAGGGTATTCATTACAGTGGCTGTCATATACACACTGAAGAAAGGGCAGCAAGAGCCCCTGGTTTCCCCACAATCCACATGCTCCCTTGGAAACTTTTAGTCACTTGAGAGCTAGAAACAAATTCTCATCCGTGCATGGTGGGTCGATAGCTGCCCCTGTCTTATACCTCTAAATTTTTGCCTAGTACAACAGACACATTTTCGTGACCTATTATCTTGTATTTCTTAATTAAAATGTTCCCCTTAAGAAGCTGGAAACTAAGTCCCATACTTCCTTTTCAAATACTGTGTGAAGTGAGGTTGGGTTGATACAATTGCCATGCCAAGGTGTTCATGCTATTCTTACCAGCTGTCCAAACTCAGGCTATTCCTTCATAGAAAAATAATCTCACCAAACATTCCAGAGCTTTCTCGACAGTATAACAACATGTTAATGAACGCAGTCTGTACTGGTTTTCAGGATGCCCTCAGAGAGGGCAGGAGAGACAAGCAGGGGAAGGGGGTATGACTGTGCTGGGCTGGGGTGGGAGCAGACACTTTGGATTTCCTTCCTTGATGACAAGCACAGGAAACTGAAACCCTTTTAACCTGAGAGGTATGCCTATCCTGAGGCAGACCCCACACTGAGCAGTGTTATGTCTTACTTCCCAGGAGAAGCTGTCTAGACAAGGGCATGGGTCTCTAGCTGCTTTTACATTCTTATTGAAACCTTTCAACATTAGCGTGGAGTTCCTGACGTATACTTAGTGAAATATAAACATGTTGCCTTTCCCTACCAGATGAATGAGGGAGTCTAAGCAAATCACAGGGGAGGCTGTTGCTAATTACACATAAGGTTTTCACCCCACTTAAAGAACTCCCAATTTAATTATACTTTAAATCAAAATACCTGTAAAGACTTCCCATGGAAGGAATGTACAAAAGAGAGATGAAAACGGTTCCCAGGGAGCAAACAGTATACACTGTCACCATTGGTGTGTCTTTTGCTTTCTTTCAGATCATTCAGTAGGCAATTCCTTGATTCTGAGATTGCAGTGAGCGATCCCGCTGAATAGGCTAGAGGATGGTTATGCCTGTTACTCAGAGACAACCCCTTTGAAAGTTTAGGAACCTGGATCTACTCCCGGAGTAGCTGGGTTTGACTACCCAGAAGCATTTCTCTCATCCGAGAGCCAGAAAGCCCTTGTCAAACTGGATCCTAATTCCTAGTCTTGATCCTAAAAATGTGTGGCACATTTCAAGCTTGTAGTTTTTTTCCCCTCTTTCTCAGGAGGAGTAAAACATAGAACAACGTGCACAGATGCGTTTCCATGGAGATTTATGTCAGGAGGAGCAAAGGGCATGCATCACATGAGGTTTGCTAACTGCCCCTTGGGCCCAGCTTTATAGGATTGTGCACCCAGATCAAGGTGCACTGTATGCTTACAGCAGCCCTCTCTTGTCCTGCAAGGCCCCAGAGCTCCTTAAAACAAGGGAAGCTGGGCCTTTCTTTACCATTTATATTTTTAAAGCAAAATTCCCGCATGGCTTGTAAGTTATTACCGGGAGACTGGTTTAAAGTTTGGTACCCAGTGATGCCTCCTGAACCGCTTGGAATGTTTCCGAACAATCAAATTCAAAGGCTTTTTTTGTGTATGTGTGTAAGTGAGCAAACTTTTAATTCTGGATGATTTTTAAATTTGCTTTTTAAGCATTAATCAGCTAACACTACTATTGAGACTCACTGTGACAGACAGATGGTTTTTGCACCCAAGTATTAAGATGATGTTCCTAACTATTTTCTCCAATTTAAAAATATAGAGCATAACAGAATTGATGGAAACAAAAATAAGATGTTGACAAGACCCAGAACACATGTAAGTTGCCTTGCTTTCCACAGGCTAATTAAAAAAAAGTCAGCCTTCGTTCATTCCTTACTTTGCCCTTTGTGCTTGTCTCTCTACCTACAACCTGCTCAAAAACAGTCATGCTATTGGAAATGCTAAGCAGATTCTGGTCTTCTGTGTAAATGTATGGACATTTCCAATAAAAAGAGAACCCCCACATTTCCAAACTTCCTCATAGGTAAGCAACAGATAGGTCCCCACTCTCTGGGACCATGCTGTCTAGTCATTCAGAAAACATGGGGTTTGTTTTAGCAAAAAGAATGTCCTTCCTGGTAGTTGCAGAATGTCCTCCGCTCTCAAAGCAAACACACATTGTTTCATGTCACTGTGCGGCTTTCAAGTGCAGACATTACTGAAGAAGTGTGAACACCAAATGTGTTGTCTTAATGTATTTAAGACATGGCTGATGAAAGCATTAAAAAAAAAAAAAAAACCAAACCTTCACAGAGACACTGTGCGGCAGAGGGAAATCAAACAGAATCAGACACAAAAGACTGAAAAGAACGCATGCCATGTATCAGTAAGCAAAGCTTAATCTTCACATAGTCTTGGAAATCACAAGGTATCCAAATGCGTGCAAGGTTTTAAATAAATTGCAGAGAAAACAGGGTCTTGCCAGCTTCCATTTTCTTGTGAGTGAGATCCACCCACAGGGAGCAGAAGGGAACTGATCCAGCCTCCTTGCACTGCTGGCCACTTCATTAGTGTTCTTTAATTTAATTTTTTTAAAAATTTCTTCTTCTTTTTTCTTCCCAGAATGATGACAACTTAATCCTGGAAGGAGGAAAAGAGAAAATTGTTACATTAAGAAAAAACCTTACATCATTCATTTCTTTTTTCTAAATTACTTGAGACACTAAAATTGCCAAATTAAGGCCGCTGCCCCTCTCTGCAGCTACACCAAGCTCCTACATTTGAGACTGAACAATTTCCTTTACGAAAACATTTCTTAAATATGATAAACAAGTGCCCCAACTGCATTTTCCTCCCTTGGAATACTGTAATTTTGTGAATCTAAATGGGCTAAATTCCTCCTGGATGATTTAGGGGAAAGTACACCCAGCTAAATTCCTTCCCTAAACTATTAGAGACCAATGCTGGTCTTAATTAAGTGCCTGAAGCATCATGTAGACCATTAGAAGGACAGACCATCATCTCTATTTTTTTTTCTGAACATGAAAGAAAAAAAATGGATTACAGAAATGCCTTTAAAAATCAGCCATATAATTTCTTGGTTGCCTATCATCAGTTATGTTAGGTTCACCAGAATGAAGGTGGGCCAGCGTGACCTGAACTGGCACCCCTTTCCCAACATTTGCACAAAGCTTTCTTGCTTCCAAAAATACCAGCTTGATACTGGGAACCATTGTAGGCAAGGGAGGTATCTATCTATCTATCTATCTATCTATCTATCTATCTATCTATCTATCTATCTATCTATCTATCTATCTATCTATCTATCTATCTATCCATCCATCCATCCATCCATCCATCCATCCATCCATCCATCCATCCATCCATCCATCCATCCATCCATCCATCCATCCATCCATCCATCTATCTATCTATCTATCTATCTATCTATCTATCTATCTATCTATCTATCTATCTATCTATCTATCTATTTATTTTTTAAAGCTCCTATTCGCCTGTTTGTTTAGTTAGGAAAAGTGTGGGACTCCCAAGTTCAAGTCCCATAATTTAAGGAGTTGATCAATCAGTTTCACTCCATACCGGAAGCCATTTGTCAACTAGGCTTAGGATGGTGTTCCTGGACACTGCCTAGTCAGTCTTGCCTGTCATCACCTACAGGGACATCTTGTCATCCTGCTGGACACAGAGGAAATGTTGGCCAAAGCTATTCAGATTTGACCTTTCAGAGACTTCACATGTACACACACAGGCTTTTCCCACAGGCTATAGCCTTGAGGACATTCCCTGCCTGGCAGTGACTGAGCCGTGCCTAAACCAAGAGCTCAAAAAGTCCCATTCTTAGATAGAAGATTCATCAGAACAAAACATCCCTATCCTCTACTGAGCTTTACTTCCTCTGATAAATTTTCAGAATCTTAACCTCCCCTCCAGTTTTTATTTTTTTATGGGGGTGGAATTCATATAACACAAAATCAGCCATTTTAAGGTATATAATTTGGTGGCACTTAGTCTATTCACAATTCTGGACAGCCATCTTTTGTATATAATTTCAAAACATATCATCACTTTCAAAGGAGACTCAATACCACTTATAGCACCAACTGTCTTTCTGACCCTGTGGGGTCACCTATTCTGAATAGTTCATCTAAGAGGAATCAGACAACATATGACCTTTGGCACCTGGCAGCTCTCGACTACCATGACAGTTTTGAGGTTCTCCATGTTGTGGTGTACATCAGCACTTCATTATTTTCTAAAATACCCAGGTAATGTCTCAAGTTTTTGTCTACACCATCTGGTCCTCATCCATTCATCATCTAATATGTACCTGAGTTCTATCACCCTGTGGTTACTGTAAATACTTTTACTATCAAGACTGATTCGATATTTGCTCCAATTCCTGCTTTGAATTCTTTAGGTTGTACACTTGCAGGTGTGATTCCAGGATGAAACAGAAGTTCTACTTTTAGAGCATTTACTTATTTACAGTGAAGAAGCACTCCAATTTCACCATTCTCAAGTCAACAATTTTTTTCTTTACTTTTTTTTTAACTGTAGTTTCTCCTATGATGAACTGACTTACTTTTATTGAGTTGCCTTTTCCTAATGGTTGGAGGTGTTGAACACATTTTTATGAGCTTATTTGCCATATGGAAAACTTCCTTCAGGGAAATATCTATTCAAGCCTTTTCCTCACTTTATAATTCATTTTGCCAATGCTGCTGAGTTGCACTTCTTTGTGCACTTGGGCATATCTTCAGATATACAACTTGAAAATAACTTTGTAGTATGGATTGCCAATGACTACATTCTTTGGATTTTGATGAGGTTCAAAATACGTATTTTTATTTCGTTGCTCATACTTTTGGTGTCACACTTTAAAATGCATAGTGAAATCCAAGGTTGTAAGGATTATATCCTAAGGTTTATTCTGTGATTTTCTACAGTTTAAGTTTTTTGTGGTTTTTTTTTGTGTTTTTTTGTTTTTTGTTTTTTACTAATTTTATGTGCTTTGGGTATGGCGTGAGGTAGGGTTCGCCTTCTGTTCTTGAGAGTTCTCTGCAATCTGACTAGATGGAATGTAAATCAAAGTGTTTCTATCACATTTCTAGAGAGGGCTTGGTATGGACAGATGCTACACATAAGCCCGTTGCTACCTCCAAATCCCAACTCATCCACTTTTTCCCCAATGTTTTCTGTTCTGTACAGTATGCTCTATCCACAGTAATCCACCCCCTCACCTCTGCCTAGAGACACCTTTATTAAGTCTTGTCTGAAACACATCACAACTGTAGCACAAGCAATTACATGGAACAGCCCCTAGAGCTCTACCCACAACTCTTCCCTCCAGAGAAATAAAGGAAACACACTTTTCTCCATCTGCATTATTATGTAAGAACACGTTCCGAGCTATGCATAAAAAAAATCCTCCCTGAGGTCCTTGAGATCAAGGGGAGAGGTCACTTGTCTCCATAGTATTTCAAGGACACTTTCTGTTTCAAGCATCCTCGTCCAGTCTCTCTCCCACTACCAGCTTTGAGCATTTTATCAAGCAGATGACAGAGGTGTCCTTTTCATCCCATGAACCTCGGGCAGGATGGGATTCCAAGTCTCCCTCTGGCTGTAGTCATCCGGTGTTGGCCAGCCATTGAGCCCTTAGGACCCTCTCCAAATGATTCAGGCTTTGCAGTTCTCCTCCCTCCTACAGCTTTAATCAACAGACTGGAGACCTGGTGCCCAAGCGGACTTCCTGAGGGAGACGCTTAGTCCTTCTTGATATGTTTCCTTTGAGGAAGCAAGCTAAAGATGCATGTAGCATAATTGTATTACTGGTTAAAGCAATGTGAATCCATAGCATGGCACAGGCATGGCTCAGGCACACAGTAAGTACTTAATGAAGAACAAGAAATGAAAAGGAAGAGCCTGAAAACACGGGTGAGAATGACACATTTACTGAAGCTAAACAGCTCTGTGCCATGGCTTGCTCGTGTTGCTGAGACAGATGGAACCAGGCAGCCATTTCAGCCACAGTGCCAGTTACTTGGCTTGGTATGGAGGAGAAGGTTATTGATAAACACCACCACTCAAAAACAGTGGGCAGGACTTATTCTCTGATATAAGAAAAATCACTGCACTCCAATATAAAACCAATAGACTCCACTATATTATATTCAAAAGGAATGATTTGCTCTCCAATATATGTGACTTCATATAACAATAAATTTGGTTGACACTATACACTTTACTACCCTCTTGAGTACATTTAAGACATTTTATACACTCTGATACTATTTATTTGGACTTGCATTGTCCTGATTCTGACTGCAATCTATAGGAGACTCATATATGCCTAACTAAGGTATAGCAGAATTAGGTAGTAAGGGCCAATACACACCAGCAATGATTGGCCAGTAAATGGTCAATGCAGTGGCTACCGCGAGTACTTAGCTTTGGGTTTTGACATTTAATGGGAGAATATAAGAATAAGAAAATAGAGGAGGGGCCAACGACAGTATGCCTCCTGTCTCTGTGAGATGACTCTGAACAACTCATACTGTGTCAGCTGCACTGCCTGATGCTTTTCCAGAGCAGAGGATGCCCATCCTCTGGCTTTGGGAATTGTTAGCTTCAAGATTTACAGAAAGCAATAAACACATTTTTAGAAATCTAAGTGCAATCAAGTATTTCACGGGTGGGGATTTAGACCGAAGGAATGGAACGCTATGATGGGCAAGTAAAATATGATGCAAATGTAAATCTCCCTCCTGCATTTGATTGTTAATTAAAACACATCACACGCACAATACAAACGAACAGTGACTACGAAGGGTAAGTTGAATGGCTGGCATGCACAGCCACTCCTAGCTATGTAAATCATGAGACAGGTGGGTGCCATTTCTATCTAGTGCTTGGCTTCCACAATGAGCTTTTTCCTAAAATGAATGTTTTACAGAAGAAATCGGATTCAATTGATAAAATCCTTATTCAGAAGTATCTACATAGAGCTTCTCAGCTATAAATATTAATTAATTGGATCGCTGGTACCCATAATGCAACTTTGTTCTGACCCGTGTGCCCTGTGAACTAGATATTTTTTTGGATTCAATTTTCTTAAAACCAACTGTCAGCGTCATGTGATAGAGGAGATGAGAAATGAAAATGAGGAGCCCCGCTGTGCAGGTGGGTGACCTGTGGGAGCGAGTCTGCCTGGTAGGATTTTTACACCAACCATCAGACACAGACCAATTGATTAGATCATCTCATACCCGCCACCAACTAGGCTCAAGAGACTAATTAGGGAGAGTACTGCCTGCGCGGGCACCCCATTGACACCTAATTTGCTCAGCCAAAGCCTTTGGGGAAAATGTATTATCCTCTGCAGCTGCACTTCATGCATTTCTGATTTGAGGCATAAGCAAGGAGTGCTTCATCACTCTTTTGAGCAGGCTGAAGGTAGAAGCCCTTAAGTGCTAAATGCGAGCAAACAGACTCAAATTAAAAACAGGCCAGGCTCTTTCTAATTCCCTCTGTGCTCTCTGATAAATCTTTGTGTGTACATTCACACACCACTACACACATGCATGCCATTTACACGCCGGAGGGAGAGCAGAACCAAGGCCCCAGATCAGGGCATTCTGATGTGGTCAGATGACCTGTGTTTTGTTCTGCCCAATGTACCCTCTCCAACGTTTTGTGTTTATTTTTGTTGTGGGATCTCCTGACCCCCATCCAACCACCTGGTCTGCTCACTGTCCCTCCTCAAGGTGTTCTTTCTCTACAGGAAGATTTAAACAAACAAACAAACATTTCCCTCTAAGCCTCACTGGAGAAAAGTGATTATTTTTCAAAATTAAAACAAAATTATTATTATTCAAAATCAAAACAGCTCTATGTTTTTCTCTAATCACCTAAGTAATGGACAGGATATTCTCAGGTTGTAGGTGCGGCTGAGGGGTGACTGGCTCATTTCCCCTAATGCAGAGACTCCTGAAGAAGTCTCTATTTAACTGGGAAGAAACACTAACTTTTGAAAGAATGGAGGCTACCTCATGCGGCAAATCCAATACAGGATTTATGAAACGATTAAATTATCTTTTTAAAAATGAAATATCATGAGTTGGGTGAGGTAGCACAAGCCTTTAATATCGGTACTCAGAGAGAGTTAGAGGGCAGTCAGGTCTACAGAGTGAGTTGCAGGACAGTCAGGTCTACACAGAGAAACCCCATCTCAAAAATAAATAAATAAACATATGAATAATAAAAATGAATATCACTTAATTGAGTTTAGTTTTGTATGCTTCCAAGTTAGAGTAAAACTAACGCTAACCTCCCTCTCAAATGGAGAGTTCCTGGTGTACACAGGGAGCAGTAAGCATGTAATTAATTACATGCAAGGGAAAAGAAACTAAAACAATTGGTAATATGGAAAAATTAGGGTGCCTTTGCCGATAAATCTAGAGAATTCAGGCAATGGGTTTCCAGGATGGACAAAAGAGAAAACAAACAAACAAACAAACAAAAACACAAAGCAAAAGGGGACTTTCTCTGGAGCGGTTTCTTTAGTGGACTCACAGGGTTGATGTCTCCCCACTGACTGTTGGATGAATGAATTTTCCTATATACTCAAGGAAACTACAATAACTATTTTATGTTCACTTAAGTCATAACTATTTCTAAGAAACTGCTTTAACTGCATGGCTTTTAGACCAGTATTTAAACTCGAGCTTATCTGGAGCCGAGTCTGGAGGCCATCAGACTGTTTTGCTAAAGGAATTGAGAGCGGTTTGAAACTACTTAGAGATTAGGTTCCTTGCTAAAAAATGCATAACTGTCTCTAAAACTTATTCTGGTTTTGTAAAGAATAAAGTTCAGAATCTTTCCCCTAACTTTTATGTCTACAAGATTTCACATGAAAATTGTCTGGGAAAGGTCACCAACCCATTTGTATGGCTCCGTTTGTGTTATTTTGTTTAAAGCGCTAAGACAAACAAAGTAAATCTTTGTATCCAGTTCATCTTCAAGCTCAGTTTGCTATTGCACAGACTTAAATGTGCAAATAAGACGCTAATTGCTAAGTACCTCAGGGTAAGCCCAAATCTCTCTCTTTCTCTCTCTCTCTCTCTCTCTCTCTCTCTCTCTCTCTCTCTCTCTCTCACACACACACACACACACACACACACACACACACACATCTTCGCTTGTGTGCATGAACACACCACAAGATCAGCTTTTATATTCTGAACATTATCAATACTGGGATCAATTTGGGAAATCTGCCAACTTGCTATCTGCCAGCTTGCCATCTTTTTGAGTGAGTTTGTGTTATGATCTAACTAGAAATACAAGTTTTTCTTACAGAACTTCTGAAATCAGGCCTTCCAGTTTCTGAAGCCCTGTGCTGGCTCTTTAAGGGGGTGGGAGAGAGTGTAAAATACATAGAAGCAGGGAACTTGGTTAAACCTACTTCTGTAACTTGTTTCTGGTTTATGACAATCATGTTTCCTCCCTCCAGAAGAGAACACATCTTTGAGACCAGCAAGATACTATTAATTAAAACGAATACAGAGAAAGACAAGCTTTGTTTTAAGCTTACCAGAAGGCTCATCATTCAAAATAGCCCAAATCCTTTAAGTTGAAAGCTGTTTGGTAACATCCATATGGACGCACAATTCACTAATTGCAGCAACTTTGCACATTTTAAGCTTTTGTGCCAAAGCGGTGAGCTTAATTAGAAAAAAACTTTAGGCAAAGCTGGAAGTCTGACTTCTCAAAGACAAAGCGCTTCCCAACCGAGGAGAAGGATTTAACACGTCATTTTAATAATCATCATTAGCAACAAACATTTACTGAAGTCCTCATGAAAGGCCAGGCATTATATGATGTAGAATTAGTACTGAATGAAAAGAACATGCTATTTTAATGGTGTGACTGTTTATTAAATTGAATTTATGCAAATGTCAAACACCGGTCATATTTTAGACACATATAGACAAAAACTGACATTTTGGGGACTGCTGCCCACCTCAGAGAGTGCCAGGAGGGTACAAGGAGACTCTTGATGCAGGCTTCTCAGGACCAAGACACAATTCATGTCTTTATTGTACATATTTACAGAAAATTAAGTATTACGCCAATATATTAAAGAATAATTGTATGTATACAAAATATTTTTTTTAAAAAACCGGTGAGGCCTAAACTATCTCATTTTAATAACAAAGCTAATAGAAAAGTCTTCACCAAAGGTGGCTTATTCTTTTCAAGGATTTCTCATTTGAACCTTTTTTTATTTGTTCAGCATACTTTTATAAGTGACTGGTTCCCAAGTGAGTATAAGTTAATTAAACAGGATTCTGAGGCCTTAACCCTCCTCATACATGACAGGCCTATTAATATATATATAAATAAATAAAATGTCCTGCCATAGAATTCAGCTGTGCGAGCATTTCTCACAATGGGCATACACACAATCTTATAAGACTGCTAATAGCATTTAGAAGTCAGATAAGCACAGACATTCACATTGACTTTTTACTAAAATATCCTAGAAGAGGTTTGACTACATTTGGGATAGACACATTATTTTTTAAAGTGCTCATTCAGTATTATCCTCCAGAATGTTTACAGGGTTAGGGTTTTGAATTTAGTATATATAAAATCACCTATAACTTTGAACCCACTTGATGAACTATTATATTTGGTAAAACTTGCAAAGCTAACATTAATTTCTGCGGCACACACAGATAACATGTGACTGGTCAGTAGAGAAGGATTATCAGGATACCAGGCACATGAGAAATGTCTTTCTAATTCTGGACTCATGAAATATGAAGTAACAACAGCCACATGCAGAAGACATAAGGACAGTTGTGTCCCAGCCAAAGAGACACATGGCACTGTACACACAACCCTGTTCCCAACATGCTTCCTCTCTGTTTGCTTTGCCTACAAGCTCTATCGTGGGATGAACTGCTAACTGTGCTGTTTGCCTGAAGGCTCCCGGATTCTTCCCCTTTGGTACCGATTTTGGGACCTCAGTCTTCATTTCCGGCATCTTCCACTTGTAAACTGTGTTACTCCTTTGTGTCTGTTATGAGTGCACATTGTGTTCTCAAGTGTTGTGGACATTTATAAGGCTCTGCCTCTTACTCCTCTGCACATCCTGTCCCTCTATAGGCCCTAAAATTTTTACTGTTAAATTTTCTTTAACAGGAACATGAATATCACACCACACTAGGTATGTCTATACTTACAGGAACACACTCTGACACTGTCACAAAAAATGCTTTGTAGAACTTTTTTTTTCCCCACCAGGCAATGTCTGCAGAGATGAAGGCAGGTCCCCCTGCATTTGGGATGTGGATATTGGACAGGTAGCTCAGCTCCCTACTATTGCAGCATGAAACTACTTTATAACAGTAGCAGTAAACAATTCTTCCATCAAAGACTGATCACTGGATGCTGCTATGCGGAAGCTTCGGCCATGAACTGCAAAGTCCTCCAGTACACAGGCGCTCCCACAAAGTCACAGCTGCTTTGTTTAAGTGTTGAAGTATTTTAATACTATCACACCATTAGCTGCTAGTTTTATGAGAGTCACAATAAACTATAAAATACGTGATTTCAGAACACGCATATTATTGTGAGAAATTAACACCAGCATCTTGTACTCATGTGGCATTTTCTCCAATCCAAAGTCTTCTTCCATTTATTCAAACACAAGCATATGAAAACAGGATCATGTCCTATGGAAGGAAAAGCTTCCATAACTTTAACAACAAATCCTAATCCCTTCAGTCATCAGCTCTGTGCCTTCTGGGTTATTGGCTGTAGGAAGCCTATTGCAGGAACCTGAGAGATGGCGCACCCCAGTTTGCCTGGACAGAGGGGGAACCTATTGAAGTGAGCTTTCATTTAAAAATGGAGGCAAATCAGAATGAGTCAGGAACCCTGGCGAGAGCAACGGGATTAAGGCATGGTGGCCTCCAAGTTTATTAGAAAAAGAGAGATGGCAAGGTTAGTACTTTGTTACACGAAAATGAGTAACATGCTGGTGTCTCCATCTAAAAACACAAATGTGAAAGAACAAAAAGGGCCAACAGCTTGGGGATAAGAAGGCAGGAACTTGGCCAGGGCCGCTCCTTGCCTCTCCTCCCCAGATGTTCCTGGCGGTTTTCGCCCGTCTCCTTAGAAGAGAGCCAACCTTGACTCTGTTTTGGAGTCATCTCTTTCTACAGGAGCTGTAATGAGTCACATTCTGTTCCAGGCTGTTGAAGTCATGGCCGTTAACGTGCTCCCCACCACAGTTCCGCAGATGCGCTTCCCGTAGAACCATTTACTGCAGTTCCTGCATGCCCGTGCAGTGCTACCCAGACAGGGCCGCCACCCTTCACTGACATGAAACACAAAGCAGAGCAGATCACGTACTAGAGAGGAGTCTGTTGAGGGAAGTGGAAGGGGTGTGTCGGCATCTAACTCCCACCCAAATTCCCTCAGGAAACACTGAGCGTCCCTTTTTCCTAGAAAAAAAAATTTTTTTTTTATTTTTGTCATATCACTATGTATTCTTCCTGCCTTACCATTTGAAATGCTGGAACTACAGACAGGACTCACTACGCCCTGCTCTGGTCATCTACTTTAAAGCACAGTATAGTTTTAAATAACAGATGGATAATTGATAATAAGGCAAAGGCCCAATGCTGCCCTGAAACCTATGCATACACCTGAACTAGAATGGGAGACTTGAAACCCACATTTCCAGAAATGCTGCGAGATAGTTGCTAGGTGATCTCCTTTGACATCAGCAACTGGAGTATTTCGTGCTACAGGACTCAGGCAAACATAGCCAGTCAGGACTCTTTTTGCCTTTTGAAGGCCATCAAACATGTATGAGAGCTGTATGATGCCTAAAGAGTATCATACAATGGCCAAGACGATGATTACCCCTATGTCAACTATCCCCGGGGGATGTGTTATGTACTATTCTAGA
This sequence comes from Pachyuromys duprasi, assembly GCA_028658305.1. Classification (NCBI taxonomy): domain Eukaryota; kingdom Metazoa; phylum Chordata; class Mammalia; order Rodentia; family Muridae; genus Pachyuromys; species Pachyuromys duprasi. Next base: position 43,743,354 of record CM053763.1, read on the forward strand.
ACCGCCAACACAATGAAGAAGAATCGTGAGTCAGAAGGCAAGTCCAGGGGATGGGGAGACAGCACTGTAGAAAAAGTGCTTGCACTATACGCACAAGGACTGGGCTTGAGAGTCCCAGAACTCATGTAAAATCTGAGTAGGCATGGAGGCCGCCTGTAATCCCAGCACTTGGGTGGCAGAGACAGGGCATCACTGGAGCAAGCAGGCTAGCTAGAGTAGCTGACATTGGCAAGTTCCAGGTTCAGTGTGAGGCCCTGCCTCAGTAAAAATAACGAGCAGAGAGCAATTAATGAAAATATCCTCAGGTGTATATATCTGTGTACCCACACATGAGAACATGTATACCGACACAGGCATACCACATATAAACATACATACATACACATAGAAAAGAATACGGAAAGGGAGGGAGGGAAACCTAAACACAATGTCCAGAGAAGAAGGAAGGAGTTCACCTCGCCCAGTCAATGACAGGGAAGTATCAAGCGGCTAATGCAGTAGGTTGTATTGGAGGAGGCAAGGAAGCTGAGAGCCTCTAGGGGCCCAGAGCAGAAGCCCTCGAAAGCCGGCTCAGAAACTGAAACTTTATGCCGTGTATGAAGTGGTGCTTTGAGCAGGGGAACCTCAGGTCCCAATCCAGGGAAAGACATGTGCTCCTCACCCTCCTGAATTCCCGAGGAGCTACTGTAAGGGCTGCAGGCAACCAACAGCCTCTTTAAGATGTCCTGAAGCCGTAGAGTTCAGCTGCTTCTTCCAATGACTACTGCAATCGCTAAGTACCGGGTCTTGTGACATTAAATGCTGAAATGTTTTATTTTACCCGTGAGAAATATTCAGTGTTGGGGATGAATGAGGACATAGAAATTAAGCTTCCTCCTAAGGGTCATAATTTTCAAACATGGCCCTTGGGGACAATTTGGAGAATTTCATGCCCTGGGAACGTGCACTAGGTGCTTGGTAAACAGCTTGTTCACTCCTGTCTTTGCATATGTCTATGAGGTTAGAAGGAAGAAAATGAAAGAATAACCCCAACCTTTACTGCTCTGCCGTCCTTTACAATTCCGACGTGACCGGCTGTTTTTGATTAACGCGCAGCCTCAGACAGGCTTTCTAATTGCAGCATTCGGCGCTCTGCGACTCCATCAAACCCTTGAAAGAGCAACTGTACTGAATTAGAAGCCATCCTCACTCCCTCACTTGTCTTGATTCACTGTGCTTGTGCAACTCGCATGAGGAGGAGGAGGAGTTGCAGCTCATTAAAAATGCGCGGCCTGTTATGTCCGATGAACGAGACACTCACAGTAACACAATTGGTTTCCTCCTGGCATAAAACAATCGACGCGCCAACAGCTCCGTGGTTTGCCACCATAGCAAAGAACGGCGGTTGCAGGCCTGGGGTCAATTTCTCACTTCCACTGGCAACCAAACTGGAGAATGAAGTGAGAGGAGCCAGCGCGCTCCAGGCTCATGGGATTAAGGGATGCTTCATGCCTTTAAACTGTCCTCTGTGGTCAGGTGAAACAAAAGCACCAAGCGCGTTCAATGAATGGCGCCTCCCTTAGGAGACGCGAGGCGGTGCCCCTTCGAGTCGCCCCACACCAGCGCCCCACACACAATGCGGTGGGGGCAAGAACGTGACATTTTCTCTTTTACACCTGTGAGAGGGGAGCACATCCCCGAAAGATCTTATTTCCTCTTCACACAGATGCTAAAGAACAAAGTCACGTCTTGTCTGGGCTGTGCTGTTTGTTTTCCAGTCTGCTGGCATTCAAATTGCACCCTAAGCACCTATCACGTCTCCTGACTTTCTGTTAAGTCCCTTTCAAAAGCTCTGGCTGTTCAATACTTGGTGTCATTTGGAATTAAAAAAAGGAATCTAGCCGCTTGGTTGTTTCATGTTACCACAGGGGGAAACATCCCTTCTAGAAACTTCCATTCTAAAATAATGATTAAACAGACAGTATAGTGTATAAAGTCTACTGGTTGAAAAGCAGATGGACCCAGTGAGCTTCAGTGAGCCGGTTTGGTTTTATTCTTTTGGCAAACACTGGAGTCAGTTGTCCTGCCTGAGCTCAGCCATGAGCCTGGACCTGAAATGCCGGCTCAGAAATACCCTTTCATGTTTGCATGACTAACCTCCCACAGTTCAGTGCCACCGTCAATAGAATTCTCATAACAACTGTTGAGCATTTTTGTCCACACAGGATATAAAACACATGTGTTTGGACTGATACAATAAAGCTAAATTGGTCTCTCTCAGTACTTCCTTACCAAGAGCAATTCTAGTAAGGTTGACTTTTAGACTCTGAGGTACGTTGGGTAAAATGTAAAGGAGAAAATGGTAGCTCTTCCCTAGGCCTCTGGAATGTGACAGTTAGTGCCCTCTACACATCAGAGAGGGTAATTCAGGTTAGACACAGCGTCAGCCCCTGGGGGATTTCTCAGAGCAACAGGATGTGTGATCAGACAAAGAAACTGAGATGCTTCAGAAGCAAATAACAGAAATAATGGCTTTAGGTTAGAAGAAACTTCAGTGAAACTGCACAAATACAACTTATCCCGACAAAACAGCCAATCATGGTCACTATTTGGAGGGTTATTATGCTAAGAACATATCTGTGCCATAATAATCTCTCGCTCATACATTCTCTGCTCCTGATATCCAAGCATATAAAGACTGAACCTCTGGTTATGAATTGTTTCCAAACTGAACAAATAAATAACTGAGGTAAAAACCGAATTCTTGAATATCACCTCCTCTTTCTGTTCTCCCTCACCAAAGCTTCAGTGGGCAATAAACTGACCAGTAGAGCTGCTAGTGGTGACTACAGGTCTCTCAGGCTTGGCGGTTTTTCACTCTCTCAATTAATGACAAACACAAGAACCAGGTGAACACAGCACAATTCCCTCCAGAAAGCAGCTGATTAGCTACATGGAGAGTACGTCCTTTAACTTCAGTTGGTTCATGGACCTTCTGCCTTCTGCCACTAGATCCATACAAGGCAGAACAAGGATCTCTATCAGGATGTGAGTGTACTGAAGCAGCAAGCAGCCTTGCTCCTGCTACACATCATCCCACGGCATAGTGCCAGGGAAATGCCACCTGTGAACTCAAAGAAACAAAGGAAGCATTCTAAGGAATTCCCCCCATCTTTGTTACAAAACACAGAGATAAGGGGAAATGATATTTTAAAATCCCAGCCTCTGAAGCACTTTTCCTTCTAGAGAGGGGAAGCCTAGAACATTGTATCTAATTAAGGCAAGAGCAGACAAGGGAAGCTTCCGGTGGTACCCTCCCTGTTTAGAGGAGTGGAAAACAGCGTTTCCCAAGGAGAACCCCTCACTCTCCCTTTTCTTCTCTACTAACATTAGAAACAATGATAGAAGAAAAACGGAAATTAGTTCTATAATAGTCAATCTTACTACATTTCATTAATCCTCTTCCTTAGCAGGCTATACGTTCTACCACATGGTTATGAAAAGAAAAGGCTCCTCCTGGTTTTGCCAATGACCTCGAACTGTTGTTTGTTTGTTTGTGAAATCACCATTAGCCCAAAGCTTTCAGTTGTTCTGAATTTGGCCATCCATCTTCTTCCTCACAGAGAGGGTCACGGACACAACTCATCTGAGTACTTGGGGAGAATTCAACGTGCCTCCAGGCCTCATGACAGCCTTTCAGGGTGGGTATTTTTAATCCATTCTCTAACTGAAAATCAGAAGCTGGGCAAGTTGAGCAGTGCTCGTATTCCTCCTCTGGACAAGCTCTGTTTCCATCAGCAGCAGGGATTCTTGTGGTCCTGAGAAGTTCACTCCTGACCCCACCCATCTGCTTCCATGGCCTAGGCTGGTTTTCAAGGTCTTCCTTTGGTTTTGTCATGCCAGAGCTGTGCCAGGAAGCCTCCTCACTTTCACTTCCCCGATAAACCTTATCTATATTTTGTCCTACTCCTCTCTGGCTCGAGCATTACTTGTACCTTCCTCGTTAGGAGACAGCCACTTCCAGTTTCAAGGCATCTCTCTGTAAGGTGACTTGGTAGCAACAAGACTCCAAGGGCCTCAAACCTTCAGGAGCCAGGCAAGGAGGAGGAGAACGTGGAGCAGGTATGAATCATGAGTTCTCAAAAACTTCAATCAGCATACGGTTACCATAGCAACCACACCTAACTGCTCCCCTACCCTGTTCTTCCTGCAGATCGGATTGCTGGCTTGGGTGTCCAAGGTAATTTGCACAGACTCGCTTCAGTTCCTTGATCCACAGAGTTTCTTAAAAAATTTATATCATCACTTCTCTTGAACATTAGACTAAGACTTTCAGAATCATAGCATAATAAGTTTCTGAGCATTTTTTCTCAGTTGAAATGCAGCAAATCCATGGCTCACTTATCTGTCTCAAAGTTTCATCCTTTTTACCTTCGAAACACTGACAGTCATTTTTCCACACCCATCTATCATCCGAACATCAGTTTGTGATATTTTGAGGACATACTCTGAAGAAAGATTCTGAATATGTAGATAAGGACACCTTCAAGTTTTCAGATGTTAAACCCTTCTACGATTGAGCCAAAGTGGAGGATATTTAAGGAAAAAAAATAGACTTTGCAAAAAGAAATCTAAACTCACTTCTATATCTTTCATGTCCTTTTAAATGACAAATGAAGTTTAGTTAAAAAAAAAAAAAACTAAAGGAAAATAGGATGCTCTGTAGAAAGTCTGGTGCAGGGATGGGGAAGTATGGACACAAGACTTGACCCTGATTGTTTTAGTGGCTTGTGTAGCCTGACAGCCATGGTTCCATGTCCTCGTATCAGACCATGATGGAGAAGCACCAGATGCCACACAGGGTCAAGGCATCATTTCCTCCAATGATGAAGGTGACAGCAGTTACAGAATATAAGAAGTAATACTGGGAACTGAGCCAAAGATGGCCAAAGAAGCTTCTGGGTTGTTTAGACGGGGAGACTCCTACCTTTGATGTCTACAGGTGAGTGAGGGTGAAGCCACTTAGGCTGCAGTTTGCTACCCTCTTCTGGCCTAAGAGTGCGTGACTGAGGTTTGAAGGACAGCTCATTTCACTGTGATCTATCCTGCCCCTCTTCTCCTGCCCTATTTCCTGATGTCTGTGGGCGATGCCCCTTTCCATGTCTGAACATGAGCGAGCCCACTGATTGGCCTCCAGACTTGTCTTTCTCTCTGGGAAATCTTTCTTGATTTCTCTGAGATCAAAGACAGTTAGAGAGAACGACTCCCAATGCTTCTCTAGTAAAGTGTAATGCCATCTCTAAGGCTTGCCCACAGTTCTGTTGTAGGAAGCCCAGGAGGCCTGAGTGGACATGCACTGTTTGACATGGGGACAGCCATGTCAAGAACCCCAGTGTCTCAGCCCTCAGGGATGGTAAAACCTTCTTCGGGGGTTCTGAGTATGAACGTTAATAGTGCAGAAAGCTATGGCTACCATTGCTTCTCCCCTTCAGGTATTTCCTTACCAAGGTTAGCTAAACCTGCCCCCTTATGCCCATGTACATAATAACTTTGTCTCCTTGTTTATCTCTGTGTAGTAACCCTGCCTCCTTGTTCAGCTGTATGTAAAGACCTTGTCTCTTACACAACTGTATATAACAAACACACTGAACTTCTAGAGTGCTGCAGCTTCTTCATCAAGGAGCCCAGTCCACCCAGCCCCAGCTTCTCTGTCCACATATCCCTGTGTTTGTCTTTTTTGAATTTTCCTTGATGCCCTAGTCAGGTCAGTAACGACATCCAATAATTCCCAGAATTCTGGCTTCTGGCTTCTGGAATGCCTTCCCCAGATCCTTTGGAAATGGAGCAATAAACATCTTCAGGACAATCTAATAAAACATGTTTATCCACAAGACAGAATTAGGTGGCTATGTGTATCCATATTGATAAAGCTCATTCCCAAAGGGACAATGGCAGCGCTTTGTGAAAATGGAGCCTGAGTTGGCTGTGTCTCCTCGTTAGCAATGAGCAGTATAGTCCAATGACTCATCTGGACATGTATGATGAGCAAGAATAGGCATTTCTTGTGTTAAGCCCTAGAAAAAGTCAGCCTGTCTGAATGATTCAAAACCCATCGTATCTAATTTGGATCACAAATTCTTAGAGGAAAAAAGTGCAACTTTTTCCATACTCTTTAACCCAACTAGTGATAAAACTGCTTATTTTTTTTTTTTAATTCAGTGAAAGATACAAGTGGATAATACACAGGGTGAACCTCAGACTTCTCACAAACGACAAGGCTGAAACTTACACCCAGGTTGTATTGCCCTAGATTTCATGGTCTATGTTTTCTACTTGGATGTGATAGCAGATGACTCACATTATGTGGTAGGAGAAGATTTCATTCTTGTAAAGCAATGGAATGCTACTGTATTGCATATATCTGCCACAACATTTTATCTGCTAGTGTTTCTTGCCTCCAGTAATAGAAAGGACTGCAGCAATCCAGTATGAGACCATGGTCGAACTTCTTATAATATGACTCTAAATAAAATTCAGGTAATAACAGTTAGAAAGATGGAATTTGGCCTGAGCATAGAAAGTGAGATTTTGTGGGGGTAAATGCTAGCAAGACAGACTCAGCTTGTGAAAGGTAGGAGAAGCCACACAGGTGTGGGTGACTTTCATACTTCTGGGAAGGGACAACACTCTGGAAACAGCACTTTGGAAGACTAGCTTGCCACTGTTCAGGGAACAGGAGGGCAAAAGCGAGCGGGCAAACACTCAGAATTCCTGCTCAGTTGGTTTGGACAATGAGCAGAACAGGATCAGGCGGCTGAAGGCCGAGCCTGGGACACTGACTGGAAATGCAGAGGAATGGATCGCCTTCACCCCCGGGAACCCAGCGGGACTCTCAGGAAAGAAGGGTGGACTGCGCGGTGTGGCCACGAGGACGCTGATGCAAGGCACGTCTGTGACGTAAACAGGCACTGTGCTATTTTAGTCATACCTCCCTCCTGCTGCGCCACCCCACCCAGTCCTAGTTATTAGCCAACAAAAATGAACTCACTCATAAAATTCATGGAAACAGCTTGATTTTTTTTTCTTGCAATAGAAAGGATTTTTCTTAACTATTTTTTTTTTACGCTTTGAATCTTCTATCTTGTAACTAGATGAATTTTTTTAGGAGTCATCTAGGCATTAGAGGTTTGTGGCCTGAGTCTTAGAGCTAGTGTCTTCACTTGCTCTGGTAGGCTTTGAAGAGCTCTCCTCCAGTTAGGGCAGTGGGTGCAGGTCTCTCTTTCTCTCTCTCTCTCCTCTCTCTCAGGCAAAATGTATTCCGCAGTATTTTCATATAAAAAGGTGCTGCTTTAAAAAGTTAGCAACACCTCTCAATTCAAAATCAGGTTTTCCAATGTGAGTCTTATATTTGTATGGATCCCTTTTTAAAGCTAAAAGTGATTTCCATCTCTTTTCTTCCCCTTTTGTTTCTTTCAAATTCTCCTTAAAAACAGCGAGGCCCTTGTGCCACCAAGAGAAACACATCAGTGTGTACTTAAGAAAACGAGTCGTGAGGACAGATAGACCTACCTGTTCCTATTATGAAGAAGTCCAACTTCCTTCCTTGTTCCTTCCTTATATAACTTTAACACAATTCGTGGCTTAGTGGAATGCATTACTTAATGGAAGGCATATCACAAAGTCTAAGAAAAATGTACAGGAAAGGCAGAAGCAGGGATGGATTGACTTTCTAAATATATCTTGTTTCATAGATCTGACTTCAAGAATATGAATGTGTTTTACCACACAGGAATCCTATTCTCCCAAGAGGGATAGTTTGCAAGGCTTCATGTAGATACCTGAAATTGTGGATCCAATTAAATACGAAACATATTAGACTTTTTCCTGTTTCCTACAGCCTTTCCATTAATGGTAGATTTAACATATTTGTGTGTGTTTTCTCAGATGCCAAGAGCCTCACTTCTGTGTTCTGTGGCTATTCTACATAAAGTAAGAATTACATAAACACAAAAACTGAGCTACTAAGATATTTGATTGATAACCAGGTGTCAGCTGAACTGATAACAAATGTTACACAAAGGCAGTGACCATGTACGATTTAGGGGATAAGATGATTCAGGTGCAAAATTTTACCATGCTGCTTAGCAAGACACATGACTTAATAATTCGGAGTTATTTCTTGAAAGTTCCATTTAATACTGTTGGGATCATGGTTGGCTATAGGAAACTGAAGCTATGGTTTCATTGATAGGAAGCTACTGTAATAGTAAAAAAATATTAAAAAATAATCTTTAAGATGTTAATAAATCTGTTTATCCAGGTGGCAACACAGAGGGGAAACTGTTCCAAGTGATTTTGAAGCATAAGAATTTGACATTTATGCTGCAAACAACTTGCCTGTGTGTGCAGTGTATGTCCTATTTGCATGTCTGAATGAAAACAAACAACCATAACGTGAGGGATGAAGGAAGTGAAAGTCTTGAGCTATTTATAAGAATAACATTGTCATTACAAGGTTACTCTGCAAAGCGGGTTGGGTGGGTGGGCAACACTCTGGCATGTAGAAAGGGGCAACACTCCAAAGTCAGCAAGGCAAAGTCAGAAGGAAACAATCGATATGATCGCTGTTCCATATTAAAAACATGCAATTGCATCACAACCTGTGTACTAACCAGCACCTTCCGTGCTCAAAAGGCCAATGCTAGGCCTGATGAATGAGAAGGGTAAGTCTGAGACACCTGGTCCTATAACAACAAAGGAAGCCGCTAAGAGAATATTAGGTTTTTTCCACCCTCACAATGAGTGGCAAACGGCTTGGAGAGACTTTCTCATTGCCCCAAGGTCAAATCAAAACATTTTGATTACCTTGGGAAGTTACATTGTTTTGTTTTGAGACAGGGTCTTACTATGTAGCCATGGCTGGTCTGGAATTCACTATATATGAGATCAGGCTGGCCTGGAATTTACATAGATCCATCTGCCTTTGTCTCCCAAGAGTTGAGATTAAGGTTGGATGCTACCTTGTCTGTATTGTAGTTCACTGAGAAGAGAAAGAAGCAAACTTTTATCTTGTGTTGTCTATATTGAGTTCCTTGGAATTGCAAAATTGTCAATAAAGAGAAATTTTTACTTATGGAAATATTTTAGTTAATAAACTAAGAAGAAATTAAGAACTTGCAATAGCATTATTTTTTAAAGCCCAATGATTATAAATGATTATAAAAAGCTATGGAAGAATACCATATCATTATCTCCAAGTATTTTGCTGAAATATTAAATTAAATCAGAGTCTGATCAAAACTCTGTAGTAGTTTATAAAAACACGAGGAGGAGAATATATTAAAGGATACCAGAAGAATGCAAACAGTAAAACCAACTGTGGGAAACCCTACCGAACAATCAACTTGTTTTTTTTTCTTTTTTCTTCTTTTTTTTTCAGCCCAGTGTCAAGCAGAAAGGTGAAGAAAGTGAACAGGTGGGGGAAGCAGAAGAGGGAGAAATAAATCTGACTTGAGAAAACTAAAAACTGATACACAGGCAAAGTTAGAGAAGTAAAGGCTAGGTGAAATGGATACTCAACACTGTCACGAAAATGATGAAATCAGGAACAATTATAGCGCTTTGATTATGTTCTAAGATGGTATGTATTAGGACTAGAGAAATGCTCAGAGGTTAAGAATGTACACTGGTCTTGGGAGAAGCTGAGTTCTGTTCCTAGAACACACATCGGGCAGCATACAGTTATCTGTAACTCTCGCTCTTGGGGGTTCCTGAGTCTCTGAGCTCCACGGACACCAGCACTCATATGCAAATACTCATACTCATAGTTAAAAATAATAAAAAGTCAACTGTGTATAAAAATACATGGTAGAATAGTTTAAAATGAAACACACAGAGTTGATTTGCATTTGTTGTGAAATCATCTGAGTACGAAGGGGAAAACTGGTGATGGTCAAAGGGGAAAAGCATTGACATTGTGTATATAGGGTTCCATCACTCTAATTTTTTGTATGTATATACTTTTCTACAATGAAAAACAATTAAACAACAAGGAGGACCCTAGGGAAGATACTTAATTCTCATTCAGAAGGGAAAACAGGATAGATGCTGGAAGCAGTAGAGAGAGGGAACAGGATGGGAGCCTACCACAGATGTCCTCTAAGACTCTGCCCAGCAGAGGATTGCAGCAGATGCAGAGACTCACAGCCAAACTTTGGACAAAATGCAGGGAGTCTTATGGAAGAGTTAGGGCTAGAAGGACCCAGAGGGGACAGGAACCCCACAAGGAGACCAACAAAGCCAAAAAAGCTAGGCCCAGGGTAGACTGCAGAGACTGATACCTCAACCAAAGACCATGCATAGAGATGACCTAGACTCCATGCCCAGATACAGCCCATAACAGCTCAGTCTCCATATGGGTTCCCTAGTAAGGGGAGAAGAGACAGTCTCTGAGATGAACTTGTTTGCCTGCTCCTTGATCACTTCTTCCTGGTGGGGTGACCTAGCCAGCCCACAGAAGAAGAGGATCCAGGCAGTCCTGATGGGACCTGATAGGCTACGGTCATAGAGTAGGGGAGGAGGACTTCCCCTATCAGTGGACTATGGAAGAGGGATAGGAGAGAAAGAGGGAGGGAGAGTGGGAATGGGAGGAGACAAGGAGGCTACAACCAGGATACAAAGTAAATAAGTTGTAAATAATAATAATAATATTAATAATAATAATAATAATAATAAACAACTCTGGGGGCTGGGGAGATGGCTCAGCAGTAATTCTTGCTCTGTGAGCATACTACTGGAGTTTAGAGTCCCAGAACCTGTACTAAAAAAAATCCAGGCAAGCATGGTGGCCTGCTTATAATCCTCCTCAGTTAGCCAAGAAAGGAGATCCCAGGGCAAGCTGGCTAGTTAGAGCAGCCAAGTTAGAGAGCTCAGAGTCAGCAAAAGAGGGTGCCTCATTACATAAAACGAAGAGCAATCGAGGAAGATGCTCAACCTTCACAGGAACAGGGACACATGTGCAGCCACACACATTTGTGCCCTCTCACATGAATATGCATACACCACACACACACACACACACACACACACACACACACACACACAAGGTGAAGAGGAAACTTTCCTGTATGAATCATACAGTTGTGCTCAAGTAAGTCTGGATCCCTTAAAAGCAATTTCATTCATTTAACACAATGTCCTCAAGCTGTTAGTATTTGAGAACCGCAACAACAATAAAAGAATCCAGGAGCAGAAATCTGCACGTCTGTGGATGGTGTGGGTTGTCTCAGATTTATCTACTGTATAATTCTAAATTCTAACAAGAACACTACTACCCTCTTGACCCAGCTTCTCTCATGCTCAGATCAGTGGTAAGGACGGTAAACAACAAAGCAAGGAAGAGAAGGTTTATATTTTTGTGGGAAGTCCCCCAAATTTGCACCCACTAGAGATTAAGGAGGCCCCATGGATTGCGGGCAGTTTTACAATTACAGAAGCCCTGGGTCTCGGGTGGTCACTGGTCAGCCTTTGGGTATGCACGGTTTTATTCTTAAGAGAGAGAAAAGCAATTTTATCTCCATCTACAGCACTAAAATCAAATGATATCGAACACAAACATTTTCCACATCTGTTCAGGACTCCCAGGGCTAGAACCCGATCTTTTAATAGTTCTCATTCTTTTTTGCTTACTATTTTATACACGTTTCTGTTAATCTGTTAGACCTCTAAGTATCTGCACATTTTCTAGTCAAAGCAAGATTTTAAAAATCACAGTTGTAAATAGTAAAGACAAAGTTTTGGTTTATTGAAAACATTGGCACTTTACAACAAAAAATTTATATTAACATCTTTTTAAAATAAAAGAATTTTTAAACGGGTGTATTGGAATATGAAGGTTTTATTGATTCTCTTGTATTTTAAAAGTATATGAATGGCTTTTCAGGGTCATTCACGCCTTTAATATGAATACTCAGGAGACAGAGTCAGGAGGATCTCTGTGAGTTTGATGCCAGCCTGGTCTACATATGAAGTTTAAATCTAGCCAGGACCACACAGTGAGATCTTGCCTCACAAAGGAAAGAGAGAGAGAGAGAGAGAGAGAGAGAGAGAGAGAGAGAGAGAGAGAGAGAGAGAGAGAGAGAGAGAGAGAGAGAG
>CM053763.1:43762257-43809185 GCA_028658305.1 Pachyuromys duprasi
CCCCAGAGGTCCTCTTTGGCATGCTCCTGTTCTGTTGTTTGTTTTCTCCTCCACTCAATGTCCATCCCATTTGTTCATTCAAACAAGCATTGATCATACCAACCTGGGTCCTCCTTCTTGTATATCCTCTCTAGGTGTGTAGATTTCATCTTGAACTTCCTATCCTATAGGTTTATATAAGTGAGTATATACCATATGTTTCTTTCTGCTTTTGGGATACCAGGTGAGTGATTCTTTAATGAGCTTGCCACCGGGCACAGGAGTGGACACAGCCCAGATCTGTCCTGTGACAATGACAATTCAGACACAGACCCGGGAGCATCATTAGGAGTGGCCAGAGAACTACAAAATACATTATATGAATAACAAAATGGAAACAGAGATGCAGTTGTAACAACAATCACCCATATTCAGACCTTATGAATAAAAAGCAAAGATGCAAAGTTACTTGGATGGCAATTGGTCCCAACAATCAACTTCTGGACTAGATTAGCATTGTGAGAAAAAAGGTAAGGATCTGTGCATGATCCTAGAATAGGGTTTAATTTATTTTATGTATTTTCAACTGGAGAAAAGAAATAACCAGCTTTTAGTATCCCAATTGTTTTGCTAATATTCTGCTTGAAAAATCATTGTAAACAATATTATGTATACAATATAGTATTTTATATGAGGCATGAGTATACCAATCTAATGAACATATCCATCATCCACTTACTTATTGATACAGTGAGATGTTTGAATTTCACTCTCTTAGTGACACTGAAATATCTAAGTCATTATCAACTGCAGTCACCCTTGCCTAGCAGATCTCAAAACGAACTTATTTCCTCCTGTCTGTCTTAAACTCCTCATTTCCACCCTTCTTACTTCCCATTAAATCTCCTGGTAAACTGGATTTTGAGGTAGCACTAGTCCTAATTTTCTGAGAAAGCGCCAGCTTGATTTCCAAAGTGATTGTACAAGTTTACATTCCTACCAGAGATGGAGGAGGGTTCCCCTTTCTCCACATCCTCTCCAGCATGTGTTATCAATGAGTATTTTATCTTAGCCATTCTGATAGGTGTAAGGTGAAATTTCAGGGTTGTTTTGATTTGCATTTCCCTGATGACTAAAGATGTTGAGCATTTCTTTAAGTGTTTCTCTGCCATTTGATATTCCAAGTGGGTTCCCTAGTAATGGGAATAGGGACTGTCTCTGACATGAACTCAGTGGCTGGCCCTTTGATCACCTCCCCATGAGGGGGAAGCAGCCTTATCCGGCCACAGAGGAAGACAATGGAGACAGTCCTGATGAGACCTTATAGGCTAGGGTCAGATGGAAGGGGAGGAGGACCTCCCCTATAAGGGGAACTGGGGGAGGGACATGGGAGGAGAAGAGAAAGGGAGGGTGGATTGGGAGAGGACCAGGGAGGGGATTATAGCTGGGATACAAAGTGAATAAATTGTAACAAATAAGTAAACAAACAAACAAACAAACCTCTTGGTAAGCACAGTTGTATTCAAAGTCTACAAGGTCAAGTTCATCAGATTTCCTCATATAAGTTAAATCATACATTCTCTATGTTCAACTCATTTCCCTTAGTCTAATGTTTTCCATATTCATCCACGTTTTCACAATGACAGGAATTCCCCTCTTTAAGGCTAAAGAGTATCCTATTGTGTAAATACACTATATATTCCTTACCCAGACCTCAGATGATGTACACTTGGGTGGATCCCGTACCTTGGGTACTGTGTGAAAATGGAAGTGCAGGTGTCCCTTTGGCATATCAATTTCAGTTCCTGTAGACGAATGCTCAGAAGCATATCCTAGTTTAGTTTTATAAGGATCCCCCAAATTTAGATTTCTATCAACAGGGTACAAAGGTTCCCTTCTCTCCAAATCTCCAATACTCCTGTTTCTTTTCTTTTCTTTTAATGAAGATCACTGTTTGGCATCAGGCACTACCAAATTAGTGACATTGAATGTATTTTTTTTTTCAAGTGTCTACTGGCCAACTGTATATTTATGTATAGAACTATCTGCTCTGCTTCTTTTCATATTCGGGTTATTTCCTCTCCTGCTTGATTTCTTGAGCTGTGTGTGCGTGTGTATTTGAATGCCAACACATATCAGTTGTGTGGCTTACAAATATCTTCTTCCATATTCTGTGGACTGACTCTTCTTTGCATACTAGTTCCTTTACTATGCAGAATCTTTTTTAACTTAGTACACTCTCCTTTGTCTGCCTTTGCTTTTATTACGTGTTCTTTCAGAGTTGGATCCTCTGCCACAAAACACTGCCCAGACTTAAGTGTGGAGCCTTTCTGCTATATTTTCTTCTCACAGTTTAATAGTTCGGGGGCTTATAGTAAATTTAAGTCTCTAATCCAATTTCAATTGATTTTTTGGATATGATGAGTAAAAAGGGTCTAGTTTTATTGTTTGCACATGGACACTCGATTTTTCCCAATATCATTTATTTAAGAGACCATCCTTCTCATTGAGTTGTTGGCACTTGTGTCAAAAGCCAACAGAGCATAGGGCCAGGGAGATGGCTTAACAGGCAAAGGAGCCTGCCGTGCAAGTCTGAGGACCCACATTTGATTTCTGGATCCCACCGAAACGTAGAAGGAGAGAACTGACTCCACAGAGTTGTTCTCTGATCTCCATACACAATCTGTGGCATACGCACCCCCCCCCCACATTATTTGAAAATTCAACTAAATAAAAATGCGATAATTTATTTCCAGGTTTTCTACCCTGTTTCATTGGCCAAAGAATGTGATTTTGTGTTAGTGCTATTGGTGTTCTGACTATAATTTTTTATATTTATTTTCTTTTTTTGAGACTTTCATACATAAATACGTATCATTTTCACCTTTTCTTCTACCCCTTCCAAGTCCTCTCTCCCTCTCAAATTTAAAACTTCTTCCCCTGTAATGCTTATTGTTGCATAAGTACTATCTCTTCAACTGTATTTTAGTCATGTGGGTGATATCCACATTGTTGTTCTTTCTGCTAGATTGTTCTCACTATGTGAGGACTTTTGAGAGTAGGTTCATGTGCACTTCAGAACTGACTTGTTGACTTCCCCCCCCCCACCCCCCGTCTCATTTCTTAAAAAAGGACACTGGGATTTTCACTGGGATTGCACTGATTCTGCTGGTCACTATAGGCAGTCTGGCCTATATTTTCCACAATATTAACTCTGAAACATGAACATGTGCTTCCTTGGCATTTGTACTTAAAAAAAAAAAACCTCTCATTGGTGTTTTATAGTTTTCAGCATGTTCTCTTAATTTCTCTTGCAGGCAGCTTGTTACTTATATATAGAAATACTTGACATTTTTTAATGCTTGTTTTGAAACACACAACTTTACTGACTTTGATTTTCAGTTCTCACAGATTTTTGATGAAGTCTTTAGGTTTCCATGAATGAGATCATGTCATCAACGAGAAAACATCGGGTTTTTTTTCCTATTTCATTAGGATGATTTTCATTTTTTTCTCTCCCTTAATTCTATTAGATGTTGAGTAGATTGTTTTCTAACCTTGAAAAATGTGGGTAATCCAACTGCCTTCTACAAACCACCTTCGTCTCACAGACCTCCGCGTGCATGGGAAGCTATAGGCTGCTTGTACGGCTTTCAGAATAATTAATTAAAAGGCGCCTCAAGTTCAGGCTCTTCACAAGGCCATCCAATTTATTTATAACTTCTATTAATTCAGAAGTCAGTTGCTCCTCAATGGCGCATTTATGTTCAACTAGGTCAGGTCTACTGGGAAGATATGTGGTCTTTCACAGAAGACACACAGAGCCTGTAAGGACAGCAGGCTCAGGCTACCAAATATACTTCCTGTCTCAAGATCTGACTGCATGCATTTGTTGGACCCTTGTGGAAAAATATATAGAAATCCAGATATGCATTTCATGAGGCTGTCTACATGAGACCTTCTACACACAAGGCTGCCACTATTGGGGAAATAGACGTTTGGCAAACAGTCCACTGACAATAGCTGTTTTCTGCAACTCAGTGTAGATGACAATGAAGGGCACCCACAGATATAAGTATGCATAAACACTGGAAACAGTTTTCTCACATTGCGTTAGCTTATTCAAAGACTATGTGTTTGCTGACCAAGTTACAAAAAATTATTTTTAAGCTAGCTGCAAATCCAATAAAATTTCGCAAAGGGAGGACAGCTTACATGAGATTTTAAAATTGTGTTTATATTTCTGGTAGTGTCATGAAAGACAAACCTTGAGAGTATTAAATGACATAAAGATGGCTTCCTATGTGTAACAAAGCAGATGCATTTGACATCCATAACATTTAAACTAAGTAAACATCCTCACTTCCCTTTCAGGAAAGCTATACAAGGCTTCAATGCAGAAAGTAGGATTTAAAGCAGACTTCTCAGCAAGCACTAGACCCTTGCAACTGTTAGTCAGCAAGAATCACTGATGCCATTGGAGGTGAACGGGGTCCTGGCAATACAAAACTCCATTCTTATTTCACAGAAGAGAAGTCAAGAGCCTTGGTGGTGCCTGTGGGATTCCAGTGCTCTGGACCAGAGAAAGAACTGTAAGGAGTCTGAGAGATGACGGTACTGGGGGGGGGGGGGGTTTGAGGCCAGACTGGGCTATACATGGAAGAAAAAGAAAAAAAGAGATTAGGAAGGACTCATAGAGGTTAAGCGACATTTCCAAGGTCATAGGAAACTGGTGGTAAGGTTAAGTTTAGTCTAAACCCTTGGCCTTTGGAGTTCCTAATAAAGTGCCTATGACTATATGTGTGATAAAAGACAGGTAAATAATACCAAGTACTTGCATTCTCTATGTTGGTATGTGGTTATTAGCTGTGTACCGCTGATTCTCAGAGTTGTCTGAGGTTGGGGAAAAATGTGTAGTAATCTAAATGTCACAGGCCTGGAAGTAATCACAAGGAAACTGAATATTAGTTACAACTGTGCATGGCGTGTGTAAGCTGTCTGTGGCCGGCTGCAGTGCACTATTGGAATGTGGGTTTTTGTTGTGGCGGTATGAACTGAGCTGCACAGGGAACACCGAAGAGCGATTACAAAAACACCTTTCTTTCCCGACTGTCCCTCAAGCAGCAGGGATCAAATAACTGTTTCTTGGCTGTCTGTCTTTTAAACAAAAATATCTGCTTCACTCAACACGGATCAGTGGCAAGCTGGTGTCTGCTGCTTCTCTGTGCTGCTCTATTTTTTGAGAACCCAACTATGGATCACCAGGGGATACTGGGACTAGAAAGGGCCTGACATGATGTTTTACAAATTTATCGTGGATTCCTTCAGTGCATCACAGTTTGTGTTCAATAAAGGCAGGCAGTATAGAACAGGGAGGCAGAAGGGGTCTGTGATTGTATGTGGGATGAGAAGAATTATCTGTAGCCAGCCTTGGTATCTGATGGGCTGTCTGCTGAGTAGAATGGCTTCCATTTGAATTTTGAGACAGATGCTTTTATGCCAACAGTATAATAATTGCTTTTAAACCAGCAGCAACACAGCTAAGTCTACCTTCAGTTGCCCAGGAAATCAAAGAGTTTGGTGGGAGTTTGTTGTTGTTATTGGTAGGGGTTTTGTTTGTTTTATGTTTTTCATTTACCTGACTCCCTATATGGTCACAAATTCCTCCAATTTCTTTATTTGATTAAGGACTTGACAACCTGCTACCTGGACACATTTCTTAGTGTTATTTCATCCTAGCATAGTCATATGTAAATAGAGTAACAACAATAGCTCTCTCTGAAGGATGCTATGAAATTTGCATGAGTAATATACTCTGGATTTCAAAAATCCTGTGATATGTTATATAAACAGTGCTTATAATTATTATTTCCACTACATAGCACTAAGACTTTCTTGTAGTTTGGAGTGTCAGATGGTTGTGATTTCTTTTACAGCGATGATGTATGGCTATATTGTAATTTATTCATCAACTCTATTACTAGACACAGTTTTTCCCAATGTCCTCCTGTATAAACACCTTACAATATCCATAATTTCTAGGAATCTATCCTTAGAATGTCCCCCTGGAGGTGGATACTAATTCACCTCATAATTTCTAAATGATTAAATTAATATTGAGACAATACAAATCCAATGCAACCACACAGCCAGGAAGCATTATATGAAGCACACCAGCCTGTGCTTTTGGTTCCTCACCCATTCCCTGGCCATCTTCTTATCCACGATGGCTGAAATGGTAATCAATCTGTGTACACAAAGTTGCAAATTCTACTTGCATACTTTTTTTTCTCATGTAAAACACCTCTCTCTTCAGTAATTCAGAAAAATACCAAAGGTGAGAGAGGGCAGGTGAGGAGGTGTTCCTAACCAAAGGGCACAAACTTTACATTAGACAGGAGGACTGTTTAGATATGTTACAATCACAGCCAATAGCAGCATATTGTATATTTCAAAACAACTAAGAGTAGATCTTACTATGAAGGAATGAGAGGTGAGTGTTACCCTGGCTTACTCATCTCACTGTACACTTACATCAAATCCTTAAATGGACATAATTATAATTTTCAATTCAAAAAGTTTAGAAAATAATCACAGTGGTATTTTCCCTTGGACCCCGACTCCTCAGTTTAAACCCCTTGACCTCTTGTCGAGAGTACTGACACGCCAACACCACTAGCAGCTCCACTGGCATTTCTACTAGCTTGTAAAGGACTCAGACAGTCCATTGTGCCAGTTCATTCCAGATCAGCTGGACCAACAAGAGAGAACAAAAATGAAGAGCAATTCAAGCTCCCAGGGGAATAAGACAATAATATTCCAGCAAGAAGCTCACCTTGCTGTTTTAACATCTGCTATGTGCTTCAGATAGTCTAGTTACTAAAATTGGGCTAAGCACCTGGTTGGGAGTGGGGGTGCAGTATGTACAAACCACACAGCTTGAAGACAATTCTTTAGAATATAGATAGTGATAGCTTTATAAAACTTAGAGATAATGGGCCTCTTTTGAGAGAACGTTCAACTGAAAGGAGACTAGTATCGTCATATTTGTATAATGTGACGCTCCATGTAATACAGTCCTCTCTTGAGGGTTTTCCAGAGTCTGTCCATGCCAAGGCAACTGGCCTACCAAAGAAGGCAGTAACTGTTCTGCTATTTGTGCCTCTCTTTCATAGGTTTAGAAAACAACAAACATTTGACCTGCCAAGAGAATAGTAAATGTTTTCTAAGTATCAAGCTCAGGGAAGGCTGAATGATTAATCTGCTGTCTTGACTACTTTGGGGATTTTATTACATTAGTGTTATACAAAACATGAGCTTAAATTTCCTGTTGACATGCCATTTTACAAACTGTTAATAGAAATTATTGACTTACACATTGAGGGGGAAACTAATATTTTATTTACTACGTTTATTTCAAATGCTGAATGCTAAGAAGAATTTGTTAGTATCCATTTCCTTCTGTTTCAGTATTTCACAGTATTTCATTTTGCAACTACACCTTAGGTTTAAAAGCCATTTGGGGATTGGTGAGTGGCTCAACAGATAAGGGCACTTGCCCCCAAGCCTGAAGAGCTGAGTTTGATCCACAGAACCAATACGGTAGAAGGAAAGAACTGTCTGACTTCTGTCAAGTTGTCCTACACACACACACAAACACACATACACTACAAAACAAAAAAAGTAAGTTTTGATTCATTAAGTTTTGTTTATGACAAAGAAGTTGCCTGCCTCAAGGTTTGTTTGTTTTTTTCTGCCTCAAGGTTTCTAATGTGTGTCTTTACAAATAGTATATATATAATATATTAAATATCTGACTAATTTCAATTAAAATCAATATATAATTACAAGGTAGATTCTGATGATACATCTGTTGAACTTCTACCTCCATACATGTATTTGCTTTCTGAGAGTTGATTATATATTAAGGATTTACTTCTGCTTCCTTTCCCGGTATAATATTTACATACATACTACACACAGGTTGTGCTGAGGATTTTTCTGCTCTTTAAATATGGCTGACGCTGGTGAGGACTCTGTCAGTTCCTCAGCCCATGGAGTTCACTGTCCCTAAGAGTTCTGCAGATTCCAAGGTGGAGTAGTACTTACGCTCTGGGAGTCCTGGGGTTCACTGCCATCCCCGCTTGCTAGGAAGGCCACAAAGACCAAATTTCAGCTCCTAATTTTATACTAGTGAAATCTGATGAAGATTTGATAAGGACACAAAGACACGTGGACTTTTGCCACCCAGATGGCTTCTTTCTCTTATCTTTCATTTTCTTTATTCTCTCCTCCAGAAAGGAACCACTTCAGACTTCCTACAGAAAGTGTCCCATTTCCCTGCCCTCAGAAATGAAGATCTCATTTCTAAATCCATAAAAAAGCATTTCTTCAGACAAACTTATTATCTTACTGGAGGGGAATTCTGATTTTGTCTATTAAAAAGAGGAAATGTGCCTCCTTAGTATATTTACATTCAAAATTGTGGCATATGGTCAACAACCTGGAACACCAGAGCTCACCAGAACTTATCAGATGTGCAGATGAACTTCTAAGCCCACTTATTATTGGAGACTAAAGATGCCAGGCTCTGAAAACACTGCTATGGGCATGTCCCAGAATCTATCACAAGTCACGCTCCTATCCCAGGCCAGCCAGCCCTGAAATGGAACAAGCTTTTCCATTTTCTAGCAGACTCTTGGCTGTGCTGCCTGCTGCCTCCTGTCTGGTTTTGAAACATTCCCCCTTTTCATTAAGACTACTGTACTCTGTGGCCCACAGGCCTGTTCATTAAGACCACTGTACTCTGTGGCCCGCAGGCCTGTTCCACTTCTCTGCATTCAGCAATAAAGATGGCAAGGGTGACGGGATGTTTCAGGTAATATGGATGAATACTGGCCATGGGAATTGGCAATTTAAGCTACTTCAGATTTCAGGTATCACCTCTAGGTTTCTGGTGTTCATAATTCTCCTGTTACTCCTCTCCTCAGAATGCTAGGGCAAGATGTCAGCTCATTGCCCACAAGTTCTTTGTGTTTGTCATTACAGAAGGATCCTTTGCCATGGCCACTCACAGCCTTCCATCGCTAGTAATGGCTAGTTTGCATCGCTAGTAATGGCTACGGAAGTGTGACAACCTAACCCAAAGTCAAACATTCCTGTTTGGCAGATGGACATCATGAGAAATAAAGTTTCTCAGTCGCACTGAACTTAACATGGCTTTGGAGTACAACTGCAATACGCAGTAAGAGCCAGCTGGAATGCCTTGAGGCCCTGATGAACCAGGGGTCTCTGATTAAGAATACTTCTGATGCTCAGGTAAAGAAGTTGGGCATATTTAGAGTTCATACGGCATATGCCGTCAGCACACCTTCGAGCTTCATTTACCTGAGAAGCATGGAGGCAAATAATAGCTTGGCCATTATTTCTGCTCCCAGAACGGACTTTCTGGATTTGAATGCCACCTCTGAAACATTAATTTTGTTTCACTTTGTTTCACACAGAGTGAGCAGAGACCCGGGGCTTGCTCACCAGCCAGCCTAGTCTATGTGGTGAGGCCTAGGCTAAAGAGAGACCTTGTCTCAATTAAGGTAGACAACACATGAGGAATTTGTCTGAGGTTGACCTCTGGCTTCTCACAAGTGCACACATACATGCATATTCATCTTCACATATACATGTACACAAACAGACAGACTACTCCTCATAGAATTGTACTCCACTTGCTGTTTATACAGAATGTGCCAGAAGCCACAGATACTACCTGTCTATGACCCTATAAGGTCAGTGAATAAGAGTGGTGGGCATTTTTTTCACATGTCTAGAAGTGTTTGAAGGTGTAATATCAATAATTTCTCCGCATATGTCCTTGAGTTATAAATTTGATGCCCCTTGTTATCTGGATAAGGCTATGGGGCCTTATCCCAAGGCCACAAAATTAATATTATATAAATCTTATTCGTATCCAGCATAATAAAGCTGTCACTAGCTTGATCATGGACAGCCATGGGTATGCATTAGGAAATGACGTTGCTAGGATTTGAATCCAGATCAGTGTGATTACAGAGCACAACTAGAAGCAGCGTGTGGTCTGTGAAGGACGACCCATCGTAGCTGTCCTGAGCATCATGGACAAGCGCTGACCACAGCCAGAGTCCATGTGCTCAGGACCCGTGTCTCAGGCAACAGTAGAACATTTTAGTTACTGACACACTTTTAGACTTACCGGTCCCTTCCTCTTGTAGAGAAAGAGGCAACACGCAGCGTCCGAAGAAGCAACCTTTCCCGTGAGCTTTATCCCTTACCCTAATATGAACCCAGACTCAAAACTCACTTTCCACCTGCTTCCACATAATGTTTTGAGCACTTAAGATATCCATGTCTCAAGGACAGAAATCAATCACCAGAGACATGGAAAACACAAAATATGGAAAGAATTGCAACTTAAAACATAGACGGTGCCATCCAAATGAAGGCAGAGCCAAAACAAACACCATTTCACACCACCTGCCTTTCCTCGAACGCTACTTGTATGTTCTCAGTTATGTCTCTGGCGTGTTCATAGGTCTGTTCAATGCTCAGCACGGATTGTGCCAACAGGCATGGTATAAATGGCTTCCAATGCACAGGATGTAATGTGAGTCTCCCAGAAAACCATATGGCTTTTCACAAATGCTTCAAATGCTCAAAAGGTACAAGATTGAAAAGTATAGTCCTTCCCATACTAATATACAAACAAATCAACGATGACCATGCTCCCTTTTCCTTGCTAAATTCACAGATAGGTTGGGGAGTACAAACTGCTTCTGCTCTGAGGCTGATTTTCAGTTCAGATAACTCATCTTTATTCATTTCCTTTCAGTGATGATGAGCCACATTAAGAGCAGCTGTAGGCAAAGAGGGAAAAAAGGCTTTCCTCTCTCCCTCCTCCAAATCCTTGTCAAGCAGTGCTTACAAAGAATCCATCTGGGCTCAGTGCTGTGCAGGGCACCCACGCAATAACAGAGAATGGGAGAGGGACACCCAGTTAAATCTAGTGTAGAGAATTACAAAGCACCTGGCTATACATTTTGGGAGAAAATCAGTCTACTCTCTGAATTTTTTGATACAAAGTGGGCTAGAGCAGGGCAACAGAGAAATTATATTTCATTAAATTAAAAAACAAACAGACAAAAAACCAGAACAAACCAAACACTAAAAGCAATGGAAACGCTAATAGCAAGCAGCTAGTTCTGAGAGTCCTGGTAGCCAATTTCTGTTAAGAGTTACATAGAAAGCTAGAAGGTGAGAAGCGAGTGCTCATAAGCTAAGCCCAAAATGCAAACGCAGAGAAATAACTTACACGAAGCGAAATGAAAAAAATTGATTAAGGTTGAGGTTTCAGATCTTCAGAATATTCTCCCAGGTTTAGACAGCAAATGAACATGGGATCAATTCTCAGTTTCCTTCTTTCCTTCCTTCTTTCCTTCTTTGTTTTTTCTTTCTTTAATTTTGGATGAATGATGATTTTTTTTTTATTTAGGCTTTTGGATCAAGCTTTGTCTGAGCTAGGAAGTAAATGCTTTCAACATTTTATTTAAAATGATTTCATCTGTTTTAATATGTAAACCCAACAGAAATCTTGTTTATAGATCGTTCTGCTACACTCCAACGACATAAAAATGGCTCCAGTTTCAAAGGGGAGACTTGGCAAGTGGTTGCTGCATGAAATATTGCAGCCCTGTTTATTTTACAGCATTTCTGTTCATGTGCTTTTTAATGGTTACACGAACCAAATGCTTAGGCAACTATGTTCAATGATGAATGAGAAACAAAAGATCTGTAGCAAGCAAGAAGCTCTGCGGACCGCTTCACTAGCTGCTGCGAAACAGCTGTTGCGCAGTGAAAGGGCTCCTAAGCTGTGTTTGAAAACAGCCAAGGGAACATAGTAATTAAAATTAACAAAATTTTAAGCCAAAAAAAAAAAACAATTATTAACTGAAGAGTAGGCACTGAAAACTCAGACAGCACTCCAAGTTTGTAGCTTTCCTTAACTAGAAGTAGAGGCCATCTTGTTCCAGTCACCCCTGAAACCTCTGCTACTTGGCACTGCTTACTGTCTGTTCTCCTAAGACATGATCGTCGCTATCCTGTGGCTGCCCTCTGTCTTCTCGCCTTCAGGGCTCCTCTGCTCCCAAGCTCTATCATCCTCCTTGCCCCTCCCTCCTATTCCTTTCTTCCTGTGCTCAGGATTCTCAGCTCTGCCCTTAGAGCATATCTTCCTTTATGCGGAGAGATCAACTTTCATCTCCAAATCCACACCACCCTTCCTCAGTCTCTGGCCTGAACTGCTCAGGCACCAGCTGGTGTCCATTTCCTGCAGTCTACTTCAGCACAGTTAAAACCAGAGGCCATCTCCACCAAACAGCCCTTCCTCTAGGCCTGAAAACTTGGCCACACTTTTTATGTCTCTCACTCCTTTTCCCAAGATAGCCGATGAGTCACAGAATCCTGCTAGCTCACCCAAGTTATCCCTGTGTGCACGCTCTTGACTAGTTGAAGGGTCACACACAGTCTTCACTGCTTTGTGTGAACTATCTGGTTACCAAGCAAGAACCCATGGCTCAGAGACTAACTGAGATAGGCTACACCCCAAGCAGAGGAGAGATCTGAACTCAAACCCCTTCGTTAGTTAGGGTTATACTGAATTTTCAGAATTTTTCATCTAAGCCCCATCCATTCTATATCACTTCATTTTCCTAAGTAAGAATTTTAAGTGTGGAAATAATCAGCAACACTGACTAGTCATGTCGGTGGCTCAAAAGCTACTTAATCAAAAGTTTTGGAAACATCTTAAGGAAATATGAGAGTCATAAAAGATCAGAATTAGAAACAACTTTTGCTTGCAAAGGCTGGTAGAAGACAGTGTGACCCACTCATGACAGAGACCACAGCATCAAGCGTGACTCTGCAGAAGAATCTATCAGAAGGAAAAGCATTCAAGTGTAATAAGGAGAAAAATATCTATCAATATGTTAACGAAAATGGAAGATATGTACCTAAGTATTAGCCAAACATGAAGATATATTCCTAAATATTAAGCAAACCAGAATATATATACCAAAATATCAACCAAATGGGAAGATACACACTTAAATATTAAACAAACCAGAAGATATATAACTAAATAGTAACCAAACTGGAAGATATATACCAAAATATTAAACAAACTAGAACATATATATCTAAATATTAGCCAAACCAGAAGATACTTACCTAAATAGTAACCAAAACTATGTTTGAGGCATTGAGACTTGAAAAGAGGTTTGTTTTTTTTTTTCATGTTGTATGATGCGGAAAATCAGAATTCTCTCTGTCATGGAAATGCTAACTTCTCCCATGGTGCACCTGCTCAAGGATACAGCGCTGCTTACTGTCTGCTGTGTGGAGGGAAGTTCTGTAACTGGAATTCAAGCCCCTCTGACTAGGACTTACTACTGGCTCCTCATTCCGAACCTTGACATCTTCTCTGGAGGATCTCTATAGTAGGGCTGGGCTCCTTGTTGCGCTTTCTTTACCGAGGTCCCATCAGCCTTGCAGCAGGTAGAGAGCAGTGAGAGCTCTGTCCCCCTCTCCCCGCCCCCTTCTTGCATCACAACTATAGGCACACTAATCTTTCACTGGGATCTGAGAGCAGACCACGAATTTCTTTATGAATAGGTTGGTGTTTCTGCTTACTTTTGACATGGAATGGCACTCGGCGCATGCGTTGTGCATCCCTACAAAGGTCATTAGCACAGGCAGGTGGGGTTACTGAGGCTCCTCACACTTCTGTACCCTACTTTTCATATTTATACACTGACCTTGGTTGTTGCTCTCTGTCTTCTACAACACATTGTTCACACCTGCTCTACAACATCCCCTCCCTATACTACACTGGGATGTTCTTGTGCATCTGCGTCGCCCATTTGTCAGCACCTCAGTGATATCTAATTAAATTTACTAGCCCCAGGACAGAGCACACAGTGTTCACTCAAAAAATATTTGAGTACTAAATTATGTATTAAAGGAAGTTTATAAATTTGTATGTAAAATAAGTTGCTTAGGGAAAACTCTAGAAGCAAGTTTCACATGACTTATGAACAGAATATATCACTAGCACCAGAAAAAAAATGAATGCAGTAAAGGAATATTATAGCTAAAGGAAATGTCTAGAGTCACTTAACTTTGGTGATTATATATATATATGTATCTCCAAGTAAACCTATAAACTCAATGCAGTGGGAATGTCATCCTCCTTATTAACTTTTTGTAAGACTATGGCTCAGGGGTAAGATGGGTGAAGGGAAAGGAAAGAAACAACTTTAATGACCGTGGCTCCTAAATAGGAATTCTTATTGGTGTTTCCCACATCATCCCTAACTTACTCTTAAGTTGTTATGTGTCTATGGTGACCAGAAAGGTCTACTATGACTCATGAGACTCCATGTTGTTTGAATAAGTGGTCTTTTGGGGAGCTATAATTTTTCTATGGAACTATGGAGAAGTTATAACCACTTGAGGAGAGCATGATGAGTATATGTAGCCAGCAAAGTCCACTGGCTGCAATTAAGGACACCATAATGCCAACACACGGGTTTGGTTTTACATAATGCATGGGTGTAATGCTGTCTGCATACCACAATGACTACTCTACCTTATGTCAGGCTTAGTTTTCACTCCTACAAATGACTTCATTTCTGTCTTTTGAGCATGTAGGCCGTAGCCTTACATCACAAATTGGCAAGCTTGAGATGTCTTTCTATCTCACTATGATATTATCTAGCCACCAGTGAAGCTTTCATCCATTGGGCTCAAAAATTGGGCCCAAGGGAAAATAGATGAAGAAAAGGGAAACACTTTTCCTCTGTCCTGAATACTAAACAAAAGGGACTTTGATTAGCAAGTTCAGCACTCCATGAGGGAGTCTACTCAAAACGAGTTTTTATTTTGTTTTGTTTTTAAGAGAATAAGAATTTCTCTGGAGTCATTTTGAGTGACCATGGCCTGGGAACACAGATACAGCTTATCCAAAATTCTGCTTCAGTATGGAAGCAGTTTCACAAAGTTTTATAGTTTTACAGAACAATGAAATTCATAAATAAAAGGGAGTTTAAAACACATTGGCAGGTACAGTAAGATAGAGGAAGCTTGTCTGTAGGCCCAAGGTGCTATCTGATGACATTTTGGCTTTTGTGTTGGTAGAGGGTAGTGGTCAGCTAAGTTAATGGTCAGTTAAGTAAAAGGTATCTTTATTACTATTAATGAGATGCTGCTTCAGAGGCAGAGGTGGGTAAGGGATGGCTGTTCTACAGGGCTAGAACTATCCCATAAGATAATTAGCCTTGAGAACCTGCAACATTCCAATTTCTCCACCTACTGAAATTCTAATAAGTCAATCAGTCGCGGTTGACACAACTTCTTCAAAACCAGTTTCTATTTGGATTAAAATTCTAACAGAAATCATTTTAAAACAGTGTTTTAAAGAATTCAGAGAAATGACACCAAAGCATCATAAAATGCAAATTTGTAAGTAGAGTCCTACATAACTCTGGAGTCAGGGAAATGTGACTATCCCTTCACCCCATTTCCCAGGCTAACCACATTCCCTCAACTTCTCAAAAGGGTGGGTCTGTGTTTTCCAAAAGACTGAGAGCCTAATCATGTTCATAGTTGCATGGATTCATTGTTTTGATTTTCAAGATAGGGTTTCTCTGTGTAGCCTTGGCTGTCATGAACTCGCTTTGTAAACCAGAGATCCACCTGCCTCTGCATCCCCCAGTGCTGGGATTACAGGTGTGTGCCACTGCACCTGGCTACCAAGCCATTTGTAATAGTCTCTTCTGCATCAAGTTCATGATTCTGTAATCAAGATGCTCCTGCCTGACTTACAACTGCTAGCAAATCACACTTAGTTTGAAAATGGGACTTCCTGGTCCTCAGTCCCAAATTATAAGACAACTTGCCTGCCAAGGTGTGGACACAGAGCAGAGGGGAGAAAACACCACCTACCAGGAGAAGCACAAAGGGTTTTAAAGAATAAGTGGTCTACTCATGGGACATACAATCCTCAGAGCATTGTTGACTTTAATGGGAAATATTAGTAATGACTCCTGTGTAGAGAACTCTCCTCATGAACACATTATGCGCATGGTGGTATCACACACCTTTAATCCCAGCACTTTGGAGGTAGTGGAAAGTGGATGGCTATCTGTGAGTTCGAGGCCAGCCTGGTTTACATAGTGAGTTCAAATAAATCCTGTGTTAGTTGTAGTTAAACAAAATCAATTTAAATTAATGGCCTAAAAGTTTTATCTGAATCAAGTCTAAACTGTGTTGTCTGTAAGTTCACACAGACTCTAGAATAGGCTGTCCTTCAAGCTGGGGTCCTTCACGAGCCACTTGGTGTTAGCACATTAACAATACTTCTACCATGCTTGAGAGCAGTTTGCTTGAAAACTCCAGCTTCTGTGTTTCTATTCAGAAAACTTGCTGGTTGAACAAACTACTTTTCAGAGATGGAGCTAGGGCCAAGTTCAGCAAGCGATTTTACTTATTCAGTTATTACATACTGATGTTTAAATGCTTAAGAACTGTATGCATTTGTTAGTGATACTAAAACAACATGTAAGTTTTAGGTCTTTCTCATTCTTTTAGAATGACATGAATACAAAAATCTTCAAATATATGTAGAACAATGTAAATACACAAGAAAAGCAAAAGTAAATGGACTGAGAAGATTTTTATTAAACTACTATTAAATACTATTAATTGGTTGATCTAATATAGATAATTGAAAGGAGACATGGAAAGAGAATTACATAAAATATTTTAAACCTAAAAATATCCTGTTGTATAAGGCTAGTAAGCAAGAGATAATACATTGTGCCATTACATAAACTACTATCCATCCCTCCTAGTTCCTTCAGAGTAGAGGATCTAGTTGTTGTTGTTTGGATTTATGAACTGGCAGGCCAGTTCGCATTCTGAAGACAGCAGACTCTGTCTAGATTTAACCCATACCTGCTGGGAAGAGACAATTCCCTCACACTTGGAACCCTGCAGCCTTTTAAGCTGTTTGCTCTGAAACAGTGCCAGCTGGGCCCTCCATAATTCCTCATCTCCGACCACCAGGCCTCACTACATAAAGACTACAATGCCTTGTTAGCCAACAACCGAGCGTGAAATCGCTATACTGCAATCTTGCACTCTCTGAGTCAATCAATTTTCTTCCATTATAGATCTGGGAACACAGGGTCCATAAAGAGGAGATGAAGTGAGGGGATACAATGAATGTATCAGGGCGGCCGTAACATATCCATATGGCATATTTCATTCCATATGGTGAGATTATTGTCCTCACATAAAATAGTTCTGAGCTGCCTAATAAAAGTAAGACATGTGCTTTCAATGTCATCACCAGACTTTGAACTTGCACAGGATATATAATGGAGAGAACCGTAAAGACAGATGTATGGCTAGGAACAAGCTTCTGTCGGCCTAAAATTGCTAACAGATTAGAGCTTGTCTGACAGAGCACTGGGGCTGTAACGTTGTGTTCTTTTTAAGGAGTATTAACATTTTAGGCATTATCTACATGCTAAGGGAGGAGAGCTTGAAGTGCTAAACACTATCAGACTGTCACTTGTGGGCGGAAGCCGTTTCTCATCACACCTGGAATCCTGCATGTTTGCATGTGCTTGTACTCAGGCAAGAAAAAAAAAAAAGGTCAAACAAGGAACAGAAATGAGGCTGTAATGGAAGTGCAAAGGGTTTTGGAAAGGCAAAGAAATGTTTTGAAACAAAGTTCTCAGTGTTTCTTTCCACCTAGTCAGGTGGGAGATGTTATCTAGCATCTCATATCTGTTGAAATTTCTGTTCTTTGACAACTGTGTTCTCGGTGTCTGAAATAAGCCCTTTGCTTATATTCATAGAATAGTCCTTCAGGAGGGCAATATTATCTCGTCAGATGAAGATTATTAATAGAAAATAAGCTAAGACTATTGGCCCACCCAGAGGGCTCTAAAGCATAAGGTCTTCAGTGCCAAGTGCAAAAAATTTCACTATGGTCCATTGTGGTTTTTTATATAAAATCTCAACATTTGTTGCTATTAGTCTGTAAGATCTGTTCATAGGCAGACCCTATATTTTATCTTACACAGTGTCTGGCAAGCAGCAAAAAATGGACCAGCCTTAACAGACATTTTGTCTTGATATAAAGGAAATAAAATCATAGAATCTTTCTAAGAATGATACACTCTCTACTTACACCTTCTCCAAAGTGTTCCCAAGACTCTCACTCCAAGAGGCACACCAGAATTACTGGTGTCTGTCTCCCCAAAGAGAATGCTGTGTCTTTAAGTGCAGGCATCCTGATTCTCTTGATTTTGTAGCCTACACATCCAGGAGAGTGTGGTGCTTACAGGATCACTGCACCTTCTACACAGAAGCACCGCTGCTTGCTCTTAACTCACAAACTTCACAGTCCCCAAAGAAGCTACTGGTACATTTTATGGAGGGGCAGGAGACAGCATATTTTTTTATGTGAATGAAACGAAGTTTTAAATACATACCACTATTTAGTTTGCAGATTACCTTTAAAAATTAACTTTTATTTCATCATTATATTATACTACTTGGAATTTTAAGATAACTACTAAAAATGTGTGTCTGCGTAGATTTGAGAATATGTGTGTGTGTGAACAGACAGGTGCACACATATAAACTCTAACCCTAGATCTCTATTTACTTCTTGACTAATTCCTCAATGATGATTTGAATGTTAAAATATGCTAATTTGAAGATCGAGCATAATTAGAATCATAGATTAGAAGAATAAGCATTATCATACCAAAGAGGAATAATTTTAGCTTGTTGCTATGCTGGATTATTTATGGCCCTAACCAGTATTTTTATGCAGAAAAAAAAATAGTGTTTTTAATCCTTAGACTCACAGACTCACTATGTATATGCTGGTGAGTATCTACAGTTGTGTGTAAGATAACTGTTGCATACACAAACACAACCCAGGGCAAAGGTGATATGATTTATATAGAGAGTGAGAAAGGGGCACTGATAATTTTGAGTTATTTGAGAGGGCAAATAAGTGGTGCATATAACTTATTTAAACCTTTAAGACAGCCTTGACAAATTTCTACATCAAAAATGCTTTATAAGTATACAGCTGGCGTGGAGTTAGGAAAGTGTATTTTCTCATATGTAGGCATCAGCTGGATTTTCTATTCCACATACAGATTGTCTTCAAAGTGAGCACACTGGGGGGAAAAAAGAGAGAAATCTGCAGAACCCATCTGCCATCTGCCTTTTCCTGACAATAAAATAGCCCCCAAACAAACATGAATCAATTCCTCTCTCTCTCTACACACACACACACACACACACACACACACACACACACACACACACACACACATGTGCGTGCATCCCAAACTAGCCTGTTTTGCCTTTACTGCACCCACTCAGCCAGTGAAAGCTTGATTGCTTTGTATGACACAAGATTGAAATAGACCAGTGAAGAAGGGGAAGAAAATATCAGCTTTTGTCATCACCCAGCTTTTAATATCAAAACCCCATACAGATACATGAATATATCTAGGTAGATATAAAGAAATTCAGTAAGAACAAAAATTAGCACATTTATGCTCAATAAAAATGATCAAATGGCTAAGAGCTGGCTTAGAAAGATTTCTCAGTTTTAACCTGATGTCTGAAATTTGGAAGAAAAAATGTAGACTACTTTCCATAACTTCTCTTGTAACATTGTTCTATTTTTTTTCACTCTTTATTAATTAATACAAATTACATCTCGGTCATAGGCTCCTCTCCCCTCCACTCCCTGTCGCACCCTCCCTCCTTCATCCCCTCTCCCCTGTTCCTCAGAACAGGGAGTCCTCTCCCCCCAATCCAGACTCCCCAGCCATCTATTTACATAAGGACTGAGTCCTCCTCCCCTGTGGCCTGGTAGGGCAATCCCATCAGGGGGAAGTGATCAAAAAGCAGGCAACATAGCCCATGTCAGAGATATCCCCCACTCCCTTAACTAGTGGGCCCACATGAAGCCTAAGATGAGCATCAGCTATTTATAAGTAGAGGACCTAGGTTGTCCTTACATTGTCCTTGGTTGGTGCTTCAGACTCCATAGGCCCCTCTGGGCCCTGGTTGACTGGCTCTGGTATTGTAAACTGTATTTTAAAAGGGGAGGGCGGGGCGAGGATTTATTGGTTGTGCTTATGTGGCAAAAGAGAAATATGGGCACATGGAAGACAGAAAATGAAGGTGTTTTAATACGACAAAACAGAAGTTAGGAAGAAAAGGTAGAAAGTCTATTGAATCCCAGAGGACACAAAGAGATATCATTATGTACGCTGTCTGAACAGTAAACCCCTTTGAGGTTTAAAAGGCTCTTCTGGACACATGATGGAAGGACACTACTGGTGGCCATTCAAGACCAGCCTCTGCTGGAGCATGGGACAGGCCTGAGAACCTGGGGAAATTAAGACAGGTTCCACCCTCAATGAGCCAACACAGGCAGCAGGACCTTCTAGTTGGCTTCTACCTTTCGAAATTATCTTTGAGACAGCCTTGAACTTTCTCATGGACAGAAGCCGGAATAGGGCTAGTCTGCTAAGCCATTTCTTCATTCCCCACACTGACTCAGAAAGTGGAATGTGATCATGAGTGCTGTATTAGCCATGGCTGTTGTCGACACCAGCCACTAATGACCCAATTTGGGAGACGAGGGCTTGAGGGAAAGAGGTTGCAGACCAACAACAGTACTGTCTAAAGATGTGAAAGATTTTTCTTGAGGTAATTAAAGAAAATGTTGGCAACTTTAAAGGCTGGCTTTTCTTATGTGCAGCATGGCACAGAACAGCTTGTAGGCTGCAGACCAATAAATTCTAGTTAACTTTCAAGTCATGTCAGCATGCAGCCCTGGCAGGTTTATTAGCTTAAATTTCAGCCCTCTAAAAACCTATGTCTAGAGAAATAAGGTGCTCTATGGAGTATAGCAAGGCTGCTTAGTCAGAACAGGTCTTCAGGAATTCAGGGGTTACCACATCAATTGGACATCCCAAATCATGGAAGGGAATAATAGTGGCTCTTCCTCTAGAACACAGTTACTTGGGAACCCTGTCTATTCTGCTTCTGAGAATACTCTGTATCTGGGCAGCAGAAACTCATGGCTTCCCTCGCACACACTTCAGTAATTAGTAACACACAGGTGAAAAAAACAGTGAATGTGAGTGTGTGGTGCTGACACAGCCAGGGTGGACACTTCCCATCTTTCTCTTTGTGCTGTCTCTAACAACCATCTTTACAACCTAAAATCTTGGGGTGGAGATGAAGTGCCAGAGAGAGCTTATGATTTTCCTTTTGATCATGCCTGCATTTGCATAGTTTGATTCTTTACCTTGATATATATATATATATGATATAATATATATATGATATTATATATATATATACATAATCCTTCTGTCAATTGTCAGAGGCTCCAAGGCATCAAGGTGTTCTGGAATGACTGATTAGCATTTTAAGAAATGCAAATTAATTTTCCTACCAGGTTATTATACTAAAATTACTATTATAATATAGCTGGATCGAAGCATCTTTAAACCAAGCACTTCAGTTTTTTGTTGTTGTTGTTGTTGTTGACCATTCTTTCCTACACAAACAGAGAGAGCTGCGCGGATCTATCAAAGCTGGTCACTGACCAAGGCTTCCACTCAACTCTGCTGCTCCAGCTGTAATTTTAATCCTAAAGAAATATTTATGAGATGTCAATATGATCCAAATATGGCCCACAGTGACAGCATCTAATACATGTGTTTTTAAAAACACCAAATACTTATGTAGAAATCTCAGGAGCTTTCAGACCAATGTGCTTTCATGAAATTTACATGGAATATTATCATTTTATTAATAACCAACTGTGATATATATTTGAAGAACCAACTGAAACAATGACACTTCTGCCACATTTTCACGTTGAGAATTTTAGATTAAAGACAGATTCACACTTTTTTTTTTCTGACTGCATTCAGTTTTAATCAAGGTTCCCCGGGCTTCTCACTCATAGTGAAATTGTATTTAAATGGGGCCTTTAGGGTGTTCAAGTTACAGATTAATTAACTCAATTTGGACAGGGTTTGAGGAGCACTGTAGTTCTTGAATCTCTAATTTTATCTCCAGAGGTAACCAATGTTCCTTTAGATATTAGCAACAAAGTAATTGCATAGGCCTAGACAGATTTGATTGAAACATCTAAGATAGAGCAGGCTTGTCAGAAGCAGAATAACAAGGCAGTGATACTACACTACTAGTTTACAAATGCAAGCTCACTGCCTCTGAGCTTCCTTCCCGGTCCCCAACACAGAAGAACAGGTTTAAAGAATCCTGTCCCCCAGAGCCTGGTTTGGTGAGAACTCAATGAACTCATTTATGGCAAAGTCCTTCGTGGCTTCAGCACACAGTGAATGAGATTGGGATTCTGTTGTGACTCAGTGGTGGACTGCTTGCCTAGCATGTGCACGGCTCCGGGCTCCATCCCCAGCACTGAGAAAACAAAGGACATGTTATCACCACTGTCGTTACTAATCTTATTGGGCTTTATGGCAGAGTTTCTGGAGTTAAGAATTGGAGTTTCTGGAAAGTGGCATGTGCTTCTTTGGACATCTTTTCTGCTTTTCTTCACTCACCTTTAACCCTCACAGCCCCTCCTGGTGAAGCTACTGCATTTCTTCTCCAGTTCCAAATACACTCTGGACTGTCAGCCTTCCTGGAATGGATTGTTGACTCTCTGGACCAGGTCTGCTGCATCTCTATCTCAGATGCCACCTTTGCCCCGGCCACTGCTCCCGAGCGTTTGTTTCTGCTGTTAGGCTGCACTGTAGTTCTATGTGCCGAACAGAACATTTCACGTGGGATGGACAGAGCTGTCATCTGAATGGAAGGCCATGTACTGGGAAACCCTGGACCATAGGCGCTATCTCCTACATCTCCATATCTCCTAGGGAATCTCTGTGATCTGTTGACATCTAGTAAATGCTTGCTGGTTTGTCTCCTGG
This sequence comes from Pachyuromys duprasi, assembly GCA_028658305.1. Classification (NCBI taxonomy): domain Eukaryota; kingdom Metazoa; phylum Chordata; class Mammalia; order Rodentia; family Muridae; genus Pachyuromys; species Pachyuromys duprasi. The sequence goes on from CM053763.1 coordinate 43,785,342, forward strand.
CTCTTACTCATTTGTGTCACTTACTTACATGAAGATCTTTCTTCCTTGGAAATCCTCTTCAGTCCTGGATCCCCAGAAACTAAGTGTAAATCTTTTGCTTCATGGGTAGCCACGGGACAGGCACATTTACCTCAAAGAAAGTTTATGAGGTAATAAGCCTGATTAATAGTTAGAAAATAAGAACTATGGCTAAGACAAGCTGGAATAAAAGTCTGGAAGAAGACTAAAGTGTCTGGGCGAGGCTATCACCAAAAAGAAACAGGCAAGGAAAAACATTGCTCTTCTTTTCTACAGCCACAGAATAAACAAGAGCTAAAGAACAAAGGCCCCAGTGGCTGGGAGGCAGGGGACGTGGGAGGAGCTTCAGTCAAGGCTCTTCCAATGAAAGAGCACACTGCTGGGGTTTCTCCTTCTTCCTCTTCTTCTTCTTCTTCTTCTTCTTCTTCTTCTTCTTCTTCTTCTATTTTTTAATGGAATGTGGAAAATCTGTATTTTTACATGAAATCAAATTGACTGTGATCTTACGGAGTTTAACACACTAATTTAGGCAAATGCTACATAGACAAGAGCAGTATCTGTTACATGTGTTCAGGTCCTAACTACGTATGTGTTTCCACACTAAGAGAGAGACATTAGTTAGCGGCCGGGGGCTGGGGGGTGTCCTGGCTGCTCATCAGGGGGACAGGCACCTGGCATGCACCTGGCATGCACCTGGCACTTCTCTCTGTCTTTTGGTTTGGCCTTATGCTCCTTCTCACCCGACCTCTACCCACAGTTCAGCAACACTGACCCGGCTTTGGAAAACTGATGTTTTTCTCATCAGAGGCCTCTTATGACGGGAGGGAGTAAATCTCAGTCTTGCTTTGAATTCCATCCTCAGACTGCTGTACTGACCACTAAAGTTTCTCTTGTACGTTCCGAGGCATGGCCCAGTTGTCCTCCTTAGCAGTTCAGTCCTCCTGAGTTCTTTGAGGGCATTTGTGGAGGGGCTATGTGGCCAGTGAGCCTCATCACCTGAGGACAGTTTTGATGAGTGGCCTGCCTGTTGCGTCCCATTTCAATATGACTGTGCCATCCTGGTGCTTTTGCTGGGAGGCCACTACTGGGGAACCTGAGATTGCAATTATTTTCTTCAATAACTATTTCCTCTTTATTACTTTTCCTGACATCTGGCAACCCAGCCCTTCATTTGTGCATCTTCATTGTTCACTAAGGAAAAACTGCTCTTGAATGTCTTCTCTCCATTGCTATAGAACCCTTTACCGCCTTATTCCCAACCGAGCACCAATCTTTCCTTTGCCTTTTGTCGTCTTTATCATTTGTGTCGACTAACATGATGCACTGTAAGGGTTGTTTTAATTTTCATTTTAGATAAAGGAAAACGAGAGCTGGAAAAAAAAAACAGGGCCAATGTGAAAGATTTCAAATGAATCTCGTTTATCACGGTTGCCACTAAACTGTTACAAACCATTTCAATTACTGAGCACGTTCTGTAGACTGCACAGGCACTGGCTAAAGGTTAGCCCTACACTCTGTATTCTGACTGAGCTCCACAAGCTGATAGCATAGGTCCCTTTTTTTAATTCCTGCTTCATTGTTGGGAAAGCTAAGGTTCAGAAAGGCTGCCATATCCCAGGATCCCAAGCTCGTAAGTCGTACAGCAAGGTCCCAGCGCTCTGGCTGCTAGTGGACCAGGTAGAGGACTCACAGTAGTTCCGAGTTTCAGAAAGCTGTCGTAACTGAGTGAAGTCCAGGAATGGGACTGATGTGAACCTAATAAATGACTAACAGAAGGCCCACTAACGGCAGGTAAGCACGGAGGAAGCCCAGAAGGCCTTCTATCAATTGTCAAATGACCACTGAAAAAGCTCATTACACCAAAGCGCTCCACAGAAGGGTCTGGCTTCGGGGCGGTCTGTGTCACATGGATTCCCCCATACAATGTCAAAAGCAGGAGAAAAAAAAAACAAGCTCTAAATCTATTTCAACTTTCCAAATGAAGCCATATGAAATACACTTTGAGGGAAGGCAGCTTGTCTTAGGTGTTTGTTAAGGCTCCTCGGCTCTCTAAGGACGTCATTTGAGCATAGGAAGAAACTCCCAAGTCATCCATGCTAATGTCACTACTACTATATTCTATCCAAGAGTCAGAAGAGGAAAGACTAGGGAGGGGACTAATGGCTTTTCTCTTTACTCAGCTGCAAATCTGTTTAAAGTCTACACATATTTAGTGTTGTTCATGGGATTGACTAGAGAGGGAACAATTAACTTGGAGGGAGGGAGAAAGAGAGAGAAGGAGAGAAAGAGACAGAGACTGAGACTGAGACTGAGACTGAGACTGAGGCTCAGCCACAAAATACTGAAGTCCAGCTGGTTTCTCCAACCCTTGCTAGAACAGAGAGCCAAAATAATGGCCACTGTACTCAGTTCTGAAAAATCCTGAGAGGAACCTGAGGCATCATCCCTTCAATCTCCTGACTATTGCATACTTTGTTTAAAAAACATCTTAGGTGGAAGCATAAAGTGTAAAGCAGATTAAAGTGGAGCTACTTTGATGGGGAGTTCAGGGCCTGGAGGTCCTCCTGGCATTCCCCTCCCCCTGCCTCCCAGGAGAAGCAATGAAGGGGATCTGAGGAGCAGCCACCGCTTTGAAACTTGTTTTGGCCGCAGCTCACTGTGAAAGAAAATGCATTTTATTAAGTGACTCGGTGTAGTATGGCAAATACTTGTGTGTGTACACACACACACACACACACACACACACACACGCACGCATGAATACAGTTGAAAGAACCATTTCATGGGATATAACTGGCTCCTACTATATGTAATCAGCCCAGGCAGCTTTTCTTTCCTATTTACTTCCTTGCTCCTAAGGAACAGCATTTTTAGTCTACCAAAATGATATCATGCTCCACGAAGGGAATTAGAAACACCGCATTCGATACCTAGAATAACTCTGTAGATGAAGAACACTGGCTTAGTCTGAATTTCAGCCAGTACTAAGGGACTAGTCAGGCAAAATAGAGCAAGAAGTGGTAGGTGAGAGCCCTTATACTCCCTGTAGCGGCTGCTTCACTAGGTCAAGCTGTGGGGCACCGCGATGCTGACCTGAGTAATATCTGGTTTCTTATTACAAATCACAGGACCAGATCCCCTGGTTCCTACTACACGGATGAGAAAAGCAGGGAGGCTGGAATGGAGAGCTCTGGATGACAGTAAAGGCCAGATTTCATTTCATCTCAATTTAAGTGTGTTTTTGGCCCCACAATCTATCCTATATCCTTGTGGTCTCTTATTTTACTTAATAAAGAGAGGGAAGTTGGTAAGATTGTCACCAATGCACATAAAACCTCTGTGCATTACAAAATTATCACCAACATGAGGGCACGTCTTCTTTAAAAGAGCAGCATAGAAAAGAGTTCCTATGGATTTAAAGAATATTAAAGAGAATAAAAATGTAATTTTTCCAAAAGAGTTCCCAGTGTTTATTTCTTCTGTCCTTAGGATCCAGAGATGGTCATTGGATTTAAAGGTTTTATTGCATTTTCCTCACTAGTGTAAAATTAAAACAACAACAACAACAAATGCCATTTATTTAAACGTGTGTCCCTTGTCACTTCTAATGTCAACAAGCGGTTCTAAGAAACACACCTTTAAAAAAAATCCAGCCACAGTGAACCTATATCCAGACTTCAAACATATGTGCTTCTAAACCACATTACAAAATGGGCTTTTATAAACTTCTTTTTACAAAAATAAATAAGAGTAAGTAATAAAAAAAAAGATAAAGCCTCCATACAGAATCCCAGCAATTATATCCCCACGGCCACCCTACAACCCCAAACTTTGCAAGGGCTTTGATTACTGAACCATAGCTGAAGTGAATAATTTGCTTTTCACTAAGAAAACAAGCACATTCATTCTCACCACAATGGAGAGAGGCAGGTTTAATTAAACCTTATCAAAAGATGAATAAAGAATAAACTCAATACCCATTGCACAAAACTCTATTTTCATCTGTTTAGTTTAAGCTTGCCATGTTCGTGCAATAATTATCCACTGTCCAAGGAATGCCAGAGTTGTGTTAATGTTGGTAAAGATTTAATTAGCTCAATTATCTGGAGAATATTGAAGCTCAGCTCAGCACAGTACAAATTTCTTCAGGCTTTATACATATCTCTGCTCCAAAAACATGAAACTGAAGTCTGAGTGAACAAAAGCCTCTTACCTCTGCAAGTGCACCACAGAAACAGCTCTATACTTTGTACTTTTATTACTCCAGTTAAAGACACAGCCTTTTGAAGAAGTGCTGGAGTGAAGGCTTATCTAGGCCTGTGTGTATGAATGTGTGTCTGTGTGTCTCGTGTGTGTATGCATTCGTGAGTTCGTTGTGTGACTGTATGTGTGCATGTGTGTATGAGTGTGTGTTTGTGTGTCTGTGTGTATGCATTCATGAGTGTGTTGCGTGACTATATGTGTGCATGTGTGTATGGCTGTGTGTATGCCTGCATGTGTGCTTGTGTGTGCACATACATCTGATAATACAATATCGTGTGTGTATGAGTGTGTGTGTATGTATGTTTGTGTGACTGGATGTCTGTGTGTGAGATACTGTATGTGTGACCCTGTGGGTGTGCACATATGAGACTGTATGCCTGTGTTTGCGTGTGTGACTAATGTGCGTGTGTAGAGTATACCCAATTAACTTTCGGGATCTGTAAACATGTCCTTAGAAAGTTAATAACATTTGCATTTAGGTAAATATTAACATCCGAAGTCCAATCCTAAGAAGGGTTTTCTTTTCTTCAACACAGCCTATATGCATTACCTTTTCCCCAGAAAGCAATATATTTAGCCACTGCTGAAAGCACAGCAATACAGACAACTGTTTCAATCTGTCAGACACCAGGGACAGACAGTAGGGTTCATTTCAGAAAACTGATTGGCCCCCCAGCGGCCTGACCTTCCTGGTGGGAAAGAGAACACAGCGCCATGCTTGATAAGCTCAGCAACAAAGAGGTATACTCAAGCCCCCCCCCCCCAATTCAGACATGCTTCTCACAGGGAAATGCAAAGCAGGAGACAGAATGCGTCACTTCCCAGCAAAGAGAGTTCACCAAGATAAGAGACAGTATCCTACCATCACCAAAACTGACATAGTTAGCAAAGTTGCAAGCACCGTTTCATCCTCCCTCTTACAACTTCAGAAGGCTCCTACTGGTCATTGCCAGTGTCTTAACTCCTGGCCTCACTTATGATGACTCCCACAAGCTTTGGAACAGCAGCCCCTGGACATGATCTTTCTGATAAAAGGTCTGTAGCTCCTCTGGCACTGAGTCCACAGCTTTTCTCCCAGAAAGTGGCTCTTGTGAATCTCTTTATCTCTTTATCTCTTTCTGCCTTGATTATGAAAGTCTAGCAGACATTTCCTTTTCTTGTAGATACAGAAACATTTTCATTATTTTCATTTATGTTTGCATGTGGTCTTCCATGAAAGTTTAAACTGGGCCAAAATCTAGCCCAAAGATCAAAAACCAGAAAAAGAAATTGATAATCTTAGTTAAAGACTCAAGTTACATTTGGTGCTATAAAACAGTACAGTACATGTACTTTTTTTCCAACTTCTAATGCCAAGTTTCATTTTCTGTCCTCCGTGATCAGTTACAAGGAATGTTCAACTTATATATTGTAAATTTTAAACACATACACACAAACAAATACTAGTGTTTATTTTTACTTATTATTTAGGCTCTATGTGGAAAAGCATCAATTTAAAAGGCAGTCACAACTGCTCATTATTACCCTTATGTACAAATCACTGCTTAAAAAAATAAGACTCAGAGCCTATGTTTTTAGTGCATGTTTTTCTGACTTATAGGGATTGTGATCATTTAGGTTCAAAACAAAACAGTAGGGAAGTTGAAACAAATCTTAACTTCTGGTCCGCAAACACTGTGACAGGAAGGTACTGCAGACACACATCTTGTGACAAGTGTGTAGATTGTGACACACACTTACAGTGAAGAACTGTATACCACATAGCACATCCTGTTTTCAAAAGGAGGGCATCACTGTGAAAACTGGATGCAGACGCAAGTCACACCAGATGAGAGATGAGGCTGATTGGGTTAAGAAAACTGCATTGCAGAGTGGTAAAGGCTGTTTACCCCCGGCTAGATGTGAACCCTACAAGTTCAGCACATCTCACAAGGGAGCAAACGATCTATGCCAATCAACCACTGCTTTTTATCTGTTACATATTTTGAGGAGGGAAGCGTATTTTTTTGCAAGTGAGCCAAGACTTTTCCTTTGTGCTGGCAAAGAAAGACAAGTGTGGGTGGGTTTTGCCTTGTTTGTGGACAGCAGAGAAGGGCCAGTGAGACCCTTTTCAGTCTGGTCCTAAAAGGGACTCCAGGCTTCAGAGTCGTCTGCATAAGAACAAAGGGGGCTTGGGTTCAGGCTGCAACGCGAGAGCCATTTTCACCACACAAATTTCCTTCTTTTGTGCTGGTGGAAGGGGACACTTTGAGCCCTTTGAGTTTAGGAGATCTTCAAACAGACAATAGTGTGCAAACAGCCCTTGAGGACATAACTTCACTGGCACAACCTCCAGGCTGAGCCTAAGGCTTTGAGAAAGGCCTCTTCAGCTGATTTCCGTCCGCTCTTCACCCTGAACAAAGCCAAGCCCACAATAGTAACACCTCCTTTCTTTGGATTAAGCCTCCTTTGCAGGAAGAGTATGCAAATGCTGCACAGGCCCCTCCTTTGAGGCTGGTCTCACTGAGGTACCCTTTCTGTCTGGCTCCCCAGCAACCCTCCACTGCCCAACTGAAGACCAGCTCTCCAACTCAGCAGCGCTCACACCCCTGAAAGTCAGATCCCGGCCTGCCACCATCTCTAAAAGGAGTTCCTTTAGTCTCAACTAACTATTCCATGCACATTTCCTAAGGTCTGGTCATTGTGCTAAAAGCTAACAAGTGATGTGTTCCTCATACTTCTCATTTAAATCTTTGGCTCCTGAGCAGCCAATTCCCTCTGACCCCCTTTTCTTTCCTTTTTCCTTTCCTTCCCTTTCCTTCCTTCCTTCCTTCCTTTTTTCCTTCCTTTCTTACTTTTTTCTCTCTTTCTTTCTTCTTTCTTTTCTCCTCCATGGTAACATTTCAAATAGGTGGAATGAAGCTGAAAATTGGAAACTGAAGGGAAATAGGCAGTTCAAAAGGCAGACATACTGAATGATAAGATGTCCTATGAAAGGTTACAAAGGAAAAAGGGAATTTAAAGTGACTCAAAGTGGTTTTTGTTGGCAGAAATACAGAGACATATAACCCCCCCATATACTTTATGAATATATTTACATAAAATATCCAATATAGGAAGCTCATGTTTGGTCCTTGTATATAAAAATAATACAAATTCATTTTCTTAGTGATTGATTCTTCTCAAAGTTATCTTTCAATCTATATTACAAATAACTAGTACAATCAAAAGACAACTTCATCTCTTATCCTTAACATGCAGACAAGACAGATTAAGTTCATGAATCGAAATTTTTGACTACTTGCTAACAGTTTCAGGTCCTAGCAAGTAGGTAGTTGTCCAAGACTGTTTATGTCCTTGCAGGCAGACCAACTCCGCTACCTACCATCAGCAGACATTTAGGATGAGGTCGGGTGATAAAACATTATGTACTTGGAAGACTTTACATCTGCTAAAAACTATTTAATTTTTGTCCCTTAGCACAATCTAGAAAACGGGCCTTTCTTGAAACACTGCCATAAGCCCCGTCCAGTTAGTCTTGTCATAGGTGAATACAGTAAAAGCTGAACTGTTCCGTTTGTCACAAAGATCCTTCACAGCCCATGTCCAGCTAGCTGCTGATCACTCTGAATTCCCTGCCTTCTTCCAGAACATTCCTGAAAGAGGTGGGCTTGCTCTGGAGCTTCACTTCTTTGTTTTAAAGACCATTCTTATGCAGGGAGGGGGTGGGCAGAAAGAACAAAAGAGCTGGAAGGTAAGGAAAAGGGCTCTGAAATGTCATCTTCTAAGGTATGGCATAGCATTTCAATGATCTGCAGGCACTAGAGTGGCCATGCTGACAGTCAGTCATGAATTGAGAAGGGGCTCATGGGGCCCTACTCCTCTTTGAATGTGGTGGTGCACAATTTTTGTCCCAGCCCTTGGGAGTTCCCAGCCCTCAGGCAGATCCACCTAAGTTGGAGGCCAGCCTAGTCTGCAGATGGAGTTCCAGCACAGCCAGGATTACACACAGACAAACTTTGTCTCGACCATCCTCAAATAAATAAATAAATGACAACTCTACACTGAATACTCCTTAAAAGCTCATTTATTTTGAGTTCTGAACCCTAAATGAATCCAATGTCCACGATAGCAGAAAATAACAACTGGGCACAGCTCTCAGAATCTAATGGAAAGCAAACATCTTTAAGATATGAGAAAATATACTAAATGACACTACCATGATTTCTAGATGATAACCATGTTGTATTCCAGGGAAGTTGAGCTACAAAATTGAACTGATAGAATTAGAGTAATTTTACATGGCATTTTGGAGAGAATAGTAGCTTCTTCAAAGGACTAATATAACCAGTATAAACAGCACATTGCAGGACACACACAGCACTTCAGGTGCAGGACAGCAGCTCTTACTCCAGAGTCTTTGAACTCCTTTGCACTCTAAAAATGTAAGAAGCCCAAGGAGCTCTTTCTAACTTGACTATAGCCACGGACAGTTACATTCAAAGTTGACTGTTTACTTAAAAAACATTTAATTCAGTGAGTAAGTAAAGGCTCTTTCTACGCAAATCTGGTAACCTTAGCTCGCTCCACTCAGAACCCGAGTAGAAGTGGAAGGGGATATTGACTCCACAAAGTCCCTCTCTGACCTCCATCCACCATCACACACACACAAACACACACACAACACACACACACACACACACACACACCATTTCCTTCACCAAAATACCATTACTGCCAATCATCAGAACATTATTTGACTGAAAATAACTGTATTTTCCAAACAGAGCAACCAAGAAGGTGGTACTATTCTATCTACAGATGTAGAGACATATACCTATAATCCCAGTGCTCAGAGGCAGCACCAGAAATATGACAAGCATGAGGCCAACCTGAGCTAGACAGTGAGATTTGCACCCCCCCTAAAACCAACAAATGTGCAAAACACAACATAAAGAAGATCAACCTATATACGTCTTTATAATTATTTCAATTTTTCTAATCTCTACCTGAAAAAAAATCTGGATATTTATAGTTGTTTCTGCATTTAGTCAGTCTGCTATGAAAAGTTGTTTGGGATGAAGAAAAGATAAAAATACATGCCTATCTCTCAGAGATGCAGAGTAAGCAAAGGACACATTTTAGCTTTTCCAGATAATGACAGATACTCTTCACCACAGCAAAACAAACAGAAGTTTCTTGAAGAATTTTCAAACATTAGAACACTTTACTATACACATAATAACAATAATAACAACAATAAAACTCACTTTCAGGACCATGAATCTTCCTTGAGGAATCTTTGGGAAACCATCTAGCTCATGATGGCAAATCAAAGCTTCCCAGAGTTTTTTCAAATTCTAATTTTCTACTGAGAACTCCAACTTTATCAACTGCTACAACTATCCTTGGCCACCTACCCTCCATGAAGGCTGCTTTTCATGAATGGCAGACTCACTTTCGTCTCATACCTGAGAAGACACAGTCAAATGCTTATCCATCTTTAAACAATCATAGTTTGTAAGTTTGTTGCAACTAAAATCTAAATTCCAGAAATTAAAGCATCTAGCTTAGCATGTACCTCAACACAACTATCTGTGACCTTCCTGAGACAAGACAGCTAGGGTCACTGTAGACATGATTTACCCAAACATGGCAAAGTAGGGACTTGATAGGAAGACATAACTTTCATTTCTTCATTAAGAATAGCATTAGAGGGGGCTGGAGAGATGGCTCAGAGGTTAAGAGCACTGGCTGCTCTTCCAGAGGTCCTGAGTTCAACTCCCAGTGACCACATGGTGCCTCACAACCATCTGTAATGAGATCTGGTGCCCTCTTCTGGAATGCAGTTGTACATGCAGGCAGAACACTATATACATAATAAAGTAAATGTATCTTTAAAAAAAAGAATAGTTTTGGATATTATTGAAATAAATGAGAAAAAGAAAAAAAAAGGAAAAGTATTGAATTGCAACTAGCCTTTAAAATGTTGTGACTGGAGGTGGTGAAGAACGGAACTCCTGGGAATCATCTGTTGTTGCCAATGCCTTGATTCATGGTGAGAAGCCAGCTCGGCGACCTACTGGACTGAGGCTGTAATATCGCTGGTGCAAGTGCCAACACAGATAAAAAGGTAACATTTCAGGACTTGTATGAAAACCATTTTGATGCTGTAGGAACCTGTGTGGTCAGTGTAGTACATGTTGAGGTCAGTTTACACAGAGGATAATCACAAGGTGCCGGTTCCTTTCCTGGAGCCCAAAGGGACTTTGTCTGCAAGAAATCCTCACACCTGAAGGCAAGGCTTTAAAATGCTTACCCAGGCCACAGTTTGGAAACTCTCAACAAAGAAAAGGGTAAATATAGGGACACCAAGCTCCATCAGAGCGGAGCAATAAAGAATTCAAAATATCAGCATCCACAAAGGCAGAGAACACAGAGCTGGCCTTCTTGCATTTGAGTTGGGGAAAATGATAAGGCAGTGAGACCAGGCATGTGCAAACTCTCCTCTCTGTACAACAGTCACTTCTGAAGTTAGGGTTTCCTGCCTAAAGTACGTGACAGCCTGACAAACCACTGTAGACAACCAACCATTGAAAATATTTATTGTTTCCTATCTCTCTCTCTCTCTCTCTCTCTCTCTCTCTCTCTCTCCCTCTTTCTCTATTATCTATTTTGTGGTTGAAACAACACAAAACCTACCCCCACAAAACTCATAGATCTGAGGTATACCTCCAGTCCCCAATTTAAAAAGTGAAATGACTGGTTTCTTTCAAAAATCATCCATTTTCCTAATAAATCTGCAGTTCATTAACAAGCTGAATTACAGTGGATATTATTGAAATAAATGAGAAAAAAAGGAAAAGTATTGAATTGCAACTAGCCTTTAAAATGTTGTTTATAAATAAGGTTTATTTTAGGGAACCATTCTTATATAGATATACATTCCCTTCAGGGCCAATTTTTGAACTACACAGTAAAGGTCTCAAATGAGGAGATGAATGGATCTTCACCGATGTTTAAATATTTTGATTTGACAGAACTAATGCAGTACAACTCGACAGCATATATAGTAGCTTAATGCTAAGCTTTTTATGCTAGATACAGAAGAGAATAAATTTTGCAGTGGTGTTTTGACGGGAAGGGGAAGGGTTTAAGAGTGCAATTCACAGCACATGGCAGTCTGAGGCTGCTCGATAAACCAGTCTTGGCTACTTAATAATGGCCTCATAAAATGTCTCAATACTTAAGGGGAAAGAGAAACTCAAGGCAAAGGCATTTTGAATACATTATTTCCTCAGCAGAATTTGGATGCTGAGTAAATGTCCTTCAGTGTCCAGCCAGGAAGACCTGCAACTGAGGCCTTTGTGACTAAAATAACAAGATGATGATCTCCAAGCAAAAGTTAAATGATATCAGAAAACTTCTTATCAAAAGAAAATACATTTTCAAAAAGAATTTATGCAGCTGAAGGCCTCACACCAAGACCTATTTATTCATTGTAAAGACCACTGGGGTTTTCACTCAGGGCCTGGTGAAGGAGTACCTGTCATGAAATAGCATTTGGTGTTTTGTCATCATGCTCTCTTTTTACAACTTGCAGGTTAATTTTCTCTGTGAGTGTACCTATTGTTTAGCTTTGCTTGTAATCTGTTGGCTGTAGACCAATTCTAGGTGAACTGGCATCCAGGCTATAGTGAAATTGGGAGCTTCCCCTTTGTGAAAAGCAAGGATTAAATAGTGAACCGTGTACCAAAATATGATTCAGTCATAGTCGAGTGTACTTCTCTTTTAACACGGGTCAGATGTAAATATCTCCCAGGGCCCTGGGTCTCCCATATCAACGAGAGCCCGGATTGATTCGTGTGGTGTTACTAAGCGGTGGGTATAAACACGCCAGCCCTCTTAGGATTCAGCATGCAGCTATGGCTAGTCCTCCACATCAGCAGGGAAAACAACCCTCTTTTCTAGAGTTGCCCATCTCTATCTGTTTCCATGTCCCCGCCACAATTGCGGGGAGAAAACATTTCAGAGTCTGTCAGCTTTAATTAATGCAACATGACCTGATCATTGTCACAGTTGAGAATAAAGAAGTTTGCCTTCTTTAAATCCTAAACTCAACCTGCAGATTATGCTAAAGTTGCTTCATTCGCAGTCCACACTCCCCGCTCATGTCAGAGGGACAGCATTTGTCCCCTCTAGTGATAAACAAATTATACATGAAATCAATTCCACTTCACAATCATTGTCCCTATTGGGTATTATCTTTCCTTCCCTGCTCCCTCCAGTCAAGCCCGCATCCTGTAACTAGCTAATGAGCTGAGGGCTTTCTCTTCCAGGTGGTACCCCCTGCCTGGAAGTCGTGACATTTCCCATTTCGAATGCTGCTGGCATTTTTCGACAGCTCCTGCTAACTAGCCTTTTTGACCTGCACTAAGAGGAACTCATCTGATCGAATCCTCTAACCTGCCAATCATTCCAGCAAATGATCTTCACAGTCACTCCCAAGGCAGGAATGGAAAGCGGGCAGAGAAAAGAAAAGCGAGCGAGAGAATGAGGGAGTCGGTGAGGCCGCTTGCCTCTGCTGCTACCTAATGAGGAGACTTTAAGTCTCCGAGGCAGCTGAAACGCTGAAAAACTGGTGGGAAAATTAGGACACAACTGAATGCCTGGCTCTGTAATTACTGATTTCTTTCCATCCTGAGATCATTTTGAGAGCAACACCTCTGAGATGTGTCGGTTTCTAAGGAACACAAGAATACCCCACCTTACCCAGAGAAAATAGATTCGTTTTCTCCTGCCACTATCAATATGCAATTCTCATAATCCCACTCTGTCAAACAGCATCTTTTGCAGAATTAATTATGTGCTATAAGCTTGTTAAGTGTGCATCTGTAAACCAAGGATGATTATAATGTTTGTCACAGCCAAGACAAGCCCTCCTTCCCCCCCACCCCAGGCATATTTTAATGCTGCTGCTGCTATGGGTGGTGTGGCTGGAACTTGGACACAAAAGCAAACAGGTATAATGGGCTTAGTGTTATGTTTAGGAAGGATTAAATTCCTGAAACCCAGAACTTAGTGATCTGAGCAGTTTTAATCAATGAGGTAAAGTCATTTTTCCCTCTCGCATTTAGATGTGTCCAGCTTGCACAGAATCAGTGTATTCAATTACACTCAGAGAATAACCCAATTACTTCACACAGAAGGGTCCAGTGGGTGGCTTATTGTCAATGGATCACAACTTTTGTGTATTTCACAATGGAGATTTGTTGACTGAGGGAAGGTACAACATGATTACCTGTTATCATTGCACCACTGTATGTAATAATATTAGTGCTGTACACGAGCTAGTTGCACATGATAATCACACATCTTTCCCATTTATCGTAATTAAGCCAGCAACCTCATTCACAATAATCATGTAATTGAAGGTATTTTTACTAATTGCATTGAAAATTATAATCCAAGCAATTAAAAATTCAGTGGCACCACAAAGAACACAAAGTACTATACAATAATGGTGATTACTCACAAGGACGAATTTCACCCAAGTATGGGAGCTAATGGTAGAATATTTCTCTTATATATTCCACCAGTTTCTCTAGCTTTATACTGTTTTAGTTCTTTCTAGTCCTTGTAAAGAATTTCCAGAGGTTGAAAAGTAAGCTTTAATCTCTATGTTGTTACTTCAACATTGAAAAATTATTGTCTATGATGTACAGCACTGAGTGAGTGAGTGAGTGAGTGAGTGTGCGTGGGGGACGGGTGAGTGTGGGGGAGGTGAGAGTGTGTGTTGATAGAAACAGCAGCCACTCTAAGTTTCAAAGGAGACCTGGCAAATTATTCATTTGCATAACCAACTTCATGCTCTTAAAAGCTTTATTCACAGAAGCACCTCAGAGTACTGCAAACATTTTGTTAATTACACTTGCAATAATTTAGCTAAAATGTTTAACTTCGCTCTTTTGGAATGCATTGTGGGTGAGGTTTTCATGACATTTGCTAGACTTTCGGTCTGTTTAAGGCCCTCATTTTGTGCCTGGTCCCCCATGTCTAACCTTTCTGATCCCATTCCCCACTCAGACAACCCTCTCACGAAGAGGCCCTCCTCAGAGGATCATGCAGAGTCACAGTCTTGACTGTGACAAGAAGAAAGGCCCGTGATCTTCCTAGATTTAACACTTGAATAAAGATGGTGATATATCTCTCCCTTTACATTTGTAGTTGAGGAAGTGTGACAAGCCTTAACAGGAAGAATTTAGCCAATAATCAACTATCTCACAGTGAGATCTCAAGTATCACCTTCAAACTGAGCCTTCCTCTCACATTCTCATTTTAACCTTGTCCCACACAGCGAGGGCAAGGTGCATTCTCCACACCAGGTTTGCTTCACAGAAGCAGATAGGCAGGATCAGAGCTGCATTTGGAGGGGTCTTGGTGAACAGGCTGGCCACCTGATTCACAGCTAAGTGGCTTAATCCCAACCTAGAAGCAGTCTGGAATCAGCCAGTAACTCATAAAGGGATGGTTGACCCAATAGCCTCCCTCTCTACTTCCTGATGATGGTTATAAAAATCAGAGCTGCCCTTTAGGAGGGTTTTAGAACCCAAGGCAAGAGCTCAGCAGCAGACTCCTCCAGAAGTAGGGCAAAGGGAACAGAGGAAGATGGATCCATGAGTAAGAGAAAACAAGGCCGCAGAAGCTCCAAAGGGAAGAGAAGATGACAGCAGCATGAGTTGACACAGACCAAAACAGTGAGCCACCACAATGTCACAGCACGGAGGAGAGCCATGGGTGGCTTGCCTTCAGCTCCTGTTCCTGTGGGCATCGGGCTTTGGGTCCTTCCAGGTCTCTTTCATGTCATTCCCAGTCACCTGTCTCGGGCTCTGCCCCTTTTCTTTTGGCATGTGCCTCCTTTCTCTCTTGAATATTTCCTCACACAGTCTAGCTCTAGCACAAAAACAAAACAAAACAAAACAAAACAAAACAAAAAAGCACTGTACTGCAATGAATGCATTCACTTTCCCTGATTTCTCCTTAAAGGGGTGGATGGAAGAAGTGTTCTCCATTGGCGCTGGCCCGAAGAGCACTGTGCGGTGAGGCAGAGCTCATGCCTGCCCGGGGGTCTCACCAGACAGGGTGACTTTGCACTTCAACTATAGAGCACTTTCTAGCAAGGAAAGGTGTTTAAGGTAAAGTCAAACTATTTTAATAATTTTAAATAGCTACACAGTTACTACATTACACACCATGACATCAATCTTTCCCATGGAAAAGGAAGAAAGGGAAAAGGGAGGGATGGAGAGAGGGACATTCATGTTATAAAATACTATTTTCCTAGTTTTCGTTACCTTGCCCTGACTCATGCTGTTTATTTTACCTTGTAAGTATATAATCTCTGAATCTTGTGATGACTATTTACGGTCCCCTCGAGTTCTTAATTTTTTTTCAAGAATTTCATGAATGAGTACTGTACCTGTGTCATCTCATCTCTCCTTTTCCTCTCTCCAACCTATCCAGTGTCCCCCAGTTTATAGCCTCTTTAATTATTATTACACACACACATCACCACCACCCCAATAAATATATAAATATAACCTACTGAGTCCATTTAGTTTTGCTCATTTAGGGATGACCACTAGGTATTAGGTAACCAGTTAGGGAGCTCATTCATTCATTCATTCATTCATTCATTCATTCATTCTCTCTCTCTCTCTGTGTAGTCAATTAATGATCTCTGGAATTTGTTAAAATACTGATTCATGGGCCCTAGGAACAGGGTTAAAAAACTCCACAGAAGTTTGGTATCCCAGGATATAAGATGCCTATTTTCAGAGGACATGAAACCAGCATACTGAGTCATGAATAAAATATGGCAAACAAACAACATACCAAACAAAAAAAAAGAAAAAAGGAAAAAAAAAACCCTTTATCCTATGTAATGAAAGTTTCTTGACCAACTAACTCTTACCTAACATTTCCTAATTTCTTAGGAAATTACTGATTGCTGCCTGAAGTAAGCAACGTGATACTAACCATTTTTGTCCCTGCCATGTAACTCTTAAATAATGTGGCCTAAGAATGACAATATGCTGAAACAGAAGGACATCGCTAGAGGATGCATTGGCGACCTCTTGCAATTGAACCAAACAGTATTACTTCATGCACTGGATACATATTTGTAGGTTTACTATGAGTTTAACAGAGTCCAAAGACCAATGGACTCACTGAAAAGGGATGTCCTTACCCCTACTCTATGTGAAAAGATGGTGACTGACACTTCCTGTGCCAGTTTAGAATGACTGAAAAATTTAGCTCACATATAAGTGTTACTAATGGATGTGGTACTCCATATTGCCACTGCTATTTTCCTTGAAGAAAATTTTCTATGTACATTTGAGACCCGTTTAGTTTTACTTAACTCTTCAGTAGCAACGAGACGCCTGGGAACAAGCTTTGAGATAGCTTACCAATATCTCCAGAGAATAGGGAAATGAAGTGAACTTAGCATTTGGTCACCAGTGGCAGCTCTCTTATTCTTAACCCGGGCACTTGCGGTTTTCTCTTCATTTAATTTTGCTACAAGATTCTAAAACCCAAATTGCTTTTTTCTGCAAAGCAAAAATGCATCTCATTAGCTTTCCCACTAAGGCCAATTTATGCAAATCCGACATTATTCGCTAAATAATTGAAGTGACCTTAGTTTGCAAGGAAAGAACTAATGTGGCATTGAGGTATAGGAGAAACCTTAGGAACTGAAACATCCCTGCCTGCCCAGTGGGTGACCATCATCTCAAAAACAATGCGACAACACAATGCAAGTTCCAGGCTAAAACTCCAGCCTGTGCTCAGGCTACCTCAGCCCCCAGTCTCTTCCCCTTTCTCCTTCACAGTCACTGTGGGTGGCACCAAAACACCAAAACAAACAAACAAACAATGAGACAATTCAGTGACATTTAATATGCCACAGACTGCTCTGAACAGGTGATAAATTAAAAAATGATAAGAAAATTAAAAACTAGAGGATTATATCTTTTCTTCAGAGAATCACTTACAAATAGGACTGTTTGTTTCACAAGGCCTTGGTCTAAAATTCATCTACTGCCCAGGAAAATAAAAAGCCATGCCATATACTGTAGGGGATCAAGAGACTAGGCCACATTATTTGATTTCTAACACAGTCATGTTTGGTATTTAAAGAAACTTGCAAAAATAAGAAAGCATGATGATTTCTTTCCCTGTTGACAGAAACATGTTAGAATCTGGCTTTCCTGCGGCATAACTGAAAAGAATTGAGATGTTTCTTTAGTGGCCGGCTGAATCAGATGTGATTTCTGGAGCAAAAATAATATTGAAGCCTTCAAAGTTGAGGTGACAAAGACAACACTCATGGGGGAAATATCTGTATTGTTAACAAACAATTTTAGGAAAACTTGTCCACTGCGGGTCTAAGCCTAGGTCCAGCGTGAGGAGGCACGCTGCAAGCTTTGCAAGCTCTGCTGGGTGTAGTCCCCAGCACCTTTGAGAACCTCTTCTCAATTAGCGACTTTTGAGTCTTTCTGGGCAATAATTTTACAAGAATAAGCTGATCCTAACCACATCCTTAAAGCTTTGACTGGGCAGATCAGAAGACTTCAGAAAAGCCAAGAAAAGATACTCAATGTTTTGTGATTGAAATTCAGGCTTGCTTGTGTGTGTGTGTGTGTGTGTAAAACAGAGCCAACTTTCTGTTGTCATTCTACTGAATTAGCTAACAGGTTTGTAATGTGGAAGCAAAATGGTGTTAAATTATGCATGCTACATACAATGCTTATGAATCAAACCATTCTCAGAATCCATGAGACTACTGGTCAGAAACTGCTTAGAATCATAGCCCCAGTCTGTGTGACCAATTGTAACCTGGTGGGGGTCCTAGTTCCCACTGAGGGATGTTCCTTTCAGGTAACCTCATATCCAATATCCTAAAGAGAGCTGTCTTCTCTGCAGTGGCATCTTCAACTGTGTATCTTCCGATCAGCCTTTGCATGTCACACTTTAACCAGGAGCACTTTTTGTCCTTCTAAAGCAACATAAATCTCTGCCACATCCCCAGGCCAGCAAAATTAAGCTCCATGTTGAGGGCATGAAAAGCTAAGTTCTGAAATTGCTGAAGATACTGAAGGTGGGTCTTCCACAGTTCTGTGTACATATTTGAATGTGCAGTCTTTGCCATCTGTCCACTTAGCTTCTTGCCATATATCCATATAGGAGAAATCTGGTCACTGCCCATAACACATTTTTTTAAAAAGCCAAGAATGATAGTTTATAATTGTAATCTTAATGATAAGGCAGAGACAGGAAGATCCCTAGGCATGTTGGACAGCTAGTCTACCTGAACTGGACAGTTCCGGGTTCAATGAAAGACCCTGTGTTAAAAAATAAGGTGGAAAGAGACTGAGGGAGGCACTTGCGTTCAACCTCTGGCCTGCACCACTCCCTACACCCCACAGAGACAGAGCTACACACATGAATACTTCTTACTGTACATATCAGTCAGCTCAGTTCAGATAACGCTGAGTTTCAGAACACAGAGAATCGAGGCACATGCTCTGCCAACACCAGCATAAAAAAGGCTCACCCACAAGGGTGAGATGTGGGGGGTAGTGGCACTTGCTTTTAATTCCAGCACTCAGGAGACAGAGGCAGGTGGATCTGAGTTCAATGCCAGCCTAGCCTATAGAGCGCGTTCCAGGACAGTCAGGACTACTCAGAGAAAGCTTGTTTTGAAAAACAAAACCAAACCAAAAACAAAACCCCACAAAACAAACAAAAAACCTGGGGGGAGGTGTGATATGTTACAAAAACCACAGACATCTCTTTCTGATGACACACAACCTTTCAGACATTGCTGTCTTACAGCTGTCACTGGGCATGAGCAATGACTTAGCAGGGTGACATGGCTGCACATCACCATGACAGTTTACCATTCCTACCTATAAAACAGTAGAAGTCAAAGAAGCAAACTGTAAGAGGGAAAGCTTTACTTTGATAGGTCTGTGCCAGGGGCCAGACAGGAATCAGAACCCAGGGAGGGCCCTGTGGCCAGCTTATCTTAAAATGGTGGCGGGGGAGGGCTGTGAACTCATTCTCTCTTATCACACATAAAACCTTCTGGTGGGATGGAAATAGGGCACTGTCACAGTTGCTGACACTTCATGGAAAGCTAGAACTCTAGATATCTATATGAAATATGCCAATTTTAAAGCGACAGTAAATAACTAAAACCCAAATTATATTGCCCAAATAAAACAGGTCGTGGGTCGGGTGCAGTCCCAAGTGGAACTTCCCCAACTTCAATGATAAATTCCAGAGCAGTTTAGAGAGATGCTCAGGACTCAACAGTTTACGCATAACAAACTTACATCAGTGCAACCTTACTTAGAGCCAAGGAGGAGCCTGAAAAACCTTGAAATAAATTCCTTATTGTTCTCTGCCTCAGCAGAATATTTGACAAATGCCAGAGTAAGCTCACGAGACTTGTTAAGACTTGTTAGACAGTTTCAGGGAGAAATGAGGCTGTAATATTTCAGTGCAAAGCTCCATTGCAACAGAGCATTACCCTCCAGTAAAGCAGGGCCTCTTACCTGTGCTGTCCTCGGAACGTCCAGCTTGTCAGTGCTTGCTGTTCGATAGACTTTTGCCATAACTATTGTTTTTTCCAAAGGCCCTCATACTCTCTCCAGATTCAGGTTGCAATCTCACATTTGGGACGGTAAAAATAGAAGACACTGAGGAAAGAATGAAATGTTTCCGTTCACATATTTATACACACCATGACAACATTTTATTTAAAGGCAAAGGGCATTGCGATGCAGTCTGGATGCCCAGCATGTAGAACGTTTTGGTATGTGTTGGTGTTTGAAATCCCAAGTGGTCAAAGGTGCGTACACATCCACATACATCTACACATGGCCGCACACATACACCTTTGCATGTGGTAGAACCACGGCTCCTGCCCCTCTGAGCTTAGAATGACAAACTTGGAATTTTAGACAAGTCCATGCCATTCTTTAATTCACTCATGAGAGATTTTTTTTTTTTTTTGACTAACATTTCCTTGGAATTGCTGAATCCTGTATCAAACATAGCAGAGTCGAAGGAAATGCTTGTCTTGGGACATTCTGACTAGGGGAGATAAAATAAATAACCAAACAAATCTAATAAGAACTGGTAATTGTTGCAATGGGGTGAAATAGGGATGGAAAGGTGGAAGGTGGAGAGAAAAAGGAGGTTGGAGCAATCCCTGATACGGAAGGAACGTGTGAGCAGCCATGTGAAGACACAGGGAAACATATGCAAGGAGGAAAAGGCAGAGCTGACCTTGGGGACAAGGCTGCTACCATGAACACACAGTAGAGAGAAGTTGCAAGCAACCTGGGGAGAGTCAAGTGAGAGCTGGCGTGCATCTGCGGAAGTCTGGGTTAAAAGTGTGTGACAGAGGAAACAAAGATCACTCCTGTCACCCAGACGACAGTGCTGCCATTTTTTCTCAAGCGCAGAAGGAGCAAGTGGGGTTGAGAAGACTGGGAGCTTGAGTAATTCTAAGTGTTCAGGGTCGACCAGACAGCTAAATGGAGAAGTTAAGTAGCTGGTTGAATATGAGCGTCAAGGGAGCTAGGAGCAGAATAGGGCTCTTGGAGTCCATGTCTGTGTTTGGATGATATTTAAATCTTGAGACTGGATAAAAATACCCAGCCCTAGGGAGTGAACTAGATACAAAGGTCAATGGAAGATGCATTGGAACACTAACCGTGTTCCTTAGCCTTCCTGGAAGATCAGAGATTTTGGAAAGGAAAGTTGTAGGAGGTGAAAAGTAAACCATGCAAGAATCCTGCCTTGGGAACCAAGTGAAGGAAGTGTTAATAGCAAAAAGTGGCAGATAATTGTGTTAAATTCCACAGACAGATCAAGGTGAAAGCTGGAAAACCCCCAAAGGCAGAGGTGTTGAAACAGCAGTGTAGGAGTTATTGCCACCTACATAGAAAACATTTGAGGTAGAATAGGGAAAGGGGACAGCGGAGCTATTCAAAATGGGTGCGCTAGCCAGCATGGTAATCCAAGTTTTAAAGCCCCGTATTAGGAAGGCAGAGGTAGGCAGGGAGTTCAAGGTCAGTCTAGTCTATATAGTGAAGCCCTGTCTCAATATAAATAAATTAATTAATAAAACAAAACAAATAGGTATGCTTGCTCTTTTCATAAAAAGATGGCATGGCACCACATACTAGCATCATACTATTGAGGTATTGTACAGGACCAAGCAGGTAAAGCTACCAACATTAAATCTAGGAAGGTCCTTCAGGACTTCCACACCTTCCTCGGATTGCTCTCTGAGTGAGATGTCGGAAGCACATATCCACAGTTGCCTGGCTAGGACCTGTGGAGCTGAGCTTACAGTTTTCCGGGGTGTCTGCTTCCAATTTTCAGGCCTTCTTTTAGGAGACTTGAGTTTTGTGAATTAGCAAATGAATGTAATAAAATCAAGGACTCTGTGCTGTGAAGTGTATTTTGTTCATTTACTTTGACAAGGATAGTTCAATTATTTATGTAACTTGATAGTATACACAGGAGAATGCCCTGTGGTGTGCTTGGGGAAAGTAATGAATTTTTTCTAAATCAACCCTCTATTTATTTCCCTGCAATTAAATCTCTGTACAGAAGTAGAGCAAGACTGTTGGGGTTTGGAGAGAAGAGAATGACACTGTCACCATTCTTGGTCAGCTTTAGCTGCCATATAGGTCCCTAGGTAATCGTAGAATTACTTTTGCTTGATGCATTTATCCTATTTCTTGCTTTGGTGACACTAATATTTCACTTCTGAATTTTCTTATTACGTAACTGAAATAAACACCCACAGATCTAATGTGCTTCAGTGGCCATTTTGAAAAGGAAGTTGAATTTTCTCACACCAACATCAGGGCTTGGCAATCTACAACACACTTTCACCTCTACACTGCCTACCTCTACTCCTGCTGAACCTGCTGCATTATCGGCTCCCTGGTGCTCACTTTCCTATGAGGCCCCATGGGCTTCCACTGATTCTCATGCTCATGTAGACATATGCTCCCACAGGGCCTGACCAATCAAAGCAGGCTGGAGCCCAATCTTCTCCTTTTAACTGGGTTTCGCCTTCTGCCATAAGTATTTTCCTTTTGCAGACCTTCTAAAAAAAGTGTTGTGAACCATCGGAGACTAAGAGCTTCTTGGCATGAATTGTATTCCCTTCCAAGTTTATGTTATGGTTCCTTTGGGAGGTGATGAAACTTAGACCACCTCAGGAAGGAGGTCTGAGGGGTGGTCCTCATGATGGGATTAGTAGCTTTTTTAAGAACAGAGACATATTCTCTGTACCCTATGAGGACCAAGCAAGGTGGGCCTCTGGTAGCCACAAAGACAACCCTTACTAGGAACAGAATCAGCCAGCAGCATCTTCATCTTCAACCTCAGCCCCCTCCCCCTCCTCCATCCATGCTACGATCTTTCCTCGTGGCAAGGCAAGTTGACCAGGTTCCTGGATTTGGTGAGCGAGCACCACCACTTGGCAGCATGCACACACATCCCTTTGCTGGTTCTGCAGTACTTCTTGACAGGTGCACCCTCCCCCCAAAGTCCCTTGAGTGGGAAGACATGAGTGGTCTGCTGCCAGTGGACTTTATGAAAATCTACACCCATCTAAAGTTTAATGTGAAGAGGCTCAAGGATTTCTAAGCACAGTCAGCCAAATAACTCAGACAAGAGTCACACTGCCCCGCCATTCACTTTGAGGGACTAATTCCCAAAGTCACACAAGTCTGGGGATTCTTTGTTTTGCAAACATGTTTACAAGGGCAGCCACGTTGTTCTAAATGGAAATGACTATAGTATTTAATACTGGGATTGTCCTTTCTTGCAAATGGATTTACCCTTCATAATGATTATCTTCTAGACACAGAAATAGCATTTCTGTAACTCAAAATTGTTACCGGAGGCATTTAGTAGAATCTCGCTTTAAAAAATATAATGATTTTTCATCTTTATTCTTGCCCCCCTTCAAAAGGTTTCACTGCTCGTGATGTTTAACGTTATGCAGAGACGTGTTTCTGCCAACGAATATCGCCTTATGGTTATGCTTCTGCAAATAGCCTGCTGTGAGCTGATAAAGGGATTAATGCAGCCAAAATTCTTAATCTGTGAAATTACAAATTAAATTCTCATATTAAAAATACCACCCTGAGGTATTTTTTGTGGTTTTAATTCCCCTCTGGTGTTCTGCATACATTGTGCTTGTTAATGACAGGGACAAGGCTGTCTAGGCCGGCAGTCTGCTGCTCAGTGATAATGTGCAGGCATTTACTCCCTTACGGAAACTGGATTTAACCACTGGCCGATAAACTAAGTGGCAAGTGGGTAATAAGTCCATATTAACAGGAAAGTACTACTACAGAATTCGGAATTCACAGACCCTCCAAATCCTGGCTCAAACTCAACCATCAAGTCAGATAGCATGGAGCTGTCACCAAGGAGGGGTGAGGTCAAGTTACACTGCACGGGGGGGGGGGGGGGGGA
>CM053763.1:43809285-43845282 GCA_028658305.1 Pachyuromys duprasi
TACTGCACCCCCCCCCCCACAGGTTTTAATCTTGAGTTTTCTTTTAAAGTTTGGAATCACTGTTACAACAGAAGGTAGATCTTTAGAAAGGGAGCAAGATAGAGTTATAGGTTGGGAATGCTTGAGATATTAACGGGATCTGTAAGCATAAGGGAAGTATCAGGTCAATATATCTATAACCACCTTAGGGCAAACAGAGGATATGAATATATATATATATATACACACATATGCATGTATGCATATATGTATGTATGTATGTATGTATGTATGTATGTATGTATAAAGTTAGGTTAAGAAGACTCAAGGGAGTTACTTAGGATTTAGTTCCAAAATAAAAGGGAAACTGTGATTGTTGCTATGGAGAATCCAATACAGCAGGGATAGTCAAAAATTCCAGAGACAAAGGAAGTAACTCCATATCTACTATAAGTGATGTATGCACAAGAATTAATAAGTGCATTATAAATATTTATACATTTATGCAGTATGCTATTTTTAAGGCAATCGGGAACTATGTTTAGAAATATCTCTAATGGGTCTTTGGAAAGAACATATCACCACTGAATAAAAACATTTCTACTGCTGCCACAGAGCTTTTTAAAATTTCACAAGAATTCTGTTTCACACTTGGGAAGAAAACTGAGATCCTCCCAGCCATAAATCCTTCCCCAAATACTTTAAATGTAATTGAAAAAGCCTGTGTAAATATGAGCACTTTTGTAAAAACAAAACAAAAACCCACCCAGGAATGTGTTTTGTTTTAAAAAGATCTAGAGAAGAGCCGTCTGTACAAAGACCAAGAGCATGTGCAGTTAAAATGAATTACATGTCAATTGAGTGCATTAGCCAATGGCCAGCTCTGTTCTCCAGATCACTGCCTAGCGGTGCTCTTTAAGGTTATTGTTACAGCCAAGATGGTCTCTGAAAATCAAACAGAATTGAATCATTTTTCCTCTGTGTACTGCAGCCAGTTAAAATAGTACTGTTTGCAGAAAGCACTAAATATGTAAATCATATTTTCCTTTTCCTTTATGACGGCTCGGATCATTTTTTGGACACACACATAATCAAATACAAAGATGTGCAGCTGCTGACTGCAGAGTAGAGATAGCAAAAAATGAATCCATTTTCTTTCTGTGTCTGGTAAGCTAGCAATTGAATGGCAGGGTTCCAATAAATATATATACACACATGATCCCCCTTCTGGCTTGAACGATCAAATCTCTCAATCTCTCTCTCTCTCTCTCACACACACATGCACACACGCACACAGGCACACACACACACACAGTGATACTTAACCTTATGTTTATGCACACATGAATGAGTCTGTCTGTCTATATGCATGCTACATACTGATAATCAAGCGCTTTGATTGGTCGCTGCAATCCTACTTACTATCAGTCAGTTCCCATAGCCGCGGGGGCAGATCGCTGAAATACTCGTGGCTCAAGGCGGCCTGTGCTGATAGCCTGTTCTTTGGGGAACACTGTAGAAGCTTGGAGGCCAGATCTTCAGCATGATTTACATAGCTGAGCCTAGAAACACAAGCAAAAGCAGAGAAATCAGACCAAAGATGAGATCCACTAAGTAGGACCTGGGGCTCATGCCACGTTTTATGTACTTCAGGTTATTCCTGGCCAGGAAAACAAATTACCTGCTGAAATAAACAACCCAAATGCAAGCATCCTTCCAGTATCTGCTACTCCAAAATGCCCTTTTCTCTAGATATGCTAAGTATTGTTGACTTAAAATACTTTGAGTGTAAGCAAAGTACTGATTGTTTCAGAACGGAAGAAAGTAAGTTCAGAAGTAGAAAATTATAGATGACAGTTTATCAAAAAGCTGCCAGCATTTATTCATAGAATCTTTGTGTGGCACACACATATGGATGTATTTATAGGAAATTAATACCAAATAACTAGGGGAATTAAAATAGAGCTGTTATTAAGTTCTCTAGTTACTAAAATTGCTATTCCTCTAAGAATTTATATTTTCTTGCCTTAGATATAAAATTACTGAAGCAAGTGTCCTGCCAAACACCAGCCATTCCGATACCAGCATCCAGGTTAACGAACAGATACACTTAAATGATATGGGGATGAATCAATTCAAGATGACCTTTAAAACAACAGTCGATGGAGGTTATGTGTCTCAAGATTATTGGAGAAAAGGATAGAAGCAAAAATCTTTGATGTGGAATAAGCTTTGCAACGGTGGCAGCCATGCTCAGTCATCCCCCAGCTTTGCTTTTCATGGAAACTATTCTGCTGGTCAGAGCAATCAGACATGGATAATTAACATAACACTGATGAGAGTCTCTTTATAGAGCGCAGAACATACATCAGGCACTTTTCCCATTCTCATAGTTAGCATAGTCGAACAAGGAAACTACCCTCCCCCCACCCCATTTGGCAGTGTGGAGAGTACGTAGGAGACAGTGGTGGAATGCTCACTGACTCCATCCGTGTTCTCCAAAGGCTTTTAGCCATGGAGACCTGTGTTCTACAAGTAGTGCTAACTGCACTGCCTCTTGGAGACAGCCAGACAGTGCTCAGGGCCAAGCTGCTCAGGGAGTATTTTTAAGAGCCCAGAAGATTCTAAGCATGCCATTAGCCTCAGCCACCAGAACAACACTCAGGCATCTCTGGAGCGGGGAGGTGAGGCTATGCGAGGGGAGAGGAGGTGATGCACTTAGGTGAGGAGACAAAAGCAGAGCACGGACTGGCCTGATTGACCTGTTTACATCCTCCTACTGGAAAGCTTCATGAGCAGATCCACTGCTGTAAGGGCCGTGTGTGAGTTTGGTTGTTTCATTAACAGATCCATGGGCTGGTTTTAAGTGTATTTGGCTGAGAGGCATTTGTCCACAGGAAAAGGAGTCATTCTCAAAGCCCTCTTCTCTCCCTTAGAGAGGGTCTAGGTCACCAACACCACATCTTCCTGTCTCAAGACCTCTCATGCTTACAACCTTGTCATTAATATTTCTAAAAATCAATCTTGAAATAGAGAGACTTGGCAGTAAAGGCACAGTTATGCTGAACATACTGTTCATATGTTACAATAGCAAACATCCCATTCCTACCAATTTTATATAACTTTGGTAAAATAGAGCAATCAAGCCAGAATGGAATCATATCTGGGCTTGACACAATTTTGTACAAATTAAATAAATATTATTTATTAAAAGAAGAATCACCCCAATCACCCCAAACCCTATGTTACTATTTTGTGTATGTAAAGAAACTGGAAATTACAAGATTACAATATGCTGGTACCCAACACTAAATTCATTATTGTAAATATGTGAAGTACAGACCAATGCATACATTTCTTTCTCTTTTTGGTTTTCTGAGGTAGAATCTCATGTTTCGTCAAGGCTGGTTTGTCATTCACTATGTAGCCAACCCTGTCTCAGCTTCCTTAAGAGCTGGGATTACATACATGAGACATAAGCTACCATGTTTGGCCTAACACATATTATCTCTGATCTTAATTTTCTCATCTAAGAAATAAAATGGATCAACCACGTGTGTCTGCAGACAGTCCTTCCACTCTAATAGCTATGTGTAGCCTTTGAAACACAGCTTACTGCTCTGAAGAATTACAGTTGTGCCTTTGTTTTTTGCAGTAGATTATTACATTTAGATATAACAAATTATATTTAAATGTAAGTAATTTGCCAAGGTAATCTCATTCTTCTCACTTAAGTTAACCAATTTTTAAATAATGTCTATGAAATAGACGAGGAAGACAATGCAGCCAGCCCTGATGAGATCTGATAGGTTAGGGTCAGATAGAAGGGGAGGAGGACCTCTCCTGTCAGTGGACCAGGGGGAGAAGAGGGAGGGTTGGTGGGACTGGGAGGAGACAAGGGAGGGGGCTACAGCTGGGATACAAAGTGAATAAATTATAATAAAAATTAAAAAAGAAAAGATTTTTAGTTGTAATATCAAGTTTATGCACAGAGTTAAATTCATAAAATTCTTGTTTGGGCATCTTCTCTTGTATTTTTCACTTGTATTCAAAAATAGCAACAACAACAAAACTCAGCTTTGTTGCATTTTCCCCATGCATTTTTAGTACCACTGTTCTGGTCATTGCTAAAAGAACTCTTCGGGCCCATCTAAGTTGTGAGAGATAACATACTTTGGGAAGAAGTTTCATTTGAAGCCATCAATTTACCTTATCAGAGTGCAATAATGACTGTGGTTATCAATCTCACATTAGGCAGCATATTTTTCATTTCTTCCATATGAACCCATTCATGTTTTATGCTGTGCAATACTGGTAATTAGATGTATAACATTCTAGAAATGTTATACCTTCCACATAAAGTAGGACTTTCTTCCTCATACACTCTTTTCTATGTATAACAAGACATTCTAAGCTAAGTTCACATTTTTCTCTCATTAATTTAATGACTGCATGTGCCATTAGTTTAGTATTTCTGTGACACCTTTTGTGACCTGCCTACCATTTCATATATATTGCATAGCTGGCTTTAATTTTTCTGCACTCGAGCAATCCTTGTGTTTTAATAAGAAAGGTTAGCCCATTCACATTTAAAAAAAATTAGTACACTTGGAATTGCTGCTATCAGGGTAATTTTGCATTAGAATATTATCTTCTATGCCTTTTTCTTTTCCTACCTTCTTTCAAAATGAATTTGAGAATTCAATGTCTTCCACCTTCTGGTTTAGTCTTACATAAAATGTTGAGTTGCTCATCCGTGTATTAGTGGCTTACTTGAACTCTCTTTTTCTCTTTTAAGAAGAGTGTCATTATTTCCTCAAAGATTTAAGAACTTGCAGAGATGATAAAAAATAAAAAAAGCCTGATTTCCCCTGTAGGATTATAATCACATATCTATGCTTGAAGTAACATCAATATACATTTACTTATTATATAAACTAAAAAATATGCAGATATTAAGTTATGCGGATCATCTGTCATATAAAGTATTAAATGCATGCTTAATTCATCAGCACAGAGGAGGTTTTGAAGAGAAGAAAAGAGAACGCTTGCCACAAAGACATTTGGCAAACAACTTTCTATAGGTATGAAAAAGATTTCAGAGAACTTACAATTTTTTATGATTAAAAATTTTTGCTGGTTGAGAGGTGCATGCCCATGGGGTAGGGTATATCCAAGAGGCAGAGGCAGGAGTCTAAGGCCAGCCTGAGCTGCATTTCAAAACCAACCTGAGTGTGCTGGTGCCTGACTTTAATCCCAGTAAAAGGAAGGTAGAAATGTGTAGAACTCTGTGAGTTGGAGGCTAACCTGTTCTATAAAGTTCCAGACAAGCCTGGAAATCCTATTTTAAAACAAAACAACAACAACAAAACAAAAAAGTAAACATACAATCACTAAGCATGCCTACCTTTAAAAAAATTTAAAACTCAAATGTCCTAGAAATTCAAATTTATCTTGCTAAAAATATTTAGTAGCTCACTCCAATCTTTCTTTAGTCTTTCCAGCTCAAGATGTGCCTGAGAAAGCATAAACAGTACATGAATTTACAATTTTTTTGTTTGAAATATTTAAAAGTGTGTGTTTCTACACAAGGTGGCCTTAGCATGAACCTTTTAACTAGAGATTTGCGATTTTTCAAAATAGAGGTTTTTATAACAGCACACAATAAAGTTTATAGAAAGACATTAAGAAACCATAGGACTTGGCCTGAGCCAACAAATTCATTGGCTACAAAGTTCTGGTGTGCACTGCTTTAACCATGGGCGATATGAACAGAGTATGAAAGGTAAATAACCAGGCCAGACCCTACAGCCAGCTGGGTCTGCTGACTGCTGACCACCAGAAATGATGGCTGCAGAGGAACCGGCAGGTCATGATGGCTGGAGAGAAACTGACAGGTCTGGACCACTGTTTGAAGTCCCGGATTCGAGCTCTGAGTGATGAGGAAAATCTAAGGATTCTTCTCAGCATTCCCTCACCTAGTCTCTCTAAATGGTGACAGGTGTAGTGTCAATATGAGGACAGGATTCTGGCATGGGAACAGTTTAGATGTAACCAATACTTCAGGAGAGGGCAGCTGACACAAATGGCAAGCATACCTCAGATGCTGGACAGGAAACTTACTTGCTAAGTTGGGATTCCAACACTGCCTATCAATCAACACGCCCAAAGAAGCCCCACTGGGCTTACACTGATGAAATTCAGCCTGACTCCTTTCATTTCAAAGGCAATAGAAGGCGTTTTGTTGGCACTTTTTTTTTTCTTTTCTGTAGTTTAAGTGTGCAGTTGCACTGCAGGACAGTACTTCTCCAAATGCAAATAAGTTTCGCTCCATCTCAACATCCTGAACTCCACTCCATCTTCAGGTAACACTGGAGCAGCAAAACAGTGGAACCCTCCGGAGGCCTGCAGCCCCCGACAGCAAGACAAGACACAGCCTGCCATCAGCAGTGGCCAGGCCTGACTTGGGGTGCCTTCCCTCTGAGGAAAGCAGTGTTAGCGCTTGTGTCAAGTGCTCCCACATCGTGACAGATGTGAGGTTCTTTTTAAGGCCACATTGACTGGTCTGTCCATGGCTTCACAAGCCATGACTTGTCATGTGAAAGAACTCTGAAGGAGGAGGGCCACTTAGGAAAGGAGTGCGGGTACAGGACACAGAAGTAATGTAAAGAAACCTTAATCCAACAAGTCCTCAGCACCTGTGAAATTGGAGGAAGAGGAAGGGCGTGAACATCCTGAAGCAGCAGTAATTTTTTTTTATTCTTTTCTCATATATTCATCCTCACAGCAGTTTCTCCTCCCTTCTCTCTTCCCAATGCACCCCCCTATCTACTTCCCCTCTTCCTCAAAGCCACTCCTCCTCCATTTTCTTCAGAAAAGGGCAGGCCTCCCACAGATATCAACCAAACAATAAGACTAGGCACCTACCCCCATATTAAGGCTGCATGAGGCAACCCAGTAGGAGGAAAAGGGTCTCAGAAGCAGACAAAACAGAGACCGTACCCACTCCAACTGTTAAAAGTCCCTCGAGAAGATCAAGCTATACAACCGTAACATATATGCGGAGGTCCTAGGTCATATGGAGGCTCCCTGGTTGTCGCTTCACTCTCTGTGAGCCCGTAAGCCCAGGTGAGTTGATTCTGTGGCTTTTCTCCTGGTGCCTTTGATTCATTAATTCAGTAATGAGGCAACAGAGAGCAAGCTCCTGCATGTTTACCCACGGAGCTCAGAACTCTTGTAAGTACTGTTCCTGAGTTTAATTCTTATCTCTGGTGTGCTAGTTAGCCCATTTCATTATGCTTCTTGGTGGGATAGTTATGGGTTTCTATGGGGCACTTTTCTGCATAGGAGTCACGCTGTATGCCTGGCAATAATTGTCTTTCAGATAATTCCCAACCCTGTGACCAAAAACCAGAGAACCACCTGAACTACAGCTGGCGGATGGGAAAGTCATTGAGAAAGGCTGGCTTTTTCCATCCAAGCACCAGAAGAAACTTCACCACTCCTTAGCTTTGAAGCTCTTAAATTTGACAATAAATTAATGTTTAGGATAATCTTTACTTGCCTGCCAAATAATTTTTTAAAAATACACTAATTCTAATGATACTTTTCTCATCCTTTATGTAATTGGCTAATATTTGCATCTAATTTCTACTCTCTTCAAAAGATGCACATGAGATGCTATTGCTACTGGTGGTCAAATTCACAGGAGTCCTAGCTAATGTATTAAATCACCTTCCTTCTGTTTCAGATAATCCTTGCTACCTTAAAAAAAAGTCTCATGGCTGCTTTATTTATTCATTTTTATTTGTTTGTTTATTATTACTTGAACTTGATGTATGTGCTTCACATTGTTTCCTAACTTTCATATCCCTCAGTTCTAGAAAAACTGCCCTAGTTTTAACCCTTTCAGAACTCTCCTTTCTCACTTGCAGCTGTTGTGCAGAACCACCACATTACAATTTCAATATCTTTATCCCCTTGTCCATATTTTCCATCTGATGCTCCCTGTTTTCTATGATAGCTAATCACCTCAGAGCCACTTTTCACCATTCATTTGCATCTTATATATTGTATAATTTATTCATACTCATATATATGTATATATAAGAAACATATCTGATAATTCTTAATAACGGAAGCTGTGAGTCAGGAGAGAGTTTAATCCAGTTTCTTTGGCTGTTGATTTTCAGTCCCAATGGTTTTCTCTAATTGCTTTGTAATTCTGGCTTGTGAGCTCATGCTTATAGGATGTGATGCAACGTCTGATTAGCGGGATTCCTGAGGAGCGGAGACTGAGAGTGTGTTTCTCCATAGGGATTTACTTTTATTTTTTTTTCCAAGAGCCCCAGGGCTCTCCCAGGACCTAGGGACTTCATTGATTCTTGTTGCTAGCTTTTGAAACCCCATAAGTTGTATAAATTTAGGCCAAACCAGTAGGAATTCTCAGGAGAGACTTTTTCATTTCTATCTAGAGGAAAAATTGGCATGGAAAATTTTTCTTGCAGTTTCTTTTTTCTAGAAGTAGTTTAAAAAAAGTAAAAATAAAAATAAAAAACCCAGTCCATTGCCTAAGCAGAATTACATTACTGAAGCCTGTTCTTGTGCTCTGAGAACCTTCATTCTATGTGGGAACTCTCCATCCAATCCTATGTCCTGTCTTTCTCAGGCCTACAGCACTATTTTCTGCTTTAGACAATGCCTCCGGGGAAATTGCAACTTTCTTACTCTGGTCTTTCTTCCTTCATCCTTTGTCCTACTAGACATTTCCCTTCTTGATGCACCTGTGAATTTGAAAGGATATACCTTAGGTAGCACTGCAGGTAATTTCTAGTGTTAGTAAAGAAAATTCTCAGGCATGTATATGCACATATACATATGCATATACAAATTTATACATTTATACATACTTTTATAGTTGTAATTTTTACATCCCTTTCCCTGGAATAATCAATAAACTGATGTTTCCTTGTGTCCCCACTTCCTCTTCCCAAATCAGTTTTTTCAGGTTTCCTCTATTTAGGATCAGTAGTTGGCCATGTGAAGTTGATTTAGGCTGTACTTCCTTTAACACATAATACTTTATTTCCTTAATGAACTCTGTGAGACTGTATGCTTATGAAGGGTCAGACAGACCCCTAGCAGGAATGTGGAAATCTCCATTTCACATTCATTTTTATCATTTACTGGTTGGTCGATTGACCTACTGAGCCACCTCGCTGACCAATACATATTCACATTTAAAAAAGAAAAAAAGAAAACCCAAAAACAACACTACTGTTTGTAAAAATTCTCAGGAAATTTAAAAATCACAATTTAAAGTGATAAAACAAACAAACAAGCAGTTCTTATCAGATCTGGAGCTTACGTCTGTGTGAATAGAATCATATCTGATGAGTAACTTTCAAACAAATACTTCCAAGTTCGTTAAAAATAATGCTATACTGCCATTTTAATCAGTGGAGGTTGGCATTTCTCCTGACTCATCCTGCCATTCTCGTTCTCTCTCTTCCCTTGAAGTGTGGTAAGCATTCAAGGTAGTGACCTGGGTACTATCTTAGACTTGGACCATCACCAGCAGGCAGCATATTTGCACGGGGTAGTTTTGTGCCTCAGAAACAAGACTGAGAAGGTGGAACAGACTTGGCCATGCTCTAGCTGTAACATGGCATAACCTGGGATTTGGGGAGAGCATGACTATGCAGTAGGGGTGTCCTAGCACTGGCCTGCCGGGAGTGACCTGCGCAGTTCCCCTGCCTCCAAGGAACAGATCAAACAGCACCTTCTCTTTCTCTCCATCCATACTTGCAACCATGTGCTGCAAAGTGAGCAAAAACTGCCCATGTTGAGAAGAAAGGAAGGATACAAAAAGGTACAGAAAAGAGAAAGCAGCCGCCTATGGCCAGGTGAAGAGGGCCCATCCTACAGGGACATGGCCCTTGGTAAAAGGAGACTTTAACCAGGCACTTGCTGAATGCCTGAATGTTTGATCAGGACTGAATATAACAATGTAGATATTACACCTGCAGATGCTCATCTTAATCTGAGGAAGAAGAACTTGAAAAGCTAAACATTTATTTTTAAGCAATCACCACCACCACCAACAACAACAAACCTCTGTGTTCAAGTCCTGGTTCTTTAAATACTTCTTCGAAATACATATCCCTGAAGGAATATTACTTTACTTCTTAGGCTTTTTTTCTTTTCCAGTTGAGGTTGAAATCAGTCCCTGTTTTTTGTTGTTTTCTAATGTCACCTTATAAAGCAAAAATGGGTGTTTTTGCTTTTGTCTTACCCTGTGCTCCAAAAGGGTCTTCACACCAAAACTTAGGAAAGTCCCATTTTGTTCTCTAGAGCTGACTTGTAAATATATGTGATATATTGTAATGTATAATATTGATTTATAATTATTAACATAGTAAGTACAAGTAATATATAATCCTCACTGGTTTCTCTGAAAGATTCTGC
Source organism: Pachyuromys duprasi (assembly GCA_028658305.1). Lineage (NCBI taxonomy): Eukaryota > Metazoa > Chordata > Mammalia > Rodentia > Muridae > Pachyuromys > Pachyuromys duprasi. Next base: position 43,819,732 of record CM053763.1, read on the forward strand.
TCATGAATGCTGGATATAATCAGCAGAGTTACACTAGACACAGTATTCTAACTTCAGCATTCGATAAAGAGCTGATTCTCCTACAAAAGCTTGAGACAATATAGAATGGATCAGAAAGTTCCAGACTATCCCTCATTTGCATCTTATACAGTTTTGGGGTAGAAGTCTATAAACTATGAGCCTATGTCTGAAGCACAGTTACACTTAACCATGTTTGTTTCATACATAACTACCTAGAATAATGTGCAGGGGGCTATGTCCACTAGGTATATTCTAGAACTCTCCACAAGGCCATGCCAGAGGACATGGGTCCATTGAAGTGACAGAGTGCATGCTGACTCTGTGGCAGAGGCCAACATGGGAGGTGGCCACTGGATTAAACACCTCTTAAAACTGCTTCCAGGGTTATTCAGCTCAGACTTGCTCATGGAGTACTACTGTGATGCGCTGCTTTCTGGACAAGACATGGCCATTGCACTCAGGAACTCACCATTGCTGCTACCTGCAGGAGACCTATGCAAGCTGGGGCCAGTCAACATTCTTTCATGTATCTGGCCGGTCAACTTACCCAGGCCAGAGTAGCTATGGGAAGTCTCTGGGACGGGTGTAGACATTGGTTAGTTGCCTGTGCTTTGTAGATACAACCCCACACCTGATTCATGTGAGCAACTTACTTAAACTCAGTGTGTCACGCAGACACGCCAAAGAAAGAAATCAAAATAAAACAAGATATGAAAATAGGAGGGGCACATGTTGGGAAGAAGGGATTCAATGAGAATTGGAAGCGGAGGAGTAAAAAGTGGTGGAGGGGTAAAAGTGGCCAGATGTATGATGCACATCCTATAAGGGGGCTTATTCATAGAAACTAGAGTTTCCATCAGACTTTCGATTCTTAAATCTTTATGCCCACTGCACAGATTGCAAAACATTTATTGCTAAAATATGAACTTAGCAAGCTGTGTATCACTAAGATGGAAAAAAATTATTGTGGTAATATTAAATTCTTTAAGACATAGTTCCTTATATTTCACTTTTCCTTTAATTATGAGTTTCATTGCTGTAGAGATATCCTTTCTCTAACGTTGACACCCTTATTGTCAAAATTTAATAACAGGGAAAGTTCAGGCATAAAGTGGAAAGAATCTAGTCTTCACATGGGTAAGACCAATAACGCCAGGAGCTAGGAACTCAAGTCCACAATGCTGGTCACTATATAATCAAAAATTGGTGACCCTATGACACTGGCCTCTTCCAAGAGCAAGTGTGGAAATATTCTTGCAGCTGCATTTTGCAAATCCAGTGATGCATGCAATGCTAAACATGGTGAAAATTGAGAGCTTCTTGTATAATTTTCAGTGAGAGTTCTTTTTATTTAAACTCATTTTTACTTAACTGCTGCAAAAGTTGATCACATATTAATTTACATTGGTCTACTCACTTACGAGTAGTTCCTACTAACTACTTTCTTGTATTTATTTTGCAGAGATATCCGTTTTAATTTCTCTTCCAGTTCTCCAATCCAGGTAGAAGTTCTTTCTTTGAGTTGTAGTTTTACTTAACACTATCTATATAGTGTATATTTTGTATATAATACATACATATGATACATGTTACATATATGCACATATAGGAAAAAATAAAGCACTCGAGTACACTTAAAGTACAGTTTTCTATCTACAATGTCAAAATAATATATTTTAAGTTATACTTTTATTTGTTAGCTTACCAAGCATTAATATTTGTAATAAGACAAAACAAACTCTCAGTATACTTGTGTCTCAAGTTATGTTTTAGAGGAGGGTCCAGGGTTGAGGCTAATAGGTATATGTTCCTATAATTTTTAAGTATTTTAACAGTGTATTTAACAGCAGAATCAGAAGCACTGACAGATGTTTTGAATCCTGTGACTGGAGGACAAAAGAAACATTTAAAAATACATATAAATTATATGATAAGTAACCCTATAATCAGAAAGCTAAAACATGTAGAATACTTAAGTGAAAATTCTAAACTTAGAAGTTGGCATAGAACATGATCAAAACCAAAGGCCTATGTATCACAGAACTGGCTTTCAAATCCTGGTGCTTTTTTTAATTAATTTTTTCCATGCAGTACATTTTGATCACATTCAGCACCTTGTGCTAATATCTCTTCAGTTCTCCCTACCTATCAACTTTCCCTCCTTCTCATCAGGAATCAACTCTAAGGATGGGGCTCTGTGTCCACTTCCCCATCCCCTGTGGAATTTTTCTAGTTTGGACCTGTGTAGAGGCTGTGAGGTGAGGCTGTCACAGTCTCTGTGAGCTCATATGTTCATCAGAATATTGTTTTGGACAGTGCTGTTTCCTTAGAATCATCCATCACCTCTACACTGAGACATAAACACTAGATCTTCAAAACAGCATGACCCTACCCCATAAGGAATTTTGCTGCTACCCCAAGGACGTCAAGGGATGCACAACCCTTCCATCATCTGGATACAGATCAGTGTGGGACTAATAGGCGTCTCCTACTTCACAGAGTGCTGAGAGGCTGACCATTTCCTTATCTCCAACTTGCTCACGTGGATTATAGATTTCTTACTATCTTACCTAGCTCACCAGTTCTTGAAAGAAATCAAAAGTGAAGCAAAATAAATTACAAGTATATGTTAAACAGTATGATGCTCTTAACATTTATACCAGATTAGCCAATTGGTTCTGAATTCAAGTGGTTGATTAAAACACTATTTCGTCTGAAGTGGACAGCTTTCATTTTTTTATGCTGTGAGACGAAACAGAAAATTCAAATCTAAATCTTTATTTATAAAAGAAATCAATCCATATTAAACTTCAGAAACGGCTTCTGTTTCAGATAGATCGTCTGTAAATATTTAGCTCACATTACACAGTCAGCGTGAACATTTTCACCACATGAGGCCTACAGAAAGAGTATGACTTAGTGGTGTGACTGCTTGAGGCAAAGAGCACAGCAATGGTCCTCACCCACAGAGGACAGTATCTGAAGGCAGAAACTCGCTTCACCAGAATGGAACAGCGTGTCCTTCCGCTGTAAACAGGCCTCAAAATAGCTCCTGAAAGGCATCATTTTGTGAGTTATTATTTCACCAAAAGAGTAGGGAAAAAAAACTCTAATCCTGAACAAAACCTCTTCAAATTTATGTTCTCAGTAAACCTTTCACTGAGAACCGAAAATATAACTCAGTAATACAATAAATGCCCTAACAAATATATCAGATTTTTCACTTAATGCTTTTTACAGGCTTAAACCAAATGGAGTGAAAGGAAATGGCCAGCCACAGTCTGGCTGCTGCAGGAGGCATGCTTTGCTGCTGCCCTTTAAAGCAGGCATGGTGGATTTATATCAACTTTGGTGAATCTTGGAGTATGATAAAAGGAGGAGAAATGGAGAGCAGTTAAAGTTCGACAGAACTCTCTCTCCATGTTTATTTCTTTACAGACTCAACATGGCACAAGACAGTAAGAAATCTACTGAATTAAAAACCTTAAAGGCTCTGTTGGTCTCTTTGTGCAGTTCCTGTCCTCTCTAGGTTTTTGTATCTCCCTCTTCTTCCATAAGGATTCTGGCACTCTGCCCAAAGTTTGGCTATGAGTCTCAGCATCTACTTTGATACTCAGCTGGGTAGAGTCTTTTAGAGGTCCTCTGTGGAAGGCTCCTGTCCTGTACCTGTCTTCTCCTACTTCTGATGTCTCTCCTGTTTGCCCTTCTGAAAGAGGCTTAATCATTTTTCCTAGGGTCCTTCTTGTTGTTTAGCTTCTTTATGACTATAGATTTTAGTATGTTTATCCTATATTACATGGCCAATATCCACTCATAAGTAAGTATATACCATGTGTGCCTTTCTGCTCCTGGATTACCTCACTCAGGATGATCTTTTCTAGTTCCCACCATTTGCCTGCAAAGTTCATGATTTCCTTGTTTTTAATTGCTGAGTAGTATCCCATAGTGTAAATGTATGACAATTCTGTATCCACTCCTCAGTTGATGGACATCTAGGTTGTTTTCAGATTCTGGCTATGAACATGGTTGTCCTTGTTGTTTGATAGAGCATCTTTTGGTTACATGCCCAGAAGTGGTATAGCTGGATCTTGAGGTAGCACTATTCCTAATTTTCTGAGAAATTGCCAGACTGATTTCCAAAGTGGTTGTACAAGTTTACATTCCCACCAGCAATGGAGAAGGATTCCCCTTTCTCTAGATCCTCTCCATCATGTGTTGTCACTTAAGTTTTTGATCTTAGCCACTCTGATGGGTATAAAATGAAATCTCAGGGTCGTTTTTATTTGCTCAGGGGTGGTGCAGAGACTGATGAATCAAACGAGGACCATGCATGGAGAGGACCTAGACTCCCTACTCAGATGTAGCCCATGGGCAACTCAGTGTCAATGGGGGGTTCCCTAGTAAGGGGAGCAGGATCTGTCTCTGGAATGAACTCAGTTGCCTACTCTTTGATCACCTACCCCTAGTTGGGTAGCCTGATCACCTCCCCCTAGTTGGGTAGCCTTACTAGGCCACAGAGAAAGAAGATACAACTGATACTGATGAGACCTGATAGGCTAAGGTCAGATAGTAGACAAGGAGGACCTCCCCTATCAGTGGACTAGGAGAGGGGCATAGGAGGAGAGGAAGGGAGGCTGGGAATGGGAGGAGATGAGGGAGGGAGCTGCAGTTGGGATACAAAGTAAATAAATTAAACAAACAAACAAACAAACAAAAAATCCCATCAAGGCAAAAGGTACATTAGTATTTTCTGCTGTGACAGAAGACAAGTGTCTCTACCCTTTAAACAATGTCACCTTGTTTGTTGAAGGCATTAAAAGGGTGGGAATGGAGAGCATCACCAAAACCATGCTTCCCACTTAAAGAAAAAAAAATCAGGTTAGAGGTCAACAACTTACTGAAAATTCGCTCAAACAAGGAACAATTTATTTGCTGGGAACTCAGATTTCAGCCTCGTCATCTTATGACACTGCCTATGGAATTTGAAAGTAGGTAATACTCTTTTGCAACGAGGAGGAATTGCATTTATGCCTTAAAAAATACTTGGTTTAAGACTGGTTTCTATCAGAGCCTTATACTTCAGGAGAGAAAAAAATGAAAATGTCTTCTGAAACTTCTTGCTTCCTGAGAGGCAGGAGAAATGGTTCAGAGGCCACTTCTCAGTGCTCTCCGGTCTTCTAGAAACCCCAAGTTCCTGGTCCCGCTATCCACAACATGGGACTCACAACCCCTTTACCTCCAGCTCCAGGGAATACGATGCTCTCTTTTTGTCTCTGTGTGTGCATGCATGCGCGCACACACACAAATATAAAAACAATTTTTAAAAATATAAAGAATAGGAAAATAAAGTTAAAAAAATAAGTAACTGTTTCCACAGGGATTCTATTATCAACCTTTCTGAGAACAGTGTCTCCTCACTGTAAAGTGAACTTGCTACCTATTTAGCTGTTGGTTCTCACCAGGTCATCACAAAGACACAACCAGGTGTTAGGCATTATTGACATTTTAGTTTATAAACTCTTTTTCATATTATAAAAGGCACGGCCATTAAAACATTTAGAAACGACTGAAACTTATAACAAAAAATGAAAATCCCTCATAAACCTTAACAACCAGGGATAATATTTTTTTTATTGGTTAGGTATATTTATCTGTGGAGCACATTGATAATTTCAGTTCTTTGTGTTTTAAAATAACTATGTATTTTTCTGTTGAGATTTTATTTCTGCAATCTCAATTTTAATCACTTTTCTTAAACAACTGAAAGTTAGACCCCAATCCGCAGTTAGGCTATGTTAGCCTTTTACGCCTTATCTAGGGAAGGAAGAAAAAAATTCAATGAGCAAATTTAGATATCCACAACTAGTGTCCCTTTGAGAACGTGTTCTTTGCTGCTTCTAGAGCTGTTAAGTTTTCCCCATTGCTTCTCAATACTCTTTTAACAATGTCACCTGTGTTACCTAGTCTCCACATTGTGAAACATAATTATAGAATTTTACAGTCGGCCATCACGCTGTGTGGTGACCATGAAACAATAAATGTAAACTTGCTACAGTTTTCTGTTTTTCCTACTTTTGTAATCAGAAAGGTTGCTATACCAAGACTTCCAATAAATCAGGACAAACTAGGTTAAAATTAGTTGAATGCCTGTGCTATGGTGGGAGAGGATGCAAACATTTCTTTACTATACTTTGTAAATGATACAATGACAAATAGTTGTTATGTAACATGGTTTCTCAGGGTTGGAAACCTGGGAGAAGTTTATGTGGGTGCCTCAGACTCCACATCTCAGAAGTCTACAGTCAAGTTGATGGTCTGAACCTTGTCTTGTCCTATTTCCAAGGTAGCTCATTTAAATGGCTGTTGGCAGAAACCTTTGTCACTATTTGGTTCTCTCTACAGGCCTGGTCATGTGACATGGAAGCTGGCCTTCCACTGAGCCAGTGAATAGAAAAAGAGATGAGCCAGAATCCAAGGGGAGAAACACTCTTTTGTGGCCTAGGGTTAGAAACGCTATTCATTCAACTTCCATTGCACACTGCTCGTTACCAAGACCAACCCTTGGTGATGTGGTATGACGTAAGAGAGACAATGGCAGGTGATAAAATCAGGAGGTCTATGTGGTCACTGAGAGCCACCAAGAGGGCTGCTGACCTTCTCGGTAATTATGGAAGATACGTGGTGGTTGTTAACTGTGAAAAGATATATTCTATATCTGTTTCTCTGTCTCTCTCTTGTCTCTCTCTCTCCCTGTATATGTGCGTATGTGTCTACATAGCTGCTAACATTGCCACTTGGACCATCTGTAAATGTCCAAATAAGTAGCAGTAACGTCACAGCATCAATCAACTATTTCTTTTTTTTTCTTTCCCCTGCTAAATTATTATCATTTAGTACAATTTGTTCAATATGTATCCTGGCTGTGGTCCCTTCCCTTGTGTCCTTCCAATCCCACCCTCTATCTCTTTCTCCCTATGCCCCTCCCTTAGTCCACTAATAGGGGAGGCCCTTCTCCTCTTCTATTTGACCCTAGCCTATCAGGTCTCATCAGGACTGGTTGCATTGTCATGCTCTGTGGCCTGGCAAGGCTGCACCACCCAGGGGGAGGTGATCAGAGAGCCAGCCACTGAGTTCATGTCAGAGAAAGTCCCTGCTCCCCTTACTAGGGACCCCACTTGGGGACAGAGTCTATGGGCTACATCTGAGCTGGGGTTTTAGGTCCTCTCCATGCATTGTCCTTGGTTGGGGTATCAGTTTCTGCATGACCCTCAGGGCTCAGATTTCATGGCTCTGTTGGTCTCCTTTTGGAGCTCCTGTCCCTTCCAGGTCTTTCTATCTCCCACTTCTTTCATAAAATTCCCTGCACTCTGCCCAAAGTTTGGCTATGAGTCTCAGCCTCTGCTTTGATACCTCAGTCAGAAGAGTCTTTCAGAGACCATCTGTGGTAGGCACCTGTCCTATTCTTTGCCTTCTCCTCCTTCTGACATGTATCATGTTTGTCCTTCTGAATGAGGATTGAGCATCTTCCCTATATTCTTCCTTATTGTTTAGCTTCTTTAGGAGTATAGAATTTAGTATGTTTATCTTATATTATGTGGCTAATATCCACCTGAGTGAGTATATACCATATGTGTCTTTCTGCTTCTGGATTACCTCACTCAAGATGATCAACCTTCTTAGTCATCAGGGAGATGCAAATCAAAACAACCCTGAGATTTCACCTTACACCTATCAGAACGGCTAAGATAAAAAACTCAAGTGACAACACATGCTGGAGAGGATGTGGAGAAAAGGGAATCCTCCCATTGCTGGTGGGAATGTAAACTTGTACAACCACTTGGAAATCAATCTGGCACTTTCTCAGAAAATTAGGAATAGTGCAACCGCAAGATCCAGCTATACCACTCCTAGGCATATATCCAAAATATGCTCAAGTACACAACAAGGACATTTGTTCAACCGTGTTTGTAGCAGTTCTATTTGTAATAGCCAGAAGCTGGAAACAATCTAGATGTCTCTCAGTCGGGGAATGGATACAGAAATTGTGATACATTTACACAGTGGAATACTACTCAGCTATTAAAAACAAGGAAATGTTAGGAACTAGAAAATATCAATCAACCATTTCTAATATTTATGTCACAAACCACATCATCTGTCCAAATGCTGTGACCCTTTAATGCAGTTCCCCATGTTGTGGTGACCACCCTACCCACCATAAAAATTATTTCATTGCTACTTCATAACTGTAATCTTGCTACTGACACTAATTGTAATGTAAATATCTGATGTGCAGTATATCTGATATGAGACTCCCAAGAAGTTGTGACCCACAAGCTGAGAACCACTGATCTAGAAGAGTGGGGGAAACTTGCTGAATATTCATTCTCAAGCACACTCAGACAGTGATAACTACAATTACTTAAATGTGCCATGATATAATCATGGACTCCAATACACTTCCTTATTGTTTTTTGTGTTATTTGCCATTTTCCAGGGCCACGCACATTCTCCATCACCTCCCCAGAAAGGGTGTTTTTGAGGAAGAGCTACAGTCTTGGCAATGGTGCTAATAATAATAATAACAATAATAATAAAAACATAAAGTAGGTCAATTAAAAGCACAGGAAAGAAAGAAAGCTCATCTTCCTCCTTGAGGAAAATGTGAACCAGTCCCCCACTGCCACAAATAAAGTAGTTGGGTTCTTGAATTGGGCAAACTTGTGGGGGGTGCGCAATATATCCAAGAGTGCAGTGGACAAGCCTTACAGTGGGAAAGCCTGCTCTTGAGGCTAACTAAGGGGGAAAGATAAACTATACAAGAGCGGCTTGGACATGTCTGTGAGGAAAGCATTTGAAGGCTGTTTTCAGAATTGAGTGAGGTGCTGCAGACAAGGCCTTCCTGTGCTGTGAGGTACAGCCTCATGTGGCCTAGACACCCATACCATGAACCAAGGCAGCTGTTGGTCTCCATGCTATGGGACCACTGCTCTCCACTATATTTATAGATGGAAAGATTCAACTGGCTCTCCATGTATCAACAGTTAGTAAAGTCTAAGAAGAGTGCATCAAAGCTGTGACATTTCCCTCAAATCATACTTCCCTAGAAATAATGTGGTAGGAGCCAACTGATGGGACAATTAACAATTAATACAGAAGAAAAAAATCACAGCACATCTCCCAGAGAAAAACCAAACTCCAGAAGGTTAGCAAGATGGCTCAGCAGAGAAAGGCGCCCACCACCAAGCCTTGAGACTGGGCTCCATCCCTGTGACGCAGATGTTCCAAGAAAATCAGTTCCCACAAGTTATTTTTTGAATTCTGCACGCATGCCCTAGCCTGTGCGTAAGCATGCATGGGCACACACACACTGAATAAACCTGTACTACAAAACTAAAAGTAACAGAATTAGGAGGACTAGGACGAGGAATAAATGTATATATGAAAGATCACATGAAGTTGGGAGAGAAGGGTGGGAAATGGGGAGAAACTGGAGGGAGAGAATGTGGTGCAGATTTTGTCATAACATGAAATTCTCAAACAATAAAAAGAGAAAGAGTGAACATTTCTGTGCAGAAATGTCTGTTTCTGTTTTTGTTTTACCGCCACCTTCAGAACAATAAAAACCATTCTACAAAGATGAATGCACATTAACGAAGGCCTGCATAGTTTAAAGATTACATTTAGGCAATGTATGTATTCTAACCATCCCCTATGAAAAAGTATGAGCAGTTGGTACCTTGTGTCCTGATAGCTTCAAAATTTTGTCTATTCAGTTTTTCCTTTTGTGAACCTTTATCTGATTGTACCTCTAATATCAAGTCGCCTGAAGTGCTAGAGTTTACAGAACGCTGTTCCCAACATAGAAGTGGCTGTTACATCATAGAGACTTTTACAGAATGATCTTTTTTTTTTTTTTTGCAGATAACCTTCATGCTTACCAATAGAAAACCTAGCAACCTTAAAGTTGCAGGTATCTGGCTTTGCACAGGGAAGGTCATCTGAAAGGCCGTTACTACAAAAACATGTGTGTCCTACAGTTCCTTGACTCACTTGGCCATGTCTGGTGTCAAGGAATGCGCAGGCTCTACCAAACAAGAATCTCACTGCCAAACAATCTTGTATTCCTCTCACGTGGAGAGGCTCTGAAGCTGAGGGCATGTGACCTTCAAAAGTTGGTTAGACAGGGAGACAGAAGTTGAGACAGTGTTTGAAAGCAAGCCCAACCTTTTAGGTATATCTTTTACAGGAGGCAGGAGAAGGTGGCATGCCGTACACCACAGCTTTAAAGGTTTATTTATGTCTTCAAGCCAATAGTATCAGCACAATGTAGACAACTGAAGACATGCACTTTTGGCTCTTCTGTAAAGGTATGGGAGTATTTTTAAAATGTGAGAAGAAAATGTTATGAGATTACTCAGGAATGTACAGGAAAGTTTCCAAAAGAATACTAAGATTATATCTGAACCATACACAAACAGGCCTTATATATAGTCACTGTAAAGAGCTGTTTCACACATAAACGCACAACCAAGTTGTGAAATACGCTAACGTGTGTCAAGCTTCTATGCACATTTTATCATATTCGCTGAGTTCTATTTTTATCTTTGGAAATCTAGACACAAATAGGTGATGAAACTTAGATCGCACGCAAAGTGGCCAGTGCCCACAGAATCAGTGTAGCTAGAGTCCACACTCTGAAACTCAATTCCAGATAACCAAGAGACATACATCCAATATTCAACAAAACAGAAGAATCTGAAATATGAAAATCTCTCGGATGTTCTGAGAGAGACCAAATCCTGGGGCAGAGTCAGGGATTTGGATTTAAGTCTGCAGCTACGTGAGACATTAGTAAGTATGAAAATAAAACCTGGGCAGTAGTTTTCTAACTGAAAAATTCAAGCCACCAGCTTAATATATTCTGCTAAATGCTGATTGTGAGCTTCTCAGAAGTTAGGCTGTGGTCTACTAGCTACACATAAATATTGCAATTAACGACAATTAAATCTCCCAAAATACTCAGATCAACTGCACCAGCCATATTTTATTTTAAATTATCCAATAAAAAACATGTGGCTAGTGGCTACCACAGGATAGTAGAGACATACAGGATTTTCATTAGCATGTAAGGCCCACTGGACAGGACCACTCTGGTTCTTTTAAGATGTAATGTAGCTTCTAGAAAGTTCTAAATTGCCCCAAAGGAACTGGATGGTTGCTGTGCTGTCACAGTCTGGCTCTTTAGATGAACAGTGGACCTGGCTTAAGAAAACAAAGACTGGTAGAAAGTACATGCTGGGCCAGGGTCTCACCCTGCAGACATGTGGGCTGGTAAGGCAAGAGGCTCTGTTTTAGGCTAAAGTCTACCATGGCAAGAACTGTTTCTCACTTACTGCTAAGAGACAGTAGAATTCTTTTGGTGGGTACAACCTCCAAGTAAGGAATGCAGGAGAGCAGAGTCCTTAGGTTAGAAAAATGAAGGCTGTGTGACTAGACACAATTTAACTCCAATGGTAAACTTCAGTCAGGGTGACAAAAAGTGAGAGACAAATGGAAAATCCCATTTGTTTTCATCCCATAAAGTGATGTGCTTAGTCCTCCTCGGAGGCAAAACGTAAGATTTGGTATGATCCTTAATTAGGTAGCCTCCAAAGTAGCTGAGCCCATTCCTAAAAATATTCATTATCCACTGACACATAATTTACGTACAAGGGCAGACAATCTAAGCCAACAGCTATCTATCTTCTATACCGGAGAGATTCTAACCATTTTTGAGGAAACAAACATTGAGAAAACAAGCATAGCTATTTACCTCATATTGTATAGAGTTAACTAGCGGCCCTGTCCTTGTTTGGTCTTGTTTGCTTTGTTTCATCAGAGCATGCTGCCCTCTACAGGCCATGTGAAGACAGGCATGTACAAGGGACATGGAGCCAAGTTAATTGGAATCATTTGTAAAGGTAAGCTAGGAAAGGGGGGGAGGGGGGATCACAGGTAAAAGGGTTGTATCTGCACGCCCTTAAACCTTTAGGAACAAAATGAGAAGCAGCCACGTTGTATTATGAGGCTTAAAAAGCCTTGGAACCTCAGCTGACATTATGTCCAAGAAGTCATAAGTAGTGCTATAGTCCCATGGTGTTTCTCCTAAGAAATGTATAGGCACATTGACAGCCATTCTACCTGTGTTTTAAATAGGAAGGACAGGGTGCAGAAGAAAAGGAGGAAGAACGGTTTGTATGGTTTCATAGCTGTTGCTAACATCTCCAAAATATTGATGTCTGCTTTGATCTAAAACTCAGTAAGTGGGAACTCAGCTTTTAATGGGGACATAAAACCAACGAATCTAAAGCATCATGAATCTCCTTACCCCTAACTGTCTCAGCTTTTAAGCCCATATAAACAAAATGATTAATATTTGGCCTGGGAAAGGAGATCAGCCCTTCCTTGTTACTTTGAATTGATTCTTCTCCAACAGCCCTGCCATTCTCTCTCTCCCCCCCTCTTCCTCTCTCTCCCTCTCCCTCTCCCCCCTCTTCCTCTCTCTCCCTCTCCCTCTCCCCCTTCTCTGCCCCACAGCCAGTGTAGTCATTAGTTTAGCCACTAAAGGATTTATCTGGACAAACATCACAAAGATGATGGCTGATTTAATTGAATTTATGATCAAATGTTTTTCACTTCAGGAAGAGTGGGAAATCACTTATGAGGAGATTTGAATAATTTAAGGGCAGTTCTCTGTTTGGCATGATGTTTGTATATCAAGTCTTGAGGGATTAAATGCAGCCGAGGACTAACAAAGATCTCATATACAGATGCACAAAGATAAGCAGGAAAACAATGCAGTGAGGAGAGGGCCAGGCATCAATCTCTTCCCATTATACTCCTTTTCTCATACATGCTGTTTACAGAATGAGTAAGAACACGTGCAAACACACATACACACAGGACAGGGAGGGAAGGAAGGAGGATTGGAAGGGAGGGAGGAAGGGAGGGAGAGAGAGAGATCAATCAGATATGGCTAATAAATTGCTCTCAAATCCTCTAAATGCTGAAATTATATGTAAATGTTTTAGGCAAAACAAAAAAGACTGGACTAGAAAGCGATATATGTTTATAAGACATTTTGTATATTTTTGTTGTTGGTAATGACACAAAATCCACTACTAAAATCATTAGCATGATGGATAGAAGGAACCAGACACTGGATTTGTGCCTAAGGGTATAGACTCAGCTATGTCTGATGAGAAAGGCCAGTTGCCTTGGGAATGCTGTCTGCTTGCCTGGCCAGTGATGAGAGAGGCAGCAAAGCCATGGTCCCAGCCATTATTCTCTGTGCTGCGAGAGTTAAGTCACATGCTCTCTTCATTTTAAATATTTGAAACCAAGACAATTACATTCAGTTTCACCTCTGACATGACAGATCAGGTGTGGGTCCCCATGACCTTTACATCTGACTTGAGGTCATCCATCCTTTTGTGTATTCAGGACACCAGAGGCGGGGGGGGGGGAATCTACTAGACATTTGAACTCGGGTAACAGTGATTTATCTGTGAGCTTCTTTCCGTCTAATTGAGAAAACTGTCTAGAAGATGTGTTTCAAGATTTAGGATAAATCACAGTTTTTCATTAATTATGTACAATGCTATTTGTTAACATATCACTCTTAGGAAGGAACTGATGGGGGGAGATGGAATCTTGTTTCCACATAAGTATTTACAAGAAAAGCAAAATGGTGCTCGAGCTGCTCGGCAGGCTCCCCTGGGAAGGTGGAAGGACTTTCTAGCGGCCTGGGAGCTTGTATAAAAGTACTCAAGGAAAATTGCCCATTTGGAACCAAACTGACCGAGTGATGGGGGAAGGCAAGGAGTGCCGGAAAGCACAGGTGAAGGCAGTAGCAGTATGTGAGGGACTCCGAGTGTTAAAGTGCTGGGCAAGAGAGGCTGGAGAGCCTCCTGAATTTCACAAGGCTCATAGAGGATCTAAGGTCAGAACTTGGCTGGAGGACACCAAAGATGATCTTGGTTCCAGGCATCTTCTTGCCATTTGCGCCCAAAATTGGAAGTGCAGCTTTCCTTACTCTTCCTCCTTACTCTTGGTTAATTTTTAACAACAGCTGTTGACTATATATTCTTAGGTGAGTAGAACTGCCACACACACACAACAGATGCTAGGCACCTGCACCAACTGGATAGTCTGAAAACTATTGTTAATGTAAATGGGAGATGAGCCCTGAGAAACTCCCATAGAAAATCCTCCTAATGAAGACATCTCCTTGTTTTTCCACAGCCAGTTATGGCAAAGGGGCTGATGTGGGTACCAGGGAATACAAAGAATAACAGCACTGTTCAACATCATCTTTCTCCATATTCTTCATCATTTTGAGACAGAAAATCCACTAAATTCATCAATATTCTTAAGTACGCAAGTAAGTGTTGAGGAAAGGATTCAAATTAAAGAAGCTTCTAAATAAAGTAGTTTAAAAACAGCTGCAGTTTTGTTTATGCATGACATAAAAACTGGCAATTTTCAGCATTCTAAAGCTCAAGTACAAATATACCTATACCAAGAGCGCAGCGAGAGGGGCCTGCTCTTGATTTAGGAGGTTTATTTGGAAAATAGAGCCCTCTTCCCTGGCATTTCCTATGTGGCGAGCAGGAAGCTGGCTTCTGCCATATTTTCTGAGCAGACTGAGGGAGATCAAGGGATCACAACAGCAGCAGAGAGGTGAATCCTTCAGGGAGTTCAAAAAGGGTAGGGCGCTGTGTGTCTAACCCCTACCAGTTCCCAACAGAAGAGAGAGAGGGGGGAGCACAAGGAGGAGAAAGGAAGAGCTTTCTTGCAACAGACAGAGCCTCTTAGGAGGGAACAGCATGGCATCAGCAGTAGGAAGGGGTGGGGGAGGGATGTCTTCTTGATTCTCTTTGATACTCTTCCCCCTGCGGATTTATTGCACTCATTGGGCACTCCGGAGCTACTGTCTTCTCAAAGTGTTTACAAGCATTTGTGTATGTGTGTGTGTGTAGGCACACGTGTGTGTTTATATTACTATGAAAACAAATGTTTATACACACACGTAACCAAGAAAGGTCTCCAGACATTGTAAAAATGCAATGCCTTTTTAGACATAATATCCATTCCTGTATAAGCCTGGTACACATTTGATAAATGAAAACTTCACATTGCGGATTAACAACTGTGTCGCTCCATATGGCAGCCAGTAACTACATGTGGTTCTTTATGTATCGATGAAGTAAGTTCAAATGAAGCTGAAGTTGAGCTCCTGAACCACACATTCTAAGGTTGCAACCGTGGGTACTGCTGCTGTATGTATTAGAAATGTCAAGTCAAACTTTCAGCTATTACCAGGCTTCCTGACATAATCTGTCTTAAAACTCTGCTAAGAATGGACAGTGATGCCTTCCTCATGCATAATTTTGAACATATCTACTCTGAACCAGGCAAAGTGGATTATGTCTGAGCTGGCTGGTGCGGGTTTGCTCTGCCTCACCCGGGGCTTATGACTACATAGGGAATCCTTTACTGCCATGTAAACAGAATGGTTTCCTAAGACATCCTGTTTACTAGTGATTCCCTCAAGGCTGTCAATATTGCTACTTTCCGTGTGGATGGACCTTGTCACTGACTAAAGTTACCCACCTTCCAACAGAGAGATAAACCTGGCCCATATGTGGCTTTGCCTTCCGAGACTCAGAGCAGAGAAATGAACTGCAGAACTCAAGATTTCTGCCGAACGGAAGAGTGAGATAACATTTATAGATAACACCCACCCCCTCCCCCCTGCCCCCCACACAGTGGTCAGAGAATACCAATGCCCAGTGCATGCTGGCAGAAGGAGAACTGCCTTGCTGGAATCTGATTGGGGCACAGTTCAAGAAAGGCCTCCCCTGGCAGCCCTCCTGCCCCTGGGAGCTCTGGGCTGCTTCAGAAACTGCTGCTGGGCTTTTCTCCTTAATGAGCTGCCCAGCAGAAGGATGGCATTAACCATGCCAGAAGTCTGTGTACTTTTGGATGAAGAGGCCAAAACATAATCCAAAGGATGAAAAACAATGACTGCTGCCAGCTCCCAAGCCTGGCGCGTACTGCCAATTAGCAAGAGAGAAGAAGGCTATTTCCTGTCCATCAGAAGAACAAAACCTGCCACCTGACAGATAGCCAACAGCATGGGGCCTGTCCTTGGCCACCACCAGAAACTATTAATGACAATGGATTTTTGCTACCCAAAGAACTGGGGACAGACAAAAAATCTGGCTAAGAGACAAAATAACCGTGGACAAGTCCCTTAGGACAGTGAGGGCTTGTGGAGTAGGTAAGGAGAAATTTCAGTTGCAGGAAGCGAGTGGGTGGCTGGCAGAGCCATCAACCCTGCGCTTAGTTGTTCTAAGTCCAGCCTTCCTCCCACCACGGGGCACTTCCCAACAACGCTACAAAGAAAGCCAGAGCTGGTGGACTGTGTTCAGAAAGCTGCAAACACTTCTCTTCCCCAGCAAGGAAAAAAATCAGGTTTCCACTCCATCTTGCTCCTTCTGCTTCATGAAGCCCAGACAGAGAAGGATATCGGGTTTGGGACAGTTCTTCCTATCCAAAGATTTCCCAGGAACAAACAAAACCAGGTTACTTCTCAGTATATGACTACAACTGGCCTCCTTTTCCAAGACTCAGGGACACCCATTCCAACCTGAGATTTTTCAGTAGCATTGATCATTTATTTCTAGTTGCTTTGATATTGCTGTTACTGATCAGGAAGTAACTGCAAACCCATTAGCTAGTTCTCTTTCTCAGAGAAGATACCCAAATGTGTGTTTGCACAGATCCCTATTCTAACCTTTCGGAGGGTTCTAGGTCACCTTCCAGGACTCACACAGCATTATTTTTGACCCTCCTTCCTTTCTTTTCAGGACCCCCTGTCTGCCATCTCCTAGGTGTCAAGGAGTTTACTGGATCTGCCTAACACATACCTGCACAGTGTTTTGAGGAACTGAACAAATGATTCATCATTATGAAAACAAATGTCCCGAGGAGCTGCTCTAGACAGTCTTTGAGCAAACAGTGGAGCCTGTGGGGCCTTAAAACCATACCACACATGTGTGCCCAAGGCCAGCCAAGAGACCTGCCTGCTCATGTGCCGAAAATGACCTCTTCAAAGAAACAGAATGTGGTACAGAACTACATGCCACACGTCCTTCTATTGCTGTAGCCGAATCCATGGAGATAGGCAGCTGGCAGTTGCAAGCCTATCCCCAAATTATGAGAGGATGGGATTCCAAAATGTCTGCTTTAGAGCTGATCGTCCCTGTAAGCACTCCACCCCAAAGCCAATCAATGATGCAGAGAATAATTTCTTTGAAAATATTATGAAAGGAAGTCTCCAGGCACTAAATAAATTAAAACCGCCACTTTGAAGTAAATAGAATTATAACAAAAAATCATCAAGAGTGAACAAAATTTTGCAAGTGGATGACTTTAATATCTGGCTTGACTCAACTGTTCCCCCTAGTGTACTGACAGTGTTCTTACCTTCATAATATTTCTATGCTGGCCAAGAAATGTAAATCTCTAACGTATGTTATACTGTATTGTTTTGTTAGGTAATTTTAAATAAACTTTGAACTATGGCAGAGTGGAAAAAATGATCTTTCTGTTTCATGAGAAGGTGCTGATTTAAATCTTAATGACCCACATCAGATACAATGGCAGGAAAAACCAGCAGAGGGCTTTAACATAAATATACAAAATGAAAGGTTGTTCCTGAAAACTTTACTTCCTAAATCATTCTTTATGTGCATATTGTACAACTATCTAGCTGGTCGTCTTTAAAAGTCACTCTGGAGGTTAAGCATGAAATTGGATAAAATATTCAAGGAAAGTCCAAGAGCACAAAATTGGGCTATTTCTAAATTTTCCAAATTAGGGCTTGGGGCTCTGTAAGAATATAGAAACACAGCAGGGAAATGTTTACTTTTCTATTATTTTATGCGCAAAGGTGGGTTTCCTCATTGCCTTTGTGTTAGCTTTGCATTTACAAATACCAACCATAATATTCTTAGGAGAAATCCAGTTGTGCTTAATGGGCACATGGATTGCTCGTAGGACCAACATCGGAGGAGAAGGGCAGCGATGATCCTGACCTGACCACGTGCAATGTGCGTGGGCTTCATGGCCATGAGCTGTATTTTCCAGATGTGTCTTCTGTGACTTAGTGGGTTATCCTTAGTTCTCATTTCAAAGCTTCCAAACCTCCCAACTCGTTCAGCTGTTAAAAAGTTCCAAGGCAAGCAAATGTGTTCTTGGAATCTCACTTTGCTGGAGAATATATACTAGACTTCTTCTCCAGCCAAAATAATAAAAGATCTTTTAAGTGGCTAAAATTCTTGGTGGATTGTACATATGTGCCAATGCCAGACAACTATAAATAGAGAGATTTACAAGAGAAATAGTGTGAGTTTTCATAATTCCAATGAAATAAAATGGACTATTTTGAAGACAGTTAAAACACAGGACCTAGTTTTATGAAATTCAGATTTGTCTCTATTTAGCCCCAAATCCCCTTTATGCGGGGAAAAGCTTCCTGGATCATGCAATTTTAGTATGAGGGAACAAAGAGGCTTACATTTTTTTAGTGATGCTAATTCTTTATTCTTAAACTGATATTTTCTTTATATTAGATTTTTCAGTTTGAATATCTAATGCATCTCTTTATATCTTCATCTACCACTGCTTTGTTAATACAGAATATTTTTAAAAAATCAGAAGATAAAATTATGCCTATTGTTACTGATATAAAAGAAATCAGCTGATTTTTTCATCAGTATAAACATGGGCAGATGTCGTTCCCAAGTAGACTGGACTGTTATGATAGCTATTTAGACTAAAGGTCCTCTTTTTAAAGGAAATTCCATAGTCTTTGGCTGGCTAATAACCCCAGTAGCTTTCACAGCTTGGATAATGCCTACCTTTAAAAGTATTGTTACCTAATTTTGAGCCTTAATTTTGTACCTCAATGTTAAGAAGCAACCTCTTTTTTGGATTAGTTTATCATCACATATTAACCAAATAAATTGAGTTATTGTAAATAATTTTGAATCCATTACTATAGTACAAGAGAATCTAACAATTGTGTCAATTTAGTAACTATGCTACAAATTAAAAAAAATACTGAAACTTAAAAATAGGTTTTCCTTATAAAATTGTCAAAAAAAAAAAAAAGAGAGCTGAGGAAAAAAAGAATTTAGATTGGTCCCATATTCTGAATATTCATCTGTAGAAACTGGTTCCAGTTCTGATAATATTTAGGTCTAAGGTCTTAGTGAGATGATGAAGTCATGATACTTTGCCTTCAATAATGCTATTAGTAGTTTTATAAAAGAGGCCTTATAGAAATCCCAGATTTCATTTGCCCTGGGAGAGAGGACATACTGAGAAGAACTGAGTGTTAACCAGACACCAAATCGACTGGTGCCTTGATTTTGAACTTTACAGCCTTCAAAATCGTGAGCAATAAATCCACGTTGTTTGTAAGCTTTCTGGCTTATGGTCATTTTGTGATAGCATCCTAAGATGCCCAAGGAAGGTAGAAAAGAAAGGCCATTTTAAAAAGGAGACTACTTAAACCATGAGCTAAAAAATTGCAAAGATCCTGGGAAAGAAAATTATGGGCAAACAATAAAAAATGTGAGAGAATGGGGATTTGTCTATTATAGGAACAGAAGAGAAATAGGGAGGTATCTAGAAGAGGGAAGGGCATGGGGGTTTCTGGAGACAAGGCAAAAGAAGCTAGAATGATACTTTAATTGGGGGATAACGGCACTAGCTGTCCTCTTAAAGTGAGATTGGTTTAGATACGGTGATGGTACTAGAAAAGGATGGAGAAAAGGATGGATTTGAGATGTACTTTGGTGTTACAAATTATTTGATTTGTTGGTGAACCATATAAATCTGGCATATTTCACTTTACAAGTCTGGATCAAATCTACCATTGAGGGAAGTCAAAGCAGAAACTTAAAGGCCTATCTGCTTGCAATTCCATATATAATTCACTTTTGACGAAGGGATTCACTTCCCAACCAAGAAACAGCAGGTATACCTTTAGTTCAAAAAACCAACCATCTTGCAACTCTTCCTTTGTTTCAAAAGGTTGCTATGACTACCTGATGATATGCCTACCTTATGACTGCACTGTAACCATGTCTTTGTTTCAGGAGGTCCTAATGACTAACATGGAATGTTTATGTTCTGCTCCTTTATTCCTGACTATTTTACCCATAAATTTTCCATTTGCAAATCTCTTTCTTCTGAACTGTAAAACCCTATCTTCCTCACATCCAAAGCTGACCTCTTGAACCTCACCTTTAGGGGTTGGCAACCCATGTACATGAATAAAAATTATTTGCTTAAATTAAAAAAATAAAAGGTTTTCTTTCCGAGGTCCTCTGTGGTAGGCTCTTGTCCTGCTACTTGTTTTCTCCTACATCTAATGTCCGTCCCATTTGACTTTCTAAGTGAGGATTAATCTTCCTAGCAGGGTATCAAAGCAAAGATTAAGAAACATAACCAACCCTTTGGCAGAGTGCAGGGAATCATATGAAAGAAGGGGGAGTTAGTATGACCTGGAGAGGTCAGGAGATCCTCAAGGTCCAAATATATCAGGGCACAGGGGTCTTTTATGAGACTGTCTCTCCAACCAAGGACCATGTATGGTTATAACCTAGAACCCCTGCTTGTATGTAGCAAATGGTAGCTCAATATCCAAGTGGGTACCCTAGTAAGGGGAATGGGGACTATTTTGGACATGAACTCAATGGCTGGCTCTTCGACCACCCCCGCCCCCGAGGGAGGAGCAGCCTTGCTAGGCCACAGAAGAGGACATTGCAGCCATTCCTGAAGAGACCTGATAAGCTAGAGTTAGATGGAAGGGGAGGAGGTCCTCCCCTATCAGTGGACTTGGAAAGGTGCAGGGAGGAGATGAGGAAAGGAAGGGGGGATAGGGAAGGAATGCGGGAGATGGCTATGGCTGGGATACAAAGTACATAACCTGTGATTAATATAAAATTAAAAATTAAAAAAATAGGTTTTCTTATCCTCTCCTATTTTACCCATCTAGTAGTCCTTTTTTCTTCCTGAATAGTCATATTGCTACTTTCATGACATTTGCATGCACTCACGTGTAAGCGTCTAAAATCTAGATTCTGCATATAACAGAAAACATGCCATATTTATCTTTCTGATTTTAGTGCTTTTTGCTTAGTATGATGGCTTCCAGTTCTACCCATCTTCCTGCAAAAGGAGTAATTCAGAGTGCAGCCTGCAGAGGTGTGCCTCCCAGGGAACTGACCCTTCAAACAGTGAAAACAACTAGAATATGAACCAGCTATGCCCGGGAATATATGCAATAGAACCTAGGTCAGCTTACTACGAGTAACTTTCTTAGCTGTGAATAGCATGGCATGGTTTATAACCGCCAACTTAAGAAACTGATCATGAAGGGGGGGAGGGAGGAAGAAAGGAACTGGGCACGGTGTTCATCAAAATGTGGAGCTGTAAAGAAAATACAATATAGGATAACATTCTAAAATCTGCACACCTACAGAAGCTAAGCAAGAAGAAGGACCCTGGGTAAGATGATCAAACCTCACTCAGAAAGGCAAACGGGACGAAAAAAGAAAGAGGGAGAAAACGGGGAACAGAACAGAAGCCTACCACAGAGGGCCTCTGAAAGACTCCACCCAGAAGGGTATCAAAGCAGATGCTGAGACTCATAGCCAAACTTTAGACAGAGTACAGGGAATCTTATAAAAGAAGATGAAAGGGGAGATGAAAGACCTGGAGGGGACAGGAGCTCTACAAGGAGAGCAACAGAACCAAAAAATATGGTCATCTCCAACTAAGGGCCATGCATGGAGATGACCTAGAACCCCTGCACAGATGTAGCCCATGTGGGTTCCCTAGTAATGTGAACAGGGACTGTCTCTGACATGAACTCAGTGGCTGGCTCTTTGATCACCTCCCCCTGAGTGGGGGCAGCCTTATCAGGCCACAGAGGAGGACAATGCAGCCAATCCTGATGAGACCTGATAGGCTAGGGTCAGAGGGAAGGGGAAGGGAAGGAGGACCTCCCTATCAGTGGACTTGGGGAGGGGCATGGGAGATGAGAAAGGTAGGGTGAGATTGGGAGGGGACAAGGGAGGAAGGTATAGCTGGGGTACAAAGTGAATAAACTGTAATTAAGAAAAAAATAAATTAAAAAAAGAAAAGGTGGTATGCTTTATTTATTTATGTGGAGCTTTATTTAGCTATGAATAATGAAGAGACTAAATATAGTACATGACACATTTTAGGAAAAGTCTCATGAAATTCCTCGCTTTGTACAATGAACATGTCCTAATAATTTAAGAAAAACTGCATGCATTATTTTTAAAAGCCTTGTAGTAGGCAAGCTGTATAGTAGACACCCATCATTCTTTTAAATACATAATTTTTTAATGCTAAATTCTTCAAATGACTACAGAATGTAATATAGTCAGCCTAGAGTTTCTCCCCTCAGCTGACCACCATCTCTGTTGACAGCATTGATTAAAAGCGTTCGTGTATAAAATTTTCGTATCTTTTATTGTCATAATTGATAATGCCCAAAATTAAGTTGTCACGGCAATACAAAGTGAAATTGTGACATCAGATCCTCTATGGACAACATGTTAGAACGAATTACTAAATCAAAAGCGCTACATGTAAGTTTTCTGCAGTGTGGTATTTGAAATGTGATGTCAAAACTAATCGAGAGCGTCTCACTCTTTTTTCCAACTTTTAGTGTTCTGCTCCTAGGTTGGACTGTAATAAGAGACTCCTGGATGTCTTGCAAACCCCAAGTTTTCCTATATTTTGAACTTTCCAAACCAACAAATATATTTTATACACTTGTACTATTATCATTTCCGTGGCATGCGTGGACCACCACGTGCATGTAGAGGTCAGAGGACAACTTTGTGAAGTCAGTTCTTTTCTTCCACCTTTAATTAGGTTCTGGAGGTTAAGGTTGCCAGGACATTAGGGCAAACTTTCTAAACCATCACACCAACCTTCATACAATAAATAAAAATATTTTTATAAGGCCAAATGAAATTAAAGGAAAAAAGTGTATATATACTTCAAGTGATAAATGTACTTCGTTCCCAAGTAAAATTTCAGGGGAAGAATTAGGTAAACTGAAAAAAAAAGTTGGAACATCCAGTTTTATCTAACTCAGTAATAGTTATCACTGACATTTGTTAAAAAGTCAGTTACTTGAAGACCCTAGTAAGGGGAACAGGGACTGTTTCAGTCATGAACTCAATGGCTGGCTCTTTGACCCTCCCCCATACACACCAGGGAGTAACAGCCTGGCTAGATCCCAGGGGAGGACATTGCAGCCAGCCCTGAGGAGACTAGATGATCTGGGGTTGGATGGAAGGGGAGGAGGTCCTCCCCTGTTGGTGGACTTGGAGGGGGCGGGGAGAGGATGAGGGAGGGATGGGGAGAGTGGGAGGGAATGAGGGAGGGGCTACACCTGGGATGCAAAGTACCTAACCTGTGATTGATATAAAAATAAAAGAAATTACATTAAAAAAAGTCAGTTACTATAGTGTAGTTTTGTGTTATTCTGCCAATACTAAGATATTTCCTAGAATTTGATACCAAGATGGACCACAGTAGATTCCAGAACTTACAATTCACACACAATGCCAACTTGCTCTAAGAACAGGAACCCATACTGGCTGTTGGCTCGGCCTGAACATGGTAGATGGTATGCCGTGAAGGTTTGTTCGTGCTTGAGTGAATGGAAAGGTAGCAGCACCATTCGAACCACACTGACACAAACTCGCTCAGCAAGTTGCAGAAAGAGAAAGAGAGAAGCATCCGTGTAAACACTTACTTATTCCATGCTTGTCTAAGACTTTTAGGGCTGTACACGGTAAAGCGTTCTGAAATAAAAAAGAAAAATATGGTAAGCAATCCCTGTATCAAATATATATATATATACACACATATATGTTTATATATACATATATCATAATCCTACTGAAGAAAACAACTTGTTTTTAAGAGACAGTCTCACCATGTAGCCCTGGGACTGTTCTGAAACTTGCAGCAATGATCCCCATGTCTCCTAGGTGCAGTGGTTATGGCCAGATACCATCACACTTAAGAAAATTCAGCTTTTTTATGAGACATTGTTCTATTTGACCACAGTTAGATATATGCATACAAGGACCACGTTGATTTTAATTGTCGCTATGAGTTATGAACCTGAAATTCATTCAAATAGCTATGTAACATGCGCCTTAACACAATAATAACAAACAAATGCACAATGGAGCCTGAGTTGAAGTAAGAAAAAGCTATCAAGACAGACTTTGAGCGGTTAAGTGCCAATGCTGGCATGGCTGCCACTGATGTCGCCACCAGGAAAGTGAACAAGCTGCTTTTAAAACGTGTAATTGTTTGAGAAAGTCAAACAAGGAGCTGCGGAGTCAGTGGGCCACACAGGACACAGGTTGGGTAATGGGGGCAGGCCAGCTTTAGACAGAATCTTCAACCAGCCAAATATGCGGAGTTCCCTCTGGAAATCTTGATGGAGTCGAGAATGCATTTTTTTTTTTCTGAAAAGGATGGTATACAATCTTTGTTCATTAGGCTGTGTTCCCATGCACATCTTTCAGGACATTACACAATTTATTTTCCCAAACGGACAGGTTTCCCTTTCACGATTCACATTGAATAGGTACAATCTAGTTTATCATCACTCGATGCCTTCGCTAGTCTGTCACGCCAGCACGGTCAGCTTTAACGTATAAGCTGTGATGGAGGAAATGTAAGTGACTTATACTGCTTTTGTTATTTCATGACTAAGAGTGCTATCAGATTAGAAGAGCCAACAAATGAAGGAAAAAACACAGCTTCCAATCTAAACCAGAGTGTACTGGAAAAAAAATTACTGGAAGCACCAAGCAGTCATCTGCTTATCCATCCACACATGCATGCATCTACCCACCCACCCACTCATGCACACACATACACACACACACATACATACATCTATCCATACACCTGCCTGTCCGCCCATTCTGTAACCAGGGTACCTCATGTTTTATTTTGTAAAAAAATCTGTTTCTTATTAGTTTTGTCTTTTATAATTTGCTAGTCCCTTATATAAGTGTATGGACAGTCAGGCAGACTTCTTTGGACTGAGCATATAGAAGGAAGCCAAATAGAAAGGTTTTCTGATTTCAGAGACCTGGCATTTCAGAAGGGGGTGTGTGAGGCTTAACTGGGATGGAGGCCGAGCAAAGAATGCTGGATAGAGGGCAGAAGGGCAGGTCTCACCCAGGCCTTTTTCTTTTTTTTTTTTTTAATTTATTTATTTTTATCTCAATCACAGGTTGGGTACTTTGAATCCCAGGCGTAGCCCCCTCCCCCATTCCCTCCCACCCTTCCACTCCCTCCCTCATCTCCTTCTTCCCTGCCCCCTCCAAGTCCACC
>CM053763.1:43845782-43877078 GCA_028658305.1 Pachyuromys duprasi
GTAGGAGTTCCGCTCACCTGGCACTCACAATGCTGGCGTTTTAGGTCCCAGAGTTCAGTCTCCTGGTCGCTGTGTTGTTTCTGCTCTCCTACTCCTCAGACACAGTGTTCCCTCGTGGCAGCCATCTTGGATCCCTCAAGTCTGCCCTTTTTCTTTTAAAGACTACTCAGGCCGTTCAATCCTTCTTTCCTTTAGAGAGTACATGACTTGGGTCATGGTGACAGAGTGGAGGCAGTAAAAACAGGGATCAGGATCTGAAAACACTGTGAAGGGAAGGCCAGTGAAGTTTCTCCGTGCACTACATGGTGCTGCCAACAAAGGCAGGACTCAAGATGGCTGGGAAAGCACCTAACTGTTCTTAACTTTCCGGTTTCAAAGGCATAGGCATTTTATGCATAATATAAACAGTGCGTTGAAAATGCATAATATAAACAGTGCTTTGAGGATAAGTTCATCTTTCTGTAATGATTCAAAAGGTAGTTAAAGAGTAGTGTTCATGGAGTTTCGGCATTAGCTTTCAAGCGGGGGCATCGGATAGTATTTTATAGTGTGTGAAGCACAGGTATAGAAAAAGAGAACAGAAAGCAGACATTAAGTTACAGTGGTGTGAATCAACCAACCGTCTGTCTAACTGTAGATATCCATTGTTCTGAAAACTTGTCCCTCAACAGGACATAGTTCACATCAATAGAATGTATAATTTCTGGTTTGTTCTTTACTGGACAGCATTATGACGTACAGTGTGTTCAGGCCATCAGTGTAGTAGAGCTAATAATGAAAAGATTATGCTATGTTTGAGAATTAAATGGCAAGGAAAGAAGAAATGGTAATAATAGTTCTTTATTAAAGTTTTTAGAAAAATATTGTCTAAAGTCTGACATTTGAAAATCAAGAAATGTTTCAAAAGTTAATTACATCAAATGTCCTTGTAAAACAAATTTGATTCTTTTAACTTTGTGGTCCCTACAAAGCAATTTGAGTAATTTGTATCATTTAAGATGAACAAGAATTCTATTACAGATAAAACCAACACAATCTTGCATTTACAAGTAAATTATTACCAATTAATAACTACACATAAATATTAATTCCAAGCAACATATCCATTTGGAGCTTGACAAGACACGCTAATAGGATTTTTAAGAAATGTGTCCTTTTCAGTTGTGTATAAGAGATCCAGCAAATGTAAAACATGTCACATGATATGGGATAAAAACTGAAACTATCGAAGCTTCATTGTTACACCTGCATCAGCATCCACACAAAAATCTCAGTTCTGCCAGCAAATATTTTCTACATGTCTGCCTGCAGGTGAGGTGATGCACTGGACACACAGAACTGATTACAGTTCACGCCCATGCGTGTGCAAAATTACAGATTCCTGGTGGGGGATACCAACAAAGCTCCCAAAGTCAGAGTGACTGAACAGGTATCTGTTTTCCACTTGAAGACAAAATAAACTCAAGTATCTGCAGCAAATGCTGGAACAGACAGGATTCCCTGCACCCCACATTAGCAAGGATATCTAGTATCTGGAAACAATTTGTTTAAATTAATGCCTCAGAATCAGAAAACAGTGTATAACAATAAACTACTTGAACATATAATGGTATCTGATTATTCAAGCATTTGCATGTGCTTCACACTGTTCCCTTTCAGTTGAATGCCCTCTCACTTGCTTCTGTCATGTCAGCTCTCTCTTCCCGTCATATTTAAACTAGGGGTTTAGAGTGTCGTTAAAGCACTGGCTAAGTCAGCTTCACCAAGGAGTGCAATTAATTTAAACCTGCAGGCTGACTTTCACCTTCTCTACTTATTGCAGGGACATTGCAGAGGATGGATCCCAGCACAGCAGGAGGCCAGGGAGAGGAGCCTGCAGAGAAGAACTTGCTTGCCAGACACATGACTCAGGGGACAGGAGACTGGAAAGGTTTTCCCTCAAACCCAGTGCCTGTTGACATTCCACAGGAAAGCAACCAGAGAACAATGCTATATGTGTCAAGTTTTACTGCTTGAAAGCACTCCTTGGCCTGACACGGCTTGAAGCAGGCTGTAACCCTCCTGAAGATAAAGCCTCAACTGGATTTTATGCACGTGCTTATAGCTACACACTGTGTTACCCGGGCAGTTTGTTTAAAATGCTATTCTCCTCTTCTCAAGGATGCTTCTGTAACTGACAAGACACTGCTGTGTTTAGAACTTCGATAGCATGAGGATATACTGAGTAAAAAGTTCAACCAACCAATTAAAAAACACCCAACTCCAGCATGTGCAAAAGATATGAAGGACTAAATGTGCGTATTTTTCTCCTGGGAGGAGGTGAGCAAGGGGGGGAGGCAAGGGGGAGCACAGAGATCATACAATGTCTAAAAATAGATTTTATATTATGTAACATGTTAGTACAAAGATTGACAATTTGCTTATAACTTGATATAAAATGAGTATTTATTTAGGAATATATATGCATACTTATATGCCAATTAAACACAAAGGAAAAGAAACAAAGAAAATTAAACACAAAGGAAAAAAAGGCCATGAATTTGAAGGAAGCAAGAAGTGGGTGCACAAGAGGGTTTGAAGACAGGAAAAGGAAGGGACAAATGATGTGTAACTATAATCTCAAGGAGTAAAATAAATAAATACAATTTTAAAAAGTGTGTGAAAACTGCCACATGTCTGTTGTGCTAGTCATTCTTTAGGATTGAGACTATTCAACTCTTCACAATTTGAATTCAGAATTACTTTACATTTTTAATAAATGCATTTACTAAGCTGGTAAGAAAGTGGCCAGAATCTAAGCGAAGAAACAGGGCCATCCTAAGCTCCACTGCCCCCACCCCCAATCATCTAGCAAAGGTATAGAAGTCTATAGGAATCCCAATGTCTTTCTTGCAATTGTTTCATTGGAGGAAATTGGCTTGACCTTTATAAGGATGGATAATCACCATAGTCATGAATCACTGTGGTTATATTCCAGGTAAGCACCTTAAGTGTATGTTGTACAACAGACAATATCCTCAACCCTTCTGAATAGAAGTCACAAGAACCCATTTATTCTCTTATTCATGCCGCAAGCACTTGGTATAGCTATACCATGGGCCAGGTGCTATGAATACAGCAGGGAAGAAAACAGTTGTAAGTATAAGCAGCCTCTATAGGTAAAAACGCAAAGCAATATAGTGGGCCCTCAACAGAAGAAAACCATACTCACAAATGCTCGTGAGGATCAGAATGATTCTTTCACGTGCTTGTGTGTATTAGGAAAACCAAGCAAGACATGAACATGTCTTGGGTTCTCATATAGCTATTTTAAAAGCTTGATCCAACAGTCCTTGGAACATAAGTAACAGAGAAATAATTCACATATACCAGAAGAGAGCTCACCTCAAACAGAAAGGGTCAGTCTACTCCAAACTCTGAGGATTTTAGCTGTGCCAATGCCAAAATACCATAGAGATCACAACAGGCATTCTAGAAACACTACCTCTGTTGTGTGACTGTGATTCCCGTCTTTAAACGACCCCAAATCTCCCAATATATTGTGGTAGAGAGTTCATGGATTCCCAGCAGGCACATCGAGAGGCTTTTACATGGCACAGGCAACCTGAACCACACTGCAGTGCTATATCATTGTCACCCGGAGGAAGACCATATTAAAACGCTGAGACACCATCCTCAGACCTCAGAGACACACCATGTGCCTGGCTAGCACCACTGCTCCCCAGCTCCTAGTGCTTTGCTTTCTTGGACCAGCAATCTGAGAAACTTGTGGACTCACACATTCTGCTCTATTCATTAAACATCTCCATCTTCAATGGTGCGCGTACACACGCACGCGGGTTCACGAACGTCTCTGGAAGAGGTGTCCCACCTGTCTACACTTCCTCCACCCACACAAGACAGAACACTTCTCTTTATGTCAGGGGGTTCTTTCTAGAGGGCACTTATGAAAGCTTCAGAGTGTACTCTTCACGGGTAACAGACTTACAACTCCCCCAAAAGAAGGTGAGAGAAAGAAAGTAGACGTTTCCACGGTGTCAGGAAGCGGCAAGAGGGTTGGCACACACAGGCTAGGGGACCGCGCCAGCGCCAGTGGGAGGTAGGAGAGGGCTCCTTCATCTTACTAACAAGCTCAGGGAAGCAGGAACCGTGCTGCCTAGGACTGGGATGTAGGCTAATGGCTAGGCTGACGTGGGACTATGTTCTCCAGTCTCTTGTTACCAAAGGAGAAGGGGCACTCAGGCCTTCTGTGTGGCCTCCAAATAGACACTCACCTTACTGCTCAGAAAGTGACTAAGTAGGGGACAGCACTGCATCTTACAGACACTGGAGAAGCTGTGCGGAACACACAGCTCACAAACAGAGTGGGGTTACAAATGTACGCTGTCCAGAGTTGAAGTCTACGCTCTAGTCATTATTACACCATGAGGTGTGTGTCTTGGTTGTGAGAGACTTAAAGTTTTACCCTGAAGTCACAAAGCCAGCTCAAAGCTCCCTTAGCAGCAACAGAAAATATGAACACACACCACCCTGTCAACTTTCCTCATCTGTGACTTCCTCTCTACCTGCTTCCTGACTGCCTTACCCTAGTATCGGTAGGGACAAGTACTCCTTATGTTCATAGGAACTGTGAAACATATCTTTTGCATTTTAGTATTTTACAATTCTTGGACTTATCACTTAAATGTCTGTACCTACTGTGTCCCCCACATCACACATCAGGATACTAGCAGTTATTATGTTATAGAGACACTGAAGATGCAAATTAGAAAATGCATAACCAGAGACAGTAATAAACACACTAATACTCTACATTAGCCATGACAGCTATTGTTATTAGTAATGATAACATTCCTAAAAACTGACCATGTTACAGCCAGTACGTATGTGTCTACAAGACATTCGGTATAAGAAAGCAACATTACTCCAGAGAGAAAATGATCTATGCTAAACCTCAGTTTGAAACAATATGTAAATAAATACCACAATAATGTTTGTGTTCTTCTAATTCCCTATATGTAGTTTTCTTACATATTTCTTGTATTTTCTTCCATATTTCTTTTCTTTTGAGAAGTGCAATGGGATTGAGCAGGGTCTTAAGCATGTAAGCAGTCTGCCACAGAGCAGATGTGCAGTAAACCCCAGGTCTAGGGGCTTTCGTTCTGTTTCCTAGACAGGGTCTCTGGGTGTCCTGGAACTAGCTGTGTAGACCAGGCTGGCCTTGGAGTCCCAGAGATCCACCTGCTTCTGCCTGCTGAGTGCTGGTATTAAAGGTGAGCACCACCACTAGCAGGCTTTAGGTCTAGGTCTTTTAAAATGAGGTATTGTTATGTAGCCCAGGTTGGCTTCGAACCTGTGATCTTCATGTCCAATTGAACACTGCCATTACAGGTATAATGTCCCATGCCTGGCAGTAACGCAATGATTGTAACAGACTACTGAGAAGTGAAAGTTGACATTCTAAGAGAATATCAGTTCTTCTAATTCTATTAGAGGTGAGTGATGGAGTATGTGAGGCCTGTAAAGACACGAGCATTTATGAGTGTGCATGCATCTCTCTCTCTTTCTCCTCTCTCTCTCTCTATTACATACACACACACAACTTTCATAGCAATACCCAGTCAAGACAGGTATAAGGGAGGGAAGTTTCTGTACCCCTATGCCTTCATCCACCATTATAGTCAGTGTATTGTTCTAACTTGAATATTTGGAGAATCGAAACATTACCTGCACCATGAGTAATGGAAGCCTACATTTTTTCTTTCATCCATATAGTGAGTATAATAATTGCTTTTAAAAATATTCCTGTGACAGGGTAGGCTACAGGGAGGCTATGAGAATGTCTACAAGATATGCAGAGATAAAGATAGAGACTAGAGGAATGGCCAAGCAATGCTTGGTCAAACCTGACACCCTTCCCATGGGAGAAAGCTAACCCCTGACACCATGAAGGATACTCTGCTATGTTCACAGCAGAAGCCTAACTTAACTGTACTATGAAAACCCCGCCCCACCAGCAACTGATCAAAGTGATGCTGAGACTCAGAGTCAAGCATCAGGTAGAGCTCAGGGAGCCCTGTGGAAGAGTGGGAGGGAAGGTTAGAAATGACCTGGAGGGGACAAGCAGACTGCAAGAAGATCAACAGAGTCAACTAACCCAGACCCACAGCAGCTTAGAGACAGAAGCACCAACCAAAGAGCATGCATGGACTTGACCTGGGCCCTTTACCCCTATGTAACCGATGAGAATCTTGATCTTCATGTGGGTCCCCTTGTAAGTTGAGCAGGTGCTGTCTATGACATGGACTCTGTTGCCTGCTTCCAACCACTCTGCCCTAGCCGGGCCTCAGCGGATGAGAAGGAGCTCAGTCTTGATGTGACTTAATGCACTAGAGTGGCTTGGAAGGGGGTGGGTCCCCCTTTTCTGAAGACAAGGGAAGGGGGGATAGGGTGAAGATGGTAGGAGGGAGGGACTGGGAGGAGAGAAAGGAGGGGGCTATGGTCGGGATATAAAGTAAATACATAAATTAAAAATAAATATTAAAAATAAATATGTTTAAAGAAAAAATTCTGTGTGTGTGATTCATGTGTTTGTATGTGCGTGCGTGCGTGCGTGTGTGGTGTTTATAGGTGAACGAGTGCCTGGTCAAGTGTGTGGAGATCAGAGAAGCCCCAGGCTGGTTGTTCTATGAGCTTCTGGGAATTTTCCTGTCCGTCATTCCCATCTTGCTTAGGACTAATTGCAGACTTGTGCTATCACAGCCAGTTTAATGTGGGTTCTGAGATCTGGACTCGGTTCTTCATGCTTGTAGGGTGAGGACTTTGCCCACTCGGTCATCTCCCCAGCTCAGTAACTGTCACTGCATAGTGGTGCATTTGTCTTAAAGGAGCCCTATGACAACGGTCTAACAAAGATTTTAAACACTGCATAATGAAGTTGTTTCACTTCTCTTAGCCAGGAGTAGCTGACAAGCCTAGAAGTCAGGAGACCAGAGAGGGTGACTGGATTAACAGTCAGCAAACAATTACTCCCTCCGTTCTTTACGAGTAAGACAGCCATCTGTCCCACACCGAACCTGTGTTCACCGTGTGCTGTCAATGGCATAACAGAGGCTTGTACTGTGCCCACAGCCGAGTCTTCCATCTCTTGCTCCTGCCTTTCAGGAGTAAAAAGCTGAGCGTTTTTCCATAGCTGTGACCCCAGGGCAGATGAGAAATGCAGGGAACAAACTTAACCAAACCAACCTGTATCTTGGAACCAAGAGTTGTAAGAACCAGCCAAGCTCAGCTGAACCTCAGCTTACCACATGGGGAAAAACAATTAACCAACATGTGTTGGTGCATGGCTCCAGCTTGTGGGGGGGAAGGGGAGCAGTTTTGAGAGCAGGTAGGATGGTGGCTGCATGCAGATTCTGGTTCAGTGTTACAGTGTGTTATCAAGCGTGGGGCTTCCCTCCTACAGCTTCAGCTTCATCCATCTAGTGAGACTACCTGCTCCGTTAGGAAGACCTCACAGGGCTCATAAAAGCACTCAGTGCACACTAAACAGTACACAATATGAAGCAATAGCCATGAAGGAGCACAGAAAATGTCTGCATTTCTTCTGCTTCTAAGAACTCTCAAACCTACAAAAACACATGTAAAACCTCAGATTACTTACTGAGCACCGCATTGGGCTTTGTGACCTCAGTGTTCCCAGGGCATTGAAGACAGAGAATATTTTCTACTACCTTCTGCTCAACCACTTATCATGAATTTTTCACAGTGGCATGGAATTACTCCTGTGAGAATAGACACTGTGCTATTATGTTAAGGTTCTGCTGTCAAGAACCAATCTGAAAACAAGTTTCATGCTCTCCGTTTTGTCTAAGTTCCTAATCATCTCATCTTCTTCCTTCAGTTGTGATATTTCCTTTGGAAAGAAAATGTCGGAAATGTTAGGTTCAGGAGTTGTTTTTTTGTTTGCTTGCTTTGTTTTGTTTTGCTTTTTTGTACACTGTGGATTTCTAGCTATGAGCTTGCTGTCATTTATTAGTGAACAGGATAACTACAGCACACCGAGTACCTAAGGACGGAAGTAAAGAACGGCCAGCTAGTTTACAACAATGCCGCTGGCACTTACAAACCCAATCAACTGTAGATGGGGCTGGTCTCCAACTCACAGAGATCTGCCTGCCTCTGCCTCCTAAGTGCTATGATTAAAGGCCCGTGCCGCCACACTCAACTGCACTTAACTCTTACCTATATATTCAGGCTGAAAGTTTAACTTTTTCCCTCTTAAATATGACAGTAACGACAACATGCAAGTTAGGCAATAGGCAGTAAGCAAAGGTTTTAACAATTTGGGGAGGGAAGTTACTGAAGAGGTGGGGACATATTTATGTGACAGCTGACATTCTCTTTGGTGAGGTAAAGTATGATTGATAGTAAGGCTGAAAATTATAGAATTGCCAGGGCTAGGAAGAGTAGAACAGGTTTCTTGAGGATTAATATATATTAATTATATATTATATATATTAATTAATATAATATATATCCACTTTGAAGAAGCTCACATCCCCTTGAGAATTTATTATCTAATTTTTTTTGATACTGTGTAGAAATTCTGCTAGTTTCCATCATTATGGACACTATTGGTGAAAATGAGTGGGGAATTCTTTAAGCAGACAAGAGGAAGTAGGCACACACAGCCTTGGCTTTGCTCTGAATGCCTAGACATTCCACACAGCATCTGCTACTGGAGATGATCATATTTCAGTGTCTAACAAGACACCGAGATCCTTTCTGTTTATTTGTATATCATTGGCTATAGCCCTGATACATTATATCAAATCTTCATCCAGTAACAGACACATGGGCGAAGATGTTCCTGTGTCTATGATGTCACTGTTCAATTTTATGACAATAATTTCCATCTGAGTCAAGACTGACTTTTATAGGCACTCTCCACTCCCCCAGGGCTGCTAGCAAAAAGAACCAATACCCACCCCCGCCACCAAAAAAAAAAAAATCCACAGGACATGAAACCTCTTTCCAGCTCTGAATGAGGTCTGTGACATTGTGTAGCCAGTGGGCCCTTTTGAGAATGTGAAACATCACTTTCCTTCCCTGCTCAAAGGTCTCTACTATTGTCAGATGGAATCTCAACTTCTCCCCAAGGCCTTCCAACGCCTGTGCCCTCTAAAGGGTCTCTTGCTGCTTCCCTGTGGCCAAGTTTCCGCACCCACATTTGTCTCTTGGCATTTGTTGCTATCTGTTCTTTCTCTCCGGCTTGTGAGTTGCTGCATAGGGAAAGGTTTGTCTCCTGGCTCACCTCCATCATTGGGAGAGCACTCACTGATGGTGCAGACTCCTGAACCTATGTGCAAATCACAGTTACTTCTGGCTGAACAGACTCTTCACTTGCTCAGGATTCACTCACCAATCTACACCCACCAATGACTGCCAGTAACACTGTCCCACAGTCAGAATGCTAAGGCAAGTCTGTCCTTACTGTCACTTTTGCGTTTTAATATAAATTTATTTATTTTTATATCAATCACAGGTTAGGTTTTTTGCATCCCATGCGTAGCCCCCTCCCTCATTCCCTCCCACCCTCCCCAACCGTCCCTCATCTCCTCCCCGCCCCCTCCAAGTCCACCAACGGGAGAGAATCTCTTCCCCTTCCATCTGACCCCAGATCATCTTGTCTCCTCTGGGCTGGCTGCAATGTCCTCCCCTGGGATCTAGCCAGGCTGTTACTCCCTGGCATGTATGGGGGAGGGTCGAAGAGTCAGCCATCAAGTTCAAGACTGAAACAGTCCCTGTTTCCCTTACTAGGGTCTTCAGTTCGACAATGAGTTATCATGGGCAACATCTGAGCAGGGGTTCTAGGCCATATCCATACATGGTCCCTGCTTGGAGAAACTGTCTCATATAAGACCCCTGTGCCCTGCTCAGTTTGATCTTTGTGGAGCTCTTGTTCTCCCCAAGTCTTACTAACTTCCTCTATTTTTATTATTACTTCTCGCCCTCTGCCAAGGGCTTAATTGTGAGTCTTAATATCTGCTTTGATACATTGCTATACTGATTCTTCCTCTGCTTCTCTTCCAAGTTTGCATAATCCCCAGCCTTTCCCCTTGCAGCAGCTACAGGAAGTTAATGGTTTTTCTCAGAGGGA
The DNA here is from genome assembly GCA_028658305.1 of Pachyuromys duprasi. Taxonomy (NCBI): domain Eukaryota; kingdom Metazoa; phylum Chordata; class Mammalia; order Rodentia; family Muridae; genus Pachyuromys; species Pachyuromys duprasi. Next base: position 43,855,942 of record CM053763.1, read on the forward strand.
AGAGACATTTTCTTCAGCAGTGTGGCCATTCTTAAGTCATCCGTTCTCCTATAAATAATCCTTCAGGAATGTCATTCCTGTAAGCAATCTCATTGGGATTCACACACACACACACACACACACACACACGAAGGTAGTCTGAGGGACATAAGAGTGAGTAGGGGTGAATTTGATCAAAATATGTTGTATGCACATATGAAACTGTCAAAATGATCTCAACTATCATGTATAATTAATGTCTTCTAACAGACCTTTTAAAAAGTTCATGTAACACACCTATACTGATTACTTAGCTTTTCCTTGACATAGGTGGTAGCTGGTGATTAGAGAGATCTCTGAAAATCCCAAATCTATGTCAGCAAACCTTAAAGGTTTTCGGCAATGCAACCTGACAGAAGAACCAAATCGCTGCATAACGATTCTTGTGCTAAGTCACGGTGTGTGTGAGTATGCATGTATGTGTGCATGCCTGTGTATGTGCCCATGCATGTTTCTTACACGGATGTGTGGATGCAGGTACATGTTCACAAATATGTTCACATATATGGAGGCCCAAAGTGGAAGTCAGGTGTCTTTCTATCACTCTATTTTTTTTGAGATCGGGTCTCTCTCTGAGTCTGAGTTCACCAACTCAAGTAAGCTGTCTGAGCAACGAACTTCAGATATCGGTCTCTATTTCCCCCTACCCAACATAGAGCTATGAGCCTCACCACCATGAACTGCTTTTAGTGTAGATTCTCGGGATTTGAACTCAGGTCCCTGTGCTGCTATGGCAGGTGTACTCCTCAGTTGCCATCTCCCTTTCTCCGTTTACTCACTTACACATGGTAAATCATTGTTATAACCATCAGAGTACATGGAGATCTAACCTATAATGGTGACGGTTGGGAGAGAGAGAGAATTCCTGAAACAAAGCATAAAAAGCAAGTGGGAAAGGAAACAGTAAGCAGAAGACACACAATTTTAATGATGAAAACATTATTGTAGAACTACAAACCCTTGACATAATGCATTTATTATATAAAAATAAATAATATCAATTATATTGTTCTGGCTCAGTCATCTTAAAATTAGGTAGAATGAATAATGATGTTTGCATTTATTTCCTATAGAAGTTAATGGCTGGCTGGAAAAGACACCATCACTTTTGAAGAGTAAGGGAGGAAACTCTACCTGTCACTCTAGGGGTGGTCTGTGAAGGGCACATTACTACACTACGATGCCCTCTCTCTCATCTTCATGCATAACATGTCCCACCCAGCAGGGATTCTTGCTCCAAAGCTCTCCAAGCACCTTATAAAAGACTTGAAAAGACCCAGCAGTGTGACTAAAGCCAAGGGCCTAAACCTCCTTGGGTGTGGAAAGGACCAAAGTGACATTTCCACTCCCAGGGACTGAGGATTGCAACCCCAGACTCAGCGGCAGCAGGGAACATTCTGTCTTGCTGAGGTGTCAAACTCACATATTTGCCGGCAGTGCTGAGATTGAGTCTGTCTGTTTCTACAATCCGTGTTCTTGACCCTATACGATACGTAAATAAAGAAGCTTTGGAATAGGTCATACGTGGAAGGAGCTCATTTCTAATCACTGTAGGACAGTCCTAGCCAAAGTACTCACTGTACCATCTTTCAAAAAAAAAATATTGGAGGGGAAAATCACCTGAAACTTTTCTTTTTAAAGAATGGATAGCTTATTAGAAGAGGGGCCGTGGAGGTCTTAAACATGCTGTAGGGAGCCGGCTCTTTGGTGAGATGCCCCTGGCAGACAGGAGCCTGGCAATTGTCCCTCACAGCCTTAGCTATAACAGATAAGCCCCCTTTAAGAGAGGTAGTTGGCTTGAGGCCAACACTCAGAGCTGGCTATGCTTTTGTGTGTAAAATGGGACTATAATATTAAGAAAGTAGTATAGCTTCTATTCATTGTGAATATCAAATGAGAGAAAACATTTTGTAAGTAATGAGATGTCATTGAGAGGTAAAGTACCGAGGTATTACATTTCTGAGATCACTTCCTTCCTCCCTGTGGAAATAGCAGCATGGATCTCAAGATGCCTGTGACTAAGCTGGACTTAAGGAGAAATTTTACACTTCATTACAAACACTTAGCAAAACTAAGTCCATGAGGAAATGCTGATTTAAAGGTCAGCGTGTCTGCACGCTTGGTCTGGGGCATAATATGTTTTAAACACCGCCTCTCCCTTTTCCTTCCTCACTGGTAAATTCTTTTTTATTCATCTTATCTCATGCATGTGAGACACCCCATCTTCAATAAAGTTTCTTCACTTGACCAGCCTCTTGTATTGGATGATTAACTTTCCCTGAGAAGTGATGCAGCCACTTTCGATATGCCCTGCCCCTTGTTTGATTTTGGAAAATGGGGCTATTTCATTTGAAATTTCATTATTTCTTGTTGCTTCCAGTCTGGCGCTGTTGTTTCCTCCTTGAACTTTACAGCATCTTCCTGTCTGAACTTCTGAATAATAATTCATCATTAAGCCACTGATGAATGCCCCTTTGTTGGAAGAATTTAAGAGCTGGAGAAAAATGCCATACATACAGTGTACATGCTACTTGGGTATGCAGCCATTATGTACAGAATTAGTTCAGGGTTTTTTTTTGTACATATTTTAAGAATACAGATATGAAATCTTCTCCAAGAGATGTAGCTGTCCAGATTTATGTATGACCCAGAACACAACAGTAAAAGAAACACTTAGAAATTCTTTCTCTTATATAAGTGGACACACAAATTTGTGTGTGTGTATAAAAGGATTTGGTATTTTAAGAAATCATGCCTGTAACTGTACTATTCTGCAAATACTATAGGACTTTTTTTTCTTGAGATAAAGTGTATTGTTAGGCAAGTCAGAACAGACACAACATAACCATAGGGCTATGTTCAACTTTGCCTTAAATTCTAGAAGGTCTTGAGCTTCTGCAGGACCGCACAGCAATCTGTGACCAGAGCTCAAGTCCAGTGGCCTCGGAAATCAACTGAGGGCCCAGGCTTCAGCTCCATTGTCCTCCATGTCCTGTGCGAGTCTGGGGCTTTGGTTCTAGTGGTCTCTGAGGTCATTATGGGAGTGGAGTTTCTGAAGTGCCAGTGGTCACTTCAGGACCCTAACTTACTCTAGATGGAGGTAAAAGGTAAGCCAGCCATGTGGAAGTCAGTTTGGAGATTTCTCAGAAAGTTAAAAATAAAACCGCCTTACTTTACCCTACTCTTCCATACCTGGGCATCTTCCCAGAGAACCACAGACCCTCCTATAGAGATACATAAAATCTATGTTTAGTGCTGCTCTATTCACTCCAGAAAAATAACAGAAATTAGCCTAGTTGTCAGTCAACAGATTAATGGATAATGAAAATTTGACATATATATCTTATCTATTTATATCTCAAATATATATGCATACACACATATGAATATTATACAGCTCTAAAGAAAAAATGTAATCACAAAAATTGCAGAAAAAATGAATGGACTTAGAATGTATAATATTATTCTAGGTAACACAATATCAGAAAGGAAAAAAGACATGTGTAATAGAGGCAGTAATATACGTATAAACAAATGTGCACGTTGGTAGAACATAACATGTGGCAAGAAGAACAGGAAATCTAAGTATTTGAGCACAGTGAGGAAAGACCAAAGGCAGGTAAGGAACAGCAGTTATGAAAGGGGGTATGAGCTAACTGTTTTTCTTGTCTTAATTTTGTCATGGGATTTTAGGGTTGGGTGAGAGATAAATGCATAAAAATATTTCAATAGTGAAAGTGTATAACCTAATGTCAAGAAACTCCAGAGCATCTGTCCTGAGCAGCTGTTCTAACTGCATTCACGGAATTGCAAAGTCCTCAGATCTGGTTAATTTCAGTGTATGGTATTTTTAATGCAACATTATTGATAATAAAGATAATAAAAATTAAAAAAATACCCATATGCAGTTCAAATCCCAAGATGCAAAAGGCTTTCATTGATTAGAGAAAAAACTACTCTGAATTATCAAAACTCCTAGAAATTAACAGAGAGATGACAAAGATTATAGGGTTCAATTGCAAATTGAGCAAAAGCCATAAATATTTCACAGTGAAGGAAAAGCTGAAACTGGTTAACAGATGCCCCACCTCACACAAGAGGAAGCATGCAAACTGACATTGAAGTGAGATTCCTCCTGGCAGGTGATTAGTTGAGTCTGGCCACATACTCTACAGTGGAGAAGAGCGGGGAAGCATTGCATGCATTGCCAACACATAGACAAGAGGGACCATCACTTTAGACGGAGAGAAGTATTAAAAATCACAACTGTTTGTATTTGCTGACTCTTTAACCCTGGCTTTCTCAATTTACTGTTTGGATATCGCTCTTACTGCATTAACACTTCTAATAGTAAAATACTGAAGACGGCCCAAACGCTTAAAGTGAGAGAGCAGATGACATCTGTGCAACAGAAAACATGACAGCACTCAGAGACAAGGCCTGAGAAGCCACACTGACTTCTGTGCAGTGACATGTAAAGACCTAAAGGCTGCGCTGGGGAGAACAAGACGCAACTGCAGTGTGTGGGGGAAATCTGCTTGAATCTATTCTGTTAGAGAGACCAAGGAGGCAGTGCCGGGGGTAAAGCTGCCTACCACCAAGGCTGATGACCCGAGGCCAGTCTCTGTAACCCACGTGAAGGAAGGGAAGAACGAGCATCTGCGAGTTACCCTCTGATCCCCACATGTGCGCCATGGCACACACACGTATGCACATGCACATGGAGTTCTTTTTTTTTTTTTAGTTAAAGAAAATAGGCCCTTGCAGAATCTCCCCTTTCCCGAATCTCGGAGGCCCTGCCTGAGGATGGGCTAGGTAGGTAGGGAATAGGATGGGACAAGTGGTCCCTGAGCTGGTAGTGCCCTTCGGGATATGTGCTTTCTTCCCTTGGAGTATACCGGCTGTGGTGGCAGAGACGAAGACGGCCCCTGATCATCTGGCCAGGCACTGTGTGCAAAAGTCCTCAGGGATCTGCTTCCCCACAGTTTACCACATCTCTCCTAGTGGAGCCTACACCATCTAGACATGTTGTTCTTCTAGACCCTCAATACGACCATCTGTCTGTTGCGGTGCTCACACAACCTTTAATATATGTATTCTCATTTATGTACTTCTATCAGAGGAGTCTCATGGATAAGACTGTTTTAAAATATTCAGTGTAACCCAGAGAAACACAAATTTTTGAATGTCAGCTATGGAGTGTGTGTGAATGGTCCCTGGCCTCCTGAAGTTCACAATCTGCTCTGTGAATATAATCTACATCTTAGTCATTCTGGAAACTTAAGTGCTTGCATGTATCTTCATGAAGACAAGCGCTATTTAAATTACTCCATATTCTCTAGTCTAGACACTTGGCACGTGAAATGACTATCTTAATTAGTTCTCTATGCATACAACTTTATTCTTGTTTGCTTGTTTTGGTAAATGCTAGGACAGCATTCTACCTTCTCAGGGTCTTCTATTTTGTTTCTTGTGTCTTAAAATTTCATATCCTAACAAGATTGCTAATCTTAAGGGCCCATAGCATGTATAAAGAGCTATCTTCTTGCCTTAAGTTCCATCAGGAATAAGTACACTGGTTACAAGATGCTTCTTGCTTAATTAGAAAAAGAAAGATCTACTATAATAAATTGCTGTGTTTCTAGAACTATTCCGAAAATAGCACTCATTTATAATTTTCAGCAAAAGTACAAAGAGCCTTGGGGCTTCTGAAGAAGATAAAAAGGAGTCTCAGCACACTGTACACTTTCAGAAGAAAAATAATGAAGAATAAAAATAGTTCCCAACTCAGTCATTCTTTGAAATTGGTAATTTATGCCTGGAGTCTCCAAAGAGGAGAAATGGAACACACTTGGCTCCCCTCGGTGAAATTACTCATAGCTGTCCCTCTGATGGGACAGTGACTATCAGATTCTCAGTGAAATTCCTCTGGAGACTGGTGGACCTACACTTCAAGAACCACCCTTTATAACCCAAAAAGGAAAATGACAAGAGAATCACTTTACATTAATTCATTCTCCTGGTTTTATTAAATTTCCAACTGCAAATCTTTCATCTGTTCAACCAAAATTAAGCACATTCTGTCAGCTTTTTGGGTCCACTATTAAAACTAGAAGTTTTATGACTGCCATCTACTGGTGAGTAGGAAGGGGACAACTTATTTTTGAAATACTACAGTCTCAACCTGCAGTTTAAAGGCCTGCATAACTTCCACTGGAATATCAAATACTACACAATTAAAGAATCACGACAATTTCTGTTGACCATATATTACTATCATAATTCAAGAAAGGGAAACATTTCTTTTGTATAATTTATTACAATTTCTAAGTATTATTTAATAGTAGTGATATGTGTTAGTTGTGTTCCAATTTAAATTGTGTGTGTACGTGTGTGTGCACGCATATGTTTGTGTTGATATTGGGTCTCTTCTTCAATCTGTCTCCACCTTGCTTTTTGAGGTAGGGTATGTCACTGAATCTGCAGCCCACAAATCCATCCAGACTTAACCAGTCAGCATGTCCCCAAGGATCTGTTTCCCCTGTTTCCCCAGGACTAGGATTATAGGTACAAACCACACTCAGCTTTTTTTCATGGATGCTAGGCATCTGGACTCAGGTTCTTAACTAATGCAGTAAAATGCTTTACCTTTGCTTTGCTCTCTCTCCAGCTAAAATTTGCTTTTGTGAGCAGGAACACATGTCTAATTGATAATCAAATTATTAGCTACTACAAGATCATCTAGACACCAGTGGTTCCCAACCTTCCTAATGCTGTGGCCCTTTAATACAGTCTCTCATGCTGTTGTGACCCCCAACATAAAATTATTTTACTGCTATTTCATGACTCTAGTTTTGCTAGTGTTATGAATTATAATATGAATATTTTTGGAGATAGATGTTTGGCGTGGGGGTCGCGACCCACAGGTTGAGAACCACTGCTCTAGGCAAATCAAACATAGTTCATCTGGGAAAACTCCCTGACAGCAGAGGGGCAATGAACTCTATTAAAAAATGAATTGTGCAAATATGAGGACAACTCCATTAACACAAAATACACAATGACAAAGATAAGTAAAATGTTTTAAGACCCTATGTCACTTGAACATGGGCATTTATATAGTTACCTTTTACATAAGTAAAAACTTAGCCTTTACAATTAGTGAGACGTACCTGGCTTAAAATGTGGTAAAGAATGGACTCCAGGCCACGTGTCCTCATTTGGTGTTCCAAGAACCTATTAGAGAACAGGAAATTGTGAAAACAGACATTATTTCCAAAGCACTCAGAATTCTCAAGTGCAGCAATCAGTACACTGCAGGATTCGACACTCTGAATGTTTCTCCCATTGTCATCAGCCACGATTTTCATTTCAATGAAGGCTAAGCCAGGTAAAGAACCACCCTAGGCAAATCTCTGTGTTCTAACAAACGCAGAATGGGGCAAGTTATCAAGCTCAAAGCAGGTGAAGAATCACACAGTGCGATGTCATCTTTGTGGAAGTGGGTAAAGCAGGCAGGTGGAGATGCTTCATGACTGCTTGCCCTTTGCTACACTGTCACAGTGTGGCATGCCAGCGGTGAGAGTTCTGTCATCTCTACCCCTGTGCCCTCTGTCTTAGCATCGTGATGTTTCAAGAGTCACAGTCTAACATGCTCACGCTCTCTCGGTACACTTCTGTTTTAATCGCTGTGATTTACAGTTTCTTCTTGTCAAGATGGTCTTTTATATGCACAGTCTCTCACTGCTATTTTTATTTTCACTTCTTCCCCATCTACATTTGTTCTTGCAAAAGGATTTTGAGGACAGTCAGGGCTCCCACATTGAACATGAGTGCTCAGTTCTCTTAATGGCTATGATGAACAAAGCTCAGGACTTTGGATCAAATGTGGTAAGTTGAAGAGTCAAGAGTCTTGAAGACAAGCTTGCTGGGTTTAAGTCCTTGTTCCTCTCCTTTCTAGCCATGCAAACTTGGGTGAGAAGGCTCCTCCCAGGCCTTCATTTTTCTCATGTATAAATCAGAGAGTGATAACCATCTCATCTGTTAGGCCATGGCATTCAATAAGTGAATATTAGATAAGTACCTACAGAAAACTGCACTGGCTCATGGATACAGTGGGCTTGGAGAGCACATTCCTTTTTGATAGCAGCTTCCAGCTCAGGGGAGACAGAGCCAGATACTGACATTCAAATGATCCTGGACAAGCATGGACAGTGAGCAAATCAGAAGGGTGAGAGACAAGGCTAAAGTGAGGCAGGTAGAGGGGTGGGTACAGAAGGAGCAAGTTCGCTATATACCTTTCTACTTGAAGAAATGCAGGTACCGCTAGGTGGAAGGCAACACAGGGCTATGGTTACTGGCATAAGGGGTTACTGGTGAAGGGTTCCAGGGCTATGCTAGCCAAGTGTGCTACTCATAGTAAGTGTTTTATTCACATTTTCTGCCACAATTAGTCAGTATCAAATACATGTAGTCACATCCTCACTTTGATGCTAAATCAGCACACAAGATGATAAAATTCTTTGAAACTACAGTTGGTTGATTTTGAAGATACTAATAAACACTGGCATAGATCTTGTCTTAGTTATTTTCCATTGCTGTGATGAGATACCATGATAAAGGAACTAACAGAAGAATGTACTTATTCGGAGTTTATAGTTCCAGAGGGTGAGAAACTGTGACCATCATGGTGCAGAGCACAGCAGCAGGCAGGAAGGCATGGTGCTGCAGCAGTTTTTGAAAGCTCACATTTTTATTCATGAGCATGATGCAGAGGGAGCTGACTGTGAATGTCATGTACCACCCCCGGACACACCTCCTCTAACAAGGGCGCACCCCTTAGTCCTTTCCAAACAGTTCCACTAACTTGGGCCGAAGCTTACAAACATATGAGACCATGGGGACCGCTCTTGTTCAAACGACCACAGGAGCTACACAAATAGGTGTCAAAACTGATGGGCTGTGTGGAAGAGAGGGAAGGGGACAGACAGGGGGCCAGAGGGAAGAAATAAAAAGAGCACTGTATAAAGTGTCTCTACAAAAGGCACTTTTCCAACTTTTAAGGCAACACAGATACAAACAGATCACACACACACACACACACACACACACACACAGCTGTCTGGAGACAATGCTCCTCTGTCCTTACTCTGGTTGAATTTTGCATGAAGGACAAAGGAGCTCAACGCTAAACTTTAACAACTGAAGAGAAGTGTGCTCAACTAAAACTTTGGCTCTGGACACGCTCTGTGCATCATATTTAAGCCTCTGGAAGTTCTAGGAGCAAAAGACCAGCCAGGGTCTAAGCCTTGCTGTAGAATGACTCCTGTCCTGGTCATTATGGGAACATCTGGTCAATTTTCCCATAATGTCTGTATCAGCAAACCCTTTTCTGAGGCATCATCCTCATCCTTGTATGGTGCTCTGTTCCATGGAGATGAGCACACATGATGGCTGTCATGTGAAAATTAGCCAGAGAGACAAACCACACGGAACTGTTCTTTAACGATAGACTTGGTGCTCGGATGCTGAACTCCATTTCTTCAGATACTCTTGGAGCCTGAGCTCAGGACATACAGAATGTTCACAAAGTAAAACAAAAATTAAAAATTAATTTTTCTTCCAGTAAAAGCCTTTCAGAAGGTAAGGGGTAGTGTGGGTTAGGTGGGTGATGGGCAAGGACAAGCGTCTTGCACTATGGAAAGTGTGTGTGTCCTGTTTCTCGGCCAGGTTTTTATTTTCATGAACTAACATGTTTCAATGCTGGGACATTTCTGTTAGAAAGCAAAGGAATATTGCCTAAAAGTCAAAAACAACCTTTTGTGAGTAAAATATGAATAAGAAAACCGAATTTGTGCTATCAAAAGAACTCCATAGACTTAAGTAAATGGGCTTATATTATCTGAAGCCCCCTTCATCTTAAGATAACATGTCATGAGAGCCTTTTTAAACATTTTTCTTTTAATTTTGAAGTTGTTATTATTATATTGATTCCCCCTTCTCCTTCCTTACTCCAAACCTCCTCATATTCCTCTCCTTACTCTCTTTCAAATTCATGGTCTCCCCCAATTAATTGTTGTTACGTATGTATATGTGTTTGCATATATTCCTATATACACAAGTACAGCCTTCTCAGTCTGTATAACCTTAGTTATATGAATGTTTTAAGGGCTTAACATATAGAATCATAAAAATGACCAGCTTGTCACAATAACCCTAATGGTGCAGTACATGCACAGACACCTTGGTGGTAACCAACAGCTCTCTAATCGGACTTAAGACCTGCTCAACAAGAAAACAAAACAAAACAAAACAAAAATAAAGCATGCTGTGTACTGGAAACCTAGGTAACTACCCAGAGCTAGTAAAGTCATTAATGTTAAGTGGAGAACCTATAACTACCACATTACTAAACCAGCATAATCCATAACTACATTCTAAATACTTGTCCGTGTGTCCACAGATAAGTGTAGTTCTCACCCATCATTATAAAAACTTCTCTTTGCAATAGACTGATCACCATATAGAACTACAGTCAACCAATACACTGAGTTGTGTTGCCCAGTCCCAGCTGATACATCTAAAATACAACTCCTGCATCTGAGGCTCAGGGGTCATTGCGGAAGCGGGGGTGGAAAGACTGTGAGCTAGAGGACCAGGGAGTTTGCTGTGAGACTGTGATGTCAGAAGCTATGGACACAAAAATCTCACCAACATCACTATCTGCACATGAGCTGAACAAGGCAACAGTAATAGGCATACTAAAGTAGATGGGGGAAAGCCCAGGAGGCCTCAGTCCTGCACAAAGAACCACAGGGAGACACCCTAGTGAGGGAAGTGAAAAGAGGAGGAATTAGTTTTCTTCAGCATCACTCCTCAGTGAGACAGGAGTACTGACTACTGGGTGCTGAGGCAAGAGTTAATAAGGAAGGCTTGTGTGTGAGCGCCTCATTTCTCAAGACTGCTGGGCTGCCCTGCAGTGCTTTGTCTTGGTGGTTTTACTCCCTAAATGTCTGGCTTCTCCTTTGGCCAGCTGAACTTTCCACCTCTGCTTCCAGCTTCAGTGCACGGGCCACCACTGCCTGAGAGCATCTCTGAACAATCTGGCTCCAGGGCCAGGCTGCTCCTCTGTGGTCCTGGGGTACTTTTTGTAGACTTCTGCCTACAGATGACCTGTTTTCCCACTGGACTTCAAGCCTCAAAGTGAAAACCATAATATTTACCCTTTGATTCTTGTGTCCAACACGTGTCTGGCTGAAGTAGAAGTTTCTAGTTTCTTTGGAAACTCAGTTGTGTCATGTGACTATGTTTTTTGTTTGGGTTCCAACAGTGGGATGTGGGAATGTTTTTCCCCTGCAGAAAATAGCCCCGTGAACAGGTGCATGTTCGATAGCTGAACACTACCTCCTGTAAGGGGCGTGGGTTTTGTGAGCTAGAAAACATCCTTGTGCGGACTCTGAGAAGAGATGAATACAATCTCACAGACAGTGAGACAATGTTTTCTGCACCTCTATGCTTTTGCATTGCCACTCTTTGCAACAGTTTGCATCCTTACCTGGACTTCCCAGAGAGAAATGCTCCAGATAATTTCTTGGGCTGCTTTTTGCTATTTGGGCAGAGTTTAGCCACTTCTGCTGCTGCTGCTGAGTGCTGCTGCTTTGCTGTTGGACTAGACTGCTGGTATCCTGAAGACTGAGTTTGGTAACCCCCAAAGAACCCATTGACCCTTATCAGCAGGAAGTAGATAAAAGACATCTACAGTCCCTTTTCCTACTCATCTTCTACCTAAGGTGGGGGTGGGAGTGGGAGGTGGAAGGGAGGTAAAGATGTTTAAGAGCCTTAAATTAAGTAGCTGTTTGAAAAATTTAAGTCTACATCTGATACTGGATATAGATTTCAAAAATGTTGATTAACTGACTGGTTGGATGGATGGATGGATAATGTGTCTGGATGACATAATGAAGTTCTGACTGCAGGCTAGCCTCAGATTGAGAGGCTAAGATTAAATAAGCACAAAGAGGCTGCATTTATCTGTTGCAGTGTTTTAGCACCCATTTTAAGACTGTAAGTCTTACTTAGAGAGTCAAAAGGGTCCCTCAAGGCAGGGTGCAAGTTCCCCCACTACTTTCTGGGGTGAACATAATACTTGGTCAAATGGTGGAATAAACCAATAAATTATCCGGGAGATATATGCCAGCCATTATTAAAAAAGAGACAAGATGGTAAATATCAGAGAGCAATCAACAGTAAAACACAGAACTATGTTTTAAGCATATGTTCAAGTTATAACTATGTGTGCATATAGTGAGTCATAATGCAAAAATGTTTATCTAGTTGGTTAAAAGCCAATTCATATTCTAACAAGAAGCTAAAAGCATAAATCAAGAATGCAAGAGATAAAAGAAGTTTAGGCTGAAGGGCAATGGGCTTAGCTCTGGGCCTGTTAAATGTTAGGAATGCCTTCGGGTCAAGGGAGAGGTTGTGTTCGGGGCAACTGGAATCAGATATCGGTCGTGGGGAAGAATTTCAGACAGGAAGAAATATTTGGAACGCCTCAGCATATATGTGGTAATTGAAAGCAAATGTCAAATACAAGCCACAAAATGGTCTCACTTTCTTACGTTCCACATATGCCAGAATTGTGTATTCACTGGAGTGTTTGGCATCTGCTAAGACAAATAAGAAATGAACCCATCCTTATCAGTGAGGTCTGTGCTTCTAATGTTGATGACCTACAACCAATAATCCTAGCCCTGTTTTCGGGGGGATAGGCTCAGACACTACAGCCTCTATTGCCAGGCATAAGAAGAACAGGGTACCTCTACACAAATATCTGTTTTGTAATGACAGAAGAAAATGGTGGTCTGTAGCTCACAGCTCAAAAAGCAGTGTTTTCTTTCAATCCTTACTTGTTCTCCCCAACTATTACCAATTACAAGAGCGCTCATGTTTTCTCAGTCTTGTGGCCGCATGAACCTTGGGCTGCTAACATGGAGCTCCTGGGCTTCCTCACTGAGAACACCCAGGGCTTCATGAGAACACGGACTGCCAGAAGTCCTCCCTAGCCTGAGACGACCTACAAGTCCCTAACAGAAACTCCAGCACAGCGTCCTTCTGCCCTACGGAGTGTGGCGCACACAGGTGTGAACTAACGAGAGCAGACAGAAATGCTGGGTTCTTGCTTCATGTTCTCAGGCTTCATGACCATAGTGGGCCTGATGACTACAAGGTGGTGTAGCTATGAACCTCACGACGAACAGAGAACTGAAAAATGCTTTTTCATCTGACTCTGTGAAAGCCCACACACAAAACATCTCTCAAATAATGCCACTTTGTGGCTCATGACTGTTTCTGGCTCCTCAGTGGGAAGCCCTGACTCAGAAAAACTATGGGCTATCAAGTATCACACTCTGGAGGAGATGCTGAAGAATGAGAAAAGCTAGAGGAAACTGATCCTTTAAAACTCTTGACTCAAGTAAAGGTTCAGAACACCTCATGTTGCCCAGAACTGCACAGACTGTACAATGGATGACGAAGATGAATGGCAAGAAGCAAAGGCTCAGGAATCCACTGGCCTCAAGGAGGGTGGTGAGAAGGAAGTCTTAAGAGCACGTGGTGGTGGCAGAGGCAGAAAAGAGAGTTACAAGATGGGATAAGCTAAGAAGAGGGGAAAGGTACAAGCCAGAGGTGGCTTGGGACAGAAGAAAATGCTACATGCAAACTTGTGATAGAAATCTTTGGAAATGTAGGCTCCAATGCTTAAATCAATTAGTTATTATTATTACGGTTCAAATCTGGAACTTCCTTACCGCCTCGGGTCTCTAGCTGGTGGTGCTATTTTGAAAGGTTATGGAAGCTTTGAGACATGGAGGCTGTTCCAATACAGATTTCTGCTTCCTGGGGAGTCACGATGATGTGATTAGTGTCACAGTCCCAGCCCAACAGATGATACTGTTCCTGCTGCCATGCCTTCTCAAGCACCCCTAAAACACTGAGCCAACATAAATCTTTTCTTCCCCTAAGTTGCTCCGACAGGTATTTTTGTCAGAGTGATAGAAAAAGAAAGTAGGAGAAACAATGCTGTGTGCTCCGGGCTGGGTAATGGAATGAGTTGGGAAAAGCTCTCACTCTTCATCAGATGTGCTTCTGCCTCTTTAACTTTGTATTACACACGGTAACTCTTCACACAGGAATTATGGTTTCCCGCTGGTGATAGTTTATATTTTCGGCTTGGTGGACTCAAGGATCACCTTGAGACAAACCTTGGGGCATGTCCGTGAGGCGCTGCCTGTGAGCAGGGGAGAGGAGGTGAGAAGACGCAGTGTATGTGTGGGTGGCTGGGGTTCTAGCTGCATGAAATGAAGAAAGCCGAGTACCAGGACTCAGGGCTTGCTGCTTCCTGACTGTGGATGCAGTGTGACCTCAAGCTTGTGATACTGTGGTTAACACACCCTTCCTCAAGCTGTTTACCTCTGGTATTTGGTCACAGCAGCAAGACAAGTACTTAACATGCTGCCTGTGCTGGTTTGAATGGGAATGGACTCCATTGTTTGAATGGATCACAGGTTTGAATGCTTGGTCCTCAGTTGGTTTACTGTTTGGGAAAGATTAGGAGATGTAGTTATGTTGGAGAACATGTATCACTGGAGGCACTCTGATCTTCCAATAGGCTACCCCAGACTCTGCTGCTCCTCCAGAGCCATGCCTTTGTGCTTCTCAACATGACGATCATGTGTTAACCCTCTAAAACTGTAAGCAAGCTCCCCCTCTACCCCCGCTCTCCCATCAAATGCTTTGCTTTTGTAAGAGTTGCCTTGTTAATGATGTCTCGTCACAGTTACGGATCAGTAATTAAGACACCATGCATGCAACGAAAAGGAACATACTGAGCGCTGTCAACATGGCCTTCTCTGATTAACAGTAAAAGTAGAGGCATGATGAGACCAGATCTGTGCCTCATCAAACTCCTGGAGACTCATGTAGACATGGTAGACCAGAAAGTGGGAGATGAGTAAGGTAGCCACAAAAGGAGGCTGAGGAAGGCACTCTTATCCAGTGCCCAGGAGGTCGACAACCACCAGAAGTACCTAGAGCAGCTTCCGTTCAGTCCTCACTTGGCAGGTGCTTTCCACTTCACTCCCCGGTGCTAGCACGAGTACCATGCTTGTTGTTATATGTGGATGACTAGGACTGGAACTCAGGTCCTCATGTTTGATCAGCAAGTACTCTTACCCAGTGAGTCATTTCCTGACCCTAACCCCAAAATTCTGGTTTCAGTGCCAGCGGTGGGCTGATATATGCAGTGCAGAGCAGACTTCTCCACAAGGGGAAATGTGAAACCCCAAATACAAATTGCTTTAGTTGGCAAGTGAAACATGGCATGATATTTATTCTCTTAATGAAAATGTCAGCCCTTTCTGGTTCCCATTCAATATTGCTGAGAACATTATGAAGAAAATTTTCACCTTGCATCTTGGTGCTTTATTTATTTTTTAACAGCTTCCGAGGCACTTGTCCCTCATCCCTTGGAGGGGAAGTGGGCCTTAGGTTCAGAATCCTGGGTGGGTGAGATTAAACTTAATAATACTCCTTACTTATTTTCATTGATTTTATTTTACTTTATTTTCTATTATGGGAACCCTTAAGGGATTTCTGCTTTCTGTAGTGACATGAACAAGTAAAATTACTTGAAATGAGTTGATTGAAAGGAAAATATTAAACCGCAGACAGCAGGTCATGGTGCAACAGCAGAGATCTCAGAAATGGAGAAAGAAAAGCTGATTCAGGGATTCCTTTTCATGGTCAGGGAGGAGGCTGCAGTATTGAAGACCACCAAGTAGACCCCTAGAAAAGTACCACAAGGCAGGATACTATCAGGACAAAAATGCTAAGAAGGGACATATTTGGTTTACCCTCCACTAACGTTAAAGAGCGGGTGACAGGAGACTTCAGGATTGTCCCCAGAGCAGAGTGAATTCATATAAAGATGAGATTGGAGTTTCCAAAGCATTTTTTACTTCTTTGCTTGCTATTTTTATACATGTCTCAACCACATTAATGCCATTTTCGTTATACTCTCTGATATTAATTTCCCTGTGTGGTCTTAAATCTCCTTCTCTTGGCACACCCATGCTACACCAGGCCACCATCACTTTCTAAGCCTAGCCCAGTCATCATTCTTACCATCTTTCTAGTTATGTATCCATACTCCTAACCAGTTTTTCAAAATCAGACTTGATTAAGTATTACTCTGAGGAAAAGTCTTTGATGATTCAAAAGCTTCTCGCTGTAGATAAACCTCATCTCCCATGACATGCTGAAGTTGCTGCCTGGCTGAGACCTACAGACCTCTTTCCTTATCTGCAATTGTTTATACATTCTTTTCCCTGCATTCTCTCTCACACTGATCCTCCAAGTGCCTGCGTCTGGCACATTCTCCTACTGACCACACTTTTCCCAGATGCAGTTCTGAGGCCTAGACAGCTGTGCCCTCTCTGTGTAATTAGCTGCTAATTAATTTCTCAGCTCTGTGTTGAAACCTGATTCTCAGGTCAAGTCCCACGACTTGTGTGCTAGGACAGGATTCCTATAATATACAACACCACAGGCGTCAGAGCAACTGTCACAGTTTAAATTCTAGGAAACGTTTACTTTATACTCGTTTTATTTTTACCTTCTATTTATTTTACCTATCAAAGTCTATGGCATAAAGTAGGCACTTAATATCTGTTGAATAATCTACATAGACTGGAAGGATCCTTATGAATGACCAATGGATACCAGCGGGAGCCAATGACTGAACAGAAGAAAGTTATTTTTCGTCTTCTTCTAAGCAGAAGCTGTGCCTCACACATTTCCCATACAATCTAACTCTGCACCTAAAGAAAAGAACTGAATGATCAGATTTTTTTTCTAGGAACCAGGAAACCAGACGACTGAGGCAAATGTTGTGTATGGGGCTGCAGGAGGAAGGTTTGATATGAGTGCACAGCTACAGGTCAGCACCACCAAGACTGTCCCTCTACATAGGGGACTAGGTGAAGCCAAGATCTCCTATGAAATCACTCTAAACTTGAACTAAGTTCACTCTTCAAGAAATTACTTAATTCAAATTTTATACAAAATGCAAATGAATTCGGAGAAGAGGAAGCTCATTGTAACTTGTTCAGTGTATGCTAACTTCACCCACGCATTAGCAAAATTAGTTGTCATTCACTGATGTGACTTACTGCCCCAGAGAAACACAGGTAAAACCTGCTGAGCTAGAAGAATGGCTCAATTCAAAAGCAGAGCACTTGGCCAGAAAGGGTCTTTAGGGCTGTACTTCCCAGCTCGCCGAGGCCTGGGGAGTTATGAGGTTCCCAGTCTTAGGAATACAGCTTTTGTCATTCTTTCCCTCTGATCACACATGTAACTGTGTGTGTCTACACGTGTATGTATAGTGATCAGTGCCCATGTATACACGCTGCCACCCTCTAGCATGTTCATCTGACTTGACAGGGCCATAGAGGAACTGTCTTACTCCTTTAGGTAGCACACAGCAGTAGAGACGGGTGGGGCTGGGATGCAGCTCAGGGCACACAGTAAGTGCTCAGCGTGCACAGAGCCCCAGTTTCAATCATAAATAACCCCCCAAGTGGTAAGGGTGCTTAATAGTAAACTGAAGACAACTGTCTACTGAATGCAGACAAAGGTGGCAGCAATGAACGGGAAGTCCAGGATTCATGCTCTACTTAATTGTAATGATGGAAAGAGCCAGCAGACATGAGTGGCATTAAAAACCTATACCGAGCCCCCTGATGCTCACCGCTTGGCTTCCACACCTGAGTGTGGAAGAAGCCAGTGACTTCTTCTAACCAAAAGAACACAAGAAAGGCAAGATACCAACGCTGGCTCCATTCTTGACTCCCGTTATGCTGGAAGACTTCTTCCTTTACTGGCTTTTTGGGAAGCAAACAGCGATGGTGGGAGGGTGTAGAGGCAAGAAGCTGTGGTTGACCTAAGCTAGCAGCCAGCCAAAAGCCTAGTCAGTCCAACAGCCGGCAGGAAACTGTTTCCAGCAACCACATGAACTTGGATGCCTACCCTTGTTCAGTTACCTCAGTTAAACTTGCAAGCCCCAGCAGATTTCTTGACTGCATCCCAGTGGGAGCAGGAGGGAGAGCAATCGTCTTGTCCAAGTCTGGAAACTCCCAGCTCAGAGAAAATCTGAGGTGATAAACATGTGTTGATTTGGTAAGTTTTTGGTAACACTGTTATACAACAATGAGCAGCTTGTCCTGTGCTTGGAATGAGAAATACTATGCCAGTAGCAGACATTGCTCATGAAAATTACTGAAAAAAAAAAGCAGTCATCAATGGAAAGAACCCTGACAGGCCAGAGATGGCGGTCCATGTCTCCTGACTGTATCTGGAATTGTTTACACTTGTTGCGAAAGAAAGGTTTGGTCTATTAACCTCTAAGAGATGAAAAGCTTCAGTGTCCACTGAGGATACAGAGTTACCATTGTGCAGAGGCAAATGAAAACAAGAGTGGATGGGGAAAGATAGTGTTACAACACAGAAATGAGAAAAGCTGGGCACATTTATGAGAGTTAAGAGAGGTAAGGTTCGCATAATCACAGCTTGCAGTCACACGGAGTAAAGACCAAACTCTGGCCCCAGAATGGAATGGACATGGTATAACACTGTGGCAGACAGTCTGGATGACATGTCCATTGTGTTTATTTAGCTAAAATTGAAACTCGACATGCAGACAAAAATGAGCTAAT
This sequence comes from Pachyuromys duprasi, assembly GCA_028658305.1. Classification (NCBI taxonomy): domain Eukaryota; kingdom Metazoa; phylum Chordata; class Mammalia; order Rodentia; family Muridae; genus Pachyuromys; species Pachyuromys duprasi. Next base: position 43,874,751 of record CM053763.1, read on the forward strand.
AAACAAGTATGGCCAATTAAAAAGAGGCAGAGAAGACATTCACTGAGGCTTTCCTTCCTCATTTGCTAAGCAGGGTAATAATGCTAGGTATCTTGCAGGGGACCAGAAAATCATGTGGATGTTATTCAAATATTTTATGGGAGCTAGACAAGCAGGAAACCATCTGCGTTTGTGTGTGCACTGTGTATGAGCGTGAGTGTGTGTGTATCTACCCAGCTACATACATGTTTTTAGTTTTCTTTTTTCATCCTTAGGTCCTACCTAAACTGCCACAGGTAATGATGTTATGTCTCGAGTACTCTCTGTTACAATGGCACGCAGACTGCATATGGGGTCATAAAGACAGCTTTAAGCAGCATGGATTAACATTTGGAGTAAGAAGGGAACCATCTGGAGGCAGAGGACATAATAGATGGGGTGATTGGCAAAGAATATCGCCACATGTACCCACAAAGATGCCATAATGAAGCCCATTACTTTGTATGATAACTTTAAAAAGTTAACTGAAAAAATGTAGTGATAAGGTGAGAAATTTGTCTTTAAAATCAAAACAAAACAAGACTGTTTTGAAACATCAGGATTCTGGGTCGTAGGTTGCAGAGTAGGAGAAACCCATGGTGAGGCTCAAAGGAGCACCAAGCAGTTCACAGAAATGACCAGCAGGGGGAGCCGAGAGACCGAAAAAGCTGCCTCGGAAAGGGGTTAGACTATTTAATTGCTCAGCTCTACTGGGTTGAAAGAGAGGATGTTTCCAAATATTTGCAGTGTTTTCACCACCGCCAATGTTTAGATGAAAAGAAACCCAAGTAAGAAAGGGGTGCTTTTGGCAACTGTTCAGCACAGAGTCAGCTAGCAATGGTCTGGTTAAGTGGGGCCGGCCACACATGAGACTCCTCCGTCAGCATTAAGAAAATATCCATTAAAACAGTAACAAGAAGGAGGAGACCATCCATGCAAGTATGAGGACTCGACGTCAGTATTCATGTAAATGCCAAGCTTATTGCAGTGTGCCTTTAACCCCCAGCCCTGTGGAGGCACACACATAACCCCTGAGGCTCGCTCCACCAGGACAGCTGCACTAGCGAGCTCATTTTAGTGAGAGACACTGTCTCAGAATACAAGGTAGAGAGAGACTAACTGAAGAATGACAGTCACCATAGACCTTTGTCCTTCACACACATGTGAATGCATGTACACACGTAATCACACACACACGCACACATACACAGATGCACACACACACAATAATAAAGAGAGCTCGGAGGCCATACCTCCAACAACAAAGTACTTGTTTTGTGACCCTGAGGACACGAGTTTGGCCTCAGAACCCAGTTGGATGTGGTAGTCCTATGTTTGTAGTCTCTGGACCAGGGAGGCAGAGACAGGAGGATTCCTGCCTGTTGGCCGGCCAGTCTATCCGACCTGAGTTCCAGTGAGAGACGCTGTCTCAAAAAACCACGGTGGAAGATGCCTGAGGAATAAGACTCAAGGTCATCCTCTGGCCTCTGCATGTACCTGCACACACATGCCTGTGTACCAATGCACAAACTGCATATGCTTGTGCATATGTACACACACACACACAAACCAGAAATAATTACTGAGACACTACTACCTCAAAGAGTCGCTTTAACTTGCCCAAAGGAGAGAAAATTCTCTAAAACTCACAATTTGGGCTGGGGCCTCTGACCGCCCCGGGCTAACTAGGCGACCCTCAGCGGCTTGGCTTCTCTGCTAACTGGCTTATAGGTTTGTTTGCTTTCAGTCCAGAGGTCACCAAAGATTTGCAGAAAACAGACAAAACAATAGTTGGACCATCTGTGGAGAAACAAAAGCCAACTTTAAAATGATTCAAAACTAAAAATTAATTTAAAAAATGATTCAAAAAAAACCCTGCTCTGTAGAATCAGAAAGTCCGACAGTAAAGAGCGGCTCATTTAAAACTTTTTTCCCATTTTTTTCAGCGTCTCCCTCTTTCCTTTTCTCCCATTGCTGTCTGTGCCTGCATCATCTTTGCCTACCCCCTATTGCTTCCACTCTCGCCTCAGTGACTCTTCGTTTCAGAGTGAGTGAGTTATTGCAACAGGGCCTCGGACAGCCAGTCCCCAACTGTGCACCACGGGAGCCAAGGCAATGACCTAAGCAGGCGGCAGCCAAGGGGGGCAGCTGCATGGGAAGAACCGGTTTTGGTCTGTTTCAGCTTCTTCTGGTACCTGACATTCTTTGGTGTGTTTCCTCCTCCATCTTTATATTGCCTTCTGTCTCAAATCTCCATCTAGTTCCTTCACCCAAGGAAAGAACTGATGGCCTGTCTGGATTCTGGATACT
>CM053763.1:43877178-43896265 GCA_028658305.1 Pachyuromys duprasi
TTAAACTGACTACCATTCGCAAACACCCATTTCCCAAGCAAGGCAAAATTAAGGTTCCACCTAATACCTCAATTATTTATTATTTAGCCTACAACGGAGTAAAAAAAAAGTCACCATTTCCAAAGTATTCTTTCTTTATAAATGATCCTCAAAATGGATGACTGTGCACTGATACACACACGAGCTCATCCGAAGAGGCTGTGGAGACACATCTGCTTGGCTGCAGTAACTTGGGAGAAGCTGCCTTAGCATTCGCTAGTTTATGCACACTATTTCGCGAGCTCTGTGTCAGTCTAGTGAAAGGGCAGGTGATGGAGGATGCACACAGAAGACCTTGCTCCTTAAGTGCCCTAGGGGCACAAGCTACAGCACCAGGGCCCTACTCAGATCTATAACCCTGACGCGCAACTGGGCACACAGGTCTATTTTGGTGGACATTGTTAACGGGGCTGTAATTTGCCTCAGCTATCTTGCAAAGCAGCTTACGAATGCAGGAACAGATTGAAACCGAGAGGCCAGCCTCACCATCACCTGGCTGAGTGACCCTCTCCTCTCAGCAGGAGCGGCTGGCATCCTGTGGCTCTCCTGGACAGACTTCCTTTGGCTTCAGAGCTCAGGGTGACATTCCCATATGGTACTTGCCATGGAAACTAGTTTCGCGATCCATTCTCATTTGATCCTGGCAATTGTGATAGAAATGTTTCTCCTCAAGAAGAAAAGAATCTATTCAGTATACTTTTCGTTCCCCTGATCTGATACATGCAATTTCGCTTCAATGAACTTAGTACCCATGAACACACTCAGGCAGGAACCAGGGCATTAGATACCATGTATCTAACCCTGTGTTCTCCACCAGAAATGGACTACACATAAACCATGTTCATTGTTGTCTTTCATCTAAAAAAAAAACACTTTTATTAAGAATATGTAATATTGTCCATTATTTATTTTAAGGTTTCTACACAGGATATAATCTAATCTTTTAGATTTTTTTTGCTTGTTATCATATTGCTAACTTTTATCCAAACTCTGGTTTTACTATTATGTGAATGAAATACTGTCCATCCAGTGTCGTGATCATGGGCACAATTACTTGTTACAGGTCACTGCTCTGTTACAGAAAGGAAGCGTGGATCACATGAAACTGGCAGTGGAAAGTTCCAGAAGACCTTATTAGCAATATACTATTACTACAAAAGCAGAACTGACATCCCTCTGGAGTTGAGTTCCAAAAGTCAGAGAGCTCCGAGACACTCACAGTTTATGCCCCAAAACAACCACCACAACAACCCTCTGAATGGTAGTAAATCTCCTGACCAATGCACAAAAGGCTGAAATCACAGAAAACAAAACAAAAAAAAGTTGTTTTTTTTTCTCTTTTAAAGGAAACACACAACCTTGATAAAAATGTATCTGCTATGGACAGCTCTGTTCTCCTGAGAGGAAGACAGTCAGACAGAGGGACAAGACTTCTGGTCTCTTATCCAAGCTAGAGCTTGGGGCAGCAGCTCAAGTCATAAGGAGAACAATAGCACAGACTAAAGCTTCCTAGAGGAAGGAAGTATTTGGATAAAGGAACTAATCTTAACCCTAACTGCAACCCTCTAACTCAACCTTAGCTTTAACCATAATCTCAATCTTCTAATCCAACTCTAACCCTAACCTAAACCTAAACCTCCAACCCAACTCTAACCCTAACCCTAATACTGTAGCCCCAACACTGTAGTCCACCCCTAACCCTAGTCCTCTCACTCAACTTTGACCCTAACTCTAACCCTAACCTCAACCTTATAACTTTAACCCTAACCTCAATACCAACATTCTAGGCCAACTCTAGCCCTAACACTTGACCTATGCTCTCTTGAATAGTTTACTAGTTGCTAGCACCATCAGTGGGTCAGAAACTGGCATTTAGTTGTTACTCACAATCTAAGGTTAATAAAAGTAGAGGCCCCCCTCAAAGAGCTGTGACTTAGAAGGGACAAGAGCTGAAGTGGAAGGGATGAGAAAGGATGTTCAAAAGCAATTCCTCCGCCTTCTTCTGAATTGTTAGCATGAAGTCCAAGACTGATAATGAGGTGGGGCAGGGAGGCTTTGAGCAGCCATCTCCACTAGGTGACAGGCTTGGGTTTTCCTTTTCGCTTTTATACGCTTTTCTATGCTTTTCTATTTCTTCCTCTATAGAGGTGTGTACTTGCACATGGGATGGGGCACTTGAGAGGTAGAATCTGAGACTTTTGGAAAGAGTCGGGTATACACAAGGGGGCATCTTTTCTGTACTATGGTGTTCATGGGTACAGAAGGCGACAGCAGGAGGCCAACGGTGCTCTGCAAAGGCTCCTCCTACATGGAGAAAATGTAGGACAAAGCATGAGCTTGGAAAGAAAATCCATACATTTATTTGTCCTAAAAAGGATGCTGGTGTTTTTGGAGCTTTGAGTGGGGCATTCAGTGCTAAATGAGTTACTGTCAAGTGTATGATAGGCATACTGGCAGGAAACCCCAAGAAATTTATGTCAACAATAGTGTTGTTAAAAACATTTATTAAAATGCACTACAATTACAGTTGCTTGCATGTTGAACCCAGCTAATGAGGTTTCTTGTACGAATGTAATTAGTATGGATCTTGGCGAGAGAATCTGAAAGAAAACTAAAAGTGGGGTAACAGAGGTATGAAGGACGGGGAGAGCAATAGGACACGAGTCATGAAAGCTGCAAGGAGGGTAAGGGAGTGTAGATGGGTCTAAGGAGGGTTCAAATAGATCTAAGCGGTGACAAGAGAGGCGAATTAACAAAAACACATTATTTGAAAACACAGAAATGAGATCTAACTTTGCATATGCCATTTTTTAAAAAAGGTGCTGCATTTGAAATATTTTAATAGTAAATATGTATTTTGGAGATCTAAAAATTAAAGTTTTTAACATGCATGTATAGTATTTATTGGGCTGGAGAGTTGGCTCAATGGTTAAGAGCACTTGTGTTTGTTGCAAAGAAGCCGGGTTCGGTTCCCAGGACCCAAATGGATGCTCTCTACCTCCTCAAGCACCGGAGAGTGGGGTGCAGACACACATGAAGGCAAAACACACATATGCATAAAATAATAAAACAAATCTAATTTTTAAAAAATTTAGACTTATTTAGCACAAATTATAAAAGCCCGGCTATGGCAGAACTTTGGAAAAAGCCAGAGCTTGAATGGGTAACACACATCTTGTTCTTGTTCAGGACTGACTTCTATGTCCACTCTGATATTGTCTCAGCCACTCCCTTGCCACTTTACCTCAGTTCCCTTCGTGGGTTGCTGGATCCTAGCACTCAGTAGGTCAGGAACTAGTGTTTTGTTACTCATAATCTAAGACTAATGAAGTTATACTTTAAGGGAAGTCATTCTCCGGGAATGACAGCATGGGTCACTCCTTACAGCCAATTGGGACTGGGCATTCTGCAGTTCTCTGGACAACGCTGAGGTCTGGGTTCATCACCAGTGTCACAACTTACCGGGGCTGTGACTTGTCACTGAACGTGATGGATCACTTTCCATCCTCAGTACCAGCACACCTTACAGTTTACTACTATAGGAATATATATATATATATATATATTATTACATACATATATTAAAATACATATCCTCTAGATGCACTGTTTACTCGAGGCAGGTCTGGCTCCGCACACTACAGTCTGGCCCCTGCCTCCTGAGTTCTGGCATTCTCAGCGTACCACCACACCACATACCTTCATGGTATATTTTAATGTACTTCTGTATCAATAACAGGCCTGAACAAATTGTTTTCAAATAGCTAGATATTGCAACAGCACATGCTGTTATACATGCGCCAGCTAAGAAGCTGATGCCTAATCAGATCGGATCCATTTGCCCTTATCTTTTGGCTAATAGTTTTGAACACTGACTCGGGGAAGCAGCCAATAGAGCTCTCTACCTTCTTAAAGACACCGAGGAAAGGAAAGCGGGAACCCGTCCTGGAAGAATTCCTGGCAAGAAGCACCCGAGTTTTCACTTCTCCTGCACCATGGGAATGTGGACAGTTTTTAAAGGGGGTGCTGGAGAGGGTTTCATCACTTGTGGCTACGACATGGGACATGAAGAACAATACACCCTAACCCTGATTTATGCTGACATGCACACGTGTGGCATCTGAGACAGGGAGAGTGCTTGCCAAGGGTTACAGTTGCTGATGGTGACTGGTGGGTGGAAGGGAGAGCAGATGGTGTCTCTAAGGACATTCCCATTAGGTTACACCAGAAAAAAAAAGAAAATAGCTTAAACACACATGCTGACCTTTGACATTGCGTTTGCCCTCACTTTCAGGATGAGCTGGAGAAAAAGAGCCTCCGCTTATTCAGAGAGGCTCTTTAGTCACACCTGTGCCGGAGCAGTCTGCCTTGTTATTTCTCCAAAAGCTGTTTGCTCTCAGGACGGCCAGCCAGTCACACAACACTTAACGTGAGTTACATGTTCAGCAAGGGATCCGGTTTCCCTGGAGTTAGAATCGGGATAGTTAACAGCACACCCCTGCCTCAGCTCAGCTGCCACAGCTGCTCCTCACTTTGGCAGAGAGCAAGACTGCAGCTCACCCTTCTCACTGCAGTCCTCTCTCACTGACAGGTCTGCAAATGGAGTGGTGGCCAGTCCCATCGGGATCAGAGGCTCCTGATGCTCTCAAGCTCCCGGAAAAGCCAGCAACTCAGCCCTGTAAATGAGCCTGCCCAGATTCTGGATTTTCAACTACTCATGGGGCTTGTTTCTTTATCATTGTAATAGGCGTTCAGTGAAACAAGTTGGGGACTGGGGATGGTGTGGAGGAGGGATTTCGGGAAGATAAATGATAAGGGCAGGGCTGTCATGAGGACCTGCACTGGACTCTGCTGGAGAGAAACAGGGTGATTGCTGTCCCTGGACAGCCAGCCTCACCTACTCAGCAAGGCCAGCACCAGTGAAAAGATACTGCCTTGGCATCTAACTAACTAACTAAGTAAATAAATTAGCAAATGAGAGAGACAGTTATGGTGGAAATGTACCTGAGGTTGACCTTTGACCTCTACATGCACGTTAGACATCCATGCACACAAGTCCAGCATTCCACACCTGCCCCAAATCACAATTTACTGACCACCATCTCCCTGTTCAAGATTCCTGGGGACTCATGCTTATGTCACATAAAGCCTAAATTAAAAAGAGAAGGGAGCCTCTTGTACTGTTTCCATTTCTCTACATTTTTCTACAGCTGGTGAGACTGCCTTGGCAGCTGGCTCTGATGCTTGCTCGCAAGAGCGGCCTCGGCCTCACAAACAATGCCTTTTCAGACTCTGTTGAAATTAAAACAGAGTCATTTCTGTCTTTCCTTCTCTTAACAGCCGTGTCTCCGGAGGCCGGAGCCATACGATCAAGGTCACCCACAGTCCATTAAAGTACTAGCCCTGGGTCCAAGAAAGGTCACCCTCTTTCATCCCTCTCTCATTCCACCTTCCACGTATGTGCACACACCATTTAATGAGATGGAAGTCGTAAACCATCCCATGCTGCTCCTGAATGAACCACCTCCTACTCGAACTGACCGCCAACGTTCCCCCAAAGATGCCTTGGGAAATTTTCATTTCCATCTTTGGACAACTCCCCTGGGAGGGACCCATCGCTCTCTTAGCAAGCTCATCACAGCAGACTTCAGAATAAAGTGATCTGAAGAAAGTGACAGGTCCGAAGATCGCAGAGGATAGCGATGCAGTTCTGTGGTGACGTGTGCTTGCTACAGAGCACACACGTGTAGCTACGAACATGTATTGCCAAATGATCTCTGGCTAGATTAGAAGTGAACATTGAAACGATACAGCTTCTCCTTCCCGCACGCAAAAAAAAAAAAAAGTCCTCATATTTCTAACGGCAGAAAGGGGGTGGTTAAACAAGATGCCCACAGACAAATAACCAGATCCTCAGCGATATCCGCATTCAAGGCCAGGTGGGACCTGTGGGGAGGGCAGAAAAATCATAGGTGGAAATGCAGGGTGTTTGGGCCGATAGACTTTCAGGAAGATGTAAGACACAAGTGTGAGGTGCACCTGAAGAGCTGCTGAGGTAGGAAGATGTGCTGGGGGAGCAAGGGCTGTGCGCTGAGGGCAGGAAGCTATTCTGTCATGTTACCATGTCCGTCTCACTCAGTCCTTACAACGGTCTAGGTAGGCCAGGGAAGATTTCGCTGTGGGTAAGTAGCTCAAGAGACAGGACTTAAAAGGAGGTCCCTTATTGGTGGGAATGTAAATTGGCAGAGAAATATTTAGAAGCCCTTTGCAAAACTGAGAGGGAATTACCAGATGACCCAGTAATCCCGATTCTGGGACTGTAGCGTAAGGACACGGAATTAGTACGTTCACTGAGGCACTGCAAAAGCTACAAGTTCGTAAACACCTGTCAGCCAACAGGTGAGTGTGGGGAGATAGGGGTGTAGTTTTGTGGTTCAGGCCTTTCCTAAAACATTATAAGGTCGTGGGTTCAATCTCAAAGAGAAAAGAAATACAGTAACCACCATTCTACTGTCCCACTTCTGTTAATTCGTTTACATTCCACAAATAGAAACTGTGGTATTTCTGTATCCAGCTTACTTTACGTATGTTCTTTAAGTTCTCCAGGTTGTTACAAGTGACCAAAGCTCTCTCTCTCTCTTTCTGCATGTGAGTGTGTGTGTGTGTGTGTGTGTGTACTATGTCTGTAGACAGGCATGCCCTTGTGGAGGCCAGAAATCCCACCAGGCATTCCCTTTTAGCTCCCCATATCAGTTTTTGAAACAATCTCTTACTAATCCCAGGACTCACTGATTGGCAAGTGAGCTCTGGGAAGCCCTGTCTCAGCCCCACCCACCACACTAACTTACAGATGTTGACATGCTATGCCAAACTTACTCATGGTTTCTGGGGATCTGAACTCAGGTTTTCATGCTTTTGTGGCAGGTACTTTACTGACTCAGCGATCATTTTTGCTCTAGTATGACACTGTCGCTGAGTTCAAAGCTCTGCCTGTGTGCTCCAGGGGGAAACTGTCTATTTTAGTGCTGGCCTTTCTTTTTTCCCTGATTGGAAAGCCATCGGGACCTTCCAGGAGTACCGGGAGCGTAGGGGTAATCCTAATATGATGAGTAGCCTGACATTCCTTCATCATCTCTGCATTTGGCCTTGGCGAAAAGGCTGAGAAGGAATCTTCTTTACCTTCAGTAATCCCTTTGTGATGTGTAGTTATCAGATGTAGGGCTGAAGGGGACAAGGACTCACACACCACATGACCTTCTATCAGGCAGAACGAGAGCTATGTTCATTAGTTCTGCTTGGTGGACAGAGCATGTCTAGAATTGGATCCGGGCCTGCCTGCAACTCACCAATCACACAATAGTAGCATTAGAAATCATGATAATATGGTAGCTTCCAAAATCAGTCTACCTGACAGTCTGAATTTAAATAGTTTGAACTCTGCAATTTAAGTTCACATATTTTGGTGAACTTCCCTACACCCCAGCTCCCAATTTGACAAAAAGAGAACACAACTCATTGGGATTTGGTAAGAAGACTAAATAAAGCAACATATGTAAACTGCTGAGAACATAGTGAGATATATAATGGTACTTGGTATGAATTTAGCTACAACCATTATCATCACCATAGTTAGCATCATGTCCCAGGCTGCTGTTGAACACACCATGTGGCTGATGATGGCCTTAAACTACTGATCCCCTGTCTCTACATTCTAAGTACTGGTTTATGCAATGTTGGAACTCAAACCTGGGACTTAGCTTGTGCTAATCAAGCACTCCTTCAACTGAACCACATCCCCCACTGCCTAGCTTCTCCAAGAAGCGTATTTCATTTACAGAATATGGGCTGGAAACATCACACATTTTACAGCATTGTGAGACAATGAAATAAAGCATGAAAATGCTTAGCTTTGATTATTTTTAGCTGCTAGAAATAGTAACAGCAACAATGAAACTAACATATTTTATCCCCTGTAGGTCACTGTGATTGTTTAGCAATTCGGAGACATCCAGTTTCTGAATCATATTGTGCAAATATTAAAAAAAACTAATTGATTCTGTGGAATCACTGTATTACTTTATAATCACGTCAGGAGTACTATAGTGTTCATCTTGCTAAGAATAGAAGGTATCATTTAAAAAATTACCCTTGAACAATTATATATTATGTTAAAAGTCAGTATATCAACTTTCTATGAAGAATACCACCACCTTTATCAGCAACAAAAATAAAAAAACAAAACTACTATATGTTTTCTGGTACTACAACATAGAAAATACATTTATGAAACAGGAATATATTTATTATGAAAAATGGTAACATCATACACATTGATAAATGAACACATTATTATGTGTGACATGTTCTACTATACAATAACGTGGTGCTCTGGTATAAAAAAATTATCATGGTCATGGTGACCTTGGTAGCACCAGGAAATCAATATAATCCAAAGTTCATGCACTCCTAACAGAAAGTAGCTCCTAGGGTTTTTTTTTTTTGAAGGATTTGGTTGTTTTGTGAGATGAAAAATGTATACTTCAAGATCTTAAAATATTGATACCCATAAGAGCTCATTTTCACAGACATAGAGCATCAGTCTTAAGACCGACCATGATGCAAGGCTCCAGAGGCCGAGGAAATACAGCAAGGGATTCAGATCCTCAATCATGCACAAAAGCATCCTTCTTGAGATGCATATTTCAATCTAGAAAGAGCTGATGAGCCTTTTTAAAAACGCAAGGAAAGAAACTAAAGCAGATTCATTCTTGCTATTTTATTTTTATGCATACTGAGCAGAGATGTAAAAAAAAAAAAGTCACCAATAAAAACCACAAAGCACACACCTGTGTGTGCTAAAGTCTATGCCCACACATGGATTTCTGTAAATTTCAGTGCAATTTATGGCCATCTGTAAACTAAAGGATGACAATATATTTGTCTCTGGAGGAGAAGCATGTCACTGGGGTGTTTGGAGCAAAAGATACAGAATTCACTATTGCCTCCCCATACTGCTTGAATTTATTAAAAGCACACAAGGCATATTTTAAAATTCACTAAAAACATGTAAGTGTATAAAATAGAAAATGCACTCAGGATATCTGGCAATATCTATGGACATTGTTGATTGCCACAACTTGGGTTTAGGGCAGCGAGGGCTACTGACAACTAGAAACTAGAAGTTGGGGCTTCTGTTAAACATTTCATGCTTGCATACGAAAATCCCACAACTAGGGAGGGAGCCAGATCCAAAGGGCAAAATCACTGCTGTTCAGAAACCTCTAAATGATGGGCCTCAGTATCGAGGACAACATAAACAACGAGCAAGACTGCCTTACTGCTCCAGACAGAGCATGTCATTCAGAGAGACAGGATTGAAAGCAGACTGGGAGGGGGGCGCCCTCCATTTCCAGCACTCCCCAGAAGGACCAGCTGTCAGCATCAGTTCTCAAGAGGGGCAACTGGGACAGACAGCGAGCACTGGGCTCACTGTATTCCCTCAAACACTTTCAAAGAGACGAGCAAGGGTCCTCTCCTGTGCACCTTCACAGGGAGTGACGTTCACTCAGGGGTGGGACTGCCCCAGTTTAACAATGGTGAAAGCCATTCACGTTTTCATAGCTCAGACACAGCGGTGATGCCTGAGCTCAGCCCATTACACGGTGAGCCGGTGGCATCTGTTTGTCAATGGTTTATTCAAAGCTTCAGACCTCATTTAGGAGAGTATAATAACCAAAAGAGAACATATTCTAACAACGCTACATTTGTTTGAATGCTTTAGATCCAAAGCAGACATTTGATAAGATAGTCCCCCAAATATCAAACCAGAAACTACTTAAGGAAGAGCTACTGACAACAGCGTGGAAGAGGAACGGCTCTTGCTTGCTTGATACAGACAGCTTGGGAGGCTAACTTCAATAAGTCCCTCCAGGGTTCCCTTGTTCTTTCTTTTCTAAGTGGATTTCCTATATTTGTTCATTGTTGTACCATAATGGATAATAATAATAATACTGTGAGGTTTGGGGTTTAAGTGCTCTTTAATATCATGTAACAAAGTCCTTACATGGTAGAGATAATAAAATGGATAACATGCAGGGATTTCTGTTATCAAGTAGTATCCTAAGCACTTTACTTCCTCTGACCCCTTAATTCTCAAACTATGCCATGAGGTTGACTAGATGATTATCAACTTCATTTTACTGAGGAGAAAATTGGGACACAACAAAAACAGATTGAATACTATGTGTGGCAGTCAAATACTAAGACGACAAATGAGGCACGCCCTGGCATAGGGCTCTCTCACTACATACAGATTAGAACGCTAATACCATCCAGTCCATAGTATATGGCAATGACAGTGGTGGTACCTCCTATATGGCACGAGCATGACAGAACTTAATAAACTCGAGGTGGTGGCTCTCTTGCTGATTGACAGCAATAGCTTGCAGGAGTGAATTAACAGCCAGGAAGAAAGGAGGGAGGGAAGAAGGGAGGGAGGTGGGAAGAAAGGAGGAAAGGAAGGAAGGAAGAAAGGTGGGTGGGGGACTTCAGTTCTTTGGCCATAAAGAATTAAGATATGCCAACAACCACCAACCTCCAGAAAGACATGCAATACAGCCCATCCACAGACTACAGTATTGGAAGATCCTAATTCCAGGGCCTAGAGTATGTAGCTTTAGGACACTAAGTCTCTGTTAATTTTTGTATGCTTCAAGAGAAGTGTTAAGGACTATTCAACAGATCAAAGATCACAAGAGAACTAAAAAAAAAAAGATTACGTATTTGAACCCCGATGGTCAGTTTTTAAGTCTCAGCATCCCCTCAGCCCTAAGTAAAAACCCATTAACAACCTCTGCAGCAGAGAAAAATGAACTATTTTGCTCACCCTATTTTTCCCTCATTTGAATTTTCAATCTCTATTACATACTCACACATGCAAGTGCACATGTACACATTATTAATTCATCCCTTCCCTCTCTGACTAGAATATGAGATTCACATGAGCAAAAATTCCAGTCTGTCTTGTTCACTATAACATTACCATCACTTAAGCAAAGGGCCTGTCACTAGACAGGTGTTTGTCTTATTTTCTTTTATCTTGCTCTGACAAACTACTCCGATAAAGTAATTTAAGGGAGAACAACTTTAATGTGGCCCAAGGTTAAAGCTCACCACAGTAGGGAGTAGAGCAGCAAGAACGTGAAGCAAGTGGTCACATGACACCCACAAACAGGAGGCAGAAAGTGATGAATGAATCCGTGCTCTACAGTTCCCTTTCTTCATTCACAAAGTCCAGGGACTCAGCACATACAATGGATGGATCTACCTACGTCAATTAGCATCATCAAGATACTCCTTCACAGACTTACCCAGAGGCCTAGGTGATCCCACGGACTGTAAAGTTGAAAACGCAAACCATCACAGTGTTAAAAAGCAATGTGGAATATACAAAATGCTCAGGCTTGGTGACCGCTCCAAGTCCCTTGACGATCAGTGGAGCGGGAAAGCCAGGTGTGGTCAGTTGTATTATTCACGTGGAAGATGCTCATGCTTTTACCGTTTTCCACGAGAGATGTCTGTCACGTGATTATGTGTTTCCGTAATGGTAATTTCACTTTCCTGGCCAATGGAATTGGAATGGAAGTGAAAGGGTCCTTACACACTCGTGACTTAGGAGCCATCACGTTTCCATTCGCATTCCTTGCTGTTCAGCCACAATAAGAGAAGAATGGCCATAACTAGCCTGCTGGCCCAAGGGGGATGGAAGATACGCAGAGAGATGCTGGACTCCACCTATAGTCAATGAGCAAGCAAGCTTGGACTTCCCAACCTCAGCCAGTACATGAGCACTGGGACAAGAACAATGCCTTGAGCAATCTAAGTTAAGCTCTGCAGCAGCGTGATAACACAAGATTACCATAGAGTACGATGAGTTCTTCGGGCTTCCAGTGCTTCAGAGGCCTATTAACATGGAATTTCATTGCACTGACGGAACGTGGAGAAGATTTCCAAATGGTATAGGCAGGTATAATCAGTGCTTTGATGGTCCTTTGTGTGCAATGAGATGCCTTGCAACCAGTAGGTTAAAGGCATCTTTTAGGATAGAATATTGCAAAACTCAAGGTTTTGATAAAATAACAAAGCCAATGTATAAATCTCCACTTCTGAAATTAAGGCATTACAAAAAACGTGTTATATAAGATTAAAGGAAGAATTGAAGTGTGAGTTGGAGCCAGAAGTTCAACACAAAGACACCCAAGCCAATGCACAGCAGACAATGGTTAATCATTTGCTTTCAAGATCTGAAAAGGCTGAAAAGGTTTTGGATTTTTGTAGCCTGGAGTTTCTAACTACTTGAAAATAGTGTATTATTGTCTATAATTCACCAAAATTGAAAATAGATCAAAGTCAGATCTATTTGGTATAATTTTCCCTGGGTGAAGAAGCAGCAGGAGTGTTAAAGCTTAATGCTTTAGACATGAAAGTCCCATGAAGCTGTGAGACAGACACAGTTGTCCATACACAGAGATGGACAGGCTCACTAGGCTGTGGAGATGCTGCAAAAGGAAGCCAGTTCAGCATGGGGGCTGCTACTCCACTAGTAACAACCACAAAATTATAAATTATTCTTGTTTACTGGGACTTACTGGAGCCTCTGCCTCCTCCTCCTCCTCTTCTCTGTCTGTCTGTCTGTCTGTCTCTCTCTCTCTGCCAAACTGTATTATCTTCAGTGACCATAGAGAGGCTGACAAGGTACATACCAGCTATGGTCTAAATGTTTATGTTCAAGTCCTCTTCATTTGTCACCCTGTGTCACATGATGAAACCTACCCAGCAAGGAGACTGTAGTAGGACACTGAAGTATGGGGATGAGGTTAGGTTATAAAGATTGCACCATGATGGGTAGGACTGGTGTTGTTGAATGCAGCTTAAGAGACCAGGGTCTCCATTCCTTGTGTGAAGATCCAGGGCAAAGATGTTTTCTGTGAGGAAGAGAGGCCCTAAAAATGTGAGAGCCTTGATCTTGGACATTCCGGCCCCCAGGACCAAGGAAAGCAACTTTCTCATATTCACACTACTCAGTTTACAGTACTTTGTTGTAGCAATCCTGATGGACAGACCAAGCTAGTACTGTTCTCAACATTTAAAGCTTAAAAAGTGCAGTTCACTGTACATGGACAAGCAGCTACTAAACTGCAGAGGACGAAACAGAACAGAAGGCATTGGAAAAGAGTATGCATATAGCCTTTCCTTTCAGGTTCTTTTTGCTTTCTTAGTGTTGAAGATTTCAAATTTATTCTGTTTTTTTTTCTACTCACCATTAGTACCATTATTATATAATACATTTTTTATCATAAATACCAATGCTTCCATATTTCTTTTAGAAAATATGGCCATATTTGACTTCAGTTTGCCTGCACAATCTCTGGTTGCTGGGAACCAATCCAATTTGATTCCCCCCAAACCCTGCAATTGCATGAAGCTGGTTAACAACACCATCCTTTAGTTATGGAAATGATTTGGAAGGCTGGTGTGTATTTGCACCCTGGTGGCCCTGTAATTCAAAATACCTTATCTCTGTGTGGAAGTGCAGCTACCCACAGAACAAGAGCAGCCATAGAATGCACTGGCAAGCACCTTGCTATCAGAGCTCTATGTATGCCTCTCCCCACCCCCGAAAGCACAGACATTCTTCCATTGTAAAGCATTGCCCACTTGCCCTGCTAATGCACAACACCTATTCTGGAGAGACTAGCAATAGCTCTACAAGCTCCAACATTTAGGGAGCATTAGGAAGCACCTCGCCTCCTGGTGAGCCTACACCGACAGAGAGATCCTTGTTTTAAAAGGAGATCTCTGAAAAGTCCTCACAAGAGAAAAAAAAATTAAAGAGCATAAAAGTTTTCATTCGAAAGTGGTTTTGTTGGCACAGGCTCAGCTGTGAGTGCTGCAGGAGGAGAGTGACAGGAAACTCTCCATTCCATCCCTGGACATCACATCATGGCCATCTGTCCAGTCCCCTCCCCACTTCTCCTACTAAAGGCACAGAGACCCAACTTGCATTTAGCTTTTTCTTATTTTACATATCTTAAAAATATTTCCATACTGGAGAAACAGCAGGGAACTGCCATAGTTCAGTTTCTTTTGAAACATGGAATATGTCTCAATAGGAAGTACTAACTTCAGAGAAAATAGACCTGTGTCCTTCAACCGTTTTTGCTCATTATGGATGGACCGCAGCAGAGGAAATGAAGAAAAACAAACAAACAAACAAAAAACCAACAACATCACTGGAGACACAAGATTAGGGGAACAAGGAGCCTCCCAGGCAGGCCAGTCCTTGATGTCATAGTTTTTTTTTCTTCCTTATTTCCGGCTTGTCTTTTGTGAAGAGGAAGCCAGCCGGCTTTAGCGGAAGTGTCCTCAGGCCACCTTCTGCCCCTCTGTAGTTAGTACTACTGATGCATGTGGTTACATTGACAGTGATTTGCTTAGTTCTGCTTTTAAGTCTAATAGCGCAGAGAAAATAACAACTCCCATTTCCCCTCACCTTCCAAAAGAATCTGGTTTCTAAAACTGTAAGGCCTTCTACAGATGAGGACGATATGAAAGGCAGCTGGCACATGTGGGCACTTTAGTTTTGCCACAGAAAGGATCAAGTTCCGTATTCAAGTTTTAGATCACCCTTGAAGTCAGTTTCTGAGCTGGATTTCAAATCTCTTCCAGGTGTTCACCAATAAGAATGGAGGCTTGCAAGGGTCTTCTGGGGAGGAGGAGGAAAAGGCAGAAAAGAGTGCTTCATTCTCAAAAGAGGTGGAAAGTCAAGGTGGGACCCTAAGTGGGACATCAGGTCACTAAGAAAACAGTCTACAAGAAGTGAAAACAAATAGGAACGTTCACCTAGCTGATCGCATCACTTAGGGAAGCAGGGGAGATGGCTGCTCATTGACACTCATGAGCACATCTGGAACATCGGTCTTTAAGTTCAGACAACATAAAGTTAAGCCTGCTAGGCTTGAGAGGCTGTTGGAAACCCTGATAAAGTGAAGGCAAGTGTAAAGGGCGATTGGCAGAAACGTGATGTAGCATTAGCTTTCTGCCAGCAGAGGAAACAGACAACTGTTCTCCTATCCAGATTTCCAGGGGACAAATCCTGAGCATTATTGTGTAGTGGCTGCTGGTCCAAGGTTATATTTCCTATGAGCAGCTGTCTGAGGTTCCACACAAAATCAGAGCGACACCATCAGGGCAGGATGGACACTGTTCACTTCAGGTCAACAGTCAGTTTCTAGAAAGTCAGTGTTCCACGTGAGGATGCTGCGGTCCTGCTCCCTATGACTTTAAATGGAAACTATTGTGCTTTGTTCCATTGATTTTTTTTCCAAATGAATTTCAGGCATATTTTTCTGTTAATACATAAGTCACCAGCTGTTATTTAAAAATGTATCATGAAAACCAAAAGGAGTATCTTGTAGAGTGTTCAGATACTTTAAAACCTACGTATATATCCCAAAGTGAGCCTGACCTATATTCTCTGAAGCAGGTTATGAGAAGTCAAGCTGTATTTGAAAAGAGTAATCTGTTGCAAGGTGACTTTTGCAGGTTGTACACACCCTTGTTGTGTGCAATAGTTGGCCCAGATGGCAAACGGGATGAAAACAACCACCTGTATGAACTTCCAGGAAAGAACAATTACTTGGCTGAGAAAGTTTGCTCAGGTTGCAGCCCTCATCAGAGGGGATATAAAGATTGTGGGCAAAACAGAATGTGGGCAAATGTTTTGAGGAAGGGATCAGGGCTCAATAAAAGAAAGAAAAATAAGGAATTTGGCTTTTAAGGAGAACAATCCTGTTTGATGAAGAATGACAATGGGTAAGTGAGGTCCAGTCAAAGAGATCCAAATGCCAGGTGTTCCTCTAAAGCTCAAGGATAACAAGAGGAAACAAAGTAGACACTTGGAATGTCACAGAACACATTGTACACAGTATGTTCTGGGAGACAGAATCTCAGGAGGGAAGTGGACTAAGTATATGAATGAGAAAGGAGTGACAAGAGACAGCAGGTTTGAAACCTAGCTTTAAGAAATAAAGGTTTCCATATGGACAAGTAACTAATCATAGACTTTGAGAATGGAAAGGGCTTTCACTGTTGTCCCAGATAACCAGGCATCTTACAAATGGTTGGTTTATATAGCTAGGCAGATGGTCATTCAAGCTCTGGAAGCTGAGATGCTCCCCACATCCAAGTTCCTCACCCATTCTGGGCACATCCTATGGACTATATCTCAAATCAAATGGCACTAGTTAGTAGCAATATAGACAGCAACTGAGCCCAATGACAATTAATTTCTGGTAAGGCCATTTGAAATATTAAGTTGTTTCTTTCTTACACATTTGGCCTGGTGGCAATATATGTTTCCTGATAAGAATAAGGAGTAAAAGCATTATCAATATGCTGAAGAACTGGTAATGCTTGGTAAAAGATTAGGACTTGACCATTATTTTAAAGATGACCTCATGTTTTGACTCACAGAGGGACATTCACGCACAGCAGTCTTGGTTTCTGTTCTACGTGTCTTTTTGTTTCAGATTTCCCTATCTAAACAAAGCATTGCATTGCAAAAGAGGAAATCCCTGAAATGTAAACAAATTTGGAAAAGCAAGAGGAAAGAAATGGTAGGCAATTTAATGCAAGCAAGAGGAAATTTATTTTGCACTTAAGTTCTGTCTCCTTTCTCCACATTCCCCAACTATACTGGGGAGAGAAGGAAGAATCAGAACTGTGGTATGCTAATGTATGCTGTCAGAAAAAGAAAAAAAAGTTATCACTGGGCTATTAAAATAAACTGAAGGTGAAGTCTGGTGACAGAGACAACAGAAAGACTGAGATGTCCTCATCGTGTATAATGTCCTAAGTCTCTAATACCTTAGCAAGCTCACACAAAAAAAATGTCATGAGCTCTAACACCAGAGTTTGGGTGCAGTACTCTTGACACATCTGTAATTATAAAGGATAATAAAATGAGGTCACCTACTTTGTAGTTCAATTTGCTCATTCTGAATAGCTTTTCACAGTCACAGAATCACGGGGGATGGAAAGACTGTGCCATAACCTCTCCTGTGCCAGGCTAATAAACCACTTTTAACTGTGTCTTAATTACCTGTTACCTCAGATAATCCTGCTACATAAAGTTTGTGATTATAACAGACACTGAGAATCTCAGAACCAATATATATTATTAGGGTTTTTTTGGTTTGTTTGTTTTTTAACTTCAAGATAAATTCAGGAGACAAAGAAGAGAAGCCCATGAGACTAACAGGACTCTGTGTGGTCAAGGGGAAGAGCTCTTCTTATTAGCACCTGTGAACCACCATAGAAACTCAGGTTTCCACACATTTTCAATGCCAAAGAGACACTTTGAAAGAAAAGGGGTAAACCATTATGGATTCAAAGGGCATTATAATCTCAAGGTGTGTCCTGGCTCAGTATTAAGATGAATTCCCAGTCTAGATCAGTGGTCACCATTCCTTTGGGGGTCAAATGACCTTTTCACAGGGGTCACCTAAGAGCATCAGAAAACAGAGATATTTACATTATGATATATAATAGCAGCAAAACTGCGGCTCTGAAGCTGTAGTTGGGGGAGTTGTAGCAGGAGGAACTGTATTAACGCAGGGCAGCATTGCAAAGGTTGAGAACCACTTCGCTGCTCTAGAGGCTTCTTAGGTCCAAAGCAAGGCCAAAAAGGTAAAACTCCTAAACGTAAGTTTGAACTTGTCATAGAATAGCTGAAAACGATTCAAGTGAGGATGGGTTTTAAAACGGGCTGAATCTAATAAGAGAATTCATGATCTATGTCATTGTATAAAAAATATTGGGAATTTGTGACAGTTAAATATTGGGGATGTGTGACAGTCAACTTTGATTGTCAGCTAAGAAACAACCACGGGACCAGAGAAGCAACCCTTTCCCTGTATGTATGAGGGTGTGACCGGCTGTGTTGGGTGAAGGGTGGTGATCTGCAGGCACTGCTGAGTTCATTCCATGAGGCTGTGGCTGGCTTTTACAGGATCCTACAGGCCCTCCTCTCTTTACCCCCTTATCTCCCTGACTGGTCCTGCCCAAGGTATCCTCTCTTAAATAGGCTCTTTTTCCCCAGGCAGGCCATTGTAACAGTTGTGGCTTCCTGAAGAGGGGGTGGTGGGTTGGTGGCGCATGCCTAAAGCAAAGTACAGTCCTTCTGAAAGGGACCATTCTCTCTTTTCCAGATTAGCCCAAGTTCCGGACTCTCCTATGGTGGTTTTTTTTTCTTTTCTTTAATTTAATTATTTTAATTTTTATTAATTAAAGTTTATTCACTTTGTATCCCCTCTGCACCTCCCTCTCTCCCACCTATGCTCCTCCCCCAGTACAGTGATAAGGGAGGTCCTCCTCTCCTTCCCTTTGATTCTAGTCTATCAGGTCTTATCAGGAGTGGCTGCATTGTCTTCCTCTGTGGCCTGGTAAGGCTGTTCCCCCCTCAGGGGGAGGTGATCAAAGAGCAGGCCAATCAGGCCTGTCAGAGACAGTCCCTGTTCCCATTACTATGGAACCCACCTGGACACTGAACTGCCATGGGCCACCTCTGTGCAGGGGTTCCAGGCCATCTCTATGAGTGGTCCTTGGCTAGAGTATCAGTCTCAGAAAAGACCCCTGTGCCCAGATGTTTTAGATCTTTCCTTGTGGAGCTCCTGTCTTCTCCAGGTCTTACTATCTCCCACTTCTTTCATAAGATTCCCTGCACTCTGCCCAAAGTTTGGATATGAGTCTCAGCATCTGCCTCCATACCCTGCAGGGTACAACTTTTCAGAGGCCCTCTGTGGTAGGCTCCTGTCCTGTTCTCTGTTTTCTCCCTTCTCCAATGTCCATCTTCTTTGCCTTTCTGAATGGGGATTGAGCATCTTAGCCAGAGTCCTCCTTCTTGATTAGCTTCCTTAGATATACAGATTTTAGTATGTTTATCCTATATTGTATATCTAATATCCACTTATGAGTGAATATATACCCT
>CM053763.1:43896365-43923914 GCA_028658305.1 Pachyuromys duprasi
CAACAATCAATAAATGGGATCTCATGAAACTGAAAAGCTTCTGTAAAGCAAAGGACACTGTCGTCAAAACGACAGCCTACAGATTGCAGTTGGATCTTCACCAACCCTATATCTGACAGAGGGCTAGTATCCAGTATATATAAAGAACTCAAGAAGTTAAACAGCAACAAAGTAAGTAATACAATTAAAAAAATGGGGTACAGAGCTAAACAGAGAATTCTTGATAGAGGAATATGGAATTGTAGAAAAACAAAAGAAATCTCCTATGGTGTTTTGTTTCAAGGGCCAATTATATAATGAGGGTTCTTACATAACCAACACATTAGTCCTTTGATGGATTTATCATATGATAATGTCATTATTGGGAGGTGATGATGGGGAAGAAGTGAGGCCCAAGTCACAGGAAGTGGGTTATAGGGGTATACCACCGGGGCTGTACCTCAGCTGGGCCCTTTCTGTGCTCTTTAATTCTTGTCCATCAGGAAGCAGAGAACAACCCGTGCGCACACACACCAGTGCTGCAAGCCTGATGTCCTTCGCACAGAGAACCAGAAGGCAACAAGGAGCCAAAAGAAACCCTTCTCATCTTAGCTTCTTTCTGTCAGGCGTTTAGTCCCTGTGATGAGAAAGTAACTGACTCAACATTCAAAGAAGAAAGACATCACCACCCATAAGAAGAGAAAATTAAATTGAATCAATCATAGTGATCCAGAAAGGACAAAAAAATCAAATAATGTTTGAAAAAAGAAAACCATTACAGACATTCCATAGTTTAAAAAGCCAGAGGAAACATTGCTCATGTTACGTAGAAGTATAGAAGAGATTTCCACAACTAAGACCCAAAATAAACTTCAAGAAATGAAACAAATGATGTCAGAGATGGACAATGCCAATAAGCTGGGTGAAAAGGATACTGAATTAGATGCAGCAGAGGAAAAGCATAATTACCCGAAGACACAGTGATAGATACACACCTGGGAAACGCCCAGAGGGAAAACAAAGGGGAAAAAGGAAATTAAAGTGTGATGACTTATGTGACAGTGAATCAATAGACCTAACCATCATGTAATTGAAATTCCCGAAGGGGAGAAACAAAGTAGGATAGGTGCGGGGTGGGAATCCATGGCCTGAATGTTTACAAATTTCGTGAAAACTATGAAACCCAAGATGCTGAGGAAATATGGTGGAAAACACATGTGACCCCATTACAGTAACATCATGCAAGACCAATGATAAGAGCATATTTTACAGGCAGCCAGAGAATAGAGGCAAAAATCTACAGAGAGGGATTTATATCTCCAAGATGATATAACCAACTCAGCAAAGGAAAATAACAACAAAATATTTAAATAAATCTAATATCTATTCCTGATTTAAAAAAACAAAAACACTCTACAAACTAAGAATGGAAAGGTTTCCTCAACCAGATAGAGGGAGCTGCAAACAACAATACCAAATTCTAAAGCTAAAATCGGGTTTAATGGCTGGAGACTATATAATCTTCTAATATGAACAAGAAAAAGACGTCCACACTGATGCTTCCATTCAATATTATAATTGAGGTTATACTCTTTAAGGTAAGTGAAGAAAGAGAGAAAAGGACTACATCTTCGAGAGGAGGAAAATAACCTCATCTTTAGTTATAACATGCTTTTTATTAACATTTTTATTTTATATTAATCACAGGTTATGTACTTTGTATCTCAGCCATAGCCCCCTCCCGCACTCCCTCCCTATCCCCTAAAGATTTATTTTTGTTTTATGTGCATAGGTGTTTTTACCTGAATGCATGTATTTCTGTGCACCACATGTCTGACTGGTGCCCTGAAGAGGTCCTCAAATCCTCTGAACTGAACTTACAGACAGCTTTGAGGGACCATGTGGTGCTGGGAACCAAACCTAGGTCCTCTTCAACAGCAGCAAGTGTTTTTAACCACTAAGCCATCTCCCTATCCCCACAAATTCTTTTAGAAGGCTATCATAATAAGTTGATTTTTGAAAGGTTAAAAAATATAAGATGAACACACAAAAATCATTCATGATTTCATATACTAGCAATGAAAAGTTGGATTAAAAAATAACCTTTGTTTTTATTTTTATGTGGGGTTTCTGCCTGCTAGTGTCTCTGTTACCTTATCTCAACATGCAGTGCTTGAAGAGGTCAGAAGACAGCATCAGATTCCCTGGGCCTAGAGTTTCAGATGGTTCTGAGCTGCCCTGCAGGCACTGGGAATTGAACTTGATCTGCTGGAAAGGCAACCAGATCTCTTCTAAGCCATTTCTCCAGGCCCCAGAAAGCTGGCTTTGTAAGTGAATATATAATAATATAAATATTTGTATGTGTCTGGAGTATGATGTGACACAGGGCATACGTGGAGGTCAGAAGAACAGCTTGCAAGTGTCAGTAGGTCCTTCCATCATGTGTGGAATGGGGGACTGAACAGAACCTTAATCCACTAAGCCATCTCACTGGCCTTACCCCAAAATGTGTGTGTGTGTGTATTCATATATAATTTAATGTATATTTAAATATATATTTACCAAAATTATGTCCTTTGCCCTTCAAAAGTATCTATTAAGCAGGTGAAAGACTGGAGAGGCTATTTTCAAGCTACATAGCCAATGCAGCAATCTACCCAGAGCACATAGAGAGACTCCAAACTCAATGATTAGAAAGCAAACATCCAACATGAAAGAGACACAATATCTGAACAGAAACTTAAGCAGAGGACATATGGTTGACAAGCAGGCACTGAAAGTTGTTCGACATCTTTAATCATTAGGAAAATGCAAATGAAAGTCACTATTAGATAGAAGTGCCTGTCTTCTAAAATTAGAGATGCAACAGCTGTGACTCTCAGATACTTCTGATGGTCAGGTAGACTGCAACTCTCAGTCACTGCTGACAGCCAGGCAGACTGCAACTCTCAGATACTTCTCATGGCCAGGTAGACTCTCCTTCATATACTGCTCATAACTATATAAAACGGCATAACGACTTTAGAGATTCAACGGTCAGGATACTTAAAGTTGCTTTTATTTATTTATGTACACACATGTGCATGTGCCAAACTGCATGTGTGGAATTCAAAGTTCCTCCCATGTACCAAGTGAGTCCTTTTCATCTTCCAACCTAGGATTTTTCATAGCCAAGTTTGTATCTGCCATAGGATCTAGCCTTTCCACTCTTGCATATGTATTCAAAGGAATGTCCATATAAATAATTTTGCATAGACATTTAGTTATTAATATTGGCTGGCTTTGGAATAGGTCGAAACAACAAAACTAGAATCAACTTAAATATCCACCAGTGAGTAAATGTTTTTAAAAAGTGATATAGTCCCACACCTGATCCCCACCCTTGTTCCCCTTCTCTGGAGGTAAGAGGGCTGGGAGAGAGAAGGGAAACCGTGGGGTGATCATCTCTGAGACAAGCTGGAGACCTGCGATGGTGTAGGCTCCTCAGAGGATAAGGAGGTGACTCTAGCAAACTCTATCAGCAAGGCACATGAATGCAGAAGTGGCCAACTCCTAGCCTGGCAGGACTTTCAGTGGAGGGAGGGGGTACCAACCCACCCACAAAACCCTCAACCCAAAATTAATCCTGCCTACAAGATAAACAGGGATAAAGATAGAGCAGAGAATGAGGGACAGGACAAACACTGACTGGTCCAGCTTGAGGCTGACGCTATGGGAGAGAGTCAGCTCCTGACACTATTAATGACACTGCGTTATGCTTGTAGATGGGAACCTAACATAACTGTCCTGAGAGGCTCTATGCAGCAGCAGATCAAAACAAATGCTGGGACTCGTGGCCAAACATTGGGTGGAACCTGGGGAGTCCTGTAGAAGCATGGAAGAAAACAAGCATAGAGGAACCCTGAGGGAACAGGAACTCCACAAGAAGACCAACAGAGTCAACAAACCTAGGTCCATGGGGGCTTACCGAGACTGAAGCACTGACCAAGGACCACGCATGGACTGGACCTAGGCCCCCTTACACGTATGTAGCTGATGGGTAGCTTGGTCTTTATGTGGGTTCCCTAGCAAGTGGAGCAGGGGCTGTCTCTGACATGGACATTGTTGCCTGCTGGATCACTTTCCTCTAGCTGAGCTGCTGTGTCTGGCCTCAGTGGGAGAGGATGCTCCTAGTCCTGATGGGATTTGATGTGTTGGAGTGGGTTGGTATGGTGAGGGGTCCTCCATTTCCTAGGGAGAAGGGGAAGACGATGGGAAGGGTAGGTGGGAGGGGAGAGAAGGAAAAGAGCTGCGATCTAGATGTAAAGTGAACAAATAAATAATAGATAGATAAGTAATAAATAAATAGGTATAAATAGATACATGGATACATAAATAAATAGATAGATAATATATAGATAAATAACAAAATGGTATATCCATACAATAAAAATAATTTAACACTAACAAGAGTTAAAACAAGGTGACTGTGAAAATAGATTTTATGAAAGAACTAGACTCCCCACCACAAGAGAGCTTGTAGGCTGTATTTCTACAAGATTCAGAATATGTAAATTAATCTCTAGTCACAATAGACTTTCTATAATGAGGGGAGAAGGGATGAAAGAAGGAAAGATGGAGAATGATCACATAAATATGGGGAGGTGATACATACGGTCTTGAATAACAGGATGGTTTTATAGGTATGTATATTTAATTTGCAATTTGGAACAATACTTCAGTAAAGGAATTAAATTCTGGAACAAAGTGGCAGCTTTAACTGTGTCCTTGTTCAGGAAGTGTTTCACAGACTTTAGTAGACTCAACGCCCTCTGTTTCTTACCTGTAAAACACTCAAGTCCTCTATGGAATCAGTATCCCAGAGGCAGAAAGCGAAGGAAAAAAGTAACGGAAGGGGTTTTTATATCTGTAAACCCACTTCTCCTCACTGTGGTAAGTCTACTATCCATAACCTTTGGCTTTAGGGGGAAAATATGGTCAAGTGGGCATCTGAGAGACATAACGCATATGGAAAGGAAGAAAGAAGAAAGGGAAGCAAAGAGAAAATGGGGAAGGGGAGCAAGCAGGATTAATAACAAATGCCTGAGAGGTTCCAGGGATGACCTCCATGAAGGCTGAATTCGAGTGTTTATTCTGGCCTTTATTCCAAACTTAGTTCAAGAGCTGCGGTGCACACACAGGTAGCTACGTGTTCATTTTCCTCACCTGCTGGTGTTTCTCTCACCCTTGGTTATTCTGAGGATCCCTCTCCCACACTAACCTCGCAATTTCAGGTTGCTTGCTGCCTGCACAGCTCCAGCCACCAGAGCTCTGCCAAGTGCCAGACAACAAATTCCTGAGAGAGGACTGCCACTAATGTCGCCAAGTTCCACAGTGCTCTGGCCTTCTCCCTGGCCTCGTTCACTTCCCCAGATGCTCTATAAGGCTGTGCCGTGCCCAGAATGAGTAATCAAGATCTAACAGGATGTCTGAAGAAGTGTAAGTCTTTTCTGAGGAGGCCATCCCCTCCTCCCCTAACACACACTGTAAAGGCTGAAACCATTGGATGGAATACCTAACAAAACACAATGTTGGAAATAAAGAAATCAGAACCTAAAACTATATTCATGAAAAGACATCAACTACAGATGACAGATGGCTAAAAATTAGAAAAACACATGTAATAATGAAAATAAAGAAGTTGTCAGGACTTTTGTTTTTCTCTCTCCTGTTTTCCCAGACTGTCTTTACTGATGCTATATTGTCTTTATAGAATAAAGAAAGGATTATTGACAGGTGGTAGCTGGGAGGCTTTTTCATTCCATACAGCTGAAATGAATCTGAGGCGTCTATTCATCTGGGAGGAAAAAAAAGGGAAAAATAACATTTATTTTGCTCCTGTGGTGGGTGGTTGTAGCTGAGGCGGATTTGTTTGACTGCCAATTACTGGTAACAGTTATCTGGTTGTTATACATTTTATAAATGTGTCTAGCAGTGTTCTATTTAGAACATGCCTATCAAAACTTAATATTCTTTTCCAAGGATGAAGAAGACTGGCCCTGTTTAATTTAGTATGGAGCTCACACTTCACTACAGCACAGTATGTGATGAATTAAGTCCCAGGAAGGTCTGGGTTGAACACAGTTCTCCAGGGAATCACGATATACTGGCAAAGTATTGGAGACATAAACAGGCTCCTGAAGAAGTGGGTGAACTGCATGTTGGAAAAGAAAACTGGGCTGAGCAAGAACACTGAGTCACAGTCAGCAAGTCAGCAATACTGGCAGAAACGTAGGACAGGAGAATGTGTGCTGATGGAAAACGCAAGTCATCCCAATGCTTTTAGAGAGTTATCTGAGAAATGTATAAATGTTGGAGATCTACAATACAGTCCTGGATCATTTCTGCAAAGAAAACATAAGTGCAGAGAGGTCTGGGTATGATATGAAGGCTGACCCAGTGGGCTTGTTCTTTCATGGCAGTGAGATATTGGAGAACAACCTAATTCTTCGGGAGTAATAGGGATAATTATGGACCCACACAGACTGGCTTGATGTGTACTGCTAAAAGTAAATTTAAGATTCATATGAAATGAGCAAAACTGTCCATGACTGAATTATGTGGGGAAAAAAAAGTTGAAATAACGTGTGTAGCATTTTTGAAAATCAGCAAAGATACTGCTCTGAAATGCATACTGTTTAGGACTGGCTGTCCAGAAGAGAACGAGGACAAGCATGGGATCTTCAATCAGGGTTCCTAGGATGACAGCAATGCTGAAGAAGCCTGGCTTCCCAAATCTAGTGGGGTTTGGAGTGCCTTTTAATTTAGGAAGTCACAAAAGAGGACAAGATCAGCGGGCCATGCTGTTGAGTGCCTGAAACCTCAGCTCTTCGAAGGCCGAGGCTGGAGGAGCATCCATCACTGTCCCAGCCCAGTCTGCTCTACATAGCAAGGCTCAGACAACTGGGGCCACAAACCACAACAACCCCCAAACAGGAAAACAAACAAACCCCAAAGACAAGACAGGACTGTGTAAATTTAAGTGGAACAGGTTATTGATTCAGAGAACAAATAAGGGCAATGGGATGTGAGCAAATTAAGAAAGTGAATCTGCTGATATAAGTGTCTGTAGAAAGCAGTTCTTGCGGGGGAGGGGCTCTTTCTAGTACTAACAGGACCACACACTCAGTGGCTTGCTTCCCACTGTTCCTTTGACCCACCGAGCTAGCATCTGAGACTCTGGACAGAAGCAGTTATAATGCAGGTGGAATGCAATATTAAGAATAATTCAAAGTGAGATCTTCTGGGGAAGGATGATTTCAGTGTCAGGGTTTATTTTTAAGAATTAAGGAATGCCACGGGAAGGAAAACTCCAAGTTCTTTTTCACCTGGGAATAGGCTTGCCTCTGCTTATTCTGAGCACAGCCAGCAGGCAGAAACAAGCTGTTTCCAGCCACCCTGCTCTCCAGGGCACTGGCCGGCTGCAGGCTCCAGCAGGGTCCACCCACATGCATTTGCTGACTGGACCAGCCTGTAGCCATCACCGCCTCTGATAAGAATGGATGTCTTCATGAACTCCTTCAGATCTTAAACCACAGCCGCCCACATCACCATCTGTTGAGTGCCATGTGGACGAAAAGAAAAATCCACTTTGGTCCTAAAAATACTATTTGCCTTACAAGGAACAATCCCTGATGGTTCTGCTTCTCTGGCCTCTGTTTTACATAACATTACTTAGAGATGCTAATTCTGAATGGTACTGCAGCCACACCCTGGAATGTGAAATCCTAAACCTTCAAGTTCTGCCAAAATGTGTCATTTCATCCAAATGCAACAACTTCAGTTTAAATTATTTATATTCCATGGCTCCCTGACCTCAAGTCTACTGAACTGGGGTTGTAACCTTTCCTGTCATGTGGAATTGTCACCATTAACTCATGGTATGCAAGTCCAATTTGTCACCTGTTAGCCAATAATAACATTATGTGTATTCACATGTGTTAGAAAAAGAAAAAAAAAACTTTTGAATTTTTCAGTGAACTTCCAAGAAACCAAAATAATTTTGTTGTTGTTGTTTTACAAACTATCTCTTCTTTCAGTGCAATGCCATTAAGTTCCAAGCGCCTCCCTATGGTACCTCCCTCTTTCCAGAAGACATGCGATAGGTTTTGCCAGGTAGAAGCTGTAGGGCCAGGAGACCACGGCAGTGCACTGGTCACCTAGAGATACTCCACTTGCAGCCCTGCAGGCCTTGCCAGCATTACCTCTCTGCCTGCCAGAAGCCAGTCTGGGCCCGAGGGCACAGACTTGTGACTCCAGACAACCGTTGCTGACCTGCAGTGTGGGCCAGCTCTGGCCAAGCCCCAGTCTCCATCCAGCCCCTTGCTTCTCCTTTTTCCCAGTTCTGCCAATACCTCTTTTCTGTTCTGTGGTCTCAATTGTGGGGTCAGGTGTTGGCCGCTCTCAACTTTGTTGATGTTTTCAATTGGTTTTGTTTTCAATTGTGTATCTCTTCTTGGACATTTATTATTGCTTTCTTTCTGGGTGCCTTTGATTTAATTTACTTCTACTCTCCTACTTCATAGAATAAACACATAAATCATCGATGTCAAACTTTTCAAGTTCCCAGTGTAAGCTTTTAATGCCATAGAATACTTCAAAGCACTGCTTTAGCTGACTGTCACACATTCTAATGTGTTGTATTTAGAAGCATCTGTTTGATATCTAAATCAAAGTGAAACCCAAAAGTTATTAAAGACTGATAATATAAGTTGACATTCTGAATAACTATCCTATGTGAAAGTTTACTTATAACCAGTGTCTATTTTCTCTACAAGACAATCTTCTAGAATTTTCTTTGGACATGTAGTAGTATTTTGTTATGCTCCTATACCAATCATGCTGGAGAACTCTGGACAAAACTTCATGAGAGAAAGCAAGCAGCTTTTAGACCATGTCCTTAAGAAAAGGTTCCTGAATGGTGAGGTAGTTTCAGCTTCAACCAAATGAATGATGGCAATACCCAAAAGAGCAAGAGGCTACAGACATAAGAGATGCCAAGGACACTTACCAGTTTGCATCATACAGAAGAAAGAGATCATCTGTTTTCTGAGATACACCATTGTTTCTTCTGAAGGATACAGGCTAATAAGCTAACTAACACATTGTGGTTGTCAGTGAAAATGAGAAGAGCGTTGAGTAGAACTATCTGACTCGTTAGGTTAGGCTAAGGAAAGGATGCCCATTTAGAATGCTTCTTAAATTCTTGGCTTTGGTGTCAATGGGGACTACCATTTACTAGAAAAAAAGAGTGTGAAGAACAGGTGAGAGCTACCTTATGAGTGATACATCAAGAGTGATGACAAAGATTGCTTACATCTGATATTCTTATCAGACATGAAGAGGATGGGTTACTGAATAGGCCACAGACATGAATTGTTGTTTTCACAAGTGATCATAACATACTTCCTGGTCTTTCTCCCTGGCTACAATGGGAAGCCCTGGGATATAGGGACAATTCTTACTTATCATTGTATCATGAATTATATCATAATAAATAACTTATGGTAAACATTAGTAAATATTTGTTGATTTATATTTATAACTAAGCATTAGTAAAGGAAACACCACACTATGAACTATAACATGCAATGCTATCGGGTTAAAATACCTACATATGCAGCACAAATGATTTGAATAATTAATGGGTAAAGGAACTAAGAAGGTTTTAATAAACACATTAATGGAAACTATGTATTGAGACCTACAGGGAGCTTTATGACTTTAATTTCAAGACAAATATTAAGACAAAAATGTAACTATGGTGGAGAAAGCTCAGCAATTCTGGAGAAACATTAGGAACCTTCTGGTCTAGTGATTCTCATAGGATTATCCTGGCCAAGTTTTACTTCCTGAGTGTGCATTTGCATGATAGAAACAGGAGTCAAGAAGGTGGGATTTGGGAGTCTCAATATTATTGTTGAAATTTCATTTTAAAAAACTACACTACTAAAACTTTTTTTCTTTGAAAGCTACAGATACTCTAACTCATTCTATAGGTTAAGAATGAGTGGTGATAGTCTGTTCCAGGATTTATTATTTTTTTAAATGCTTTGTAGCATATTTACCAATTTCCATCACCTGGAACTATCAGTCCCATACCTTTATAATGAATGATCAAATTGAATCTAACATGGCGTAACACAGAGCAGTCTTTCAACACCTCTTTCAAGTGTTAGCTCTGCCAGTTAGCAAATTATGACAGCATTTTTTCTGAGACAATGGACTATGTTCCAGTCAGCTAACCTTGCTCCATGACCATGGAGGAGATGAATACACAAATTACTAGGTATATCCTAATTTTCCTCCTGGGTGTTCAGTAGGGGTATTACCTACTAGTAGGAGATGGACAGAATAAAATAATAAAAAGACAGCTGTTAGGCTCATCTCTAAAAAAAAAAAAAGAAAGAAAAGAAAATACTGCTTTTCACAATAAGAGAGAGAGAGGGACAGAGAGAGAGAGAGAGAGAGAGAGAGAGAGAGAGAGAGAGAGAGACGTATGGCCAGTATTGGAGGTTCCTTCAAGTTTATTTCCATTATCATTAGATCAGTTATCCAACAGGTTTGGCTACAATACAGCAAGGACAAAATTTCATCATTTGCTTGCTCCTTTCCTTCCTGAGTAAATGTTTTATCTTATCATCCAAAATGACAGGCTGGTATTATCAAAGCTATGGGCCCTCAGAGTCAGTAGCAGGGGTAAATTTTCTTTTTTCATTATTTTTTGGTAGAACGAACAGACCTTAGGGGTAAGCTATCAGCCAAGATATGCCTTCAAATTCTTACCAGGCTCCCGTAGGGGAGAAAAGAGGTAATTAATCTGTCATCTTAGACAGTGTACTGTGTCTCTACAGTATTTAAAGCCAATTTCATTGTGATAAAATTTTGTCATAAATAGATGAACCAGAACAAAAGAAAAAGGAGTGAAAAGGAAGCATTTTTAACCAAAACTTGCTGAACAGTATAAAGGGAAATATTAATCTGAAGAGTTTCCGGATTCCAAGTCTAAAAGGAAAATCTATAACAACCAACTGACTGAAGCAATATTTTTTGCTTGCTGATTCAGTTACGTATTCCGAGAAAAAAAAATCTGGGTAAAGAGATTTAGAAACCCATTGATTTTTCAATGTGTAATTCTCTCAGCTAATATGCTGACCCGATGGCTTCCTGAAGCACACAGCAGCATTCTGGGTCAGTCCCTTTATAGTTGCCCTTTAAAAATGGTGCTAAACAGGGCAACCGCTCTGAAAACATCACCCATTTTTAGGGTTTTGAAGGTGCTCATTCCCTGTCAGGCTTACTCTATATTATCTATCTCTGGCCATGTGTTCCCTCAACCCTTTAAAAACTTATTTTGTTCTATTTTTCCTTTTTTAAAGATAGGGTCCTATTAAGTATATTTGGCTGGCCTGGACCTTGTTATGTAGACCAGGCTGGCCCTGGAATGCACAGAGATCCTGCTGCTTCTGCCTCAGAGCGGGTGCTGGGATTAACAGGGTGCACCACAGCCTGGCTCCTCTTAAATCATCTTCAATTCCAGAAATAACAGGCTGATAAATAAACATGTTTATGACTTGGGACTCAGACTGTCCCCAGGCAACAGGAGCCTGCAGGCAATTATTTGCCACCATAAGGCTGCACTGCAGAGCAGAAGTAATCACCCCACAAGAAACAGAGATGCTAGGGCTGACCTCCGGGGAGCAGTGCCGAGCCAGACAGAGGCAGTTGTCAGTTAGACACACTGTGGCCAGCTAACCCTTCCTCCCTGCTCTGCCCTGACTCTCTCTCTTAAACTCAAGCTCATGTCACTGCCTGGAAGAGGACTTGTGGCTGCTGGACTCTGTCATGTGTGCCTCTTCTCAATGTGACCACGGTAACTAAATCTACTGTCTCTGCTTCCCACAATTACTCATCTCTTAATTAGCCTGCTGAAGAGGCCTGGCTGAGCCTCCTAGGAATGCAGAGCTGGTGCTTTTGACAGAAAAACTCCAGTAACAGTTGGAGAAAGACCCTCTTCAGACAATTCTTCATCTTTTTATCTCTCTAAAGCCTGTCCCAAGTATTGCCGAAGGCTGTTCTGAAGCTCAGAACAAATGCCAAAGCATCAATCAGGTTATGTGGCAGGAATCAATAATTCTGTCATGATAGCAACATCTTAGGGAATGGCTGACACTGTTATGAATCTGAACACAGCAATGCCCCTCTGCAGCTTTCTTGGATATCACCTTGGTGCTATATGCATAAAGCCTGGCATAGCAAGCCAGGCTGTCATCAGGAGAAACAACATAGAATGAATGAACTGCATGGAGAAGTACCACATAGCTGCTTTGTGGGAGGAGCACGTGAAAAGCGACAGGGAGATAGTAAGAGGGAGGAAGAAGTAAGCTACTGAAGACATCCCTTTGATTTGGATGCAAGGCTTTGAACACTAAACACTCCACATTTGTCAAACTCAGTTCTTGAAGCTGTAGGCATAACAAGTGTGTCAAGAGCAATTCTCTAACTTTATTCAGGTCCTAATTTTTTTTTTTTGAGCAAATTGACAGCAAGCAGTTGGCTATTAAAACAAACCGAAAACACGCCCCAAATTAGCCCTTAAGTTTTTTTTTTTTAAATAGCATTTTCTTAAACAAAATGGCTATTTTAGAAACCGGAAACCAATGAAATATATAACTTGTAGGGAAATCAAAGCTATTTGAGTTGTGGGGCTTAATCATTAGTTTTAAAAGATACTAAAAGAGTAATCTGGTCTACAGAATTGCAGTCCCAGTACTTGGGATATGGAGGCAAAAAAGTCAGGAGTACAGTTTGAGGCTATACCCGCAACCCTGTCTCAACAAACAAACAAAACAATAAAAATAAACAATGAATAGATGCTAAAACCATAAAGATAATTTTATATCTCACAAGAGATATAAAAATAGAGATTGATAGATAACATTAAGGGTCACAATCTCCTCATATTTGCAAAAACAGATCATTCTGATCTTAAAACTCACAGGGGAAACATTATTTTCTACTGTTGTCACTGAGTTTTGTGTGAGGGACAATGTGGTCGGGTATCTCTTCCACTTTTGGAAGTAAGGGTGATACAGGTCTGTGCAAAGAAATGAATGTTCCATTTCCAGCAATTCATACCAAGGATGAATAATCATCAGTAATATCCTCTCATCCCAAGCCCTGTCTCAAAGTACAGATAATAGAGTATTATTATTATTGTTGTTATTGAGTTTATTTAGTGTGTGCCAAAAGGAAGGGGCTTGAACAAGCCAAGGGGTGTGTGGTGGGAGCCCATTTTTCCTTCTACCATGTGGGTCAAGGAGACTAGCACCATCTCATCGGTGCTGATCTCACATTTTGAAAACCTTGATTTGCATTCCTAACTACCTCTCAGTTCTTCCACTTTAGGGACTGGTATTTATGGTCCTTCACCCTTACCGCAGCTGTTATAAACAGGCAAAAATATTTCTGCTGACAAAGCATCTACTCTGTTTATATCATGTGTCACTTAAAGAAAGAAGACACCATCCACTCAAAATACAATGCATTATGTGAACACTATTTTTCTGCAATTTATTTTTCCTCTGAGTATATATAGTTCAAAGGTCACGGAAAAATGGAGTGGAAGGTATAGAGAGTCCCTATAAATATTAGTTCTAAATTTATTGCAAAACCTGAACTTAACGTTTGGCAAGAACAAATATTGTCTTACATTTGTGTCTGTATATGGGAGAGGTGGTTGAGATTTCCCTAAATTCAATACTTTTAACATTTTTTTTATCCAGTTCAGCACCGTGGCATATCAGGCAGAGCAGAATTATGAGTTGGGATGTTCTCTACTATTCCTGATTATTTATCTCTAGAATGGAGTTTTACTATAAGGAAGAAAATTGTAAATAATATATAGTCATATTTAGTGTCTCCATAATTGTAGCTCCTTAATTCCTTCAGAGTAGCACCCTCTCCAAAAGAAAGTTTTCCAAAAGAAAACTGAATGGAAACAGCAAACGCCCTTAAAAATACAGAAATGGCTACTTCTTAGCCTACCATAGACCCAGGTGATAAATCACTTGACTCAAATGCCAAAGTGTGCAAGATCAGCTGTGCACATGTCACTATCTTGCATGAGATGTGAGCACTATTTTATCTTGTCATCAGTGTGAGATTAAAATAATGAGT
Organism: Pachyuromys duprasi; assembly: GCA_028658305.1. NCBI lineage: Eukaryota > Metazoa > Chordata > Mammalia > Rodentia > Muridae > Pachyuromys > Pachyuromys duprasi. The sequence continues at coordinate 43,910,562 of CM053763.1, forward strand.
CTAGTATTACTCTTCATAAAGGGTTCACAAACACCTTTCAGCTGTTTGCTTTCCGCCGGGCAAACGTGAAATACTTTTAGTACTGAATTTTGCTTAAAGTAAGTTCGATAGTAATTTGAACCACTGAACGTCGATGAAATGAACTCCGCATCTGAATGTTAAAGTTATCTGTTTGTGATTAGATGTTATTAGAACCAGGAACTCCAAATGAAAAAACAAACAAACAAACAAACAAAAAAAACTAAAGAAAACAAATCTCACATCTATTTTTTTTTAACTGGAAAGGAAGATAATATTTTTTGTACTTCTTAAAAGTCATTCTACGTGAGTCTCCAAAGTATGTATTTCAAGAAGAACAGAGAAAGCTGGTCACAGTGCACAGCGGCTCGAGTCTGACTCCTTTCCTCAAGAGATTAGGTGGGAAGACTGTCATAAGTTTGAGACAAGTTACATCTCATACAGTGAGGCCATGGAGTGTCACACACAGACACAGATACAGACAGACACACACACACACAATCAAAAGACTGAAAATAAATTTGAGAACTCTCACAGGCCACTCATGGATCCATGATTTGCTGTGTATGTACTGTTAAGGTTACACCCGTACTTGCAACATACAAAGCACCCCTTTCCTTTCTATGCACCACTACTGTGTTTTACACCCTGACAAGTAAATAAACATAGTAATAGCAACTGCAGTGCAAAGTACAAACTGAATGAAGGGAGCAGCTCAGTTGATGCAGGAACTGGAGGTGAAGAAGGTGAGGGAGCTTCCAGCTAGGGGACAGATTGAGAGAACTTCACTGTGGGACAGGGGCCATTGTCAGGATTCAGAAGGACGAATTACATTTAGACAAATTTGTAGCTGTTAAGCACAGAGGCTGGATACCACAGGGTGTGTCCCTATGGTGGTATGAATAGAAATGCCCCTCCCATGTGGGTTAAGTTTGAATACTTGCTCTCAGTTACTGTCACTGTTTGGGAAGGTTATGAAACCTTTAGGAGGTGACGCCTTGCTAGAGGAAGTGTGTCAGTGGGTATAGGCTTTTACTGTTTATAGCCTCACCCCTAACATTCTCTTCATCTCCCCATCCACTCCCTCCTCTGTTCCTCTTGTGTGGATAAAGGAATAAAATACAGTCAGGCAGCCCAGTACCTGCCCCTTCTACACACCATGCCTTCCTGGCTATTATGGACACTCCCTCTGGAACCATAAGGCAAAATAAACTCTCTTGTATAAACTGTTTTTGCTCATCCCATTTTGCCACAGCAACAGAAAAATAACTAATACAGCCCCTCAAACAGTTCTTCAGTGGCCACCACGAACTAGCAAACATGAATGATAAAGTATGGTAGTCCTGACATTTGCTCTTTTCCTAGAGAAGATAAATTTCTGAGCAGAGATTGACAACCAGGGACACACTGTATGCATGCAATTATTAACACATCGCTACAAAACCTTTGTTTAGACTACTCACTCTGCTAAAAGAGAGACTATTCTGACACACTTATGCTATACACTTCTGAACACTTTTCCATCACAATTAAACTAACAAAGAGAGTTTGGGATGAACAGAAATTACAATGTCATACACACAGTCGGGAAAATATATGGCTATCATTGTCTGAAGATAAGAGAGATGACAGATGAGTCACTTCCAAGGTTAAATAGCCTGGTTAACTTCACTTAGGTAGGATTTGTTCTCTAAGGGCCATGCTCCAATGACTTGAGTAGATTACTTTATAAGATGAATTCTAGTCAAACATCTACAGACTTTTATCAAGCTATGTAATAATGAGAGCTGCGAGATCAAGTGAGGAGAAAATATTTTGAGGAAGATTTGTTTCCCTGCAAGAGGTCTGGGTAGGAGACGATTGAAGGCCCCTGGTAAGTGAAGCTGTACTTCACAGAAAGATGAATAGGCACAACAGACTCACTCCGAGGGTAAATGCTCCTGGAGGATAAGTGAAGGCCGGCAACAAAGTCAACGTGGGAAACACATTATTAATCAAGTCATGCAAGAGATAAAAGGGTCATGGTGCTGAGACAGGCGGATTACAGAATTCCATTTCCTTGTGTGCATTATTCTAAGTACAGCATAGCATTAACGAAAAAGTGACAATTGTTTTTAAAGATCAGTTTTTAAAACTTATGTAATTTTATGTGTCTGAACAGTTTACTGTGCACACCTGGTACAGGTGGAAGTCAGAAGAGGCCAGCAAATACCCTGGAATTGGAGCTGGCTAGGGTGGTTGTAAGCTAGCATGTGGATGCTAAGAACAGAACCCAGGTACTCTGCAAGAGCAAAAGGTGCTTCAAACTGCTGAGCCATCTCTGCAGCCTGAGAATTAACACTCCTTTTGTGATTTAATCTGAGATGTGCCATTCATCTCCATATTCTACCCACTAGAAACAAGTTACTAGATTGAACCCAGTTCTTGGGGCACAATCAGAACCATCTCAGACGTTGCCTACACAAAAAAGTATTAAGAATGAAGACTATTTTTTAAATTCTTATCTGTGGACCTATATTTACAAATAAAGAAAAAGCTTCAAAAGGCAGAATTTGAGTTATATGGCAATCCCCTAAGAGTTTGAGAATGTACAAAGTGTCACCACTGCCTCACTGCAATATTTAACCAGTTTTTCAGTCTGACACATCTGAACTCCCTCATGTAAACTGGAAGAAAGGACGGTGAGCAAAGGAAGTCCCCATGGCCTGAAAAATATAAGGTGGCAATTCATGCTTTCACATTCATCTTGGAAAATGGCACTGTGAGGACTACAATGAGCTTCGGAAATAATGGAAATAAAATAGGAGTTTGGATCGGACTTGATTGGAGGTGTCTCCCTAAAATGCTGTTTATCAGCCTCACATGATTTAATGAAAACTGAGACAGCCAGTGTAGCAATTTCAAAAAACAGTCCCCTTATTTTGACACATTTCCCTCCTAAAATTGCAGCCTATGTCCTTTCTGGACTTTGGGAGCTGTATATGACTGCTTTGTCCAGTATATTAAAAAGAGGCCATGAGACATCAGGGATTTTAATTAAGAAAGACCCAGTAATTTCATATGCTTCTGTTGAGTGTACCTGTTCTCAGAGCCCAATCATTGTGATGTAAGGAAGCTTAACTTAGTCAAGATGTAGAGAACCCTTGGGGAGACCCAAGATACTACAGTGAGAGAAACAAGAGTTTGGTCAGCATACCTGCTCCAACCCTGCTCACCCCAGAATCAACTCCAGGGCTTCCCAGGCAAGCCCTTACTGAGTCACTTAACCAGAAATTAAGAAAGAGGCATCTATAAAATTATTGGTATCAATTAAAACCACATAGTTTTGGTTTGTTTGCACTACAGGACACAATTGGAATAGTGAAGTAGCTATATACCAACAATATATCCATGCATTGACAAAATATAACATTTATTATTTTACAATAATATGCTTTCTATATGTTATATAAAATGGGAAAAATATTAACTTGAACTAAGAAATACTTGAAGTGAATAAATTACAATAAATAATAATAATAAAGAAAAAAATGCAGAACTGCAGGGAGAGAGCTGAAGTAGCCCAAAAGAAACAACGTAGGTTAAACAGAATCATGGCAATGACGGGACAAATCTCTGATGCCAACGTTCAACCCTATCGCTGGGACATCCACCCAAAACACAGTGTCAGCCTTCCTGCACATTCTGTACGGCTTCCTTAGCCCATCATGCATGATTATCCACGACCCTGGAAACAGCCACGATTGGCACATAAGGACAGCAACTATTCCTCTTACAGTTGGTTCAAATAGGAACATGAAGCTTTAGAGGAGCTTTAGAGGTAAATGGGCTTTCTTTTCTCTCTTACACTCTTACACACACACACACACACACACACACACACACAGATCCTGAGTGACACATACCCTGATGAAGGGCAATATTTTAACCAATGCATCAATCAAATAATATAAAATAGGTTAACAACTGGTAGAAGAACTCCCACTGCAGGCTAGGAGACCTGGCAGGCAGAGATGAGCAACACTGTCAGGGTTATCAACATTCAAAGACAGGGAGGAAGAGAGAGAGAGAGAGAGAGAGAGAGAGAGAGAGAGAGAGAGAGAGAGGGAGGGAGGGAGGGAGGGAGGGAGGGAGGGAGGGAGGGAGGGAGGGAGGGAGGGAGGGAGAGAACACAGGCCTGTAAGACAGAACCATGTGGCCCTCTGTCACCACTGCTGTACTCTGGGCCTTGAGCTGCACAAACCCAGAAGCATCTGCCAAAGCTTCTGACAGCTGTACATGGACCCTCTGCCATTTGCTCAGCTGTTTTGAAGTGAGAGACGTATATTCCCAGGGTTCCACCATGTGGGATTCTTTTTTTTTTCCAAACCAGAACAATGTGTTCAGAATAAAAATTGTTCTCAGTAGTTGTGATTTTTGTCACTCGGCTAAATGAATGTATCTGCTGCTTGTGTTTTACAGCTAAAGGAGGTGAGCAGACAACACCATGTTTTATTAAAATAGTCAATGCTGAAGAAATGAAAAGAGATCCTTCCTCCACACACCAGCAGGCTGCTCACTAGAGAGCTTGGTAAATAGGCACATGCAACTCCACATGTTTTGAACAGGATTTGCAAACATTCTACCACCTTTCTTATTGTCTTGCATATGGGCATCATGAATTCAAGGAAAATGATTTAATTTGAAAGTGCAGACTCATCTTGCATGCCAAGATGGTTATGATGCTTGGAAAATGAATTAATTGGATTTGTTAAAAATGTGACCTGCTCTTCCCCATAAAAGACAGATACACAAAGAAAGGAAAATAGAAAGGCTTTGACTGCCGAGCTTTGCTGCCTTGTACATTTTCAATAAAGATTTGGTATGTGGGAACTAATTATATTGACTGTCTTCGGTTACAAGGTATTAATTTGTGCTTCAAGGTTATTAACTACCTTTTTAATATACAGTTTACAGGCAAATGAATGGACTTGATCCCAATACTAAGACAGAAAACAAAACAAAACAAACAATCCCACGTTTTACGACTTTCAAAGCTGATTGTCTCCTGGGCAATGCTTTTCCACAGGCCAGATGTACAATTGCCATTTTAGAAAAGAGATTCTGGCAGTTTCTAGTTAAAATGGATTTAATCCCCATTTAATAGCCATTCTTATTTAGGCCAGATATAAAAGGTCACCGAGGAAAAGAATTTATTTTTTTCCCATTGATTCAACTTTATTGAGTTTGATCAAAGCCCTTATCCAGTGACCACAAGTCCTGAGGGTGGTTTGCTTAATGTGTCATATAGCTACATTTGCATATTGTCAACAATCCAGAGGAGAATGTAAAATATACAAGATTATAACATTTAATGTTTAAAGTACCTAGACTTCTTATTTTGATTTTTTTCTAATTCTAAATCGGCAATCTTCCACAAAAGACAATCTTGAGATACCTCAGGATGATCTTTCTAGGTCCCACCATTTGCTTGCAAATTTCATGATTTCCTTGTTTTTAGTTGCTGAGTAGTATTCCATTGTGTAAAAGTACCACAATTTCTGTATCCATTCCTCAACTGAGGGACATCTGGGTTGTTCCCAGGTTCTGGCTATTACAAATAAAGCTGCTACACATGGTATATACTCACTTACATAGACCTATAAGACAGGATAAACATACTGAAATCTATACACCTAAAGAAGGTAAACAAGAAAGAGGACCAGGGGTATGGTGATCAATCCTCACTTAGTAGACATATGGGATGGACATTGGATGTAGGAGAAAACAAATAACAGGACAGGAGCCTACCACTGAGGGCCTTTGAAAGACTCTACCTAGCAGTGTATCAAAGCAGATATTAAGACTCATAACCAAACCTTCGGCAGAGTGCAGGGAATCAGATGAAAGAAGGGGGAATTAGTAAGACCTGGAGAGGACAGGAGCTCCACAAGGACCAAATATATCAGGGCATCGGGGGCCTCTATGAGACTGTTTCTCCAACCAAGGATATAACCTAGAATCCCTGCTCAGATGTGGCCCATGGTAGCTCAGTATCCAAGTGGCTACCCTAGTAAAGGGAACAGGGACTATTTCTGACATGAACTCAATGGCTGGCTCTTTGACTGCCACCCCCCCACCACGAGGGAGGAGAAGACTTGCTAGGCCACAGAAGAGGACATTGCAGTCAGTCCTGACGAGACCTGATAAGCTAGGGTCAGATGGAAGAGGAGGAGGACCTCCCCTATCAGTGGACTTGGAAAGGGGCAGGGAGGAGATGAGGTGAGGGATGGTGGGATTGGGAGGGAATGAGGGAGGGGGCTACAGCTGGGATACAAAGTAAATAACCTGTGATTAATATAAAAAATAAAAATTATAAACATAAAATAAAATTGAAGAAAAGACGATCTTGAGCTCCTAATGGTCACAGGATGTTTTATCTTAAAGAGCGTTATGCATATCAAATCTCTGTGGGACATGAAACAGTTACTTCCCGCAGTCACAACGGTTATCTGCATTTATTCATCTCTCTGCTCCAAGAAGAGCAAATCATGGCTTTGTACACCAATAATCCCATGGGAAGTTTGTAATGATTTATTAAAAGCCTAGCCATGGCTCTGAAGTCTCTGGATACCCATAAAATTAGGGAAACATTGCCATAAAATTAAGAAATAGAAGCTAAATCTCCACACAGGAAAAAGATTCAACAAATGCTCCCTGATATAAATTATTTGCATTATACAAACACTTTTAGTAAGAATTTGCTGTTGTGGAACTCATTTTCTTAGTTCTATTGCTATAGCATATAATTCATTTATATAACTATTTAGGTTTTTTAAAACTCATCCCAAAATAATATATAAGAATAGTTAATCTTTTTAATGTTTGTTTATTTATCCATCTATCTATTATTTAATTAAGATACCCTGCCTCAAAAGAATAAGATGGGATGGAAATCCAGAAAGATTCCACACTCACATACACTCACATGCATGCACACATAAGTACCTCCCCACATGTTAATGTGCACAGACAAATCATAAATACAAGCAGACAAAGAAAGAAAAAGAAAAGAATACTTACTAATAAGTTGTCTCAAATAACTCAGTGAAAATGAAGGTTGTAGAAAACAGGAGACGAAAAGATGTTTATCGGGATTACACACGTGGAGCTGCCTGGATAGAGAGCTAAGTTGGCAGAGTGACTGTCCAACATACACAAAGCCTGTGCTCAACTTCAGGACTGCATTAAACTAGGCACGATGGTCCACATATGTAATGGCGCTTGAGAGATGAAGGCAGGTAGATCAGAAGTTCAAGGTCACAGCATTTCATGTTCAAAACAAACAAACAAACAAACAGCTTAAAAAACAAAAACAACTCTGGTATCTAAGACTCAAGAAGGCATAGAAGGATGACGAGAGTGAGGATCATGGAGCTTCCTGTGAGACTACGTATCCTAGGACTGTCAGAAGCTGTACTCATAAAGTCTCAACAACACAATTGCCTACGCATGAAGAAGGAAGACACCGAGAGACATGCCAAAGTGGACAGGGGAAATCCCATGAGCCCTCAACCCTACACACACACAAACATTACAGAAAATTAAGAGCACACCAATTGATTTTCCAATACCAAATGGTCAACCCTGAAAATATACATACAAGTAACATTATATAAGATTATATATATATATATATATATATATAATCTTAGCCGTCTACATTTATATATTTATATAGGTAGATATAGATATATAGGACTAGGAAGAGAGGAGGGAGGAGCTGGGATCAGGCTGTAAAGTGATTTAATAAATACAAACTTAAAAAAAACAAAGAAGTTCAAGGTCATCCTCAGCTACATAAGGAGTTTGAGGCTATGACAGACTGCGTGGAAGCCAAAACAACAACCCCAACCCCAACTAAACTAACTGGGCTGGAGAGATGGTCAGTGGATAAAGACACCTATTCCTGTTGAGGGTTCAGGTCTGATCTCCAGCGCCTACAAAGCAGCTTACAACTGTCCATAACTCCAGTTCCAGGGAATCTAACACCCTCTGTGATCTCTGTGGGAACCAGGCCAGCACAGGACACACAGACACAGACTTACATTCAAGCAAAACACACACACACACACACACACACACACACAAAATAAGCCCAAAATGTTTAAGTAAATTAAACTAAACTAAATTATTCACAAATTATGACTCATCCATATTATATGCATAACTTAGTCTCAACAGAAGCAGAATGTTTCTCACATGAAAAACATTTGTTTCTCAAATAATCTACAGGCCCAATCTAATTCAATGAAGAATATAAAAGATTTTATTGGGGAAAGGATGATGAAGAGCTTTACTCTTTTAGATGAAGGGATGGATATATAAGAACATACAGCAAATTTAGGAAAATTAGCTTCGTTACATTAAGGACATTCCATTCTAATAATCAGACCACAGGGATGCAATGCAGCTTCTAGTAGCTTTAAAAATAATGTACCAGATATGTATATAGTGTCTCATCTATACAGGGGAACATTCTGTCATTAAAAATGATAATATGTTTCAGAATTTTCTCCAATGAAAAGTGTTTGTTACATATTATTAAATGAAAATAGAAGCTACACAATAGTAGACAAGACATCATTCAAAAATTTAAAGCACATACACAAAAATTTAATGAAATAGACACACACACTAAATGTGATTTTGTGTGAGTGATAGCAGGTAAGAATTGAAGGTGAGCTTTCAGCCTTTAAGCTTTTTGACATTAACAGGAATCTCCATTATTAAAAAAAGGTATTATTTCGTAGTTCTGAGAGTTCATTTCAGCATTGTAGACATAATATCTAATAAATTGTAAATAAATAAAGACAATTTCCAGAAGAAAGGGAAGATTTATCAGTACAACTCTTTGAAAAGAGGCTCTGTCAGGGATTCCCCCATCCTTCTGTCTGTCCGTGTGCATCAGCTACGCCATAGGGGACACTATGTGAAGGAGGCAGATGTGTTGCAATTCCCAGGCCAGTTCCCGGTCTCTCTTCTCATTGTTTCATTGCTGACTCAAAAGTCTCAGTCCGTGGAGAACATCTTCCTGTCATTCTTATACTGAAGTGGAAAGCTCACATCTCCAGAGTGAATGGTAGCCAGGGATCTCCTGACTCGGTCTACCCTGAAGTCCACCTCAGCGGCTTTCCAGGGGAGTTTTGTAAGTAAGGAGAAAGTATGGTATCACGAGCTATCACAATGTGTTTAATTTAGAGCCTTTAAATAAAATCATTAATTTGTCCAGGTCTTATTCTATGTTTAAAATAATATATTTATGATGAACATAAAAACCTCACTGAGCAAAATACTTGACATAAAAATGATGTAATGAAAACAACCCTTGCTTACTTGCTTACTAGGCATTTAAGAAACACATTTATTTTAAGCCAGTGATTCCCCAGAGTGAGAAGGATATTGTTCACATTCCTCTCTCATCCACGAGGGAACAAACTCAGAAAATGAGTTAGGCCTTGTCCAAAGTCACCAAGATAAAACAACACAGAAGAGTACAGAAAAGCTTTTGTTGAAACCCAAGATAAGTCTTTAAGTTTTTGAAGAAATTTAAAATTATATAAAGGTTCCAAAAAATATCCGTGAGAGTTCCTGTATGCCCTTCACTCGGCTTCTCATGTTAAATTTTTACCCAGCTTTATCTATTCCCTGTACATGGGCATTCACTAACGCCCATACTTCATGTGGATCTCACTAGTTTTTCTTTACTGAGTTATGATGATCCAGGGGTCCCTCCACGCCACCACATCACTCTGAGCAGTCACATCCTCCCAGTTTCCTCACTGGATTATGATACTTTTTCAGACTTCCCTTGCTTTTGATGACATTGGTAAGTTTTGAAGAATCTGAGTCAGGGATCTTGTAAACTGTCTAGCATTTTGGTTTCACATCATAGAGTGGACTTACGGTCTAAGGAAGAAGATGACAGAGGTGAGGCACCATTTTCCTCATATCATCTCATGGGAACATGCCACCATGTTCCCTCTAATAGAGGACAGCAATCTTGAGGATCTGGCTGAGGCAAGTTTTGCCGGCTTGTCTCCTCTGGGAGGTCACCATGTCCTCTCCTCACCTACCGTTCTCCATAGTCAATACTACAGAAGATAGCAATTGAAGGCCGCAGTCCATGCATGGAGGGAGGTGCGTAGCTCACCTCTGCCTTCTTGGAAGATGGAACCATTATGCCTCCATGTTCACTGAAGCCTATTATTCTACAGTATGTCTCTCATCTCACTCATTCTTACTCTTTCATCATTTTATCCACATATAATAATTTAAAAGGACACTAGTCAATTAATCCCCTGCTCCTTAAAGGCTCAAAAAATAAAAAAAAAGCTAGAACTAAATGTGACAGGGGGCAGACATGTAAAATATTTCCGGCAGTGCATCAAGTCACTAAGTAACTAATTAGAAACACATTCTTCTGAGAAGTGCTTTGTGCAGAAACTTACCAGAAATATTCGTTCAAGTTGATCCTGAATGTCTTTCATTCCTGGAAACGCAGCAACTCCTTGGATCATCTCAACAAAGATACAGCCAACTCCCCTGAAGAGAGAAGAATCATTATGAAAACTTCTATAATGCTGCTTAGAAAACCGAATCAGAGTTTAGAATGTCCTCGTACCAGGGACGAGGCAATGAACAAATAATGCTCTCCATGATCAACCACAGCTGCAGGGCACACCTAGACCTACACTCTGCACACCACTTTTTCCATTGCCCTGGGAGGACTCTAAACACGTGCAGCCGCACTGGCTCTGAGAACGATGGAAACCAACCAAGCAGCAGGCTTCAGTGGTTTCTTATACTGCTGATGAGAAAGTCCTTGGCTTGACATAGGAAAGTGTCTGTGGTCCTGTTCCAACGCCCTTCCCAGCTACATTTCACAAACTTGCAATGGACTGTACTTTCAAGCTGCCAGCACTTCTCAGTGTGTTCCCTCCCAGATCAGCCTTACCTGGGAAACTTTTAAAAACCACAAATGTTCTGAGCACAAACCCCAAAGTTTCTGCCCAGGCATGAGCTGCTTAGATGGTTCAGGGCAGCTAAGCAAGGAATTGCTGAGCCAGATTCATCCCTTGCCAAGCAGAAATGCTCACATTGCCTCACTACCCAGAACAGCTTCTCTTCATGTATCTGCTCTTGAGCTCTAACTACAATTCAGCCTCTAATCCCAGGTCACGGTCCCCTCCTCCAGGAAGCCTTCCCTGCACTTTCTAGCAGACAAGATAGCCCCCCACCTCCACCTGGCCATGTGCTTTCTGGTTATGCCCTTTCTCAATGCAACCATCATCCAATGAGCTCAACCTTGCCACTTCCCTGAGCTGCCATGCTAACAGTACCTATTTACAGTACAGGTAAACAGCTAGTCAAATACTTGTGCTGAGATTTGGGAGGACAAGTCGTTTGGAATCAGATGGCAAGAACCTGGACTGAACAAGGGAAGCCACACCAATGGCAAAGAACTTGTAAAGAGCTCCCATTCCTCCTAATGAAAATCTCTGACCCGCTCTGGTTCCTGCCTGCAGGAGATCAGGCCCTGCAGTCAGCTTAGTAATTTTTTTAGCTCTATTTTTGAACCATTCTCTATCGTTTTTAATGTCTCTACCTTGAACATGTTCGAGTTTCCTGATTGACAATACCAGGCCATTTCTTCAAATGCTGAATTTACCTCAATCTAGGGCAAGCAAACCATTGTATCGTTAACTTATGTCAGAATCCCATGGGGCAAAAGGCAAGTGACCTACTTCTCCGCAGCTGTTCCAGTTGTTATCACAGTTGTGATCAACACTGTTTTGATTTAAAGTCGTACATTACTGAGAATGCTTTTCTCACAATGTGAGCCACATAACTTCTACTTAAACACACTCATAAGGGTTTATGTGCCAAAGCGACTGTGCAAATCCCACATTACATCATAAACACAATTGCACTAGGGGAATGAGAATCGGTTTCATATCATTATAGACAGATGAAGTTCAGATGTCTGACTCCATCGACTTAAAATGCTAGGATGGCGGTTTTCTATGTTTTTCTGCCAATAATTTTTTCCCCCAAGAATACTGACTTGAGTTTCCATGGTCATCTTATTTAAGTTCACATTAAACATGTGGATTTGGAATACCCACACTTTCTTGTTCGTACACAAAATAAACTGTTTTCTGCCTTCTGTGTTTTCCCTTGCCCCCTTACCCTGCATCTCTGACTATGAATCTGACCACTTCCTATGTATGCAGGGTTGAGCCGCCTGGTGGGATGTGTGTGTGTGTGTGGGCGGGGGGAGGTAACAATTACATTGTTACAGAATTTCTTGTTCAGCTACTTTTCTTAATTTACATAGTCTACAAAATATGAAACTTAGAAGATAAACCTACACTACAGTTCTGTTAAGTTAGAACAAAATGACAGTTACTTTGTAGTATTTGAGTGCTTGGCTGGCTAAGAGATTTGGACTTTCATTCCTAATGGATGTTTCCTATGACATCATCTTTCTCAAAGGCATTTAGGAGTACACTGGGGAAGCTGAAAGAATTAGACTTAGTGATCATATAGAAATTATAATGCACCAGCAAATAAAATGTAGAACTAGATAATGTATCAATACTACTAATACAGAAGATTTTTTTTAATACTGGAATAAAAGTCCTTTGGTTTAACATGAAAAAAAAAAAAACCCTCTGTCTGCCTCCCCTTTCTTCCTGTCATTAGTTCTGTGCTCCTTCAATAGGCAAAGTAAGTTGATAGCACTGAGTGGTTTGCTGAGCACAAATCCATCTACTTCTGCACCCACTACACTTAAGAAGTGGTGTTGTGCGTGGGGCAGTGTCTCCTTTGTGACTCCGCTTCATAATTTGAATGATTACATAATGACTACTTACTGAGTCTAAGTTCTTCATTAAGAATAAGATGGGCAGGAGACTACTTCTTGAATAGAACACCAACAGCACAAGGCTCTAAGATCAACAATCAATAAATGGAACCTCATGAAACTGAAAAGCTTCTGTCATCAAAACAAAACGACAGCCTACAGACTAGAAAAGGATCTTTACCAATCCTACTTCTGACAGAGGGCTAATATCCAGTATATATAAAGAACTCAAGAAGTTAAAAAGCAACAAATCAAGTAATCCAATTAAAAAATGGGGTATGGAGTTAAAAAGAGAACTGACTGTAGAGGATTATAGAATGGCAGAAAAGCACTTAAAGAAATGCTCAAAGTCCTTAGCCATCAGGGAGATGCAAATCAAAACGTCCCTGAGATTTCACCTTATACCCACCAGAATGGCTAAGATCAAA